>CM076610.1:52261691-52867321 GCA_038502775.1 Hippodamia convergens
TCAGTGCGAAAAAGAGGAAAAAGGGAGGAACAAACTAAAGATATTGTCAAAATTATTGTAATCGAACAGGTCATAGGAATGTAAGTCAGAGTGTTTTTCTTAGATTGCAATGAAGTTTTCATTATATGGAACGATACACATTATTCACTGGTTTCTTACTAAAAAAATGTGCCAATTTTTCACAACAGAATAACACATCCATTTTGATGACCTATTTTTTCAATGCGAGTTCTATAAAATCTGGCAATATGCTGATGTCCTATCTGGTCGTTCACACTGTTTTCTGATTTGGGTCTTTTCTTTTATGTTGTTTTATTTACATCCGAAGAACGTGTTTTGAATTTAGGCAATTTTGTCATTGACTATTATTAACGTTTTCAATATGAATTTCCCTATGAATGTTTTCTGGATGAAGTCTGTTTATTGGATAGTCATGCATTTATTTTTATCAAATATTTCTGGTTATGTCAGTACCAATGCTTTTATGAAGGCACACTCTAGGGGATATAGGATAGGCACTGAAGAGACCCCATCATCTATTCTCCCAGTGAGATGTACGATTGCATTATTTATCTGGATGATAAACTGTCAAAATATAAATCTGGGGGCATGGTAGTGCACCCGCAAAGAACTTTTCTCAAAGTGTTTCATCGTATTTTTGAACCCTCATACTGTTAGAGATTGAGATGTTATAATCCTCATTGTTCTCTCCGCCACTGCTTTATTTATTACATTGAAAGGATAACGCATGCTAAAATCAACGAGAAGCGCAACACATGTGTGGACGGAGATTGCGATGTGGAAAACTAGTTAGTTTTGTAGATTGCTTGCTGTGAAAATAAACGTAATAAACGAAGTATATTTTTCTTCTTTCTTGCTTGCTAACTTGCTTACAAATTCGAACTAAATTACGGTCCATTGCTCACTTCTTGGACGAAATAAAGTCCATTGCTAACATTAGTGGTCCTTCGAGCCGGATTTTGAACTTTACTGTGTTTTCACGGAATTTTCACTGAAAATTTCAAGAAGATTTCAAGACGGTCATATGGTCGATTTGCCTGTCATCAAGTACTCAACTGTGCAGCGAATTTAATGGTGTTGGTGAGATTTATATTTCCATCTACTTGTTGGTTGCGTCGGAAATACACCCATAAGAAGCCATATCATTCATCCTCTTTGGACTAACGGCTTGAGGGTAAATCTGGTGGATGTGCTTAGGCAAGATACAACAAAATTTGGTAAATTCGCCAAGAACCTTCATTATCACCGGACACAAGGTAACCAACTTTTCATCGCCTTATCTGGGACTCTGTGTTACGAATTCTTGGAAAGAAATAAATCAGTGAATGAACTAATTATACTTAATACTGTTCTCTATTGTGTATTTTTGCCGATTATTGGTGGAAATCAGAATTTTGCTTCCACTTGCAAAAAAAAAAACTTCAGATAGTTTTCATTCTCATCTTGAATGTTAAACATTCAAATTTCACATATACTTTGACTTTTTCATGCTGAATTAGATTTAGATTCAATTCTTTATATTTGAATTGTTAATACTACTTGCTTGCTTCTTTCTGCCTATTATTTGCTTGAGAACTTAAAATTTCTCAAAATTGCTATATTTTGATTCATTGTTAACTGTTATACTTACTGGGCGCTGATTTTCTGGTACTGCTTTTGCTTGCTATATTTCCGTGCTTGATCTACATTTGTTTACTTATGAAACGAAATGGCAGATTTACTGCTAGAACAACAATTTTTAGCTGCTAGAATAACGAAGTCTTACACTAATTTTAAAAAAGATGGTGCCGCAAAGATGACATTAAGTAATTGTAAAACACGGATGGCTAACTTAGACAAAATTTGGTCCCAATATGAAACTAACCATTTTCAGATCTTGCGCGAAATCAGTGATGAAATTAAAAAATCCAAGTATTTAAAAGAAAATGAATTTGACACTGTTGGAGAATTATACTTAGAGAGACGCTCAGAATTTCAGACATTTTTTGATTCTTTGCAAAATCCGAATGCACCTGTAGTAAAAACTGACAACGTGAAATTCGATGATTCGGAGAAATTGCCACCTATTTCCCTACCTAAGTTCAAGGGCGCCTTTCATGAATGGGAATCATTTCGAGATCTGTTTACAACTTTGGTTGTTAATAAAACAAATATATCTAATGTAACAAAATTACATCATTTAAAATTGAGTTTAGAGGAAGATGCAGCTCGCCTTGTCAGCAGTTACGCAATTACTGAAGAGAACTTCACTATTGCTTGGAAAAAATTGACAGATCGATACGAAAATGAACGTCGCCTAGTTTCATCTCATTTATCCGCTATTTTTGCTATGAAAGCAATGAAAAAAGAATCTTCTCTCGAAATTAAGAAAATAATTTCCGGCATTTGTACACCTTTGGCGGCACTCGAGGTGCTCAAACGTCCTGTCAATGCTTGGGATGATTTTTTAGTCTATCATGTTGTTTCACTTCTTGATTCAGAAACGCGCAAACAGTGGGAAAAACACATGGGTAATTCTTCTAGCTCTTCAGAACCTCCAACATTTGCTTCATTAATGGCCTTTTTGGAAAATCAGGTAACGGTTTTGGAAGCATTAGAGGATAGCAATAAAACTTTCTCCAATTACTCTTCCTCACCTAAAAATTCCAGACCCGTTTTATTTTCTTATGCCAAGGTACATCAAGTAGCTAATCAATCAAATAAGTGTCTTTTGTGCAATGAAAATCACTTTTTCATGTATTGTGATCGTTACAAAAAGAAAAGCCCTAAGCTGCGTAAGGAATTAATTCTCAATCAGAAACGTTGTTTGAACTGCCTCGGTAACCATAATATTCGAAATTGTGCCTCTAAAAAACGTTGCCAAATTTGCCACTGTAAACATCATTCTTCTCTTCATATCGATAGCGAAACAAATGACTCGGTTCCTACAAGCTTGCCATCAAATGATAATCCCGATTTAGGTCCTTCGACTTCGCAATCAATAAATTGCTCGATTTCCAAAAACGTTGCTGCTAATCAATGTAGAGTTCCTAATAGCGTCTTACTTTCTACGGCTTTGGTGAAAGTATGTTCTGATGATGATGACGTCATTATTGTTAGGGCTTTGATAGATCAGGGCAGTCAGACTTCTTTCATCTCTGAAACATTGTATCAGAGACTGAACTTAAAATGCCAACAAGTTTACTTGCCAATTTCGGGAGTTGGAGGAAGACAACTTTACACTTGTCGAAAATTAGTTAGTTTTCTTCTTAAACCAAGGTTCAACTCGGAGTTTTGTTGTTCAGTTCAAGCCTTTGTTATTCCAAAAATAACCTCTTATTCTCCTAACCTCGAAAAAAGTCAAATTGCTTTCCCTCACTTGGAAAACCTTCTTTTAGCTGATCCTTATTTTGCCAACAGGGGACAGATAGAAATACTATTGGGTTCAACAATACATGCTCAAATTGTTGCAGGAGAAATAGTCCGTGGTGAACCTGATGAACCAGTTGCCATGAAGACAGCTCTAGGATGGATTGTTTCTGGAAAAACTCCAAGTTTCAATTCCACATATTCGCCTTCTGTTTTGCAGGTGTCTGATGATCAGATGTTGGTTAGTGACCTCTTGTCGAAGTTTTTTGCTCTCGAGGACTTCAGCGACGTTGAAAGACATCTTACTCCTGATGAAATCACAACCGAAACTTTTTTTGCTAATACTTGTTCTCGTTCCCCAACTGGTCGTTACATAGTGCAGTTGCCGTTCAAGGTAGATGATAGGTCTGTTTTGAACTTCCCTGGTATGTATGATATTGCTAAAAAATCTTTAGAACGAGTGGAGAAAAAATTCGAGAAAAATCCTGAATTTGGTCGTCTTTACAGAGAGTTCATGCAAAACTATATCGATTCCAATCATATGAAAAGGCTCAGCGATGACGATCTTGCTAATGTTCGTTATTTTTTGCCCCATCACGGGATTCTGAAACAAAGTAACTCCGTAGCTAAATTGCGAACGGTGTTCAATGGCTCTGCTAAAGCTTTGAATAACTGTTCGATAAACGACTATTTGCATTCTGGCCCCAATCTGCTTCCTGATTTAACTTTCTTAATTCTGCGTTGGAGAAAGTACGAATTTGTATTTGTTACAGATATTCAGCAAATGTTCCGTCAGATATTGATACATCCTTGCGATCAGGTATTTCAGTGCATACTCTGGAGATTCAATTCTGATGAACCCATAAGCACTTGGCAGCTTCAAACGGTAACATACGCATTGTTTCTAGTCCTTTCTTAGCTATTAGGGTGACCAGACAGCTTGCCTGGGATGAACAACATCTATTTCCTTTAGGTGCAGGTATCCTGCTAGAGGAGACTTACATGGATGATACACTTTCAGGAGGTTATACTCTGGATGAAGCTTTACTCAAGAAAAAGGAACTTGTTGAGATATGTAGGTCTGGTGGCTTTGCTTTACATAAATGGTTAGCTAATAACAATAATCTTCTACATAATATGTCGTATTGTGATGGTGCTAATCCATTTAATTCTCAGTCTTATAATTTTACAGATGAAAATACCTTCAGTATTCTCGGTCTAGGTTGGCATCCCGAATCTGATAGCTTCATATTCAGAGTCAAAAGTACCTCTGACTGTGACAATGTGACTCTTACTAAGAGAGTTGTTCTCTCAAAAATAGCGAAGTTATTTGACTCTCTTGGGTGGCTTTCACCTGTAATTGTCACTGCAAAGATTTTTATGCAACAGCTTTGGCTCAATAAAATCGATTGGGATGACAGACTAGATATGGCCAGACAATGGTTGTGTTGGTACAACGATCTTTCGGTTCTTGATAATTTAAAACTCAATCGCTGGTTCGGTTATAGCCCTGATGCTAATCTTTGCGAGATGCATGGTTTTGCTGACTCCTCAAAATTTGCTAATGGAGCTGTGATATATCTTCGTATTATTAAGGGAAATGAAGTTAAAGTAAATTTAATTCAAGCTAAAACTAAGGTATCACCCATAAAACCCTTACTTACTATCCCCAGGTTGGAGTTATGCGCAGCTACTTTGTTGGCTAAACTTACTCGAAAAGTATTCGATGCTTTACGTATAGAAAATTGCACGGTTCATCTTTGGTCCGATTCTACAGATGTTTTGTTTTGGCTGAGTGACCATCCCTCACGTTGGCCTATATTCATTGCAAATCGGTGGTCCAAAATACACACCTTGGTTCCAGAAGCTTCTTGGAGGCATGTCAGAGGAATTGAAAACCCCGCTGACTGCATATCCGGAGGTCTGAAACCAAGTGACTTGCTTAACTATCAGCTATGGTGGCAGGGTCCTAAATGGCTGACAGATGATAATGAACCATTTGCAATGACCCTCAAAATTCAATCAGTAGTTTGAGCTCGTCATTAATAATTACTGATTGCTGCATTACTTCAAGCTTGGTATCAAAGGGACATCTTAAACCAATCTGCTTGACAGATTCTCAAATGTTCAAAAACTTTTGAAAGTTACTGCCTATATTTTGAGATTTCTCATTAAATTGATTAACAAAGCCAACCTGCCCCGACGATGTTATTTGTTATCATTCAATTGGTTTAAAAACGTTCCAATTTCTCAGAGTGTTGAACTCAGTACTCATGAGTTGAACAGATCACGTTTAACATGGGTTTACTTAGTGCAGCAGACGTATTATGTAAGCGAGTTCAGGTTGCTGAAAGAAAAGTGTGCCATACCAAAAAATAGCAAAATCTTAAAATTAGACCCCTTTCTTCATGATAATTTGATCAGAGTGGGTGGTCGACTACAAAACTCTTTTCTTGAGTTCGAAGAAATGCATCCCTTAATTTTGCCATTCGAATCGCCTTTTTCTTCGCTTCTCGTCAAATTCTACCATTCTAAAACTTTACATGGTGGTGTTAAGTTAACACTTGCTACGCTTAGGACAAATTTTTGGATAGTTCGCGGGCGACAGCTAGTCAAGAGCATAATCCATAAATGTTGTTCTTGCTTGAGATATAGGAAAAGTCCTATGTATCAAAAATTAGGAAACTTACCCGAGTTCAGAACTCGACCTAGTCGTCCTTTTCTCAAGGCTGGTGTTGATTATGCCGGGCCATACAATATTAGAGCTTCTCCTGGTCGTGGCCATAAAACTTATAAGGGTTGTATTGCATTATTCGTTTGTTTGAGCACACGTTCAGTTCATTTAGAGTTGGTCTCTGGTTACTCATCAAAGGAATTCATTGCTGCCTTCCGAAGGTTCACTGCAAGACGCGGATTTTGTTCAGATCTTTACAGTGATCGTGGCACAACTTTTATTGGAGCTGACAAGGAGCTCAAGGAATTATTTGAGAGATCAACTTCCTTTACTAATGATATTTCTGGTATCCTTATAAATGAGGGAACCAACTGGCATTTCAATCCGCCAGCAGCGCCCCATTTCGGCGGAATATGGGAGGCTGCAGTCAAATCTGCTAAACACCATCTCAGACGAGTTATTTCTTCGCATTCCTTAACATTCGAAGAATTCTATACACTGCTGACACAGGTAGAAGCCTGCATGAACTCTAGACCTTTATTGAGTTTGCACGATACTGTTGATGATTTGCACCCTCTTACACCCGCTCATTTTCTAATTAATTCGCCATCTTTCATCATTCCAGAACCTTCCAGTTTGGAAGTTGAAATATCACCTACTGAAAGGTGGAAAATTGTACAGCAAATGCTTGCTCATTGGTGGAAGCAATGGTCGCGCGAATATCTTCAATCGCTCCAAGTTAGGTATAAATGGTATTCAAAACAACCTTCTCTCCAGTTAAACGATCTCGTTTTGATTACTGCTGAGAATACTCCTCCCTCTAAGTGGCCTTTAGCCAGAGTTGTGGAAGTATTTTGCGGAAAAGATGGATTGGTTCGCGTTGTCAAGTTAAAAACCGCTACCACCGTTCTAGAACGGCCTGTAAATAAATGAATACTTTTGTCAAAAGCAGTGCCTGAAAGCAATGTCTTATAATTGATTAATTTGATTTTTATTTAGTAATTTTTGTATCTTAGCACCTAGAAAAGATTATAATTCTTTGCATCATCTAAAATTTCAACCTATAAGCATTTGTACAAACTTATCACATAATATTTTCCAATGTTGATAACTGTTCAAGTAGTCGATTATGTTGTGCTAGCCTTGTCATTTCACCTTTATGAAATGAAGTGGGTGGAATGTTAGAGATTGAGATGTTATAATCCTCATTGTTCTCTCCGCCACTGCTTTATTCATTACATTGAAAGGATAACGCATGCTAAAATCAACGAGAAGCGCAACACATGTGTGGACGGAGATTGCGATGTGGAAAACTAGTTAGTTTTGTAGATTGCTTGCTGTGAAAATAAACGTAATAAACGAAGTATATTTTTCTTCTTTCTTGCTTGCTAACTTGCTTACAAATTCAAACTAAATTACGGTCCATTGCTCACTTCTTGGACGAAATAAAGTCCATTGCTAACACATACCAATTCTCAGGATTTTATGCCAGTAGTGAACTTATTGAATTTGCAGAATTTCAAGTGAGCTCGTATACTTAAGATTTTATATACGAACAGAGAACTCCTCATTATGAATGTTGGAAAAAATATTTAAGAATTTTCATTGGAAGTCACCCTCACATTTTGAATGAGGGTATATAAAAATAAAGCACAAGTAAAACGCCTCATGTGTATTTACGCCAAATAAAATTTCTCTGTAATAACCCCACCACAGTTTATTGTACAATTTCCCGTTATTATCATTGCATGAAGATAGGATTCTTCATAGGATGGTTGTTATAGCAGCTCGCAAATACATCGCAATAGCAGCTTGAACCTAGTTAGGTAAAGGTTTATTTCTATTCTTCGTACACTGATGTTTTGAACATGAATTGTAAATAAGTTTGGCTTGAATTTTAACATGGTTTACTAACATTTCAAGATCGATTCAAATCACACGAGTTGAATCATATGTTGTGAAACTTGATCCAGATATTAACTTTCATCAACAAACAATCTGAAAATACCTAGTTAGGTGCTGTCTGCAAAAAGAATAAAAAGTTTTTGTACCTTTTATTTAAATATGTAATCTGCAGAAATCCATTAGTCAGAGAAATAAATACTCGGGGATGAAAGTATCTTCACCCTACTAATCAGCTTGTCGGTCACCTAAGCTTCGGCTGAAAGGGTTTTCACTGAACCAACAACACAGCATTATGTGAGGATTATAATATTTAATTCTGATTTGAATAAATGTGATTATATTATCATTTTGCCTGGAAATAATTTTCTAACTGTTGATTTAATGCGAAGAGAGCTTGAAGAATGAACACTGACATTTAAATAGAAAATTCTACACCTCTAGTCTTCAACCGATAAAAACCTGTATTATCGACTGACTTCCAACTCAACGAATCAATTTTACTGGAAAAATTTTCATTGTTGGTACCGAACAGCGAATTTTCATTTGTTTTTAAAATAATTTCAATAGATTTGAGCTACAAGCTCAGATATTCTTCATATTCCTTGGAATTTTATGATTAGTGTTATTAGAAAAAACTTATTATTATTTTTCTGGTAAATATTCTCTAGGGTGGAATTTTGATATGAAAATATTTTGGGAATTTTGTGCCAACTTGTGCCGTATGAAGTGAATTTCGTGCCAATTCAGTTTTTGAGATATTTCGAGTTTTCACTATGAGTCAACAACTCGACGTTGTGGCTCACAAAAAATTTTTTTAAATTTCCTCTTTCCTATGAATTGTGCTCGTTTCGTACTACTGAGTGGATAAATTCTTAGGAATACGGTTGAGGTGCATATTTATTGAATCTTCATTTTCTAATGATTCTTCCTTAAATTAAAAGGTATTAATATTAGTTTTTTGAAATGATATATGATAATGTGGATGTGCCAAATGCTTAGATGAACCTACAGGGTGAGTCGGGAGGAACGGACCAAACTTCAGGTGTGTATTCTATAGCTCGAAATAATATAAAAAAACTCATATGTTGTTATCCGATTTTCATTTGTTCTCAAACTACAGAGTCATTATAAAAAACAACATTTTCTATATAAAAATAGTTTCATTCATAGCATTATTTTAATAAATGCACGAAAATCCCGCCATTAACCTCGAAACACATTCGTCTGCGAAGGTGTCTCGATGCTTTTCTGATTGATTCGTGATTTTCTTTAAAAAGAAATGCTGTATTTCTAATGCGTCGAATTAGAGCATCCCGAGTGTCAACTTTAACTTTGTATACCTCGTTCTTGAAGTAGCCCCACAAACAATAGTTCAATGGTGTGAGGTTTGGAGATCTTGGAGGCCAACTAATACGACCACAGCGACCAATCCATAGTCCGAGAAACTCTTGATCTGAATATTGGTTGACCTTATTTAAATATTCTAATTACCCTATAGTTTGAAAACAAATGAGAATCGGATAACAACATATGAGTTTTTTGGAATTATTTCGACCTGCAGAATACACACCTGAAGTTTGGTCCGTTCCTCCCGACTCACCCTGTATAATGGATTTATATATTAACGTAAACATTATTGGAATTGATATTTGTAAGTGACCAGGTATATATAGTAGATTACAAAGATTTGAAACGTCGAATATTTTAAACTTGGTTTTTTGCACCTCAACCGAAGTCCTGCCAATTGCTCTACTAACACATTATCATAACAAAATATTCTGATGACATCGGACTAATTTTATTTATGACCATCATTGAGAGATACAAATAACGCTTCTCAGTGATTTCTAATACGACTATTGAACTATCTCCACAAGAGAAACCAGGAATTTCCCGAAAACTGTGAAAGCACAAAATTCATGACATGCGGCACGCATTAGCACAAAATGAGCACAAAAAAAGTGAAAATTCGAAATATTTCAAAAACGGAACGAGCTCAGAATTCAGAACATACGGCACAAATTGGCGCAAATTGAGAGCAGTTAATCAAAAAAAGAAACTTTTTTTATGTGACATGAGTTACATGAATTGATGACTGACATGGAAAATTTAAAATAATTCAAAAACTGTATGTGCACGAAATTTATAATAACGGCTCAAATTGGCACAAACTAGGCATAATTTATCGAAAAAAGAAAATTTCATCTATGAGTCACAGCGTCGAGTTGGTGAGGTCACAGTGAAAACTCTAAATATCTCAAACACTGAATAGGCGCAAAATTCATTATGACCGGCATTAAATGAGCACAATTTGTCGACAAATATTTCCAAATTCCATATGTGACTCACCAACTTGACGCTGGACTCAGTGAAAAGTAGAAACATCTCGAAAACTGAATGGGCACAAAATTCATAAATATACGACACAAATTGGCATGAAATGAGCACAATTTATCTATGAAAGAAAATTTCCAAAATTCCATATATGAGTCACAACGTCGAGTTGGTTACATCACAATCAAAACTAGAAAATTTGCGAAAACTGAATGGGCACAAAATTCATAACATACGGCACAAAATTTCCAAAATATTCTCATATCAAAATTCTACTAGTGAGTGATAAACTTGAAGCACCCATATTCTCTTTGATATCATGACCCGAACTTTTTTACGTCCTGTTCCTTGACAGATCCGAAAAAAAAATAATTTTAAGCTTAGGGTTTGTTTCACTTGTTTGCTGTGTAACTCAAGGTTATGCATTCAAATCAAATTTATTTAGAAAATTTTCACCCAATATTACACGATGTCTTCGTCTCCGGATTATCAAAAATATTCAAGATCTCGAAAAAATTTCACGGAAAAAAGTTCAAGCTTAGGGTTTGTTTCACTTAGTTGCTGTGTAACTCAAGGTTATGCATTCAAATCAAATTTATTTAGAAAATTTTCACCCAATATTACACGATGTCTTCGTCTCCGGATTATCAAAAATATTCAAGATCTCGAAAAAATTTCACGGAAAAAAGTTCAAGCTTAGGGTTTGTTTCACTTAGTTGCTGTGTACCTCAAGGTTATGCATTCAAATCAAATTTATTTAGAAAATTTTCACCCAATATTACACGATGTCTTCGTCTCCGGATTATCAAAAATATTCAAGATCTCGAAAAAATTTCACGGAAAAAAGTTGATTTCTCTTGGTATACCAATGGAAACACGTTCGATTTATTGTTTTCTTAGTGGAAACACATGAAGAATAAAATTTTTTCCAACATAGTCAGTTTGGCATCCAAAAGACTTATCTTCAGCATTTAATTTCTTTTATATTTATTGTGTTTGGAAATCTCAATTTCGCAAAATTTTCAATGCTGTTATTTTTTTTTGCTCATTATTATCTTCAATAATGGCTGAGATACAATGCCATTATCAATCGAAAAAGGGCAAGCTGTAGTTTCTAGCTTAATTATATTTTATTCGATTAGAAATCAGAATTATTTCCCACACTTTCATAGGGTGAATCATGAGCATCATCAATAACTTCAATGTGTTTGAAGAGAATAACCTAAGTTTAAAGACGAAATTGAAATTTTTTCGATAGCTGGTTCAATTGTTTACGTGCTATAGATGTTAACTGTATTTCAGATCTCTCTCCAATATTGTTAATTTTTGCCTGATATTCGGTACCTTTCGGTCTTGAAATTTATACCAATTTGAACCTAAATATCGGGGGAAAAAATCTTTGTAGTGTCCAACTGGAAACATTCAGAATTGAGCAATAAAATCAATTCATGATTCGAGAAATTACCTCAGCTCGCAACATAAAAAAAATCAACACGTTACCTTACATCTGAGTTTCTGTTCGAATATTGGTGTGTACGGGAGCAATTTGGAAATCTACAATGCTTGTACCATTGTCTAACAAACAAAACCCCGGATCAAAATTCGCTGGTCATTGCGCTTTCTTTTATCATAGGAAATGCGTTGGACTGACCAAACAGTCTATAGCAAATCTTCAGTTACCAGGTCATGAATGTGTTCAAGATGCAGGTCGGTTGGGGGCCAAAATCGTTCTGTTGTTATCCCTATAGAAAAAGATGATGATGAGGAGCCTCCCGCTTCTACACTCATATTGAAAATAGTTCAGAAAACTCAGGAGGAGATCTTGACCTGGAATAAAGAGCAGAAAGAACTTACGCACTCTGTATACTTCTACAGTGATCAAATATCATCATTTCAGTCGATAATCAACAAGGTCAACAGCAAGTTGAACAAGATTGAGAAACTAACACAAAAAAATGTTGCTTTTAAAAAAGAGGTTTCGAACCTAACTAGGAGGGTTGACATTCTGAAACAACAGGTGAGATCGAGTAACCAGAAAACATAATGAAAATTTGCCTTACGTTTTGAAAAAGATTTCGGAATATATAGGTTCCATGCCGCACACCGATCTCGACTCTTTATTCAGAGCTAATAATAAAACCATAGGCAAACCGAAGTCAAAAATAGCGAAGTTCAATAAACTAAAATTAAGAGACATTAAGAGAGTCTCCCGGGCTTATTGGCCGTGGTCTATTAGGAATTATTTCACCTAACACCACAACTGCGGTAGGCATCTTCAGAGGATTCTTGGTCTTAGATTGTAACTCGACCGCTGAATTTCCGAAACTGATGCTGGATTCGATCCGTTGGCTCCACTTATACCCTGATCATTGGCGGGAGAAGGTAGTGGGTTTACGCGCGCGATTTTGATTGGTCCATCGCTTCCAGTTCATATTGGCTTGATTTTGGTCTTTTCCAACACCGGCAACCATGCGCTATGTACCAAAGGAGTTTCTCCCCTTCTGTTCATATTGTTCTTATGTTTATATATCTCGATGGCTTCCATGTTCATCCTAGGATAGAAACTTTTGATGTTTGAAATAGCGTCTGCCTTTGAGAACACAATATTGTGTCCATCTGTCAGAGCATGTTCCGCTAGTGCGGATTTTTCTGTCTGATTGAGTCGACAGCATCGTTCATGCTCCTTAATTCTCGTATTGATACTTCGCTTCGTTGTACCGATGTAGACTTTGCCGCAGTCACAAGGTATCCTGTAAATACCGGATTGAGAGAGTGGGTCGACTCTGTCTTTGGTAGTTCTGATCATTTGGTCAAGTTTTTGAGTTGGCTTATAGACAGTCTCTATATTGTGGCCCTTTAGTACTAAAGTATCAAGTATCAAGGTAGTGGGTTTACGCGCGCGATGTTGATTGGTCCATCGCTTCCAGTTCATATTGGCTTGATTTTGGTCTTTTCCAACACCGGCAACCATGCGCCATGTACCAAAGGAGTTTCTTCCCTTTTGTTCATATTGTTCTTATGTTTATATATCTCAGTGGCTCCCATGTTCATCCTAGGATAGAAACTTTTGATGTTTGAAATAGCTTCTGCCTTTGAGAAAACAATATTGTGTCCATCTGTCAGAGCATGTTCCGCTAGTGCGGATTTTTCTGTCTGATTGAGTCGACAGCATCGTTCATGCTCCTAAATTCTCGTATTGATACTTCGCTTCGTTGTACCAATGTAGACTTTGCCGCAGTCACAAGGTATCCTGTAAATACCGGGTTGAGAGAGTGGGTCGACTTTGTCTTTGGTAGTTCCGATCATTTGGTCAAGTTTTTGAGTTGGCTTATAGACAGTCTCTATATTGTGGCCCTTTAGTACTAAAGTATCAAAACGAGAATCAAGGAGCATGAACGATGCTGTCGACTCAATCAGACAGAAAAATCCGCACTAGCGAAACATGCTCTGACAGATGGACACAATATTGTTTTCTCAAAGGCAGAAGCTATTTCAAATATAAAAAGTTTCTATCCTAGGATGAACATGGAAGCCATTGAGATATATAAACATAAGAACAATATGAACAGAAGGGAAGAAACTACTTTGGTACATAGCGCATGGTTGCCGGTGTTGGAAAAGACCAAAATCAAGCCAATACGAAGTGGAAGCGATGGACCAATCAACATCGCGAGCGTAAACCCACTACCTTCTCCCGCCAATGATCAGGGTATAAGCATCACTTTCGGAAATTCAGCGGTCGAGTTACAATCTGAGACCAAGAATCCTCTGAAGATGCCTACCGCAGTTGTGGGCGAAACGTTAGGTGAAATAATTCCTAATAGACCACGGCGAATAAGCCCGGAAGACTCTCTTAATGTCAATATATCCGGTCGTGAAAGCCTGACACTATTTATTAAAATCAAGAGAGTTGAATTTTTGGCTGCATCCAGAAACGCAAGGAGAACAAATCAGACATCGACTCCCGGACTAAGAATTGAAAATGTTTCCGATCAACTGTTCAATAATGAACATGTTACAAGTTCCAATAAAATATCACTCAATAAGGCGAAAGAAGTGGCCAAAATTAAAAATTATAGATATGTCTGGGTAAAGGAGGGTGTCGTTTATGCTAGAAAGGAGGATAGTGAGGGTTCAAAAAATCCTAGCTGAAAGTAACTTGGACAAGTTGGTGTAGTTTCTCTATCCAAGGTGAACTATCTTTTCGGTAACAGTATCGTTTGATGATTTCTCTACATTATCAAAAAGTACGCGGATTAGGATCAAAATTGACTGATTTTTGAACTATATCGTGATGCTGACATAGTTTGTTTGACTGAGACTTGGCTGAAGAGTTTCATTGGAAACTCAGAGGTTTTTTGTTTATATGAACGATATTGCGAAATGTTTCAAGATTACTAAATTCCTTATGTATGCGGATGATTTGAAACTTCTTTGTTCCATATCCAGCCTAGCTGAATCAAAGATGTTGCCGGATGATTTGAATGATCTTTCTTTTCATTTTCAGGATTATTTTCTCAACCTCAATTTCGAGAATTGGCATTTTATAACTTTTTACCGTAATAAAAATGTAAGCTTTCTTCAATACCATATGAGAAATTCACTCTTAGCTCAGAGGTCTAGAGGTATAGAGGTATAGAGAGCTAAAATAATACAATAAATGTTGAAATGAAAAGTACCTAAGCTGAGGTAAAAAAAGAACGGGGTATAATAACATTCTTCGTATGATACTATAGAATCATACGATACTATCATCACTAGTTTCATATGATACTATAGAGCCAGGGGAAAAAACCTCAGCCGAAAAAACCTGCCACCCCGTAAAAAAATAACATAATTTATTAAATATCAGGAAAAATCTTGAAAGACATCAGTGTGAGATCATCTTCATGTTATCTGTCGATAGATTCTTCCCAAAACGGCTCTCGATTCTTAATCTGAAATGAAAAAAAAAAAAAGCAGAAAAGAAACCGAATATTCAGAATAAATCAAATAATTTTGAAATTAACCACCCATTTTAGAAATGCATTCGTTACTTTATGTATAGCCTCGAAGTCAATGGTAATGAGAGTTGATTTCCCTAGTTGATCAACTACTGTCATACTAGGGGAAAAGCTCTGTTTGATCTTGTGTATCTTTTTCTCAATTCCAGTTGACTTTTGTGGTTTTAGTTTCATGTTCGATTTGATTATGAAGATTTTTGTATGATTTGACTATTATTTCATTTTTGTTGAGGATATAATTATTAGTGGATCCATTGATTGGGGTTGTCCTATTATGCATTGCTCATGAATAAAATGGAGAAAAACATAAAAACAACATGTATTTAATAGATAAGTATTTGTTGTACTAGTTTAAATGGTTTTTCAGTCGATTTACTTTGTTTTCGGTTTGTTTCTGAGTGATTCATATTTCTATACTGAAATTCTTTCTAACGGAAATTGATAAATATTTATAATAATGAAACTCTAGCTTATATAACTGATAAGCAATGTTCTTGCCATTTTTTGTATAATCATGAGTGAAAACTCATCAGAAACACTTTGAATCGATAATCAAGTATTTCATTGAGGTGGACTTTCGGGCCGAGTCAACTACGAAAATAAGACAAAAGAATTTCAAGCTCGGCATTGTCGACGTTCGTCACTGTCGAGGCGTCAGTAACGCTTCGGTCGAATGCTACTCTATGCAATTTCATTGTACTTCTACTGTCGCACTGTCGCTATGGACGCCCGGCTCAAGAGTCCATCTTCACTTTTCATAATTGGAACGAGATAATTCACAAATCAAAGACTAGAAAATAGAGAATACTTACATACTCAAGTTCTTAGAATGAAAATTATTTTTCAAATAACCCATTCATTTCATTCAGCTACTCACTTAAGAATATCAGCCATATTATCGAAAAATTCATAGTTTCCGATAGCTTTCCCTACAATTAATTTTTTCGCTATCAGACTCCTCGGCAGGTCACTGATGATTCCTGCGGTTTTGGCTGTTATTGATTTATTTAGTTTTGTTAATATCCAATTCCACACACCCTTTCCCGTTATATTCATATCGTTCATTGTTCGTCGAGGGTTAGGAGTATGACAACATATCAGAAACATTCATGGGTGTTCCAAATATAGAATTGTATCAGGGAGCGGTTCTCTAGACCACTGAATTCAAACTTCATTCACGAAAGTGAAATGAGTTGGGTACAGAGTTGAAACGGCATGATATAAAATACTATGATCGCTTTATCAACAGAATCTGAACGAAGCGCAGTTCGGGTCGTTCCAGTCAATTCAGACATTAAAAGGTGTGTTTGCTCACATAAGATAAGATGTTTTGCTTCTTATTCTCAATTACTGTCTTGGTACCCCATTCGTAGGAACCTAAGCGAATCTAAACTAAATCTTCATCAGGAACACTTCTGGAGGCATAAAAACCTCGAAAGTTTTTGCCTTTTTTTAGTTTTTTGCTTTCTCAATCAAAAGTCCTCGCACAGAATAAATTATTCTCTTCCAAATTTGGGTGAATTGAATTTTGCGCCGAATGACATACCGAATATCTAAAAATTGGTCTAGCAGCTTAGTTTAGGAACAATCGCCGTTCAAAAAACGGTATTTTTTCAGCATTTTTCGAAAAATCCATTTTTGTCAATTTGAATACTGCTTAATCCAAAACGGTCATACCATTACCAAAAAGTCATAGAATGTACGTTGTACAGCATGAAATGTTGCGTTCAGGGAAGACCATGAATTCAAAATCAGCCTAAAGTTAAGTTACATACCAAGAACTTTTTTCATTTTACCTCAAAAGAGTCAATAGTAGTGAGTATTTCAAGGAGTCTACGATCTGATATCTATTGAAATATTGTCTGGGAGGTCTCTGAAACAAGAAACAATTAGAAACATTTTTTGAATAATATAAGAAAAGCGTAAAAATTTGAGCACCAATTTGTCAGAGGCCAAAACTTCACAAAAAAAAATTGTTAACAAAAAATTAACAAACTTCAAATTCTCAAGCGTAACGTTTTGGTGTCTGAATCAGACTTCTTCTTCAGACAATGGGAGAGAAAACCCAAATTAATTTTTCAGGAGAATTCTACGATCTAACATGACTGTTTCAACTCGTCACAAGGTTCAACAATAAATGCAAAAATAACTCAAGGAAGTATGAAGAGACGTTTGAGCCAGCAATAACAAAGTTTCGAAAGATGTCATTTGATAAAAATGATGAAGGTGTTCGAAAAAAATTAAATGAAAAGGAGATCGATAGTGAATAGAGGTGGGTACAGTACTTCATGGTTAGGAGAGATTAATTTTCAACATCAAGGTACCAGTCAGCAATATTATCATCCCCTTTTCATATTTTATAAATTTGTTATTTCTTACTTTTTACGTTGAGTAGATTTGTCGATACACCATAACGGTACTTAATATAATATGTTATTGCTGTGATGATTAATCAATCTAGTCGTCGGATTTTCCCTGGTCCCGTCAAAAAAATTATTCGAAGGTGAAGATCCTAAAACACTATAACTTGATAGTTACCAGACCGTACGAAATTTCGTTGTTAATGAAGAGATACAGGAAAGATCATATATCATTTAACATCGAAACTCGGTACATAAAACGAGGTAGCTTGTGGAAACCCAAGCAAATGAATGATACCAAATATCCATAAGGATAATGAATTAATTATGTCACTTAATCATGTCTCATATTTTACAAATTTTAAGGTAAGCAGAAAGACATCGTGAGATGTTCAACTTTTGGACAATGTTATAAATGATATAGCAATGAAGTATTATTTTCACTTTCATTGAATCAGATGAAGGGGGTTTCATCATAGGTAGAGAATTCAATATGATAAACAGGCAAGTGAAAATCAGAATCAAGAAGTTAACTGCAGGTGTGGTCGTTAAACAAGAGAGTAGCAGCTAGACCGGATTGTGCTTTTAGGGGAGGGAGAGGGGGGAAGATCTTCAAAAGCCAAAAAGTACTGGCATGTCGGGCATAAGTAATTATAGTAGCTAATCATATAATTATTTAAGCCTCAGTGTGTGAAATTCTAGGAATAGAAATAAAATTTGGTGTAGGGGACTTTCCCTGAAATTCCGCCCTCCCTGGATCTGGGCCTGCACCAGTACTCTCAACTAAATCGAATATTAAAACCAAAATCAAATTCAGGAGTTATATTCGAATAATTAGAATTGATTGAAGTAATGGAATGTCCGATAATTTAGTTCACTCCGTATCCTATGGGCTATGAATTTGAACCCATATCAATTAACGCTTTCTGGATGTCTCGAACATCTCCACAAACTGATGAATTATTCAAACAAATTATGAGTTTGGAGAAACCGTTGCTAAAAAATGAAATTTCAACATAATTGTGAGAAACTAAAACAATTTATAAGAAACAAGATTCAGAAAGTATATTCGATTGACTGAACAAGAAATATGGTTCAACTTCATGCTGGTACTTTTAGAACCATTCAAAATGAAGTGACATCTCATTTCCAGAAGTTCTATAATTTCCACTTATTCGAGCTTTCTTAAACTTTTCATGAACTCGAAAACACATCGTTGTGAACGAGTAAATTGGACACTTGAGTGTTTCCTCTGACTTCTGTTTGCTTAGCTCATAGGGACTCAGTAAACAAATTGTTTCTTAAATCGTTTCAGATGAATCTTTCCAAGTGGAATGTAATGGTGAGAGAATAATGTGAAAATGATATTTGGTTTTATACGAATGATAATGCTAGTAGAACACTTGAAGACTGACATTTACTCCATCGGCAATAGTATATTCTAAAACAAGTTGCAGAATGAGCTCCTATTCCAACACGAATGCGAAGTTCGAAAACGAGCGACGAAGGAGCGTGTTTTCCATAGCATGAGTGTTGGAATTGCCTTCTGCAACGAGTATTAGACGGTATTTTCTCTATTTCAGTCAATTTTTGTGAAATACTCTCGAAATTCAAATAAAAATTCAGATTAGTGACTTTTGTATTGTATCTTGGCAGTTAGTGTGACATAGGAAATTTGACAGATCACGAAATATGAATTGATTCGATTCGAAACTTGATTCGATCGGAGGTCAGTACTGACAACCATAAAACGAAAAATATACTTAACTAAAAACAATGCTGTAATGAGTTTCATTACAGCACTACTTTTAGTACTGTAATCAACTCATTACGATACTGAAATAGAGAAAAATAATGTATGATACTGTAAAAAGGTGGGCAAAATTGGCGATACCTGAACTACAACTTTTTAACTGTGAGAGATGGGGAAAATGAAACTCACAGTGATCGTTCTTGGAGAAACTGGATATAAACTGTATTTCTTCAAATTGAATATTGGGCGATTTCAACTTGAGCTATTATCTCCGTTTCTGTTTCTAATAGGATGTTGAAATGAAAACACTACACAGGCTTTTTTTATAGCAATTCAGTTGCGTTCTCTGTTTTTTTCCGAGAGATTTTTTTGCTGTGCTATAACATAAAGTAGTGTTTTTTCGTATCGATACAACAGTTTGAAATGGTTCAGAGAGAATCGTCTTCTTTTTCTCTTTCAGAAATCAGATATCATGAAAAATATAGTTTGTATCTGAAATTTGAGTTGTTGAGTATTGAGTAGGCTGAATCACAGAATAATGTGTCTCTATGCATGGTGTCATTATCACTTTGCGATTGAATACTCGATTCAATTCTCCGTGGTTTGATCTCTGTTCCGAGCAACTGTCAATTCTTTGAATCGGAAGTAATTTTTGGCGACAATATTCGAAAACAGCGAGAAATGTAATATGTTGGAATGCTTCAATTAAGCAGCCATGATTTCGAATTGACAGTTCTTCTGAACAGGGATCAAGTATTCAATCGCAAAATAATTATGACATCATGAGTAGAGACATATTTTTCTGTGATTCAGCCTACTTAATACACAAGAGTTCAATTTTCACATACGAACTATATTTTTCATGATATCTGAATGAATCTGAGGAAAAGAAATAATATATTTCTGAAACGGGAAAAGAATGGCGATTCTTTGCCATTCATCGAAAGGAAGAGCCAACTCCGAAATGTATCAGGCTCAAAAAACTACTATGAAAGGCACATTGTGACACGTCTCATAATTTCAAAACTGGCAATAACAATCCGCCTAAACTGGTTCGGAAAAGAATTGATCCTTTCACTATTCACAATACCAGATAAAAGCCTACTCCAAGAATGTAAAACACGATTTGAAAGGAAATTTCCCTCGCCGCATGATGAAAATTTCACGGTGCAATTCGAACTCATGACTACGAAGATGTTGGCTGGTGTTGAGACCATTCAGATGAGGTAAAGCCACTCCAAACATTCCTCTTAGCGCTCTATATGATATTATGAGATCTCCGCGTGATCGTCTATCTACAAAGCGAGGGGGATCGTCATAATTAGGTCTCCGGTATCCAAAAGCTTTCCTAGAATCTCGCCTTTGTAGGTATATTCCCAAAGGAAGTCCTGTCTCCAACCAATCCTGTTTCCCAAACTGGACCGGCATACTCAATTATTGGTCGAATGTACATCACATAGAGAGAGCGACAGGTACCTACTGATGCTAAACTATCCGAATACTTTTTCTAAGAAATACATCATTCTGTAAGCTCAGGTACAGGAATTATTAATGTGTTCAGGCCGACTGAGATTCTCAGTTATGACCATCCCTGCATCAACGTGTAATATAAATCAGAAATCGTCAAAAATGGCTTTCGAAGATTCTTAAATCCCATTGTGTTTGTATAACACAATGCGTTAAGTCACCGTGGTAACGAGTCGTTGGCAAAAAAGCCAGAAGCTTCTACTTTCCAGAGAAGTTTCTGATACAAAATCTGTAAATTGTACAATGCAATTCCTCATAAAATGTTACAAAATTCAAACATAAAATCGGAAAACACTCGCTTAGTCCAGGAAGGAACAAAATAATCGATACGCATCAAAGAAGATCCTTCGAACTTTTCAAACCGAATGAATTCATCATAATTTTTTCTCGGAGGCTCGAGCTGAAATTTATCGAATAGTCCCAAGATTTCAATGAGGGCGATAATTGGATATAAGAGGGGAAAATTTGTGACACGTGGAAACACTTCAAAGAGAATGCAGAGCTATTTTCGTTCGTCTTGAACCCCTGAACTTCGAGTCTGACAGAGGTGCGGAAAAGTTTAGAGTCAGATGATTTTATTTCATTCAATAAGAAAGTGTTCATTCACCCCAGGTTTCTGCCACTCAGTTTTTTTACCGAAATATGATTTATTTCCGGAAATGTTTTTCTTTCATACCCATATTCACAGAAATCTGTTTACTATGAATTTTTTCATTTTAAATACGGAGCGTTTTATACAGTTTTTCAATGAATAGTTGTGAAATCATGGTTAGCCTCTCTTGTTTGAAGTATCATGTATAGATATTCACATTTGAAATTTTTTTAGTGCCAAGAATTTTCGGTCCAGAATTTAGTGGGATAAGCTAGCTGTCTTCATATTTAGAGTTATTTCCAGTGAGATTCATGAAGATGAACCAGTTTCGGTGTACCTATTGATATTTCGTTGATTTCTGGATTAGACTCTTACGCACATCTCAATTACTACTGGTATTTTTTAATATTTTTTATTTCCTGATTTTAAAAAGGCTTCTACTCAGAGGATACACTCATTACAAAATTCAGCACTCTCGAGCATATGAATTTCAGTGGATAAGCACAATTCAATCCAGTAATTCAAACACATTTTTCGATTTTGTGATTCTTTTTTTCGCGAGCAATTCAGACAAAAATGATGTGTGGAAATCAGTGTTCAAGTTTTTGTGTACTCCATATTGAAGAGGACTAGAACTGCGAACCAATATATCTAACAGTATCAATATACAGGGTCTTTCACGAGGAACCTCACCCATATTTATACGGGAAACTACTGAACGTATTTTCATGAAATTCAGCACTTATAAGTATTTCACGATGCTGATGAAATCTAAAATATTTTCAAGGCATGAGAACCTCCGGTTTTTCCGGAAATGACGTCAACTTCCGTTTTTCAAATTAGAACACCATTTTTTTATTGCAGAAATAGATTCCTAAGAAAATTTCAAGTTATTTTGATTAGAACCCCATTTTTTTATGGCAGATATTGAATCTACGTTAAGAAATAATGTGAGTGTATGCATCACACCCTTGCCCTAAAGTGGATATTTTTTGAGTTATTCACAAACTGTTTTTCGTTTTGAATTTCCAGCTATTTCTTTTCCCTTCACGCCAAAAAGATGAAATTTTCAGGAACTGTTACTTAAACCATGTTTTAGATTTTACTACCCTAATATGCAAGAGAAAAAAGTTACAGGTTGTTCCTAAATAGATGGCGAATTTTGATTCGAATTTGTATCGGAAACCTCTTTATTTCAACTAATCGGCCATCGGTTTTCTCTCCAGTGTTAAATAAATAATTCCTTATGAACCATATGCAAAAACTAACCATGTTTTACATTTTTTTTTTTTTTAATGATAGATATCATTAATTACATCTGCCAAATTCCTCTTTATTCAGTAGCATTTTGTGTTTACTATTAATTTGGTGATAATTCGTATTAAGTTATAAAATCGATCACTAAGCCTAATTTTACCAATGAAGATCATTTAAATCTCATTCTACTTCATGGAGAATGTAATAAAGTTGTAGATAGAACGATTCGACTGTTCATTGAGAGGTTTCCTGACCGACCCAGACCAACGAGAGATACCATTAACAGAACCATGACAAACTTGAGAAATGTCAGATCTTTCGTTAAGAAAACTATACACACAGAAAAAGTGTAGTAGAAGATGAGAACAACGAAATTAGATTTCTTGCATATTTTCGTGTGAATCCTCAAAATTCTCTCAAAGATGCCGAAATTGATCTGAGATTATCTCAATCGAGTGTTTGGAGAATATTAAAAAAATATAAAATGCACCCATATAAATTCAATAGGGTACAGCATTTGAAGGAAACTGATTTCGTCAGGAGAACAGAGTTTTGCGAAGCTATGATGATTCGATTTCAAGAGAATGAAAACTTTTTGGACTGTATAATTTGGACAGATGAATCTAAATTCACAAAGAATGGTTCTTTCAATAGGCATAATGTCATTATTGGGATGAAGAGAACAACCACCACTTCAGACAAAGGAACTTTCAAGAGACCTGGAGTTTCAATGTTTTTTGCGCCATCAAAAATAATGCAATTCTCGATGTTCACATTTATGATGGGACTGGTAAGATAGAACACTACACATGTTTGCATTATTTAAAGAATGTTCTCCCCTAGGAGATAGATATTCTGACATATTGACTCAAATAATTGAACCGCTAGTACAGAACTATAAT
This sequence comes from Hippodamia convergens, assembly GCA_038502775.1. NCBI lineage: Eukaryota > Metazoa > Arthropoda > Insecta > Coleoptera > Coccinellidae > Hippodamia > Hippodamia convergens. The sequence continues at coordinate 52,285,368 of CM076610.1, forward strand.
GACTTATGGTATCAACAAGATGGCGCGCCTCCACACAATTCACTCACTGTGTCAAATATCCTCTACAGGCTATTTGAAGATCGATGGTTGGCGAACAATGGTCCACATCTTTGGCCACCACGTTCTCCCGATTTAACTCCTTTAGACTATTATAATATTGTCTACTCAACTCCCCTGACTGATAAAGAGGACTGCATAGAACGAGTCAGAAATGCGTTCAGGTTTGTTTAGATTTTTAGATTCATAGTTTTGAAACTCAATTTGGTTTTTAAACACTTTTGCAGATCTCTTCCTCCCGATGAAATAAGAAGAGCAACGCACGAAGCATTCATGAGACGTATAAATAAATGTCTAGAAATTAACGGTCAAAACTTTGAGCATCTTCTCTAGTTATAACTGCGAGAGTTTGCCATGGTTCTCCTAATAGTAACTTGAAGTCGGTTTCAAGAAGGGGTGAAAAATCTAGAGCATAGTTCAAATAACAGTTCCTGAAAATTTCATCTTTTTGGCGTGAAGGAAAAAGAAATAGCTGAAAATTCAAGACGAAAAACAGTTTTTCGTGAATAACTCAGAAAATAACCATTTTAGGGCAAGGGTGTGATGCATACATTCACATTATTTTTTAACGTAGATTCAATATCTGCCATAAAAAAATGGGGTTCTAATTTGAAAAAATTGATTTTTCACGATTTTGTCATCCCTAACTTTGAAAGCGATATTTTCACCCCCTGTATCATGAATCGCGATTTCGATTTTTAAAGTCGATACATCAATCTTACATCTTGAAAAATCCCAAAAATGAAAATTTTCCATCCAAGAACCTCGAAGTTATTCTTGTTTCAGCGGAGCTCCATTTTCGATTTTTTTTTCGAATTTTCCCGCTCAGAGAGAATTTTCCAACCAAAACTGAAAAGTGTTACATCAAAATAACTTTTCTAAGGAATCTATTTCTGCAATAAAAAAATGGTGTTCTAATTTGAAAAACGAAAGTTGACGTCATTTCCGGAAAAACCGGAGGTGCTCATGCCTTGAAAATATTTTAGATTTCATCAGCATCGTGAAATACTCATAAGTGCTGAATTTCATGAAAATACGTTCAGTAGTTTCCCGTATAAATATGGGTGAGTTTCCTCGTGAAAGACCCTGTATACTTGTCTGATCGTTGGTGAAAAAGATTCTTCTCGGTTTTCTCATTTTGAACAGAGGAATATTCCAGTTTAACCATTTTCATTCTTGGTTTTTCACGTAGGCTAATGAGTAGTTTTTGGAAACAAGTTAACTTTTTCATAACAATATAGTCATCACAATGAATACTTGATTCGTCGGCCACAACATTTTCGGAAATATTTGGATATGTACTATGAAATGTACAGTTTATGGAGTGAAATCTTGTGAAGGCCAGTTGAAATTTTTTTTTATCACATCTTACTGCCAGATTCATTTGTGCCCATAAAGATACCAAAACAAAAGTTACCTCTGACCTAACAGATAATTATTTCAGTATTTTCATGATCCCATGAAACACAAAATAAAACATCTTGGTCTACTTAGGTCTGAGCACATTATTTTTGTTGAATCAAAATTCTGATAGGCCCCTATGATTTTTTTATACCCTTCATGACTTAAAGTATACAGTCAATTTTCTAATCTCTCAAACTACCTTGTAACCCATAAAAATAAAATTATTATTATTATCAGTTTTGAAGTCTCGAGTCGTTTTCGAGTTTCCTGGATGAGCTGGCATTTCTAGAAAGGTATATGAGCTCTCAGAAATACTGGATTTCTAATTCGTTATATATTTAAAAAAAAGAGCTTTCCAATTGTTTCATATGACAGTTGATGTTCTGTCGAAGGCAAGGTTGGAAGTTAGGTGCCCACTTTTTATTTTTTTCATGTGAAATGAATAAACTTCATTTGATTTTCATTGTCATTGACACTCTATGTTCGTCAACGCTTTCTACAGGATCCACACTTTTTTTCTCTAACGATCTGAAAAAGTTTCTGCTGTCATATAGTTTATTGATTGATTCACACTTAACGAGTACCTCAACAATTTGCCAGTTTGCGTCTAAACACAGCAAATTGTAGCTCGAATATTTATGAAACATGGGTTTTTCATGGACTATGGGTCGGTTTCACGAAACTTCGTTTGTACCGCTAAATTAATTGAAGCCACCACGGTTCGTTGAAATTTCAAAACTAGTTATTTGACTGGTTCGAATTCACGTAAGGTTTTCTAATCCCACAATTAAAGTTTTAAGAAAACCGACCCTATAGCTATATCTAGTTGTATTTAGTTTTGCTCTGTCAATCGGAGCGAGTCTTTACGCCTGAAACCTTACTAATATTAATGAATAAGGCTCTGTATTTATTATTTTGTGTCTTTACATAACTCCGCAATGAATATACTGAGTATAAAACTTAGTTGAGGAGGCTTTCATGTCAAATTCATTTTTTTATAACGGAAAAAAGAAATCCATGAACAAACAGTGTACATTACTACATTCTTGAAACTTGAATTCAATTATGAATTCAAGTTTCTGCCGCTGACTAAAAGAAGAAAGATCGATGACAATTTTGAGGTTTAGAAAAGACATAAGAAATTTCGCAATGGTATATTTATAACTGTCGAGGATAACCCTTGTATCCGAAAGCATTTTCAATCGAATCCAAAATGATCCATGGAATGAATGAATATTGAAATTAAAGTGACCCTCATCTGCGATATTTATTTCTGATGACGAATACTCCTTGAAGAACTACGAATTGAAACATAAAATCAATTAAATCTCTCCGTTCTGACATTCCTCACTTCAAAATGTGAAAATAAAAGATTATTCGATATTTGACTGCCCTGCTTTCCACTCAAAGACGGATATAGCTTTTTTTCGTGTGGGAAGGAGGGTATTATGATAATTGGGAACCAATAAATCAGGTACCAAAATTTAATCACCTGAAATAAACTTTGAGACGTAATTTCGAATTTGAAATAATTATATGGAATTTTTATGTACATCTCGTTGCGTACCTACCTAATTTTAAAATTTTTTATACTCGAGGGAGTGCGGTAAATACCCCCTCCCTACCGTAAGTTCATCCCCATTTAAGAGATCTGAAGACCAAAGTTGTCATCTCACCAGCGTCGAAACAAATCATTGTTCATTTCAAAAATAATCCATTATGAATTTGTTTCATTTTCCATATGGAATGATTTCCAAAAACATTCATGCCACAAGTCTAAAACATTCAACATCAATAAACAACATTGAGACATCGAGGCATACACATTCTTACTCGTAAATAATAAATAACGCTAATCCAACTTCAAAAAATAACAACAAAAATCCGGAAATTCGAAACAAAGAACACCTAATTACCTAGGAATTTCCTCGTAGCTATCCCAACCAGTGATACAGCTGAAAGAGCTCGCTCCTGGCGATGTAGCCATTTCAGTTTAGACACATTCTGATGAATATTTGGCACTAATTAGTTCGAGACGCACGTTTCCCGAGAAGATTACAATCCCGTAGGGCCCTTGATTACCTGTTTCAAGATTCCAAGATAGTGTCACTCGAAGAAAACAAAGAGGGTGATTTGTATACATTTCTGTAACCCATCTTCTCATAGTGCAGGTTCGGATGCAGTTATCGTATAACTGAATATTTGATTGCACCTATAATACTAATATAGCGATCATACTGATTGTCCCGGTAAAGTTGGTAGGCTGATTCTATTTAACTGCCTTTGTCGAGATAACTTCAATCTTCAGGAATAGGTATCAGAAAAAGGATAAGATAATTAGAAAAATTATCATGGAAACTAAAAGGAGGCTAGAACGTCGCAAGAGAACCTCATTCATAGAATCCGCAAAAACGATAGGTACTCAAGATAATATCACATGAGTGATAAATATGATTCTCTCATACAAAGTTCCGGACGCATTTTTGATGTTGTCGGGTCTCATATTGGTCATTGCTAGAAAGGATAGTGTCTTTTTTTAAGTATTCAGACGAATATTGCTTAATATTGTGAAGTTGAGGTACTTATTGTTGCAGAGGAACTCCAACAATCTTGGAGTCATGAGGAAACTACGAGAGCGAGCTTTAAATTGTATCAGTTCACCCTATGGTACACTTAATGAGCTGTACCGAGCACTGAATATTAGTGCATGAAGCACTAAGCACTAAGAACTGGGAAAAAAGATCCGGATTACTGAGCACTTTGGGAATGTTATTCGATATTTCGAGGACTAAGCTCCAAGCATTTCACTAGGAAGTATTGTATGTGTGGTTATTTCAATTGGAATGAAAATTGTGGGTATTTAGCTTGGCTGTAAAATGTGAGATTATTGGCAGATCAGAATGGATGTGTCGAGTGTTACCGTGGCTTGTTATTCTCGATAAGAGAAACCTAAAGTGGTTTCAGATACCTGATTTTATTGCTCCTGAGAGAAGATGATCGATTGATTTTGAATTTTTCATAGACATTGAGAAATTCCTCGAGAAATTCTCATAAACAGATAATCTCGGTATTATTTCCAGTAACGAAAGTACAATTAAAAACTGTTGGAAATCTTCGATGATGACTTCAACTGGACAACTAGATTACATGTAAATACGGCAAAATAATTGTAGAATAAATATGAAAAGTTGAGCTTGTAGGAGGGTTCAAAACAGTTAATTGTATGGATTTTGAAACAACAGCTCCCAATTACGTTTAATACACAAATAAAAATTTCTATGTGGGGTTGATGCGAACTTTGAGGTTGATTACCCCCTATCTCCTAAAATATCTGAGAACATTTATTAAAATGTTTTTTTTTTGAAAATGTTATTATCTAGTTGTTAACTTTTCTTTCACCTATGAAAAAACATTATTTGATCGAAAAATGACACTTTCTCTATCAATCACTCAAGTGGTGATTCCTAACTTACATTTCAGAAAAGACTTAAAAATGACTTGGATACCATGTAAGAAGTTTAACCCTTTTATTACTCTCATTTCAACAGTTATGAGCTTCAAAATTATAGGACTTCATAGTGAACTATCCTTTTTTGATCACTGGAGACACTTCTTCAGAGAACTCGAAAGCACATAAACATTCAAGATTATTTCAAGTTCTCATTAACATCAAACTCAAACGTGGATGTTTATCACTCGACTGAATAGCAAACGTAGATCCTAGGTTTCGAGGCTTCGATCGCAAATTTTCGTGTTACGATAAGATAAGACAAGGTCTTAGTGCTTAGTTAGATAGATAGATAGATAGATAGTGTTTATTGATCCATTTAGACACAATACAGTGTATAGGACAAGTCAATATAATTCATACATCTACAAGGAGGAGAAAAACAAAACAAATTGAAATTATTGAATATGATTATCATTGAGATATTCATTCATACTATAATAACATTTACTTAAAAGTATAGATTTCATCTTCTTGCAGAAGCTATTCATATTAAGTGATTTTATTGAGGAAGGTAGATGATTATACAGAATAATGCTCTTATATCTAGGTGATGTTTCAAATTTAGTAGTTCTATGCTTAGGTACAGAAAAGGTTTTATTATTTCTTGTACTATATTGATGAAAACTGGAAAGTGTAGGAGAACGTTCTTCATTTTTCTTAATGAACACAAGACATTTGTATATATATATACAAGGAGCCGTAAGTATATTATGTCTCACAAATGATGGTCTACAGGATGTTCGCGGACTAAGACCAAGTATCATACGAAGGATGCGCTTCTGAGCTATAAAAACTCTTATGAAATCCACAGAGCAGCCCCAGATCAAAATATTATATGCAAGGTGACTATACACCAAGCTATAATAAACATTGAAAACAGCAGCGAGTGGGAGACTATCCCTTATTCGACGAATTGCATAAAATGAAGAACTGAGCTTCCTGCTGACATATGACACCTGATCGGACCATCTCAAACATTCATCAATATAAACTCCTAAGAACTTTGTAGACTTTTCAGAAATCAAGGTATAATGACCAAGTTTCAAAACTAAAGAGTTGTCCTTCTTCAATCCAAATTTGATGACTTGTGTTTTATCTAGATTGAGAACAAGTGCATTACACATACACCAATCAGCAAAAGCCTTTAACAGTGATTGACATCATTCTATGAGTTCCTCCAAATTTTCAGCTGTTACCAGAAACGATGTATCATCTACAAATATAATAATTTGTGTTCTTATATGGTGAGGAAGGTCATTTATAAAGAGTATAAATAAAAGTGGACCTAGAACTGACCCCTGGGGTACACCAAGTTCAATGTTATACTCATCTGAAAAAACATCATCAATTCTCACATGCAATCTTCTGTCTGATACATAATCCTTAATAAAATCGAGGAATGCTCCACGAAATCCAAGGTGGTATAGCTTGTCCATCAAGAATTCAGGTGAAATGGTATCAAAGGCCCGCGAAAGATCGAAGAACAAGCCTGCCACCATCAATCCCTTATCCAACGAAGACTGAACCGAATGTATAAAGTCCAGAACAGCAGTCTCGGTCGATCGTCCGGTTCTAAAACCGTGCTGGCTCTCTGTAATTATGTTGAATTTGTCCAAAAACTTCATCATTCGATTTAATATGATTCTCTCAAAGATTTTAGAGAAGACACTCAACAAAGAAATAGGTCGATAATTGGAAATACTCTCTGGATCATTTTTCTTGAAAATAGGTAAAACAGTGGCATTCTTAAGTACAGCTGGAAAGATTCCAGAACAGACTGAATCATTTATAAGATGGGCAAAGGAAACCGTTATATGATCAGAAATTAATTTCACTATTTTGACAGATATAAAATCAATACCAGAACTATTTACATTCTTCAAGGCATTAATTGCACCTCTAACATCATGACAATCTACGGGGTGAAAATAAAATGTTTGATAATGTAAAGGGGACGTTGTATGCGATCCCAATTCCGTATTTCCATATGCTTGGTCTAGAGTTAGCCTAGCAATACATGAAAAATATCGAGCGAATTCATTTGCCACTTCAATTGGTTCGGTACAATACACTCCATCAGTGTTCAAAACAATTTTACTATTTTTATTTGAAGTTCTACCAGTCTCATTGTTGACAATTCTCCAAACTGTTTTACACTTATTGACAGAACTTTCTAGGAGTCTGTGATGATACGCTAGTTTTGAGGACTTAATTAGTGAATTGTATTCAGTTTTAGATTTTTTGTAAATTTCTGACAATACGACCGACTTAAAGTTCGACTGGAGCCAGAATAAGTTCTTCAATTCTACACCTGCTTGTTTTATTTCAGTTGATATCCAACCCTTTGATTTTTTGCTCAAAACAACATCTCGACTTTCTAATGGACAATGTTCATCTATTAATACTTTTATTATGTTAACGAAATATTCAAAACCCTTAGATTCTAGAGGCAACTGATATAATTCATGAAATTGAACTTTTGAAATAGAATTAACAAGTTGATTCAAGTTGAAATCAGACATATTTCTACATAATATTTTTTTTTTACTCTGCTCTGGAACTATATCTGAATGATCAAAATAGTAATCCAATACAATAGCCAGGTGATCACCAAAATGAGGAGGAAATACATTTGTCTTACAACAATTCAGATCACAGTTAGAAACAATATAATCTACCTTTGTAGAGGTTGATCTATTTGATAGATCGGTTATGATACGTGTGGGACATAGAGAGGTTATTTTCAGATTGAAACATTTCAACAGATCATCCAAAAGTTGTTTTGATCTGGAACTATCAATTAAGTAGTTAATGTTTAAGTCACCACACAGAAAAACAATATCATTTTTCCTTTCACAGTGCTGTAAGATGGATGACAATTTTTCAAGAAAGATCTCAAGATTACCTGAAGGAGGTCTATATACACTTATAATCGTAAAATGGTTTCGACCAATATTAATTTTGACAGCACAGCTCTCACACTCCATCTCCTCGGACATCTTGGTAACTTGCAAATCTCTAGGCACCAAACCAATCCTAGTGAATATAGCAGATCCACCGTGTTCACGTTTGGAGCGACAGAAACTTGCTGCCCTATCGTACCCTGGTTAAACCACCACACTCAAACTTTCATCACTACACCAATGTTCAACAACACTTATGACATCCGGATTCATGGCTTCCAATAAGACTGAAATACTGTCGATTTTGTTCATGATGGACTGAACATTTAACTGAAGAATCCTCAGTCTGGTGTATTCATTATTTATGTCTTTGGATTTCGTTTTCTGTTGTTGTAAAAATAATGGACACTCGCTCTGTTCGGCCAATTGGATTGAATCCTATTCATCGCGGGGTATCAATACCTTAAAGGATGAATAGCTGTCAGGATACCGTGACTGTAACGATTCACACTTTACATCCGAGAAGTTAGCCGAAAGAAACAACTGCAGTTCCTCAGCCGTGGTACCCGGCTTCAAGTTAGAAACATGAAGTGCCTTGAACTTTTCGATACCCTCAACTGTTGTAGAGCCAGAATAGTTTCCAACCACTAACGCTTTTTGTTTTCTTTGCTTAGGCTTTTTTTTAGACACTAATTGCCAAGCATTTTCATCACCTGATTTCAAAATTTCCCGAGAATTACTTTGTGTATCATCCTCTATATTACGCATATTGGTTTGTTTATTTGCGATAGAATCGCTCTGAATGGGAACGTCAAGTGATGATCTTTCAGCATGTTTTGTCACCTCCGAGGTAGGAACATCAAATGCCATCACGTTCTTGAGAGCGCCTGTTGCAGAATCGCTAATTGCCATTCTTGGAGTCAACACTTGGGTGTTTATGTTTATTTTCTTATCGGGTCGACTTTTTTTCAGCTCCGCAATGATGGAATCTCTGAAAGATAATTCCCTTTCTAGCACAATAATTTTTTCTCTTAGTAATTGTGCATTTTCAGAAAGCACCTTATTTTTACCCTCCATTTCAGAAATAATTTTCATGAGGAGATCTTGAGTTGATGATTCATTACTCACTTTTATTTCATCCATTGTACTTTCACGTCCATGTAATGGAAATGACATGTTTTCTTCACTTGTCGGTACACAGGAAGGCGAAATCAAAAAATCGCTACCACAACATTTACCAACTCGTCCAGCACAGCCAGGATGGTATAACTTGATACATTTTATGCATTGAATACTATTTTTAACAATATTCTTCTTGCATAGTGCACATTTACCGATATTCGCAGATGGAACGTCCGGCATGACTTCTTTACTCGCAGAAGGTTCACACGTTTATCCGCAAAAGTGCAAAATCCCTCATTATTGCATATTCCATATTATTTTCCTGCTTTTTATAAAATTTGAAAATGTGTTACAGATCATGAAAATCTAATCGCTTTTCACAACACTTGCTAATTATTGTTCTTGTTAGATTAAAATATGAGATTGATTTATTACTTTATTCAATATTTCGAAAGATACAAAGTTTCCTTTTACACACCATCTACAAGCTACGCTCTCAACTTTGGTTGATTCTTGTCATCGATCATGAACATAGAGACCGACTGACTGACGTTTCAACTGTCATAGAATATAGCAGGTTTGCAAGGTTTTCTTCCTTATTTGATTCGCTTACAGTTCTCGAATTTCAGATTAATGAAAGTCTCCTCTGAAGTATTTGAACGATCAAGTAACACAAATATTGCACCTGATTGACAGTCCCAATCCCTGCTTCACCTTGAGCGGTGTCCTCAAATATTGATCACTTGATTAAACTGGTATGATCTTCTCATTATACCTTCGAAATTCCCAAGTTTATTCATCGGAAGCACTTAGCAAGTAAGATCTCAAGACTTCAGCTTCAAACACGAATCAATAGGGTTAGTGATTCTTGCACTCATACAACATACTCTTATATCGTTATTCCGCTTACCCTGCTAACTGAAAATAGTCTGTCACTGTAAATGTTGTCCCATTTGATTAATTAGTCTTCTCTTTACAGAACAACGTTATAGATCATAATTATTGATTTCTCAATCATGATATTCTCAAATTGAGAAGACTACTAAGCTTTCAATACACATATCTCCTCTAAAGCCTGATCTCACTTTCATTACAACTCAGTCTACTCTACCAATTCATTATTCAATCTTTTGTTTTTTCGATGAAATGAAGAGGCTCTCGCAACAAATTTCATTGGCATCATCACGGTAAACTCTGTGCCGAAACCGGTATATCTCTCATCTCAGTGCCAAAACCTTATATCATTTCTCCAACCTCATGATAAAAGATCTCTGAGCCTAGGAATTGAAAATGGTATTCATTTCGATGATTACTATTTTGAATTCATCTATTTTTCAAAAATGTTCTCGATGTGCCTTCGTCAAGGCAAAGAATTTTCTTTTTCTTAAAAACATCAGGCTTCACAGTCACAAAAAGAATTGGGCGTTACCATCACTTTGAGAAACTAGCAAGCGGGCCCTGACTAGAGCCACTGCTAAAATCTCATTCAGTGAAAGAGGAAGTACAGATTTCTTTTTTTTGCATTTGATTGGAGATGTGAAACTTCATTTTGACGCAATTGGATGTCACCACCTTAGTACTTTGTAATATTTTACTCATTACTTCACAACCAATTGCTATAAATTCTGAAGTTTTTTATGAAGATTTTGTCCTGAGATGTGCGGGATACTGATGAGGCTCAACAAGGCCGAAACCGGTATATCTCTCATCTCAGTGACAAAATCTAATATCATATCTCCAACCTCATGATAAAAGATCTCTGAGCCTGGGAATTGGAAATGGTATTCATTTCGATGATTACTATTTTGAATTCATCTATGTTTCAAAAATTTTCTCGATGTGCCTTCGTAAAGGCAAAGAATTTTCTTTTTCATTGCTAACTTAGTCACTCACTTTATTGTATTGCCATTAAATATAACTCTTCTAGTAGTTGGAGTGGAATTTGTCGCAGCGGAGAGAGTTCCATGAATTGTCTGTTTTATATGAACCTTATTCGTGCTATTGTTTATTGTTATATATTTGAGCTTTTTTTATTTTAATAATATAATTATAATGATAATCTTTATTAGCATCAGCTATTTTTACATGTAAATGTATTAAAGTTCTCTGCATCCTTAAAACTGTCTAGATAGTTCATTGACTTCTCTGTTTAATGAATTATTATTATTATTTTTATTGAGATATATAAACATAAGAACAACATTAATAGAAAGGGAGAAACTTCTCTGGTGCATAGCGCATGGTTGACGGTATTGAAAAATTTCAAAATCAAGATAATACGAAGTGGGTGCATTGGACCAATCAACATCGCTCGCGTAAACCCATTACCTTCTCAATCCATTAGTCAGGGTATAAGTTCGGCCAACGGATCGAATCCAGTATAACTTTAGGAAATTCAGCGGTTGAGTTACAACCTCAGACCAAGAATCGTCTGAAGATGCCTACCGCAGTTTTGGGCGCAACGTTAGATGAAATAGTTCCTAATTGACCACCGCCAATAGGCCTGGAAGACCTCCGAATGTCAGTATATCCGGTCGAGAAAGCGAGACGTTTGAAATCAATAAATTCCCTTCGGAATGTTGTTTATTCTTTGCATTATTTTCATGGGCTCCGAATGAACATTCAGGTGAGACTCATGGTTCATTCATTAAATTCAATGTCTTTTATTATGTACTTATGTGAAGTTCGATCTTCTAGGAGGTGAATATGTCGTAGTCTTTTTATAAACTCAGTCATATTATAATACGCCTAGGCTTTTTCAATTCGACTAGGCATATTGCAATATAACCGAAATAATGGACGATCTCACAATTTGACTGGCCATTTAAGGCGTATTATAATACGCCTGCATGGTTATTCGGCTTATTGTCAAAACTTAAAAGCGCGCGATTTCCCCAGATTTTGACAGAGGTTATACTCGTTGTATTGTAATTCGACTGAGGCTCTCTATCTGTTGTTGTTGTGACTTACTACTCTACTAATTTTCCCACTGAAATTGTCAAAACTTGAATACTGAAGACGATCTGGAAACAGTTCTAAATAACACTATATGATAATATAAATTATTATCAAGAAGTCCAGATAATGTCACAGATGCAATCTAAGCCAAAATGAAGATATAGTCTAGAACCAAAGAAAAGAATATGGAGAGGGCAAGAAAAGAAATGCAGCAAAAATGCCGAACGCAAGAAATTGAAACCTCTTGAGGTTGATCAAACAGTAGCTATTGAAGTTCCTAAAGTAGATGGATTCCAAAAATATCACAGAAACCATAGTAAAAGTCTCCGATGATGTTTACCAAATTAGTACCACCCATGGTCTGTTAAACATCTCGAGAGATGAAATTACTGATTGCCAAAGATATAAGAATATTGATATTCCAAATAATCAAGTAATTTCCCTAAGAGGAGCTTTAAGATAATTCGCAAAATTCGAAGGACAAGGATTCAAAAAATGTTCTTGCAAACTACGCAAGTCACAGTATCGAAATAATAAAGGTTTTTGTTTTAAATCCCTTATTAAATGCACAAGTAAATGTCATAAGAGTAATCCATGTTGTAATAAATAATCCAAATCTAAAATTATCTATTTATTTTTGTCTTTAAATCGATTTCCATAATCTGCCTGATACACTTCCAGACGTATCATAATACGACGTATTTCATACAGCCAAATTCTAAAAACAATCGCGTACAGGTTCTTTCGAACAAAAAGACTAAGAAGGCGTCAAGCGTATTATAATACGTCTGAAAATATCAGTCATATTGTCAGATTTTCACTTGCTCTGATTGTTTTACAATACGCCTAGTCATATTGAAAAAGCCTAGGCTTATTATAATAAGACTGATATTATAATGAGCCTGCGACAAATATACATCAAACAACGGCGTCCTTCCTGTAACACTAAGAGATAGTTTACTAGGAGGTGAATAAATCGGCTCTAAGTTACAGAGAATTTCGTTGAATCGAAGGAACATTACCGGTATGCTTGCCTAGATGCATGAAATACAATTCACGTCGCGAAACCAGTTGATTGATTAAAAACGAATGGAATATATTCATGAGAATTAGGAATTCATATATCTAAGAAATTAATCAAATAATATTTGAACAGGTGTCTAAGAAAAGTTTAAAAATAGGTCTCTCAGCTTTGTTCGGGGGATAGGGAATATCTAAAGTCTGAATGTATTCCAATAATTTTGCAGCATACGACCGTATTCATCTTCGATTGTCATCTGATCAGAGATATAACTTGGAGAGACTTCATGCAGAGAAGCAGGGTTCATTCGATTCCAATCAGGTGAGATACGTGAGTACGAATTACATCAGAAGTGAGGCTGGATTAATATCCAGATTGATTGAATGTTGCTCGAAGTTTAGTGTTATCTCTTGTCAATATGAACTTCGTTCAGAGTGCTTAAAAATGAACTTGATATTATCTAGTCTAAACTATAGCAACTACACAGTGCTAACTGTTTGCATTGTCTTAGAAAGCGATTTTGCAGTAATCCAATAGGCCAGTCAAAATCGATAGTGAATTGGAAAAATATTATGTATCTTTGGTTCTTGAGTATGTTGTTAGGATTAATCAGAGCAATGTATACACTTGTAACTTTCAGGAAGTTGTTTGAACAACTTAGTTGTTTTTTATGCTCTATAATCTCCTTATCCATCGTTCCTTCGAACTATATACAGTTTTCAAGAGCATTTCATGTGAAGAGTTCTGCAGGTCAGTTCATTGCCGAATTACGAAACTTTGTGAATGGGCTAGTTATGGAATATATTCTGTGGGCAATATAATCAGCTTTAAAATATTATATATAAGTCTCTCATAAGTATCTAAAAAAAATTCGAACAGGATGAAATCGCATTTTTCCAGAAAGATTGTCTTGGTGACAATAGTATAATGTCAATATTAATGAACGATTTTCATTAAATCGGATTAAGCTTGATTTGTTACAATTCTTAAAAAGAAAACGACAAGTTTTTGTCGAAAAATAGATGAATCAGAATATATAGAGCAAAATCTAAAAATTGTTGTGGTTTCAACTTTTCGAGAGTTGCAAGCTCGGGTATACACATCCCTACTAGGTCTGAAATGCATACTGAAAAATCAGATCTACATCAATTTTTTTTCCAATTTAGCGTTTCTCTGTGTTGATTTTGACTGACCTCTCAGGAAGTAGGTGGGTACAGCTCACGCATTTCACTGTTCACTAATGCACAATCGTCATTACCTTGGTATTTTATCGTAGCTGTCCCAATTGTGGATGCAACTGAAGGAACTATTTCCCTGTGCCATAGGAATACGAACAGAATTCAAACCATACATCTTATCCTTGAGGAGGTCCAGATTCTCTGCAGTTTCAAATCAGTTAAGGATAAAAAAGTATTGTTAGTCTCTTCATCCTAGATGACGTCACCTTTTGAAAAGTTAGGAACCTCATTCGAATAACAAAGAAATTCAAGCCTACCTTCATATATAACGAATGAAATACTTCGGAAAGATTGAACTTATTCTATACAGGGTGTTTCAAAAAAGGATCTCCAATATATATATGGTTGGAAAAATAATTGAGGTTTTCTCATCAAAATTCGTTGTGCCATCCGTATTCAAGATGAGTAATAAAAATAATGATAGGACCTTTATTACTCAAAGGGAAATTCATCCATCGATGTTCTACCACGCAACCTTCGTCGTTATATGAAGAAAAATAATAAACATAATAAACACACTTTATGTGCAATCTATTCTACATGATTATTAAGTATACAAAATCACACAACAAATTCTCCATTTTTTTTTACTTTCCCGGAGATCGAAGAGAGGTAAAGAGAACTCTAAAACGTTAAGGTCCTATGAAGGCGGCATGTAAGTTGATTTTCATATATAATGTTAACATTGTGAAAATCAGCTCTGAGTTATTAACGTTAAAATAATTCTCACATCTTTGGAAGATTTTTTATTTGACTCCCAAGGTTCTAGTTTCACGGTTGATACAAAGTATTATCGAAAAAATTTTTTTTTAGGTTACATTTATTCATCGGAATTCTTTCAGGTTGTCTCTGAAAAAAGTCGACACTATGTATCATTTTTGTAATATTATGATTCGAAAATAGTGATTGATACTGGTATGAAGTAATGATAAAGTTATCAATTATTACTATTATTGATCAATTCCTATGCATTTTGTGAATAGAATGTTAACATCATCGATACAGCTGCAATTAACGTAATTATTTTTCAACAACTCCCTTTATCTCGAAAACAGTTGGCGTAGCTAAAATTTCTTAGTGGGCAAACACCAATTATTTCTCAGTTTGAAACCTATCCTAGAAACAGAGTCACGTTTTTTGAAAATATCGTGAAATTATCAAGTTATTTCATCATTGATGATGATATTAACTGAGTTATGCGTTCTGCATTGATCAGGTTCCACTTGGATTCGAAATATATAGATTTGGATCTGTCTCAAAACATTATTCGAAGAGCTTCTGCTCTTTTTGTGTTTATTATTTTGATTTTTCTTCATGGGTTACTCTTCAAATATCTCTCCTATTTCGAAAAAAAGTGTACATTAATCAAGATAGCTGTTTGACTGATTACCGACGAACTGACCGATGGTCAAATCATTGTAACCTGAGCTGAAACTCCTATGTTCCTCATTTTCTTCTTCATTTGTGGTGCCTTTCTGGCAGAACCAATACCTGGTGACCCACGATTAATCCACCTGTAGAAGAAGAGACTCTTAGATACGTGAACAAAAATGTCTCTAGTCGACAGGGAAGGGTCCTTCTCACCATGGAAATATTGGGTATAGGATTTCCTAGGTGTGTTGACCTTATCTCTTCAAGGTTGATGCAGTTGGACAGAATATGGTCAACGGTTTCATCTGTGCTCTTACAGCAGCGGAATCTTGAGCAGTCAGTTAGTCCCATCTTATTGACATGTTTGTTAAACAGGTGGCCTGTTGATGCGCCAATCAACGGACTCAGTTGATTCCTCTCAAGAGCCAGGAATATTTTAACCTCAGCTACACAAAAGCCTTCCTGTGATCCACGCAGAGAAAAACTCACTGTCGAGATATTTTAGTGAGATGGTAGATAGGAAGCGAAGGGTTCAGTCCAACAAAAGCTTATCGTTTCTCCTCTTTACCCAGTACATATGACTTCTCATTGCTGGGGGTCCTCGCGTGTGCCGGACACCAAATAACTTCCTCGTAGTTACGAGAGCCAAGTTCACGCAGAGCTTTCCTTCATTCTCCTACCAAGTGTGAATAATTGACTTTTGTCTCGTAAAGGGCTTTAAACTTTTATGATACGAGTTACCTATAATACATATTACATAAACTCTAGCCCTGGAGGTATGTTTCATATTGAAAAAGCCTTCCTGACTTATTGACCGTGGTCTATCAGGAATAATTTCACCGATCATTCCGCCTACAATTGCTGTAGGCACCCTCAGAAAATTCTTGGTCTAAGATCTCACCTGCGAATCCTATGAAGATGCCTACCGCTTGCTTACTGTGATAAACTCACTCAATGAAACTAATTTCAATTATTACGATGTTTTTTCGCATTGTCTCTGTTAATAACTGCTTGATCTTCATATGTTACCCCCTTCACATAAATACAAGAAAAGTGGGGTTATCACATTGCGCACATCAACGAATCCTAAGAACAATTTAAATACATGACATTTTTCCACTCCTTTTCTGAAACTAATACAATACCATGGCTATTTTACAATCGTCATTCAAATAATAGGGTAAGTACAGTTAATATGAGTTAAACAAACATTAAGAAGCTTGATAGCGTTCAGGTGGCTTGGCCACACGCTTAGGTCTAGTTTGTAGGTATAGTTACACTTTTATCATTATTGTCCTGTGCCACTGCTTCGGTAACGATAATCTTATATGTATGAGTTATATTTTTTAATTTAAATTATATGTCTTTTCCAATTCATCTCTAACTCTGGAATATACACACTATAACCTCACACTGAAACAGTACCACCAACCAATAATTGGACATGATTGTTGCCTTTGAAATATTTCCGCTGTCTATTTCGAGCTTGTGAAACTCTATTTTTCAAAACACAAGACGGTTTATACAGTATGGCATCAAACCTTGTCCTTATATTACGACCGAACATAATTTTTGTTGGAGTGTCTCCAGTCTTACAGTGCTTTGTAGTACGATAGTCCAACAAAAATCTGCAAAGAACTCTATTTGTGTCTCCAGGGTGTCTTTCAACAAAAGCCTTTTTCAAAGAATTTTTGATAAACAGAAATTTTGGCAGCAACATCAGATTATGAATGCAATGTGTGAAATAAGGTTACTGGTAAACAGAATAACAAATGTTTGTCTCAAAATTTTTGTTGCTGTCTCTGGGTTAGTGGATGTTGTTTCAAATACTTCGAGCCATTTTGAATGAGTCAAGTATAATGAAATAATATTTTCCTGCGATAGTCAACATGCAATCTCTTTCAAACTTGGCCAAGACCAATTTACCAAAGGAACTTTTGGGGGATTATCCGAAACTTTGGGACAGTGCTGCCGCAATTTCAATGGCTACTTCCTTCATTTCGCTTGTATGTAAACCTTTTTTATCAAATATATAGTACTCAATACTATTTTGAAAAAATATGCATTGATGACGATTCACTTTCAAATTTTTCAGAATTGTCAAAACTACCCCCAATTTTTCCAAATGTTCATTGTCATATTTTCAGTTACCAACACATCATCCAAAAAACTTCTATCCCCTCTAATCCCATGAACAGAGATTCTATCATTTTTTTAAACTTAGCTGGGGCTGACGCTATTCTGTATATTAATATCTAGGCCTAGGTATCTGCTGGTAAGCATCAGACAAGTCCGGTTTTGAAAATTCAACTACACCCCGTAGACAATTGTATAGATCATCAACTTTCGGCAGAGGATATTAATCAACTTATATATGAGGATCGATAGTTATTTTATAGTTTTCACAAAGACGCATTTTTCTTAATACTGGTACGACTGGACTCTTCCATTCAATATGATCAACTGGATACAGGGCACCTAGAGACACAAGTCTATTAATTTCGTCTACTATTGTTTATAGACATGAGGTGGAGGTCAAGCTCTATAAAACATTGGGTTAACATCTTTTCATTTCAAGTTAATAGCTACAATACCTCGAAAACTTCATTCACTATACTTTCTGCTTGATGACGTTTACCCTCGTCACTCTTGTAGTTATTGCGTTTACGTGTGTGGTGTAAAACACCGGCTTTACCTCAATACCGGTAAGCTGGTAACTCTGCCAAGTTGATTACTTGCTCAAATGTGATCTCCTTTTTCTCTCCTAAAATCCGCAGACAAAACGATTCCTTACAAGGATATCTAGTTCACTTCTGAATTCACAGGAAACAGCCAAACTTCTCATTCTTGCAGCCCATTCTTTGATATTTCATAGCATTCAGCTAAGACTGACTTCTTCGGCACGAAATGTTTGTCAAATAATTCCAGTAATGAATTGTAAGACTTATTTTCATTTCTGATTATCTCTGCTAATAACTGCTTAATCTTTATATGTTACCCCTTCACACGAATACAAGAGAAGTGTGGCAATCAGATTGCGCACAACAACAAATCATAACAACAATTAAAATACATTACACTAATAAAGTTCTGAACCATTTCAGTACTATACTCAAGTGTAGATCGACTCACAACGTTCGGAACCAATATAAGCTGTGATGAATGCTCAGAACCATGTCTTTACACCGAGCAACGAAACTAAGAATAATGAGACCTCCTTTAAAAATTATTACCTAACAAGCGCATGAGAGAACGCAATACAACAATAGAGCCATAGTTGTCACTATGGCTCTATTGACCCCTTGCGTACTCGAACACGTGGCAGACTCAAAGATTACTGTTAGCACCACATGAATGCTAGCACCACTAGAATGAACAGGACTGAACTCTACCTTCCACCTAACGGCCGAACCCAAACTGCAAAGACTCCATGTAGAGTACTCTCTCTACTCTACTCTCTACTCTACTCTACTCTGCTCTATTGAAAACCTTGATGATGGGATGACCCAATGTGTTTTATCAGTTTTCAGAAAAAAGAATAAAACGGTAAACAGGAAATTCTTTGTCTTTACGGAGGCCCCAACGAAAACATTTTTGAAACATAGGTGGATTCATGATAGTAAACATCGAAATAAATACCATTTTCAATTTCCAGGCCCAGAGATTTTTTATCAAGAGGTTGGGTAAATGATATTAGATTTAGTCACTGAGTTGCCATTTGCCCATGATAAATTACGATAAATCGATGGTAATGAAAACAACCATCTACTGCGATGAAACACCAATTTTCCAGTAGTTCTTCAAAGGAAGGGGTAGAATCAGCGGTCTCTCAAGGGTTTACAACTGTCTTATTTATACCCTTTAATCGATTTCAACCTCGAGAATCACTGTGAACAGATTGAGTTCCCCGATATCATCAAACTAGGAAATACTCCAGAGTTGTCCCGTGTTCGGAGAAACGAATCTGTTCCTGTGTTTTTTCCATCCGACCATCAAAGTTTTCCGGGAAAGTAAACATTTATTTTGAAATTGTCATTAACTCTTGTGAGTTTGATTTTCAGATCCTCTAACTCAAACAACGAGCAAAAACAACGGATTCAAATCTAATGAAAGCAACTTTGTGAAAGTTCACATATATGTATTGCAATCAAAATACGGTTCAATGAAGACTTTATTTGAGAAAATGTAGGGTAAAACCCGGATAGATGCCCCACTTTTTGAAATTGCCTCATATTTTCAGAAATATCGATTTTATCCGAATAATTTTTATGAAAGTAGCTAGCCTTATTATTTTAGTTGAAATACTGTGGGTTTTTTCTGACCTAGCATTAGCAGATTTCACAGAATTTTGATTTTTGTGAGACAATATTTCTGGGGATAGATGCCTACAAGTATGGATAGTTGCCCCACTATGAAAATACTGAGGATAGATGCCTTCAGTCCGGGATATTGTGTGATCCAACTACAAAGCCAAATTCGATGGAATATCTTATCATTATGTCTGTTATAATCGTAATAAAACTCAAATCAGCCCACTTAATGAAATTTCGAAAGCATTTATTGAACGAAAATATAAATTCTCTATATCATAAAATACTAGTTAGATATCCACAAATAGGTATACGAATTTTTCATTGTTGTTATAAAATATTGAATACCTCACATTTTTCAACAGAAATAGAAAAATTTTTTTTTAAACAAAACAATACAAC
Organism: Hippodamia convergens; assembly: GCA_038502775.1. Taxonomy (NCBI): domain Eukaryota; kingdom Metazoa; phylum Arthropoda; class Insecta; order Coleoptera; family Coccinellidae; genus Hippodamia; species Hippodamia convergens. The sequence continues at coordinate 52,305,665 of CM076610.1, forward strand.
GAAGAGGAAATCAGTCAGATAGAGCTTTAAGTTTTCTACATAAGGCCAGTTGTGATACACTGAATCCAGTCGGTTCGAGACTTTGTATTTTCATTCATATTTTCATATTTCAGTGGCATAACGCCTTCGTAATGTTCTGTCTCATCAAAAGCTGCTTCGAGTTTTTTTGTGGTCCAAGAGCAAACGGGACCTTGTACTCCTTCTTTCCTCTCATACTTCCGCGGCATGGTTTTGCTACAATCAGTAAAGAGTTCAGATCGGTACACAAATTATAACAGAACACTAAAAATATATAAAAAAATTAATACTCAGACTATACGAGGGTATGGGTTGTATAGATATATATATATATGGCCCTAAGAGCTTCTATACCTCGAAAAATCAGGGCGACTATCCTTTTTGGTACGAATGCCCATGCATTTTTTTCACATACTAAAAACAAAAAAACAACTAGTTTCAGGCTTTCACGACCGGATATATTGACATTGAGAGAGTCTTCCGGGCTTAGTTGCCGTGGTCTATTAGGAATTATTACGCCTTACGTTTCGCCCACAACTGAGGTAGGGATCTTCAGAGGATTCTTGGTCTTAGATTGTAACTCGACCGCTGAATCTCCGAAAGTGATGCTGGATTCGATCCGTTGGCCGACTTATACCCTGATCATTAGCGGGAGAAGGTGGTATGTACCAAAGGAGTTTCCCGCCTTCTGTTTCTATTGTTCTTATGTTTATATATCTCAATGGCTTCCATGTTCATCCTAGGATAGAAACGTTAGATGTTTGAAATTCCTTCTGCCTTTGAGAAAACAATATTGTGTCTATCTGTCAGAGCATGTTCCGCTAGTGCGGATTTTTCTCTCTTATTGTCGACAGCATCATTCATGCTCCTTAATTCTCGTATTGATATTCCGCCTCGGTGTACCATGTAGACTTTGCTGCAGTCACAAGGTATCCTGTAAATACCGGGTTTAGAGAGTGGGTCTTTAGTTGTTCTGATCATTTGGCCAAGTTTTTGAGTTGGCTTATATACAGTCTCTATATTGTGACCCTTTAGTATTCTACCAATTTTATCGGTGACCTGGGGGATATATGGTAAAATAGCTCTTCCATTGGGGGTGAGTTGTGATGTGCTATTATCACGTGTGGAAATTCTTAGTCTTATTGCCCTCTGAATTTCCTTAGTATTATATCCGTTACCGACGAATACATGCTGTAGATGTTCAAGTTCATCCTCCAGAAATTTCGGCTCGCACAATCGTCGGGCTCTATTGGAATATCGATTTTGTTGTCAATAATAATTCATAAACACGGCAAACTAGCCTAAAAGATCTAATGGTCCCTATACATGATCTGGCAGCCTGCAGTCCCAGGACTGTCGTTTTGAACTGACAGTCAAGGTCTGTAGCGCACTAGACACGATACACTTAAATCGTAAGACCTGATCTGATAATCGAAAACTGACAGTCCACGGACTGCAGTCCATACTTAATATGACGTTCAGTTCAGATCCTCAGTTTTCCAATTGAGGAATTATTAAGTATGTCTCTTGAACGTAATCGAAAATCGACTGCGGCCATGAATGTGTTATTAGTTGAAACATTATTTGGGCTGTTTCCATTATATATGTTGTTGGTTATTACCGACGTTTCGGCAAGCATTCGCCTGCCGTCTTCAGGGTGTTGTTGGTCCTGAGAAGGACCGGTTGTTGCCAAACTTGTTCTGTCTGGACTTGTGCGCTCCATACTTTTTTAATTTCGCAATTACAGTGTGGGGATTCGAACGCGAGTTATCCGAGGTGCAATTTCCGAAATTCCACTCACTCTAACCACTAGTCTACCAAAGCAGGTAATTATTATACGATTTAAGTTATATATTAATTATACTTTTTTGTGTTAGAGGTCACCTTGACTTTTTACTACCTGCGCAGTTGGTATGCGCAGTAGGTTATTTTTAGGTCAGGTCTGGTTCATGTTAGGTTAATTGCTTCCTTGGGTCGGGTTCGTCCTCCTCAATTCAGATCTTAGTATGGGCACCCAGACATTCTTTATTTCCAGAGAGGGCGTGCTGATTGGGTTAGGAGTTATTGCCATGAAAGCTGCTTCTTTCAATTTTCTTCTTCTCCATCCCTCTTCCTTTGATATTATGGAAGCTTCATCCCATTTGACGTTGTGGTCCTCGTTCCAAGCGTGTTGGACTAGCCTGGATTTATCTGTTTCTCCCAGTTGAGCTAGTCTTTGGTGCTCTTTGATTCTGACCTTCAGGGGGCGTTTAGTTTCCCCAATGTAGGTTCTGCCGCATTCACATGGTATTTCATAGACGCAATCTTTGGTTCTCTGATTCTCGTTGTCAGGTTTCACCTTCGTGAGTTTTCCCCTGACAGTATCCTTGGTCTTGAATGTTGTTCTCACCTTGTATCTGTTACCAATTCTTCTTATTTTCTCGGATAACCCCTTCACATATGGTATGACAGAGGTAATCGTTTCGGTCGGCTCATTGTCTGTTGGTTGTTGCCCTACTGCCGCTTCTCTTGGTTCTCTGGCTTTCTGAAGTATCTTCTTGGGGTAGCCGTTTCTCTTGAGGGTTTCTGTTATGTTGTTGAACTCCTCATCACGATCTTCTGGACTAGAGCAAATCTTGGTTGCTCTGTAGTATAAGCATCTGGCTACTCCCAATTTGGTGTTCAGATTGTGGTTGGATTCGAAGTGGAGATATTGGCCCGTGTTTGTTGGTTTTTTGTAGACTGTGGTCTTAGGAATTCCATTCTGTTTATGAACAAGTACATCGAGGAAAGGTAGTCGGTTATTTTCTTCGATTTCCATTGTGAATTTTATTGATTCCTCTATGCTGTTCAGATGTACCAGGAAACTGTCTAGGTTTTCCCTCCCATGTTGCCAGATTACGAAGGTATCGTCTACATATCTGCGCCATATGGAGCAGATTACCTCTGTCATACCATATGTGAAGGGGTTATCCGAGAAAATAAGAAGAATCCAACCACAATCTGAACACCAAATTGGGAGTAGCCAGATGCTTATACGACAGAGCAACCAAGATTTGCTCTAGTCCAGAAGATCGTGATGAGGAGTTCAACAACATAACAGAAACCCTCAAGAGAAACGGCTACCCCAAGAAGATACTTCAGAAAGCCAGAGAACCAAGAGAAGCGGCAGTAGGGCAACAACCAACAGACAATGAGCCGACCGAAACGATTACCTCTGTCATACCATATGTGAAGGGGTTATCCGAGAAAATAAGAAGAATTGGTAACAGATACAAGGTGAAAACAACATTCAAGACCAAGGATACTGTCAGGGGAAAACTCACGAAGGTGAAACCTGACAACGAGAATCAGAGAACCAAAGATTGCGTCTATGAAATACCATGTGAATGCGGCAGAACCTACATTGGGGAAACTAAACGCCCCCTGAAGGTCAGAATCAAAGAGCACCAAAGACTAGCTCAACTGGGAGAAACAGATAAATCCAGGCTAGTCCAACACGCTTGGAACGAGGACCACAACGTCAAATGGGATGAAGCTTCCATAATATCAAAGGAAGAGGGATGGAGAAGAAGAAAATTGAAAGAAGCAGCTTTCATGGCAATAGCTCCTAACCCAATCAGCACGCCCTCTCTGGAAATAAAGAATGTCTGGGTGCCCATACTAAGATCTGAATTGAGGAGGACGAACCCGACCCAAGGAAGCAATTAACCTTACATGAACCAGACCTGACCTGAAAATAACCTACTGCGCATACCAACTGCGCAGGTAGTAAAAAGTCAATGTGACCTCTAACACAAAAAAGTATAATTAATATATAACTTAAATCGTATAATAATTACCTGCTTTGGTAGACTAGTGGTTAGAGTGAGTGGAATTTCGGAAATTGCACCTCGGATAACTCGCGTTCGAATCCCCACACTGTAATTGCGAAATTAAAAAAGTATGGAGCGCACAAGTCCAGACAGAACAAGTTTGGCAACAACCGGTCCTTCTCAGGACCAACAACACCCTGAAGACGGCAGGCGAATGCTTGCCGAAACGTCGGTAATAACCAACAACATAGATAATGGAAACAGCCCAAATAATGTTTCAACAAATACACCATTATCAAGAATATCTCGTTCACAATGTGTTATTAATTGAAAACGAAAAATCGAAAATGAGATTATGGACTAAAAAATGGTTGTTGAGACGGGATAAACTATCGCATATGAATTTATTAAGAGAACTGAGAATCAATGCAAAAAAATCTAATGTTGCATTTTCATCAATAGTTCCGTATAAGTTTACATGTTTTTCATAGGCGCTATTCTTTGTTCGCCTTTTAGAATATTCGCCTGTTCGAATTTATTTTACATTTTATAATCCATTTTGGTTGTCAAAGATCGAAAATGTTGGAAGTTCTGAACTGTCGATAGAATCTGAAGGATTTGCTGTACACACGGCAGTTTTTCAAACGATTTGCCGAACTGTCGGCCAGGACTTATCGATTTATCTGTGCATGTGTAGTGATAACAAAACTGTAAATCTACGTTCCTGCAGTCCCGGACTGCAGTTCGCCGGTGCGTGCATATGTACTTTTACACTGGTGGATTCCTTTTTTGGCATTTTTGAAAGAATGTGTATACCAGATTTCTTCTATTGAATGGGAATATCTGAAGAAAAACGGATTTTCAACAGAAATTTTTATAATGAATTGGTTTCCTCATCACTGATACGACTGAAAAAAATCACTGTCAATTAATATTTTATTAAAGTCAAGCGATTTAAAAAAAGGTTCATTCGAAAAGTTGAAAATTCGGGAACAATATTTTCATTGGATGTCAAATAAACCCGAAAATACAGATAGAAAAAGCGCAAGGGCAGATTTTCCATACCGATAAACCCGGCTAGTCGTTCTCTTCATCAAATCAACTTGAAAAGAAAGTGCGAAACATCGTTGTAAGGGCCTGTATTTTGAATAGAAATCGAAAATTGCAAAAAATGTACAAGAGTCACTTCCAGTGACTGACATCCATATATGCCTGACTTCTGACATTAATTGCACTAATATCGTGTAATAAAACAACAAAGGCAGAGGGATCAGCCGAATATTTGAGAAAAAAGTAAGTTATGCGCACCTAAATCTAATATTTACAGATTTTTTCATAATGGGGGAGTGGCACAAAAGTAACCGAAGAAATATCAAAACCGCTATTAAGAAAGATGAAATTTTTTGTAGGTCTTTGGGGCGGCATATAAGGATTATGCACGTGGGTGGTCAACACCCGAGAATCGGCCTGCTCAAATTTGAAAGTTCCACCCCCAACCCTCAGAACCAGGAGATGAATGAGTTCATATGGAAAAATTTGGTTGCATGGAATATTAAATTGTTTATTGTTTAAACCATGGCGTAACCCATGATACTGCACAACCCAAATAAGATCATTTGACGAGCGAGTTTTGAACCTTTTTGAGCATGACGTCACGATGAGACCTAGTTGAGAGATAGCGCTGAAACTATCATATCCGTTAGAAAAGAAATCTAACTTGTACGCAATTGCGAAAGTGATACTCATATATTCGTGCTGGAATTCAACAAACTCTGAGGGATACTTTCGACCAATAACACATAGTGTGCAGGATAATTTCATTCCAACTTTGGAGGTATCAAACCAAAATTTATTTATTATAATATTAAATTTTATATCAAAACTAGCTGACCCGGCATACTTCATACTGCCTCAATCGATTAATGAAAAAGCAGATTATTTCTATTCAGATTGATGAATATCATGTTACGTCACAAATCAAATGTCACCAGTACGAAGGATCACCGAAGTAGGGAAATATCATTTAGTCAGTGGTGATTAATATCCATATAATAAAACCACATGTGAAACGAAGAATAGTTTCCAAGAAATGAATTTTTCAAAGTTGAGGGTTGAAAAAACCACCCCGTGATACCACGGGAAGTCGATAATTTTTTCAGTCGATATTGATTTTCATAGAATCAACCCTCATGCTGAGTATAATATTTCGAAGAATATTTTCGAGATATGAAATTTTCAAAGTTAAGGGTTGCAAAACAAGTCCGTGATCCCAGGGGAAGGCGATCATTTTCTGGTAATATCGATATTATAAATATAATCTAGCCAATACCAAAATGCTCTCACACATATTATCCGGATATCAAATTTTCACAAATTTCAGTTAATAATTTTCGATATGCCTGCACGCCACTGATCTCGCCGTTCGGATGCTTTCTTCCAACTGTCTGCCAAGTTCACATCTGTTTTTCTACCCTCCACCACAAAAGATTCCAAGTGAATAAAGTAGAAATAAATTAAATCAAAAAGAAAAATCCAAAATATAAAAAACATAACTAATTTCTTGGAGGAGTCCGCGAAAAAGTGGAAAAGACAATCTTAAGAACGAAAACATTTGGAGATAGCAAAAATGTTATATTGTATCAGGGACGCTTGCCATTATGCTAAATTGGTATTGCGCCGTGTCTCCTCCAGTGGAAATTCCCAAATAGCTCCAAATATCCACAAAATATTTAGTGTGATTGACGTATCCTTATACGCAGAGCTATTGGAGTTAATGCCATCAACGTTGATAAGTGATATAATCCCTCCAAGGTTTAAATATAAATTCGTTCTAGAATTTGTTTTTGCAATTATTATTTCAATCATATTGAACCTATCGAAAGATCAGGCTGTGATGAAATGGTAAATGATATTGGACATTCTGACTCGATATTATCATAATAACCATATTGAAAAGCATTTTATTGATTCACTAATAGCATTTCATTCTGAAACCTAGAATGAAAGCATTGTAATGGACAAGATTCATAATTTATTCGACTAATTTTTTGTTCGATGTACTTCTCATGAATATACTTAATTGGTATATTTCAACCCCATAAAACATTCCCGAAGTTGAAGAAGAAGAGGAGTATCTTCAGTTGTTGAATTCAGGTTTTTTTTTATTCCGGATTTGATGGTCGAGTGGATTCAATTTCCAATTGAAGATGAATATGGTTGAGTATTATTTTGTTCTAAAACTAATTGTTCAAAAGGAATTGTGTTTCGGAACGAAATTCTGGAATAAATTTGATATGGTGAGAGAAGTATTGAGGATTCATATTTTTATTTTTGTGACTTTTCGTTTCCTTCAATGGCGATGATATCTCTTATCAAATACGAGTGAAACAAAACAGACACGCCTTTCTTTACAAATTTTACGAATCTTTTTCTCTAGGAACTGAGATCTCGATTGAATTATAAGTTGATGAGGTCCGAAGTGAATATTTTGTTTTATCAAGAAACATTCTACATAAGAATATGATTCCACAATTGGATGACATTTCTGTCAACTATGTCAAATTCGAAAGAGTTATTAACACAATATAAATTGATGTGTTCTCAATGGCAAACTTCCGGGACACACTGTGTTTTTGTGGGTTCAGTAAATGAATAGCATACGAATGAAATGAGAACGAGAAAGAGAATTATGATTTTTTCACTTCAAAATAAAATAAACCTTTCTGAAGTTGAAGCAGAAAAGGAGTATCTTGAGTTGTTGAATTCAGGTTTTTTTATTCCGGATTTGATAGTGGAGTGGATTCAATTTCCCTTGAAAATAAATATGGTTGAGTATCATTTCGTTCTGAAATTAATTGTTCGAAAGGAATTGAATTTCGTCCTAAATGTGATAAGGTGAGAGAAGTATGATAATGGGGATTCATATTTTCATTTTTGTCGATTTTCGTTTCTTTCAATAGCGATGACATCTCTTATCAAATAAGAGTGAAATAAAACAGACACGCCCATCTTTACAAAATTTATGAATGTCGTTCTCTAGGAACTGAATTCTCCATTAAATCATAATTTGATAAGGTCCGAAGTGAATATTTTGTTTTATCAAGAAACATTGGACATCAGAATATGATTTCCCCAATCGAATGACATTCCTGTCAACGATGTCAAATTCGACTAAGTTATTTATGTCCACTTGCACCGTTTTCTGGTTAAGACACCCTTTTCTAAGGCGCTCTTAAATTTTGAGTCATGCTGTTCCCCGCCTTAACAGATCAGATCTTGCACCGCATATCTAATAGAAACGACTTTGTTAAGCACGAGCTTAGCAATACCACATCTGGCAACACTGTGTAAATCAGTGAATTTTTTTGTTATGACATAGAAATGCGACATGACCATTTGGTTTTGTTACGGCACCGAGCACAGCGAATTAAGAAGAACACGCGAATTCATAGACAAACAAGATAATTTGTCCTTTTCAGTATTCTGATTCACAGAACGACATATACTTTAGGCGGCTGAGGAACTGGCACAGTACAACCAATTTTTTTTTATTTGAAGCAAATGGTTTGATTTGATTTCAACAATTCCTTATTCGTAACTACCTTATTCGTAACTTGAATGACATAACCTGTGGAATACCATCGAAGTAATACTTTTCATATTCAAAAGAGTAAATAGTTCCTGCAGAATTAATAGGTACGTGGGTACAATCGATTGCTCTGATAACACGAGGAAATCCAGCAATTTGGTGAAATTCGGTTAGGGTGGGCAATAATTTTGCTTCTGTCTGGGGCATTTTTATGAATACTGAAACTCGAACAACTATTCTTGATACTGTGGATTCGTGGATTATCATTAAATCGGCTACAGCCAATAAATGTCCTGCTGATGCGTAGAGTCGGAGGCACGTAAAGGGTTGACACATCGGTGATACACTCTGATTCCTACAATCATCAAGGCTCAAACTCTCTTTTTTGGGATTTGACATCATCATACATGAGATATGTACTTTCATATCACTTGGCAATTCTGAATCATCCTCAATTAACCTCATCAGTTGCAGAGTAGTTTTTTTTGGTCAAACGAAATCGCCGAAAAATGCGAATTCGTCCATATCATGGTAGTGATCGCCCCTATTGAATTCTAGACTTCTAGGAAAGCCAAAGTCAATGATATATAATATGTCGAAATCATTCTCATATAGATAATCAATTTCATTCGATAAAGTACTATCCGTAATAATTATTAAATTCAAGCAATCAAAACTAACACGTCAAAACTGCTTTTTGAATATGTGAGATGGGCTAAAGTCGTGTTTAAGGCATGAATATTCGCGGCTCAAAACAGTCATAACCTATGTGGCATTTAAACGGTGATGCAAGAGAATCAGCGTCTCAAACCTAACTTAAAATTTGAGTTGGACGTAAGTCAGACATATTTCTGACGGTGCATAACACAATATGAATTGATATGTTCTAAATGGGAAACTTGCGGAACACACTGTGTTTTTGTGGGTTTCTGGTGACGCCATCTTGGAATTATATAGTTCAGAAACTTTCTGTTTTGACCTTTACAATGAGTCATTTTGCTAACGAACTTGGAAGGCAAGTCTTTTTGCAAAGAGATAAAGAACAAAATGGTATTTCGACGAATTCTGGATAACGAATAATTGTTCAAAAGGAATTGTGTTTCGGAACGAAAGTCCAGAATAAATTTGATATGGTGAGAGAAGTATCGAGGATTCATATTTTTATTTTTGTGGCTTTTAGTTTCCTTCAATGGCGATGACATCACTTATCAAATACGAGTGAAACAAAACAGACACGCCTTTCTTTACAAATTTTACGAATCTTTTTCTCTAGGAACTGAATTCTCGATTAAATTATAATTTGATGAGGTCCGAAGTGAATATTTTGTTTTATCAAGAAACATTCTACATAAGAATATGATTCTACAATTGGATGACATTCCTGTCAACAATGTCAATTTCGAATGGGTTATTGACACAATATAAATTGGTGTGTTCTCAATCGCAAACTTCCGGGACATACTGTGTTTTTGTGGGTTCAGTAAATGAATATATATTTATAATATGTCGAAATCATTCTCATATAGATCATCTATTTCATTCGATAAAGTTCTATCCGTAATAATTATTAAATTCAAGCGATCAAAAATAACACGTCAAAACTGAAGTTCGTTTTTGACGTTTGAATATGTGAGATGGGCTGAAGTCGTGTTTAAGGCATGAATATTCGCGGCTCAAAATAGTCATAACCTATGTGGCACTTAAACGGTGATGCAAGAGAATCGGCTTCTCAAACCTAACTTAAAATTTGAGTTGGACGTAAGTCAGACATATTTCTGACGGTGCATAACACAATATGAATTGATATGTTCTTAATCGGAAACTTCCGGGACACACTGTGTTTTTGTGGGTTTCTGGTGACGCCATCTTGGAATTATAAAGTTCAGAAACTTTCAGTTTTGACCTTTACAATGAGTCATTTTGCTAACGAACTTGGAAGGCAAGTCTTTTTGCAAAGAGATAAAGAACAAAATGGTATTTCGACGAATTCTGGATAACGGATAATTGTTCAAAAGGAATTGTGTTTTCGAAACGAAAGTCCAGAATAAATTTGATATGGTGAGAGAAGTATCGAGGATTCATATTTTTATTTTTGTGGCTTTTAGTTTCCTTCAATGGCGATGACATCACTTATCAAATACGAGTGAAACAAAACAGACACGCCTTTCTTTACAAATTTTACGAATCTTTTTCTCTAGGAACTGAGTTCTCGATTAAATTATAATTTGATGAGGTCCGAAGTAAATATTTTGTTTTATCAAGAAACATTCTACAAAAGAATATGATTCCACAATTGGATGACATTCCTGTCAACAATGTCAATTTCGAATGAGTTATTGACACGATATAAATTGATGTGTTCTCGATCTCAAACTTCCGGGACATACTGTGTTTTTGTGGGTTCAGTAAATGAATATATATATAATATGTCGAAATCATTCTCATATAGATCATCTATTTCATTCGATAAAGTTCTATCCGTAATAATTATTAAATTCAAGCAATCAAAAATAACACGTCAAAACTGAAGTTCGTTTTTGACGTTTGAATATGTGAGATGGGCTAAAGTCGTGTTTGAGCCATGAATATTCGCGGCTCAAAATAGTAATAACCTATGTGGCACTTAAACGGCGGTGCAAGAGAATCGGCGTCTCAAACATAACTTAAAATTTGAGTTGGACGTAAGTCAGACATATTTCTGACGGTGCATAACACAATATGAATTGATATGTTCTTAATCGGAAACTTCTGGGACACACTGTGTTTTTGTGGGTTTCTGGTGACGCCATCTTGGAATTATATAGTTCAGAAACTTTCAGTTTTGACCTTTACAATGAGTCATTTTGCTAACGAACTTGGAAGGCAAGTCTTTTTGCAAAGAGATAAAGAACAAAATGGTATTTCGACGAATTCTGGATAACGGATAATTGTTCAAAAGGAATTGTGTTTCGGAACGAAAGTCCAGAATAAATTTGATATGGTGAGAGAAGTATTGAGGATTTTTATTTTTATTTTCGTGGCTTTTCGTTTCCTTCAATGGCGATGACATCTCTTAACAAATACGAGTGAAACAAAACAGACACGCCTTTCTTTACAAATTTTACGAATCTTTTTCTCTAGGAACTGAATTCTCGATTAAATTATAATTTGATGAGGTCCGAAGTGAATATTTTGTTTTATCAAGAAACATTCTACATAATAATATGATTCCACAATTAGATGACATTCCTGTCAACAATGTCAATTTCGAATGAGTTAGTGACACCATATAAATTGATGTGTTCTCAATCGCAAACTTCCGGGACATACTGTGTTTTTGTGGGTTCAGTAAATGAATATATATATAATATGTCGAAATCATTCTCATATAGATCATCTATTTCATTCGATAAAGTTCTATCCGTAATAATTATTAAATACAAGCAATCAAAAATAACACGTCAAAACTGAAGTTCGTTTTTGACGTTTGGATATGTGAGATGAGCTAAAGTCGTGTTTAAGGCATGAATATTCGCGGCTCAAAACAGTCATAACCTATGTGGCACTTAAACGGTGATGCAAGAGAATCGGCGTCTCAAACCTAACTTAAAATTTGAGTTGGACGTAAGTCAGACATATTTCTGACGGTGCATAACACAATATGAATTGGTATGTTCTTAATCGGAAACTTCCGGGACACACTGTGTTTTTGTGGGTTTCTGGTGACGCCATCTTGGAATTATATAGTTCAGAAACTGTCAGTTTTGACCTTTACAATGAGTCATTTTGCTAACGAACTTGGAAGGCAAGTCTTTTTCCAGAGAGATAAAGAACAAAATGGTATTTCGACGAATTCTGGATAACGGGGTGCCTGCGTGTCGGGCCGCATACCTTGGTATCCTGTCGTAGCTGTCCCAACTGGTCAGACAATTATAGGAACTGTACCGCGACGAGGTTGCCATGCTATCTGCACACATGCGGGGAGAATTTACGCGAGTAGCCGCGGAAGTTTTTCGGCGTACGAGTCAAAACGTGCCATGTTCGCGAGGCCGGGCGCCACACGCCACTGACAAGGAGCGCATCACGTCGCGGCGAAACGGAGACGGTCGTGCCCTCCGCCCCTCCCACAGGTGTTACGCCTGTCAGGTCCGTAGGCGAAGGAGTAAGAGTTTACGTTTATGTGCTCTCTCCAGATTTTAGGGGTTCCTGTCGATAGCATCAATCCTTCAATTTGTCCGTCAAACGCAGGTGAATCAGAAATTTTTGACATGTTCCTAAATCGATTTTCGTTTAAATCCGCAACAAAGTACCTTTGTCGTAGGACGGTTTATCCGGATTATCGAACCTACTTCGGTATACAAACCGACCTCATATCAGCACCTCAGAGGTAAAGTGTGTCAAGTCACATTTTTTCGGACACGAACTATCTACAATATTGGATTCACTTTAGTAAATTCTAGCTAGAGGAGCACATTTTTGGCTCCCTAGGTACATAAAGTCGCCTAATAATAGCAGTACGAATTATTTGAAAAAATAATCGAACTAAAAAATCTCTTTTTTGTCTATTATTATTATTATTATTATCATGAACAGGGGTCGTTGTGGCTTCGTTCAGCCTTCCGGAAACTTCGACCGCAAGGTTCTTTACCGAACTCGTTCATTTAAATCCCAAGGAGGCCATCAATGGTGTTGATGAACCCAGCGACCTCCTTAGGAGCCTTAGCGGTTATTTCATGTGGATCCAGAACCGACTTCCCCATGTGAATGGTTCTTAGTTCCGGCAGTTCTGGACACTTGCATACCATGTGTTCAGCCGTTACCTTCTCTGATCCACATAGCCTGCAGGTTTCATCTGCTGACTTTCCCATGCGATACAAATGATATTTATATCGACAGTGTCCCGTCAGCAGACCCACCATTACTCGAAGCTCAGCTCGTGGCAGCTTTATGAGCTTCCTGGTGTAGGTCGACGAGAATTCCACAAATCTCTTGGCTTGCGCAAGTCTGGGAGTATTTCTCCAAAGCGTTATTTTGTTTGCCGCTTCCCATTGTTGGACCGCTTTCTTGTATTGGTCTATTCCAAGCCCACAGAAAGGTTCAGGTCCAACAGGCTTCAGCCTTGAAACCTTCTTCGCCAGTTCGTCGGCTGTTTCATTTCCCTCAATACCACAATGTCCTGGTATCCATAGTAGAGTCACTTTGTTGCCTCTGGCCAGTTGCTTTATGGTATTACGGCATTCATTCAAGATTCCTTTGAAGGCACTCTTGAGCGCAGGTATAGACTGCTAGTGTTTCAGCCTGTGAAACCGAAGGTTCACTTCCGAGGGACTTGGATATCCTTGTTTTGGGTCCCCATATCCCAATGCCTGTACCCCTTTCTATTTTCGATCCATCAGTATACCATATGGATGACTTCTTGTCTATACGATTTACGAAGTTCATTGCACTATGACGATCACCAATGATCGTTTCGAATGGCATTTCGAAATCGTATGTGATTGGCATCACATCTCTGTTGTCTAATTTTGATATTGTTACTTAAAACACTTTACCTCTGGGGTGCTCATATAGTATGTAGGGGAAAGCTGGACAAAGTGAATACCTTGGTCAAAGCGAATGCACTCCATTCTCTTAAGAATAAACTGAAGGATCAGAATAAAAACGAAATTTCAACAAGCCTTAACTTCGAGAGGAAAGATCGTACAATAAGTGACAAGAAAAGTAGCCCTGGATTTCTTGTTTTCGGAACAGAACTTCAAAATCTTTCAGCGTTTTTTTCAGTAATAGCAGAAGAAACGCTTTCAAGATTCTTTTTTTGCTGGTTTTCCTTAACCGATATAATGTCAGGGTATCCCAATTTCCTTGATTCTGACTGTTTTTGGTACTTCTGGACCAGATAGGTAAAAACTTCGAGAGTTATCCTGGGCTCGATATTCGGAAACCGTTTTTCGATATCTTAATTTTTGTTTCAATTTTGGAAAAATTATTCATTTCGAAAATGTGCCATGACTTTTTGATTCACGAAAATATCTTGAAACGAATTGAACTTTCGAGAAGCGCTTTTCCGCCTGAAACTATGAATTCGATGTGATGAAATTCTTTTTGTAGTGGAAGGACGGAAAGAATAACAATTCTTAATAATTTGCCAACGTTTGGATCATTTAATATTTTTTTGATCTTCCTCAGGGCTCATTATTTGAATTTATATTCCCATTGCGTGAATACCTCGATTAAATAAACCTGTTTGGAATAGTTGTTTCGCAAGAAGCATTAGTCGACAAAAACTTGTTCTTGGTGTTTATTTTATTTTTCGTAGGTAACAACCTTCTCATATGAAACCAAAACATCTTTTTCCCGTCCTTCCACTACAAAAAGAATTTCATCAGATCAAATTCATGATAACAAGGACACTACGTAATTTATGATCTGAAACTATATTAAATTTTGTACTCTATTTCAGTATCGTAATGAGTTCATTACTGTAATAAAAGTTGTGCTGTAATGAATTCATTACAGCATTGTTTTCAGTTATATTTTCCGTTTTTTGGTTTCAATTTCCGTAATCTGTCAAATTTCGTAAGTCACACCAACTGCCAACATACAATACAAAAGTCACTGATCTGAATTTTTATTTGTATTTCGAGAGTCCTTCATAAAACTTGAGTGAAATGGAGAAAATATAGTCTAAAACTCGTGACAGAATTCAATTCTAACACTCATGCTTTCGAAAAATCGCTCCTTCGTCGCTCGTTTTCAAATTTCTCATTCTGTAACTTGTTTTAGAATATACTATTTCTCTTGGAAGAAAACCATTTTTCATTTCAGAAGAAACGCTTTTTTTATATTCATTTTCTCACCTCAGATGTGATGACAATCATAAACGATTTCGAAATGCCATTCGAAACAATCTTGAGTGATCGTCTAGGTGCAATGAACTTTGTTAATCGTATAGATTTGAAGTCATCCATATGGTACACTGATGGATCGAAACAGAAAGGGGTACAGGCATTGGGATATGTGGACCTAAGTTAAGGATATCCAAGTCCCTCGGGAGTGAACTTTCTGTTTCACAGGTTGAGACACTAGCTGTCTATACCTGCGTTCAAGATGGCCTTCAAAGGAATCTGACAGAAGCACATATACATATTACCACGGACAGTCAGGCCACTTTGAGATCACTGGAATCATACAGCCAGGAGTCTCGGCTGACATGGGAATGCCGTAATACCATAAAGCAACTGGCCAGAGGCAACAAAGTGACTCTATTATGGATACCAGGACATCGTGGTATTGAAGGAAACAAAACAGCCAACTAACTAGCGAAGAAGGCTTCTTGACTGAAGCCTGTCGGACCTGAACCTTTTGTGGGCTTGGAAAAGACCAATACAAGAAAGCGCTCCAACAATGGAAAACGGCAAACAAAAAAACGCTTTGGAGAAATACTCCAAGACTTGCGCAAGCCAAGAAATTTGTAGAATTCTCGCCGACCTACGCCAGGAAGCTCATAAAGCTGCCACGGTTGTGGGTCTGCTGACGGGACTCTGTCGATATAAATATCATTTGTATCGCATGGGAAAGTCAGCAGATAAAACTTGCAGGCTATGTGGATCAGAAAAAGAAACGGCTGAACACATGGTATGCAAGTGTCCAGAGCTGGCGGAACTAAGAACCATTCACATAGGGAAGTTATTTATGGATCCACATGAAGTAACAGTCAAGGCTCCTAAGGATGTAGTTGGATTCATCAATGCTATTGAAAGACTCCTTGGGATTTAAATGAACGAGTTGGGTAAAAAACAAAAGATCCTTGCAATCGAAGTTCCCGGAAGGCTGAACGAAGCTACAACGACCCCTGTTCAGGATAATAATAATAATATTCATTTTTCATCATGAAACAATTCAAGAATAGAGAAAATTTAAAATAAAGTCTTTTTGGAGATGAAATAGTGCTCGTTGAAAGTTTTTATCTTTTTCACATATTTTCGATAATGAAAAAGTTATGGCATATTTTCTGAAGAGAAAAAATTTCAGAATTTTGTTATATCTTCATAACAGATGAAGATATCATGAAACATTTTCACTACTAGTGTCTTCACGGAAATCGAGCCCAGGACTCCTTTCAACGTTTTTACCTTGAGCGTTAGGCTCAAGAGTTCAAAGTATTTTCTTCTTGTTCTTTGTTAGGCAACAATTTCTTATTGTAAAGTTTTGGCTCCTGACAAATTAGGGCTCAAATTTTTATGCAGGAGCCTTTCTTATATTATTCAAAAAAAAATGTCTTATTGTTTCTTGTTTCAGAGACTGGGAGAAAAAACCCAAATTAAGTTTTCAGGAAAATCCAAGGACCTCGCAGGCAATATTTCAATAGATAACCCATGATCACACAGAAAGTTATCGGTGGGTTCCGAGAACCTGAATGGATTCTACTGGTTTTTCGGAAAAAAAAATTTTTCAGACATGAATTTGAAAAACCAACGATAAGAAAGCTTTTGGTATTATTTCGTAAAATCAATCATTGGATTGAACAAAGGAAAAAATCATTATTTTTGAGTTGAAGTCTGTCATATGCTCACGAAAACTCTACAAAGAGCCGAATCAATGAAGTCACCCGGATTTTCGTTCTACTTCATCGAATTTCTTAGAAAATTTGAAGATATCGATTCTTCCCCTGAAAAACAGTAAGTGCTTTCAATTTCAAAAAAATTAGTATTCGAATTCGCAACCACGTTGAAAGTGTATTCAGAGAGTGTTCTTAGTTTTTAGTGTGTTCGACTCCAAATTGTGTTTTTGAATGTTGGTTCTATAATTATTAACGCTTCTGATTTTCACATTAGGCGCCTTTCGTATGTTTCAGTCTTCTTTTGGATTTCAATATAATTTTTTTATAGATAGTGAAGGTCAATACAATATTACACATTTTCTGAATTGAAGAAGCTACAAATATTGAAATATTGCGGCCTTTGAGTTAATTATTATGGAGTTTCAAGTATTATATTGTAGAATATTGATTAGAATGGTTGAAAAATCAAAACTGTATTATTTTATACATATCACCGTCTAATGATGACGTTGAAAATATTTTGGAGTGGAACTTTCTACATTTTTAACATATTCTGCGGACGCTCATGCATACCTTTGGAAAAAGAAATACGAAGAAATGGAATACTGATGTCGCCTGCGATTCGTATTTTTTTGACAGTTTTTTTGCCCCCCTGAGTAAAATTCTGCCGGCGCACATGTTCCGAAATCTTGATTATATATGAATATATAGGTATACAAGAACTGCTCCTTTAAATATATTAATTATTCATGGTCCCTGTCAATCATACTTGCGTACTGCTGTTGCTATGCCATGCCGTAAATGAATAAAGAAGGTTAATCCCCAAAACTTGGGTATATCCCAACCCCGGTAACACCTTCGAGGTTGATGAAGAATGACATTTTTTTTTTGAATGGGTCATTACTATTGTTTGGTTTGAAACGTAGCAAAGGCAAGACTAATTGTAAAAGAGTCCGCATAAATGCAGTCAACAATGAGGACTTTTTGTTTTTTAGCACACTGGATTTATGTGAGAACATTCATTCATTCGATTCGATTGATGGTTTTTCTAATGAAAAAGAGTTGAAACGCCTTTGAGTTGTTATTTTTCTCGCTTATTTCTGTACTTACAGATTGAAATTTCGCTATTTGTTTTGGATAATTCCACGCTTTTTGATAATAGAAATCGCATATTTCTATTGCATTATTGTGTCTGATTGTGTTTTCAACCCCGCATATTGAGAACCAAAAGTTGGGGCAGATTTCCTGCAGCCAAGGGTCCCTGAGAAGAGCTGGGAGTTGTAGCAGAGCCCTATCCAAGTCATCACACTTAGACGATTCGGTAAGTCATTATTGTTGACCGCCTTTTTTCTCATGAACTTGATGTTTCACATTTCGATTATCTCATCTTCCGCTCCTGCAAAATACAGTCTGCATTTCTCTACAATTTTACTGAGCCACCCCGAATTAACAACCACATCTGGCGAAAAATACTTCAACAAAAACTAAAATATTCATGTCATGAAAAATATGAAGGTTGCATTGCTTTCAATTTCAAACATTTATATTTTTCATTCATTAAAGAGTTTTGATGAGATACTTAAAATATCCTGTATCGTTCGAGGGAATCAAGGCCGGATATGGCTTTTTTGCATGGGGGAAGTATTAACCATTGAGAACGAATGATTACAGACGGTTTCTTGAGTTTGAAAGGTATTTGCTTACCACACATTTAGAAATATGGTTGTATAGAAAATAAAAAACCAACTTTTGAACCTTGAAGACTCTAGTTTCTGAAATTATTGATTAACAATTTTTCAGAGTAGCAGTTGCGATTCAGTCGTCGGTTAAAGCACGAAGAAAAAATTTTGAAAAGTTTTCGAATTTTAATTTCTATCTACGCTCACAGAAATTTTCTTCTTGAGAGAACGACGCAAATATCGCATAACCTGTTCATTCAGCCCTAATTTGATTTCACGCCTTTCCAAATATTCATTTTCAAATGCAAAAGGGTCCTTTTTCACTCAACTTCCGATATCTCCGGAAATTCTGGTGGCCTAGCAAGCCGAAATTCGATTTCTTATTCTACAAAAAATTCTTTTCAAAAATCTGTTTTTTTTTTTCGAATTGGATAGAAATTTTTTTCACCTGTCACATAAACGTGTGGAAAGAGCACAAAAATGTTATTTCGACATTTTTTCGTTAATGGACTGCAATATTAGTGGGAAAGCTTGGGTTATAAAAAGTTTGGCAGTCTGATGTTCCCCAAATCGGTAAATCGATCGGTTCAGCGGTTTTCTTGGACCAATTGACTGAACATTTGAAAGAATTAGGAGAACAAGATTTTTTTTCTTTAACTTGAGCTACTCTTTTTTAATAGGTGTTTTTATGAAATGAGTCGAAAGTTTTTCAAAAAGAATGTATTCTTAAACGTGGTGTCAGAAAACGGAATAACTGTGGATGGTTTCACTTAACAAGTACCTTGGGCAAGTTAGGGGATCAACTTCAAATTCATTCCATAATTTTTTTCTGAGGAAGATAAAGGTTTAATTGTTACCAGTCTTATTTTACTTTCAGAAGAAAATTCAACGAAATTCTGCGAATGTCAATTTCTTTTCTAAATTTCGGAAATTTCTGAAAATTTAGGATTGATTTAAAGAATTTCAGTGAAAAGTGAATGCTGATGTGTATATAATAATTGATTGATCAGGAAAATTAAGTCAATATTAATAAACAAAAACCATGTTCCCTGAATCGATTCAAGAAAACTGCTGAACTGACCGATTCTCCGATTTAGAGGGGGACTTCGGGGAGCTTTCCCACCAATATTAACGAAGATACAGTCCATTGAAGCAAAAAAGGGAAAATGTAATTTCATGCTCTTTTTCCACGTTCACGTGAGAGGTGGAACAATTTTTTTTTAATTGAACAAAACCGATTTTTGAAGAAAAAGATACCATATATTTTTGAATTTAGTCGCTCACAACTTAGTTGAATTATAATATACAGATAAGAAGTTACTAGAAAAAATCTTCATGAATAAATAAACAAAACTGTACGTCATAAAAACAGCTATAGTTCTTGGGGTATGCCGCAGTAGGTAAAACCAATTATATTTTTAAATATGACAGGACGAACATTGCCTTTTCCATCATCTACAAGAGCTGGATACTCTAGGGAAAGTAACAAAATTTATGATATGAAATGCAACTACCTATCGTTATTTCATACCTTAATCTTGGGAACGATCACATGATATATATATATATATCTTTGTCAAGGGAGAACACATAGGGACTTTCGCATGACATAGCAAAGTCAAAGAGTTGTTTGATGTCCCTCAGGGATACAGAGGTCGACAATCTGCCAAATATGTGAAATGTGTACACAGTTCATAGGTACACCCCAGAAGATTTGTTGAATATTGTTCAGTGAGGCGTAGGGAATAATACCAATACCTTAGAAATAGAATGAAATCATTAATTCATGACATTTTCACTGCATTCCAAAGAGCAGCTACAAATAATTTATTAATCGTGTTCTAGTCGCGTGGAAACGAACAAATGGAAGTATGTACAGGGCTGTAATCAAAATGAAACGGAAATAGATCAATATCAAGAGCGTTCGTTACACTTGGAACTTGGAATATTCTCAGTGCAAAATACACAGGGAGTTAGAGTTATCCTAAATTGAAGAGTGATTTCCATGTTATGTTCTGTTTCTAGGAGAAACATGAATTGTTGGCCACCGCAAATTGCTGAGGTATCTAGTTTCACTGCTGTAGGGTGATTTTGGAATTTGGCCTACTTTATGATAATAATAATAATAATAATAATAATAATAATAATAATAATAATAATAATAATAATAATAATAATAATAATAATAATAATAATAATAATAATAATAATAATAATAATAATAATAATAATAATAATAATAATAATAATGACTTTCTTTTTAGACAATGTACCATGAAAATTTCAATTTTACAACACAAAAAGTTTTTATAGCCTACAAATTGTAATCTGCAAAAAAGGAACGGCAGTGGAACTGTTTATATGTAAGCTCACTAAAAATACGAAAGGAAATGAAAAGACCCCAGCAATAAGAATGTTATGCCAGTCAGACACATTTAAAAAAAATGATATGAATTTTTACATTGAATGGATCAAATAGAGCACTTGAAAACCAAAAACCGGACCTCAAGCCCTTATCCATACTCCATATTAGACACCTAATGTATCCTTAAGTGAACCAGCCAGCAAATTTTGTTTACATATTCTTCTGAATTTATATAAACAGAAGCATTTCATGGAAAGAAGCATACTTCTTTAGGAAGAAAAAATATTATAAGTGAAAGATCTGGTAAAAGAAGTTGTAGTATGGGCAGCCGCTGAGGGGAGACCACGACCAAATGAACATGGTGGGGATTTAAAAAGTATTATCGACTGGAAAGGAGTCATCGAGATGGAGCTTCCTACGTTCTTGCATGTCAAGACAGTCACAGTCAGATATGATCTTTGTACCTTCTGAATCTTCTTAGCATATTCTTGAGTTGAATATGGACCATGAACTACATCGCAAAAGAAAAAATGACCAAGAACCAGAGCCTCTGTCACAATAATTTTCAACTTTGTTGTAAAGTAATGTCTGTGGGGGTATAATCTTCTCAGGTTTGCATAAGCCTTCCGAATGCACGTTGATATAATTCAATACCGAGTCCATCACGAGTCACAAATTCCTCGCATAGTTGACGCAAGAGAGCGTAGCATCATCCAATTCAACATTCAGCAGCGATTGAACCTCTCCTCTATGTCTGCCTAAATTGAGTGGAGGTCATGTCAACGAGTAAAGCATGCGAGAGCTGTCAGATCCTCATTCCATCTTCTCACATGTGCTTTCCACTTCAGTTGAAAAACAAGTATGGGGTAGCTGGCTGTCATCCGCATAACGAAAGACCATACAGTTCTTCAGGTCGTGTGTTAAGAAGAAGTTAGAAATACAGAAGAGAAGAGGACCAAGCACTGATCCCTGTGACACACTGCAACGAACCGGTTCCGCTGACGAAGAACCCTCATCTGTTTCGACGTATTTTGTGCAACCAATCAAGTAGCTGCGTATGAGCTCAACCGCCGAAGGCGCGAGTTGAGTATCTCTGAGAACTGCCATCAAGAGAACGTGATTAATTTTGTGGAATGCCATCGAATAATCCAACAAATTGAGGATGCATGTTTTGTAGGAATCTATGGCGCGTAAAATTTCATCAAAATGTAGTAGGGCAGCTATATCCGTTCCGAAATCCGAGGCAGTATGTTGTACTCGTATTTCTCTAGATGTGTCCTCATCTGTGAAGCCATAAGTTTTTCAAAAATTTTAGGAAAAGTTGGTAGAAAAGCTACAGCGCAGAGATCGTTAAGATCATGTATTCGGAAAATTTTTATAATTTGCTATAACCTCAGATTTTTTATATAGTGTCAACTCTTCGGCATTCTCTTCGAACGTCGCCACATGATCGTTTTATTAGCGGCTCGACGGCTTATTTGACGTGTTATTCTTCAGGCGGCTTGCGCACATCTGATATTGAAGAAATTATTGTCAATTCTCTAATCTATATATTTTCATGAAAAACGGAAAATAATGAAAAATCTTTAGATTTCCATTTCCGTTCTTGTAGTGGGATAAACGAGTGTTCTATCACGAAACCACGTTGTTAGTTTTTTTCTTAAATCAAAGGTGTAGTTTTCAATATTCTGGCTTTTCTGGTGACCGTAATTTTTCGTTTTCATTTTTACAAAAAGCAAAAGTTATTGAATGGGCAAATTAGAAACGGCAGTTTGAATATCTTATAATTTTTCAGATATTAGGCAAAATGTCACAATAAAAAAAATTATTTCTGCCTATTCGCATATCGGTCTTTGAGCGTTCATAGATATACCAATGAGAAATATGCGTCTGTGAATAGGAAAAAAAAATCAAAAAGTCACTAGAGGATATTTTCAGAAATGTGCAGGCACCCATGTCTATCGTAAATAACAAAAAATTTGTGATTAAGTTGGATGAATCTTTGGGAGTTCAAATCATACAGTTTCCACACTCGCACAAGGTTAGGTTGGAGTCCCAAATCTCCATTTTGTCGACTCGCTCAAATTGGGAACTAACATCAGAAAAAAATATTCAGCTTGATAAAGTTGAACCATAATAATTTTTTGTTCATGCGAATCATGAAAAACTTATAAATATCATTGAAATGTACACTACTTGAATTTTTGTTTCCTTCGAGTCATGGGCGCTCGCAGAATTTTTTCCGATGGGGGGCCAAATCAAAATTTGAGAGGGAGATGATGATATCAGTACACACTTTTTGCTCAAAAACAATAGGGGGCAGTGGCCCCCCCGGGCCCATCCTGCGGGCGCCCATGCTCCGAGTGAACCCTGTCCCTCAGTCCTGACCAGACCCCCCGAACCGAAAGATTTCCACTCAAAAATATATCGTAGTAAAAATTTTTTTCACCTCACGATAGTTTCATTTCCAGTTTTACTTTTTTTTTTGGGATATGATTTGATAATGATCAAAAATACCCACGGAGATTTATTTTCAGAAATATGAATTGCCTGTAGGGAGCATGGATATTGAGTAAAACAAGAATTTTTTGGTGGGCCGGTCTCTTTGACATATGATGAAAATACCTGCTGCTCGATTTCTATGCATTCGATATCACACTATGGGTCGGTTTCACAAAACTTTGTTTGTACAGTTAAATTAATTGGAGCCACCGCAATTCGTTGAAATTTCAAAGCGAGTGATTCGATTGGTTCGAATTTACGTAAGGTTTTTTAATCGCACAATTAAAGTTTTGTGAAACCGACCCTATGGGTTTCGAACAAGTGTGCAAAATTCAATCTGAGAATGAGTACCAAGGGCCGTATTCATAGTCAACCCTCAAGAGAAGGGTCTGAGGGTAACCTCGACAACAGATACTCAGGACTCATCCTCAGTGGCCGTTTCGTGAAGCCAACTCCGAAATTACTAACCCGAGTGAAAAATAGATGTGACAACATCGGTGAAAGGATTCTTTTTACTCCAGACATCATTCTTCATACATGTGTGCAAAGAAAGTGAGAACAATGGAATTTTGTTCAAATTATTTGATGTGCACAATCTAATATATATCAACATGAAAAAATAACCGTTTACTTAACTCAAGAGAGCTCCCAACTCCCCTTCAGCTGTTCATGTTACATACAAGGTGTTTCATTGGTAAATGAACATACAGTAACCTGAGATAGAGCTACCTAGGCAAGTCAAAATACCGATATATGGTAGGTCTAATAAACCCATTAGCGCCGGAATTAATTTTTTTTCTGTTTTTGAAATTTTTTCGATAAAAGCTGGTCCGAAACGCTCTGTAGAGACGGAAAAATAATATAAAAATTCTATGCGCCCTCTAGTTTTTTCGAAATTGACGGTTGCCATATGGCAACCCTAGGCGCTTGTGATCACTCATCGGGAATATTTTCATTTTTCCTTTGGAAAAATTTTAGAATATCCATATTTTCCAAAGGTTAATTCATCATATTATGAAAATATATGAAATATATATAGAAACATAAGTGAAATGACTCTCAAGAAACAAGAAAAAAACAGTCTTCTGGGACTGCCGATATAAGTGAAACCTGAGCAACTTGTTAACTGTATCTTCGAACTATTTGGTTATCATTTTTGAAGTAATTTTGGTTTACAAAGAAGTGTGTACGATCAGGGATCAAGAAAGTTCAAATTGATCATTAATTCTTCCTTACAAATCAAAAATTATTCGCAAATAATAATCTTATGGGTCGACGCTCCACGATACAATTCACGTGTTACTTTGTTTTCACTTCTATCCGCAGACCCCAAAGGCTGCCACATTTCGAATTTTTTACAGTTCTCATCAATAATCTACAATTAAAATAGTTGAAATTTCACATTGAGAGGCGCCGAACAAAAAAATCATCTACGTAAATAATCAAAGAAGTTACCCTCGATAACACAATTTGTAGTCAAAGACACTAAAATCGAAGATTACTATCTGAATAGGATTGTTTCGAATTCGAATACATCTTTCTCTAGAATGAAAATACTAATGAAAAGATTCTATATTTCTGCCTTCTCGGAAAAAATATTCTGATTGGAGAATGGACAATAATTATTGAAACATCAGAGTAGTCCCACTAGTCGCATGAAGAATCCCCCATCAAAGAAGCCGCCTAAAAAAACCGGTCATAAAACGAACATCTGGTAGCGATTGAAGAGAATTCCGATAAGCATGGGGTAGTTTATGAATTTATTACTTCGTTTTAGGTAAACAAAAACATGAAATTCATCGTCTTCGGAAACTTTCCATGATTTTTTTCACCCAAAATGAGCTCAACACGCCTCAGGGAGTTATCAATTCGATAGAGGATCAAGATCTCATTGTCGCGCACGTCATTTTGAAAAAAGAAAGCTTGGGAGAAACACCAAATTGAAAGTTGGAATTCCAATAATTCCGTGGAAATCTGGTTCATTGCAATCAAATAAGAAAAATTGTATCTGGAACTGATAAAATATTTGCATTTTTCAATATTCTATAAGATAAACATTTGATTGAGAGAAATTAAATTTCGTCTATTCTATTCCACAAAGGTTTTTTCGAGTAGACAACGACAACTTCTACGAAATGAATTTTGGACACTGTTTATTTCAATATGAGGAATTCGCATGAATGAGATCTTACGACATCCCAATAGGTACAAATTTTCAACAAACGTGAGGTGGGACAATAATTAATTGATTAAACCGCACGTATTATCAGTGGGCCTACGGGTAATCTTTACTTGAATTTTCTTCAAATTCATCTTCCTGTTTTACTCGAAGGTAAGTACATTACAGGAATGCATTCACCTGTAAGAAGAAGTGAAGAGATATCGAAGTCGCCTGTAATGAAAAATCCGGGCTTGGTCAAAAAAGTATTCGACATATTTTAAAGCGGAAAAGAATGTTTAAGCAGAAATACGGGTTACTTTCGCCAACATGCTGCAAAACACGTTAAGCGTTTATCGTTGTTGACTTCAAATAAACTTTTTTCAATCAGTAATATCCTTCCCAAAAAACATTGAAATATCTTAAAATGTACGATTTTTCTGAGAATTTAGTGGAATTTCAATATTCAATTGAATATTTCCCTATATATATATATATTCTTATGAAAAGGAGAGCTAAAATAATACATTAAATGCTGAAACAAAAAGTACCTAAGCTGAGGTAAAAAAAGAACGGGGTATCATAACATTCTTTGTATGATACTATAGAATCATACGATACTATCAACACTACTATCATACGATACTATACAGCCAGGGGAAAAAACCTCAGCCGAAAAAACCTGCCTCCCCGTAAACAAAATAACATAAAATATCAAATATCAGGAAAATCTTGAAAGACATCACTGTGATCATCTTCATGTTATCCGTCGATGGGCTCGGATGCACAGATTCTTCCCAAAACGACTCGTAATTCTTAACCTGAAATGAAAAAGGACAAAAGCAGAAAAGAAACCGATTATTCAGAATAAATCGAATGCATTTTAGAAATGCATTTGCTACTTTAAAAAACATCAACATTAAGATTTCTTGGCCAAATAATGTTCGGAGGTTTATAAATATTTATGACAGAAATGTCACAAAATTTGAAAGAAATGAAAAAAAAACTCCATCAATTTCCCCTTTCCGAATCTGTTGAATGTTACGAAACTGATAATTTTTCAACATAACAAGCTAAACTTGTAAAAAATCAATTAATACATAACTTTCAACTGTCCTCTTTCACGACGATTCTGTTGCCGTGTGGGTTTCTTGCAGAAGAATCTCTTTGATACCATGTTCATCAGCTAATTTGGAGACGTAATCACACTTTCCTTTCGAAATTCCTTCGATATTCAAATTCAAAATCCACAAATTGTTGCTCTCTGGTCGTGAGGGTTTTTTCAAACCAGATACGACCTTCCAGGTGATGATTTTTCGGCACTTCAGATGTTTGAAGACCGCTACGGGACCCCAATGAAAGGCAATCATCTCCCATAGATAAACCAAACATGTTATAACACAAGAAAACAGAATATTTTTCAGGAGCAAAAACTAAAGACATATTACGAGAATTGTCATTCTGACAATATTTCCCTGAAGGGGAAGCACAATGGAGGCTACCATACATCAAAGAATATTTTCCGCTATTTCTAAATATCTCAATCAAACCCCAAAATTCCAATATACAGGGCGTTGAATCTCAGTTTATATTTTTTGAAAACGGACCTGAAATTTTTTCACGAATAAATGATACTGGTTAGTTCAATTTTATCAGCAATTGAAATTTTTGGGGAATAATTGAATCACCCTGAATCTCGGTTATGGAATTGATTAGACCAAACATATATCGGTTTTTTGGACTCGCCTAGGGTAGCTCTAGCTTAAGTTATCGTATGTTCATTTACAAAGGAAACACCCTGTATATGTTCGATGGAATTCACCTGGAGGAAATTAATCGCAATTTTGAAACACCTTAGACAATCTGTATTTCTACCAATTGTATTTTACTTTATTAGTTTTGCTAGTAGAAAGACTAGAATTAAAGAATTTTCTATTCGAATTTAGATGAACAAGAAGTACCACCAGAAATAAAAAAAAAACGTTTAAAGTGAAAAACACCCAAGATCCTCTGCATATAACTGACCATAGAAGCATTGGTAATTTTCACCTAGAATTAAAACAAACAAAAAAGACAAAAGCAGAAAAAAACCAACTATTTAAAATAAATTGAATAATTTTGAAATTAACCACCCATTTCAGAAATGCAATTGTAACTTTATGAATAGCCTCAAAACCATCTTGAAATTCATAAATGAGACCACTATTCATAAGATTTGGATCTCAGTAAGAACCAAGTACACCTCCTCATTGGCTTTCTTACAGGGAATTGTCGCCTCAGAAAGCACTCGCTGAGAATGGGCGTATCGGACACTAACGAGTGTAGATTCTATGGGGAGGAGGAAGAAACTTCTATTCAACTAGTCACTGAATGCTTTGGCATAATAAGCCAAAGGAAACAATTCTCTGGTCAAGAGACCTGTAGTAGTGAGGAATTAGCCTCACTGAATCCTTCCGAGATACTGGATTTCATAAAATCCCTGGGACTGGAAGGCGAACTCTAAAGCTAAGTCAGGAATCCCAATAGACCATCAGGGCGCAATGGACTGTAACCCCTTTTAAACTATTTACTATTAAGTATCATTGGAAATTAATTTTTTCCAAGAATTCAAAGCTGTTGTTCCTCTGCGAATATGAGCAATATGGGGTGTAGACTAGATAGTACCAGTAGAATTGGGCATAATTTGTTTTACATGAACACTGTTCAACTCAACAGGGCAATATTAAAGTCAGAAACAGAAAAAACCTAAGCAAACGCTGCCGTACAATGTATTGTTGCATCAGAGCCCCATGAGGAACCAGATGGTTTCTGAGCTGGTTTGGAGCTTCAAATGCAGATCATCTTAACGGGCGTTGAAATTTAGAGGGGAATCAAGTTTGTTTTCCAGGTATCTAGGACTGAAATAATGTTTTGAAGCAGAACAACCGAAAGTTACACTCAATTTTCTATATTTCTGACGATTTTTCTAATGAAAACACGAAACCTTGGTTTTATTTTCATTCGGGTACAAACACCACTTAATTTTGCATATGCGAAAAAGGTACTTCTATTGTTCGAAAATTAGAATTTTGAAAAGCCAGAGCGGTATCATCAGCACAGATTAATTTTGAACTTACATAAAATTGGCTTACTCAAACTTCAGTTTCAGTGTTCCTGATAATTCATTTCGAAATTCAATATGGGTAGAAATATGAACTTCATCAGAACACTCCATGCATAATGAATATGAATATTTGAGTTGGAAGCCTAAACGTTCCAAACAAGCTTATGCCACAATCAAAGCAGATTTCTTCCAAAGATATTTTCACAACCTGCTAACCAGTCTGAAAGCTCCTCACGCAAACAATCCGCTCAGACAGTAAGGGTGTAAATAAACGAGAAAATCAATAATGAATTTTCAGAAGAGGAGAGCTTAGGTAACTTCCTCGTAGATGGCGATACGATACAATTTCAATCTGGAATCATTTCAAATAGTCAATTTTCTACATGTATAGATTGGATACCATGTTTTTCAGAGATTGTCATGAGTAGTTGCACATTTTGAATTCGAATGGCCGGTGATTTTTGAATGTTGCTCAAATTTTTTTTGTAGCTAATGAGGAATGATGGTGGTAAGTCTTGATATTCTCTGTAAATGAACCAGAAGCTTTGGTTTGTAGGAGAGTCCATTTGCTCACTGTTATCTGTGTGCTCAAATGACATATATAACTAACTAAATTTATTGAATGATGAATCTCTATCCAATATGAGAGGGGAAGCAAATATGGTCTGCCTGCATAATCATCAAAAATTCCAGCCCAATAATCACAGGAATTTCCATTTATATTAAGATCTGTGAACCGCGTGAGGATTCCTTAATTTCCAATAATAATAATAGTAGTTTTTGAGGGGTTTTTTGATTCAATTCTTCAGTTGAGTAGGTACCTCATCTTTTATTTTCATTTGTAGGTGAATGACCTGTTCTGTTTTTTTTATGTTCATTCTCATTCATTTACCTTTGTTTCAAAGTTTCAAATTGAACATTTATATCTTTTTTCACCTTTCCGAGAGCACGAACGAAAAATTTTTTATTAGTAGTAATTCCCAAAGAATGAAATTTTCCTTCTTTATCGATTTGAGTGAAATATTGTTCCACAAAAATTCGAAAGTTAGATAAGTTCGAAATTGTTTTCCCAACCTCCTGTTTGTTCGAACTTCGAGATTCAAGTTATCTTTTTTTCTGAAGAAAATATCCATGTGATGAAATGAAATTATGTGCCTAAGTAGGGTATGGATGATTCTGGAAATACTTATTCTTTTCCATATCATTCTTTATGAATCGTCAAAAATGATATCTATCGGGAAATTTATATCAGTCAATATTATATTTATACTCTGCCTTCAATTAGAGATTTTGCAATGAAAAGATTCGAATCGAGAGCAGATAAGCTCTTAAACGAATTGAAAATGACAGACCATTAGTTGATGACAGCAAGTGCTACAAGCTACAACCGAAGCTACAACCTACTTTTCATCCTAAGTATAGGAAAATAACTGAATATTCCAAAAATTTGATTTTATTCATGAACTATTTCAAAGTTTTATTCAATAAATTCAACACACGATATATTTTGAAGGATGAAACTGATATGATGAGAAAGTTTATCAAGTTTCAGTTGATGGATGGAAACCCCATTTCGCACTGTTCATAAAAGTTATCTTTTCCGATAACTATAAGTGAACTTTTCAAATGGAATACGACTTATTTCTACCTCAGTGGTCTTGGATGTAACTCGAATCGATCTTAGAATTCTGGAACAGATAACATGATCCACAAGATATCCTCTCATAAGAGGTCGTCAAAAATTCACAGAGGGGACTTAAATTTTTTTCATTATCGAACAAGAATGATCAAATGAACTTGAAAGGAAAATAAATAGTTTTTTATTTTTCCTGATATTTTCAGAAATTTTTTGCAACTCTCTGTTGCAACGAGTGGGTTCTAAAATTTGTTAATATATGAAAAATTTAAATAATTAACCATTGGTATACAGGTTCGCTTAATCCTTAACAATCATTTTGAAATCATTTGGTTTTTGAAAATGATAAGTAGGTAGGTACTCGAATTAGATTTTGAGAACTTTTCATCATAGTGGAAGTATTCATTAATAGATTTCGTATTCAAATTTAATTTATGAAAATTCAAAGTTTCTTCTTGGGGATCAGTATGGAGGATATAGTGTTGAGGAGTGTTGCAGAGATCTCTAAGGGCCGGTATTATAAAAGTACGGTTGAACCGACAGTCGATCAGCTGCCAATTGAGAGTCAACTACAGATTGAACCTCATAGGGTATTATAAAAATATTTAGGGTGTCGATCGACCAACTATCGGTTGAAGCCGATTTATTTCAGTTGGCTACACTGCTCGTTCAGTGAACTAATGACAGCTAGAAGGAGTCTAACCTTCAAATGCGGTCGTAAGGTTGGGAACCAAGACGAAAGTCACGTGATTCGGGGCAAGACACACGGCGTTTGAACTGAATTCTTGGAGAAATTTTTCAATTTTTAACTAATTTTACCATCATTGTATCGAACCCACTGATTATTTTCATTGAATTCCTTGTAATATTTTGTTGGTAGACAATCGTTCTGATAATAATTTATATAATATGCATTTGTTTCCGAAGGGAAGAGAGGCTTTAGGATGGAACACGCCGTATTTTTGCATTTATTTTTCTGAATACATTGATGTATCACAACCTAACCTTCAATACATTTTAGCTTCAAAAATCAGAAAAATTCATATTTGTTTGTTTTTTTAATAGTAGGACATGAATTCTTTCACACATGGATTTAATTAATTTTTTTCAACATCATGTGGCAAACTCATTTAATATATTATATTCAATCATAAACTCAAAATATCACTCGTCAAGCAACATAAACTTGAGAATGTTGAAAACGAAAAAAATTTAAATGTTTATATTGAAATTTTTTTATGCATGCGATGAATAATTCATGTCTTACGAATACAACATATATATGGATTCTTCTGATTTTTAAAATTCATTTTAGGTTAGGTTGTGATACATCAATGTATTCATAAATTTAAATTCAAAATATTTTTTTGTGATAACAAAATGAATCAAAATTAATTGTTTTGAACACCAAATAAATGCATCCGTTGTAAAGAATTCTCAAAACAACTCTAAATGACTCGAAACGCAACAAAAATTAGAAATGATTGAAATTTCAAATGGATGAAGTCTGAAATATGACAAATGAATGATATTTTCATGCTCCCCCAATTGACCATGCTAGTTTTTTGGCCCTCAACTATCGGTTCGAGGCCGAACTACTACCTATTCTAGCGGTTGGGTCAACTTCCAGTCGACTCCGAGTTGAACCATTAGTTTGACGTTCAAAATACGGAATTTGACAGTTGACAATCGGTTTGAGTCGACCGGCAGTCAACTATCCTTTATAAAACCGGCCCTAAAGCACCCGAGATTATGGCCAGGTTCCAATATACACTGTAAGGTGTGACGTCAATTCAGTAAACTGCAACGCCGCCAGTATAACTAACAATAATGGAATTGTTAATTATACTGGTGACAGTTCGAAACGGAACTCAAGGTACAGCGAAAAAATCAATGTAAGTCAGGTACAAATGAATTTATTGAAAAATGAGAAGTTCGAAGGCGGGGTGAAATCATGTTGTCCTGACCGAAAAAAAATGATATTTTTTAAATTTATTTTTCTTCATTCTTCAACATAGTCTATCAACACTGATACATTCCTCATAACGGACTTCCGATTGAATTACAACAGTTTTAAACGTGTATTCGTCAAGTTCCTCGAAATTCGGATTCACTGCTTCGATTACTCCGAAAACAAGCCATTTTTGAGGTCAGAAAACAGGTAGCAGTCACTGAGGCTAAGTTGGAGAGCAGGAAAGAACTTGTCAGCGAAGAGTGCGCTGTTCCGTTATCGTGATGAAATGTTTTTCTCTAATAATATATTCAAAACCGTTCATTCCGCCACATCTCGTGAAACAATATATTTATAATATTTTATTCCAACAATGTTCTCAGTAATATTCATTGATGACATATTGGCCTCCTGCCACGAATTTATTTATTATCTGTCGAATTTTATGAGATAGAAAACAGTTCTGTCGATCAATATTTTTCAATGTAGAAATCACTCAACGTTATTTACCTCAATTTTTAATTAATTGGGCCAATTAGAGAAAATAATATGTGATACTCGAATAGTCTCATTCTGACACTTGTTCATTCATGAACTCGCCACTTCGTGGCTCGTTTTCGTATTTCTATCTCGTGTAAGAATATCAACGCTTTCTGCACTTGTATCAAAAATAACTATTCTGCGCAAAATGAGGTCGTTTAATTTGCTTCAAACGATACAATAACTTTGCATAGTATTGACATATGATCGTATTACTCTTCTAAAGTAATCAATGTATATAATTCCTTTCGCATCCCAAAAACCAGTAGCCTTATTTTTATTTAATAATAATAATAATGATAATAATAAAAATAATAATTATTATAATAATATTGATAAGACCACAACTTTAATTGATATTGCACACCCCCTGGATCATAACTTACAAAAAACAATAATAGAAAAAATCAGGAAATACACAGACCTTGCCCAAGAAATTAAGTCAATGTGGAAGATGGAAAAGGTTCATATACTACCCATTGTCATTTCGGTCACAGGACTCATACCATCGGAGCTGCCAAAAGAATTGAAAAAACACGACTTGCCTGCCCATTTGAAATCAACGGTAATGAAAACATGTAGGATTGTGAGGAAAATAATAAAAGAATAAAAAACGTCAACAAGGAATGAGTTTGCGAAAGCCCTCTTTACCTTTACCCATGCAAACACCTAAGCATGAGAATTGCGGAAGATAATAATAATAATAAAAATAATAATAATAATGTCTTCATTTTCAATTTAAACCTCAGGGGGAAGTTCACCATGTAGGTGCTCTACCACTTAACCCTTGTTATGTGACAATTATAATTCGGAAAAAAAAAACATTGAAACAATAAGAAAATGCAAATGAGCAGAATTTACAAAACAAACAATTCATGAAACAATGAAGAAATTATGCATAAAGAGCCTGAAGGAGATGAGCCTCGATTTCTTTCCTGAACCTTGCCAACGAAAACGTTTTGAATTCTTTTGGAACCGCGTTATAAAGTTTGATCACATTGTACCTGAAACTCCTCTGGAAGATAGCTGTTTTGTGCTGGGGACAAGAGAGTAGATTCCTATGCCCTAAATTCAAACTATGAATATCAGTTCTACACCTCAGTTTGTTGTGAAGATATGGCGGACATTTCTCAATTCTAATTTTATGATGGGTGCATAAAGCATAATACTGTTTAAAATGACGTCAATCTTCTGCAGAATATATCGTGTTTGCCTTTTAATTGTGCTTCGAGAAATAAGGGAATATTATTATTTTTACTCAAAACTTTTTTTCATTGGTAACCAACAAAGCGCCCTTAGCATATGCGAGACATGCTCATATTTCCTAATTCCATATATGAACCTGATGCAGCTATTTTGAACACGTTCTTGGTCAAGACAAAAGCTGTAAACAGTGGAGCTATAACTGAATTTCGACATGACCAAACTCTCACATAAAACCCTCTTTGTTGTAATAGGCAAATAAGACCTATGTTGATAGAGCATCCTCAAGGCCCCATGAGCTCTCCGGATCAATCATACAACATGCTCACGAAATCTCAACGAGCCGTCCATAATCAGGCCCAAGTCTGTTACGTTCTCTTGAAAGCTAATGGTATCACCGCGAATCACAGGCCTGAAATTACTCTCAACTAAGTTTTTATTATTTTTCGACCCAAAAACTATAACGAATGATTTCTACGCATTCAATATCAGGGAATGTTTTTCTGCTAAGAGTGCCAACCGATCTAGGTCCTCACACATTCTCACAATTGCGGCATCAAAATCACCCATGAAGAAATCGAGAAAAATTTGTTAATTGTCAGCATACATGTGAACTTTTCTATGAAGGATACTGTTGGTGAACTGGCAGGTGTAAATTATGAAAAGAAGAGGCCCAAGCACCGAGCCCTGGGGCACTCCGCTCTGAACAGATCTAACGCATGAGGTGTCGTCACCTAAACTCACAAACTGAGAATGTTCAGCAAGATAGGAGCCCAGAAGGTTGAGAGCTTCACCTGACAATCCACAAGATTTCAAGATAGCCAAAGTATCGAAGGCTCTAGTGAAGTCCAGCAAAAACAAAACACAACATCTGGAGTTATCAATGGACTGAAAGATATCATCAGTTACATCGAGAAGTGGTACTGGTTGCACTATAACCCGAACAAAAACCAGACTGAGTCGCAGGCAGTATCCCATTGAGCTCGATATATTCGGAAAGTTGGTTGGACTGCCATTATCTTCTCTAAAAGTTTAGATAATCCAGGTATACTGATCGGTCTTAGATCAGACAACTTCACTGGAATACCTTTTTTCGGAATAGGTGTGACACGGGCACATTTCCAAGAAGAGGAGAACCTAGAACTGATTATGATGTTATAAATGTTGACAAGAATGGGAGAATATGAGGACAGCATATTTTAACAAAGGATATGCAGAAATTATCAGAGCCTGGCGCAGTGTTCCTTATTCTTCTCAGCGCTTTGATTATGTCATTTGAGAACTTATAGGATTATACCTGTAATATTCAATAATCGATTGGTCTGAATTATTAGTCGGAATATCTAGGAAATAATCATTAATTTCATTAGGATCTTTAAACTTCAACTCAATATCTGATCGCGACTCATTCAGAATCCCCAAAGACTTCAGCTCCCGCCACTTTTCCTTACTGGACGCATTCATCGAAATATTCTGAAAATGCCTTCGTTTATCTCTCGTTATAACATGATTAACCCAGTATCGCAAACGCCTGTACTCGTCCAACCTCTCTCTTGATCCACTTCTTCTGTATCCCCTCCCCGCCCTGTCCCGACGTTTCATCAGTTCCCTCACTTCATCAATCATCCACGGCGCATGTTTTTTAGAAATTCTGACAATTCTAGGTGGAAAATGCTTATCGAAAAGATTGACTTACGTTTCAGAAAACAGTCGAACCTTATATCATCAACATCAACCATCTGAACTCAAAATATCATAAACAACAACTGTTCATCGAAACCTCAACAATCCCGTAATGTAAAAATTCTGGGCTTCAACTAAGGTTTTTCAATTTTCACCATACATCCAATACATTCATGAAGAGAGAAATCAGATGGACAAATGAAAGTAGAACCAATTATTATGTTTGTATTACATAGTATAACATCGATGAGAGACTCCGAATTCGCTGTAATATGGGTTGGTTCCCGCACTAGTTGTTGCATATCGATAGAATATAGCATAGAACTGAAATATTTCACCGAAGGCATGTTGTCAATAAGAAAATTTATAATAACATCTCCAACACAGATAACGTTTTCACAATTGAGCAATGGATAATTCAAACTATACTCCAAGGCATTTGACTTTCATAGACAAATGAGGGATGAACGGAAATCTATAATAAAGTTTCTCACTTTTCTTTTTTTGTTTCCTCTCTAATGTATTGATTTGTTGTTTATATATTGTTAAGACTCTATTGACTTTTCTTGTGGGATAATTGTTGTTCCTCAATAAATGTTTAATCCTAACCTCATTTTGTATATGGTGCACAGGTCACCCAGTTTATAATTTCTGAACAGAAGGTTTTTTATGGTAGCAATTTCTTGAGACGTCGGATGATTCGAAGAGTAGTTTAGCAATCTACCGGATGATGATTCCTTCATGTGAAAGTTCGTAGAGATTGTGCCATCGTTTTTTCTAAGGAGCGTGACACCCAAAAAAGGGATATTTTTGTCCACTTCATGTTCGGCGGTGAATTGAATTCCTTGGTGAACTTTATTAAATATTTCCAATACCTCATTCGTTTTCTCTTTTGGTACCCCCAAATAGTGTCATCGACATATAATTTCAAGAAAGGGATAGTGAAATCTAACTTTTCTATACCGGCAGTTATTATGTGTTTCATCACGATATTAGCAAGAGTTAGGCTAGCTGGGTGATCCATGGCTGTTCCCTCTATTTGCCTATATATTACCCCGTCAGAAGTGAAATAGCTGACTCGAAGATGAACTCAATTATGTGCCGAAACAAGGTAACTCCAATTAGATCGTATTATGTCGAGTAGAAGTTTCTTAGGTACATTGGTGAAAAGAGAAGTCGAATCCAACGATATGAGCACATAGTCACACGGCATCTGAACCGTACGAAGAAACTCAACAAATTCCATCGAGTTATTTACATTATGTTCGAATGTTGTTAGCCAGTGAGATGAGATTTCATGAGCCAACGAAGATAAATTATACACCGGAGAGTCCATTTAACTGAATATGGGTCTTGAGCTTATGCTTTGTGTCTTGTGAGTCTTCCTCAAACCGTTCATTTTTGGCAATATTGCGTTATGTTTTTTCAACTTCTTTGCTCTTGAAGGATTCATTAGCGTCTCTTTAGAAAGTTCATCAACAAGTTTGTTTTTTTTATGTTGAAATTGTGTAGTAGGATCGGTTGTTTGGACAGTGTATGTTGTTTCATCACTAAGGAGCTCTTTAATTTTTTCTATATATTGTGATTTCAACATCAATACCGTGCTGTTACCTTTATCCGACCTCATTACTAAACAATCTGGGTGATCCTTGAAAAACTTCTTTGTTTGTTCAAATTTGTTTCCACTATTTATTTATTTACACAGGAACACAAACAGGATAAGTCTTAGAGCTAGTGTTCACTCAATTATGTCAACTTCATTCGACGTACTCACTCTATGAAAACTACTCACATGTTTTTTTTTTTATCCTCTGAAGATGAAGCGGTCTCATCGTTGACGAAATATTCAAAATTTATAATAATAACTGGATCTACTTCTTTCCTATTATTCGTTGAAACCCTAAACTCAGGACCTGCACGAAAAATTTCTTGTGCGAATTCGGGTAATGGTATATCCGTGTAATTGAACATAAATTTTTCATGGGTATTAAGCTTAAACATGGCTACGTCTTTACATATATAATTGAGTTTTTCTATGTTTCTCACCTTTTTTTGTGAACTTAATCGAAGACGATGTAAACTTTTGAATAAAACTAGTGAACACAGGAATTGGTATTAAGTTCTTAATTTGGTGCTCAATTGTTTTTTGTTAACTAACATATCTTTTTAATTTCCACATCGTTACTTTAACTTTTTAATTTAAAACAGAAAGGGTGGATCTATTCTTTAATTTGTTAAGTTCTCAATGATAGGGATGATCCTCCACGTTCAAAAAGTTTAAAAAAAGTTCATCCAGGATTTCAGTCTCCTGCCCGTATTCAGATATTACATGATCTTCTTAAAGAGGCCAATATCACGTGATGCCATATTATCTTCTTCGTGTCCTTCAATTAGATTTGAATAATAAGTTTGCGGCTTGAGAAAGTTTCGATTCTATGTTTGGATCTTTTTCAAGACTGAAATATTTTTTTTATTTATTCATAAACCCTAACTTTGACATGAAGTTAACAAACCGTACACTTTGTATATATAAAACCTACTATTTTGAGGTATAAAATCAGAATTTGTAAACATCACATGAACAACGACAAATTTTCATGAAATCAACGAAAGCGTCCCGCGTAGTGATTGAAGTTTTACATGAATTGAAATTTCACATACAAGCTGGATAGGAATGGTATTGTAGTGAACAGCTGCAAAAGTAGACCTAGTGCAGGCATATTTGGTCAGGCTGGAATATTTTCACTCTACCCTCGTAGAATTAACTCTTGTTGAATACATCGATATCGAATCAAATCAAATCAAAATTTAATCATCACAACAATATAACAATTCGTTTATTAATAAATAAGTCTTATAATTCTGTCTCTAAATTAATATTAATAATGTAAAAGGCAGTTGTTCCGCGCTAAGCCTGGAAGTAACAATATTCCAGGTCCGTGTTGCGAAACCTCTACCCAATTGCCAAATATTGGACGCAGATGGAAAGTGAATCTGTGGAGCAAGTGCAGATGAGAAGCCAAAGACGACCCAGTCGGAGGCCAGCGAAGAAAGCAGTCAGGGAAGGGAGTTTCGAGAAAAATTCCTGGACCATTTACCTGAATTCTTCATAATATTAGTTTTATATACAAAGGGGTTACAAACATATTAGGTGATCCAAAATAGAACCCTCTATTTAAACTTAGTGGGTAATTAATTAATTATAACATGTGATCAATACAGTAAAGAAACGAAACATTATTCGCACATACATACAAACAGAAGGACTCAAAAAAAAAAGAATCCAATCAATGATTCTTCAGCATCTATGACCCTGTTTTTAGCTCTCAAAAAATCTCCTGACTCTCAAACGAAAGAAGAGCAGGGATAACCTCAAGTATTAGATGTTACCGCAGTTTTCATTGAAAATCCTGAGCATTCTACACAAAGGGGAATTCTGACCGGCGTTTGTTCTCCTAAAAGGTATCTTAAATAATCCAGAGTGTCTCAGCACTCTGTTTGGGGTGTTGAATTGAACCCTAGAAAAAATTTCCGGAATTTGGGTTAGTCCATTCATCATCTTGAAGACCATAATCAAGTCCGCGATGGCTCTTCTACCCTGTAGTGTCACAATCCCATGCTTTCGCATCAACGGAGAATAGTCGCTATTCTCTATGGGAGTCTGTTTTATATTAGTTCTAGAAATGTCGCATAGTGTTCCTGAATATATTTTTTTGTCATGACATTATATTTTTTCTTGTTATAAATTGTTGATTTTATAGTTGGAGGAAGTCTGTTGAAAAATTTCGGAGCAAAGTACGTTACAATTCTTTGATTATGAGCTTTGGTATATAATGGGGTTCTCAATGATTCTGTTCTTAGATTGTAATCTACAGTATTGTCTGTTAACAGATATTTAATTTTTGGTAGATAGATGAGGCAACTGTGGACGAAAAGCGCTCTTACACTGAGAGAAGTATTCACTTGATATTACCGATCATGCGTTAAGGTTAATAAATCATTTATTGGCCAAATGGACAAATAAATATTTCTTTCATGGAAATAAAGAATTTATTTAAGTTTTCGCAAATCACCTTCACTCAATATTATATCGCATTCATTTCTGAATAATAACATTCAATAATACCGAATAAAGACGCATTACACTGAAATATATATATATATATATATATATATATATATATATTTAGTAATAATTAACAAACTGCATGAATTATGAATGAATGTTAACGTCTGATAGCAAAATTGAAAATTAATGGCTTTGCAGACGGAATTGAATTCTGGAATAATGACCAGTCCGTGCAGGATTTGAACCTGCGACCCTCGAATTACTAGTCCAATGCGCTAACCAACTGTGCCATTGGGAAGGTTGACGGTTCCATCTGATCTTCGGTTGGCGACTCTCCCAGAATTCGATGTTAGTTTGTTAGTTTTAATTCTTCATGAACTATGACGCTCGTGAAGAATTCTTTGGAGAGTTAGGGTTGGAAGGGGAACTTATTCGCTATCGGTGGTCATCGATGATTCGAGTTTTACCTTTCATCCGATTGCGTCATTCGCGATTTATCGGCAGGAGTCGGGTAGTTGAATCTACCGACCACTGAACAATGTTAACTAGCCAAGATGACTGAAACATGTCAAATGCGGTTTGTTCATTGTTAATAAATCCTGTATTTTGAGTAAACATATCGTGGAGTAGTGGAAGTTTAGAATCATTTAGTATTAGAAACCAAACGTTCGTTTATTACCAAATGAACATATGTTTTCAATTAATATATCTTATATTTGAAGAGAACTGCAGTTTAAATGAAATACATCATACCCAAATATATTAAATATTAACAAATACCGTGTAAATAAATATTTCGTTATATATGAATGAATTCTTTCAGAGGCAAGATCTGTTAGTTAATAAATAAATTAAAGATTAATAAGTGGATTTGTCTGTTAATGAATAATCTCGAAATAAATACTTTATTGATAAAAACAAATTTATTTCTCTCAGTGTAGGGGAAGAATATTTGCTTCTTTGTATAGAGAATCAGTAGAATATGTCGGTTCTTTTTTATATATAATTTTGAGAGCATAATTTTTAGTGATCATGATATTTTTTAGTGCGTTTTTGAAACAACCTCCCCAGACTATCAAAAAATATCTAAGTACAGATTCGACTAATGACATATAAATTGTCCTTATCATTTTCGCATTTAAAATCTCTCTCAATTGTAGAATCGATAGAGCAACTTCCTTATTTTTTTATTGATGTAATAGGCGTGTTCGTTCCACCTCAAATGATTGTCAACTATGACTCCTAGATATTTAATATTTTCTACATTTTTTATCATTTCACACTGACAATTATTATGGTCGAGACATTTTTCGTGATGAATTCTTAAATTTTTATTTATAGGCCTATCAACTTCCGAGACAGAAAAAGCGATATACTTGGTCTTTTTAACATTTAAGCTAAGGAGACTATAATTTAGCCAATTATACAGTTCTTTAAGTTCGTTTTCCGCACTCGTAAACCCTATCCCAATCCATCTCATTGAAGAGAACGACAGTGTCATCCGCATAAGAAATTACTACGGCGTTGTTCAGTAGTGCCCCTATCTCATTAATATATACAGGGTGTCCGGGGAATAACTGTACATACCCTTACCAGAGATAGAGTTGGACTAGGTGATTACTATTTAACTATGAAAAATAAATTTCTGGATTTCCCTAGAAAGCTACAGGGTGATTTTCCAACTTCATGAAAATACTTAGACCATCATAAAATCCAAACTTATTGACGGATATTATTGAAACTTGGGAGATTATTGGCACATGCTGAGGTCGGGTCAGAAAGATATCAATTATTTCATTATTGCAGGGCCGGACTCATTAATCTTCATTCAAAGTGTTCAGGGTAAAACAAACACTTTGTATTTCGAATTACAGATAACTGATTCTCGTTTTAGAAAGAAGCTTATTTATGCTTCAATTTGTGATATCGCTCAAAGTTGTCACATAAACAATTATTTTTTTATGAATTTTTGAATTTGGATAAATTTCGAAAAATTGAATTTTTCGAAACTGAAAATCTCATGTTTAAATATAAATTGCGAAAGTATTAGTAGGAAATTTTCGAAAAGTACAGAGCTTTAATGAGCACATTTCATGACGAAACAATAACAAATGAAAGAAACTAAAATACAGTAAAGAGCACCTAATAAAAATGAAAATAGGAACGAATGAATTGCTGAGTCAACGTCATTTCAGAAGTGGTTCGAAATGAAAAAAAATTAGCTTGTATACATTTCTCTTGCCGAATGTTCAAATTGGATACAGCCTTGCGAATCATATCGCA
The DNA here is from genome assembly GCA_038502775.1 of Hippodamia convergens. Classification (NCBI taxonomy): domain Eukaryota; kingdom Metazoa; phylum Arthropoda; class Insecta; order Coleoptera; family Coccinellidae; genus Hippodamia; species Hippodamia convergens. The sequence goes on from CM076610.1 coordinate 52,347,776, forward strand.
ATTATTTCTTAAAATATCGCAACAGTTGATAATTCTGTTCATCAGCTGTTCTTTTGACTGGATTTCTTCAGAATATACCATATCCTTCTATTTTTCCCATAAAATAATCTAGAGGGTTGAAATCTGCAAATACTCCTCGATTTACTAATTCAGGTTTTTACATTGGAAGAAGTGTCACTTTGGTCGATATCTTTGTTGTCGAACACCCGGTATACATACGAATAATTTTGAAATATGCTTATGTATAGCCTATATGCTTCACCAATTTTTTTTCGAAATATACATTCATTTATTCCATCGCAATGAGATCCGCGTCTGGGGTGGCCACCCAGTATATCAACAAATTATAATAGTCTTCCTCACCTTCAGTAACTTTTTTAAGAAAATTTATTATTTATTTTCGACCACCACAAGACGACTAAGTCCTGTTTAGGTAAATAAATTCAATTTTTCGAAGTTTATCCAAATTCATAAAAAAATAATTGTTGATGTGACAACTTTGAGCAATATCACAAAATGAAGCATAATTTAGCTTCTTTCTAAAAAGCGAATCAATTATTTGTAATTCAATATACAAAGTGTTTGTTTTACCCTGATCACTTTAAATGAAGATTAGTGAGTCCGGCCCTGGAATAATGAAATAATTGATATCTTTCTGACTCGACCTTAGCATGTGCCAATAACCTCCCAAGTTTCAATAATATCCATCAATAAGTTTGGATTTTCTGATGGTCTAAGTATTTTCATGAAGTTGGAAAATCACCCTGTAGCTTTCTAGGGTAATCCAGAAATTAATTTTTTATAGTCAATCAGTAATCACCTAGTCCAACTCTATCTCTGGTAAGAGTATGTACAGTTATTCCCCGGACACCCTGTATAAGGAATAATAGAGGACCCAGAACCGTTCCTTGTGGTACACCAATTGTTAATTTTTTTGGGTTGCTGTAGTGATCTTCTATTTTAACTCTCTGAGTACGGTCTGATAAATAATTTTTGAAGAGTGAATTCGTAGTTCCTCTCATACCCATATTCTCCATTCTATATAACAATTGTTCATGAGGAATGGTATCAAACGCTTTCGCTAAGTCAATGAAAACTGCTAAGGTTTTTCTGTTAGAGTTGAAGTTGTTATTTATTTCATTAATTAAGTTAAAAACTGCATCTTCGGTACTAAAGTTAGTTCTGAATCCATATTGGTGTTGGTTGAGTAATTTGTTCGTTTCTAAAAATTGGATTATTCGTGTTTTCAAACATTTTTCAAAGAGTTTGGCGAAATTATTGATAAGAGAAGTCGGTCGATAATTTTCCATTTTTTGTTTGTCACTGTTCTTATATATGGGTATCACAATTTCTTTGGAGGGAAATATATGTCTAACGGAAAGTAGCTTGATATTTCCGAAAAACTGTTGACTCTATATAATTTTCGGTTTCCTTGAGGATACTATTTCTAAAGGATCCCAATAAAAAAATAACTGCTCCAGCTGCTGCATTTGCAATTGTTGATTATTCCGATATTTTTATTTGTTCCTCAGATAAACTTGTGGTTATTAATTAATTTGACCGTAACAATTCTCGAACTCCTCGTTTGGATAATTCAAATTTCTTTACTCTGCTGATGACTTGGCCAAAACACTGCGAACACGTTAACTTGAAAGACAGTGCTCTTAGTGAAAACAAAATGGCGACGATTCATGACGTCATACATATTCCAACGATTGTCAGTGTGCTGCCAGTACATAACGAAACGAATTTTTCCCCAGTGAGACCACTCTTGAGCAGTGCTCTCAGTGTATATTGCCTCGATATTGACGTATGTCTTCGACGTATGGAGACAATGTGACAGCACTAGCAGAAGCAAATGATTCACCTTGCACGATTGGTCATTACCTTGTCATGATGTGTTAGCTGGAGTATTTGTGATAAATCCCCATGTTCTCTTAACTAATCGATGAAGGATCAAATATCACATAAGTAAAGTTTGTTTTCAGAAAAATCTCAGGACACAGGAGGATGAAGGAAGCCATGCTGATTCCAAACAATATCCCAAGCAATGAGCATCTGAGTTATGAGCGTTTGAGAAAAAAGGCGTGATTGATGCCTTGAATTCTAGGACATGACACAGGCTCAAAGTGTACTATGAATTTATTGGAAACCTTGATTATGTGCTCTGGAAGACAAAGAAGAAAAATGAACCAAGGAAGACATATTGATTTCGAAACACCAAGGTAACTGCACCAAACCAAATCCTTCCTGATTGAAGGGCTTATGTCAAGGCGACTCTGTTCCAAGGGAGCCTATCAAAATAAAATAAATATATGGGATACATCGAGAATTTAAAATTGCCGTCTTTGCGGATGATCTCTAGGCTATTGGGGCTAGCTTCACAAGAGAGACTTTGCAACCCAATCTCGATGCGACTGGAGACAAATAATTCATAACGATCGTATCACTCTATATAATGATATGATTGGACAAGGAAGCCTAGAGGTTGTGAACGTTTTGCAAAGACTTTCGAAACGAGCATCAAATCCTTTTTCTGATGGGATCAGGAGGATCAGGGCCGATCCTATCGCGTATACCACGCTGTTAAGAGTATCTGTACTAAAATATTCAGTGAAATTCTCCATAATTTCAGTTACAGAATTTTTCAGATAAATCTTATGTATGTGGTTCACAACAGAGTTGGTGTTCCAACACAACTCGAGTCCATGATGTTACCGATTCGTGAATATATGTCCTACTTTTCGAACAGTAAGGTATGATGAATAAATTTGCTGTGGAATCATGATCCGGTGGTTTAATGAGGAATGCTCACATTTTTCAATTTCTACATATTCCTATTCTCCGTAGAAAATGAAAATATTGTGTCCAAAAATTATTCGAATACTTCAAATAGCGCCCGAGATATCGAGATATAAACATGAGTTCGATGGATCCGCGTGACGTCACCTTACACGCAACTACTTGCGAGGTTCAGTACGTAGTCGGGTCCAATATAAGGGCCTCTCGTCTCACGGAGTGCGATTTGCGAATGTAGTATGACGTCACATCGCCGCGAGGAATTGAATATTCCCGGGGTTGTAAAATCCGAACTACTAGGTCTTTTCGACTGAAACAAAAACTAGTGATTTCATATACGTATAGGTTCTACTGTGACGAAGTTTCGATCAATTTTGCATACCTGTGAACATTCCTCATTCTCTGGCGGTTATAGTATTAGGCCGTTGGTTTATGAAGCCGTTGAGAGGGAGTTCAGCCGTGTGGCGCTAGATGGCACACCTCTGTTTCAATAGTCACATGTGTTTTGTAGCATGGCCATCGCGATGTTCATGAGCCCTGAAGAGGGCGGAACCAGTCGGTCTCTGCTCCTGCTCTGCGTAATGTTGGAATTTTCTCGCTCTGCAAACTTGATCTCTACTAGTCCATTATCGACGAAATAGGTATAATAAAATTGATTGATCATAACACGTTGCAAGAATCTCATACTCAATGAATTACAAGGGGGATAAGTGGTGCAGCGATTATACTGCTGGAAATATAATACGAACATATTATTCGCACATTTCGTGGGGTTACAAGCAAAAAGCACTAAGTCTAAGAACAAGTTTAGGAGTTACGAGCAATTCAAAGTTTGAATGTATTGCAAAAATTTCTATAAATATTTTAGGCGTTAAAAACTGTTTCAAATAGAAGAGATACACCTTAGGAATACCATGCCATTATTTAAAAAAGATTGCAATCTCCAAAAATTGATGAAAAGGCCTTTTTCCAAATTGTTGACTTAGTGCTTTTAGCTTGTAACCCCACGATTTATTCATCTTGATCAATTCATTCCCATAGTGGCAGATTAGGAATCGAAATTTTAATATCCTTAGGAAATATAAATCTGAGCAATGCTCAATTGTGCAGGATAAGCCTTCGTCCGTCCATTTTTTTTTTGTGGCAGCCGGCTACCAGCACCAGCTAGTATGATATATTGAGTAAACTGAAACCTAATTTTCATAAAACCTTGTGTTTCTAACAATTTGTGTATTTTGAATCTTGGATCTCCCCAGTCTCAAAAAGTGTGGTGTGTGAGAAGCTTTCTTTATGTTCGTGGGATGATAGTGTTGATCCAAAAAGGATTATCGAAGTAGTCCAACTCACGTTGGAGTGGAATTGAAATGTCACGAGTCCACATTAATCTGAGCATCGACGGTCTGAATTTTCGGATCGCTAGTTCATCACGGTTTCGATAGCGTCTTCTTATAGCTGTCTATATGTACTCGATTGGAACGTTTTTTGAGAAATCTCTTATTTCCGTTCTCTTTTTCGTTCCGAGTTGAGTACATAAAGTTCCCATGAGCAGTATATGGTGTGATTTGTTTTCGAAACATTACGTCGTAATGAAAGATAAAAGGGTATAATGCCATATTCAATTTATCCCTTTTGACATCTCCTGTATATTTTGAGGAATTAAATGAATTTGAATTTGATTTATCGATGAATATCGTAAAATTTTTTCTCCATGGTGTAAGAAACTGTGATCACTTCACATGAATATTGATTATGGAATTCGAATTCTCTTCATATAATATACATATTAGTTCAGATTAGTTGGTCGAGTTTATACCTGTGTATTTTTTTCATTAATATTTTCATTGAAACAATCTGAGCTCTGAAATCGATAAACAAATTTGAGTGATTTCAGAAAAGATTAGATCGAACTTAATTGAAAACATATTTCACAATTTCTCTGTGATAAACAGTTTCGAAACCTATCCGAGCAGAAGCTTCGAAAAATTCACATGATTATACATGGTGTCACTTCGAACGAAATCTGAATGTGGATCAGAATGATTCGACCTTTTGTCGAAAAAACATTATCATGAAAGTCTCGCAGTGATATAATGTTCGATCTGATATTTCTTTCTCAGAAAGATTTTCACCTGTATTTTGATTTTTCGAAATCCAACAGAGGCAACAATGTGTGCGGAAAACGTACAGTTCTTTTTTTCGTAGATACAGTGAGGGGTTAATCAGAAAGTCGGTAGCAGTTATATCCTTCTATTCGCAAACCAACGTTTCGGCCCTACAATTCAAGCATTCATCAGGGTTCTAAGGCAAACACAGATAGTAACAACACTTATTTATTTATTGACAAACAAGAATACAAACAGGTATTTCAACCCAAAACAGGTTAACACATAACAGGTTAGGTTAACACATAAACATATAAAACCCTTAGGCATAAACTTAAACTTAGTGCAAAGAATAATGGTAATTAATCATTAGGAGGAGACGAAGAAAAATCAATCTTGTGCAAAGTAATGATATTTTAACAACCTCTTATAGCGATCAAAGGGGACGTTGAAGGGATCTAAATAGAGAGAGCTCGAGTTGAACTCACTCAAAATTCTGCATATTGGTGAATTTTTCGTAATGTTCAATCTACGCAACGGAACGGCAAACATCTCCGCCGATCTGAGTCTTCTCTCAGGTACCTTAAAATGTACAGATTGGAGAAGAGAAGGGAGCGAAAGGACGCCGCTCACCATTTCGAAAATCAGACATATGACGAAACCAAGTATTTTATTCGCCGATGACACAATATTGTCTATATGCTCGATAAAGTTTCTCATCTAAAACCACTCCCAAATCGCGAATACTACTCACTTTCTGCAATTCATTCTGGTCTTAGGTCTAGTCAAACCAGATTTTATTGGTATTCCTCGTAAAAGAAATTTGAAAGCATTTTTCCACGTTTAAAAAAAGGAATTTTTTCCTACAGTAGTCAAAGAATCTATCTAATTCAAGAAGCAGCAAAAAACAATCGTCGAAGCTTTTCCACCCTTAAAAAATCTTTAAATCATCCGCATACAACAAAAACCTGGCATAATGAAAACATGACGATATATCATTCAAATAGATAATGAAGAAGAGAGGTCCGAGGTGGGACCCTTGCGGTACTCCAGATGTACTGAGAAAAGTTCTGGACGCTTGTCTGTGAACGCATACCAATTGTGATCTGTGGGAAATGTAAGATGTTATCTATCTAAGCAAATCACCACGAATTTCCAACTCCGCAAGTCGTAATAACAGTACCGAATGATTAATCTTGTCAAATGCTTTTTTTAGGTCTGTGTATATAACGTCAGTCTGATGTCTTGACTCAAAACCCTCAGAAACATATTCCACCATACTAATCAGGTTCGTTTCCAGACCTCATGAAACCATGCTGATTCTCAATTATCAAGTTTTTCACATGATTCTCAACATATTTATAAACCAAGGCCTCAAAGATCTTACGAATTGTTGAGATGATAGCTATTGGCCTTCAGTTTTGAATCAAGTCCTTTCGGCCCCCCTTGTGCACTGAAATGATCTTCGATAACCTTCATCGATGAGGAAAAACACCAACTCTGAGCGACCGGTTAAATATAATTGTTTATAGAAGTACAAGAGACACATGACAATTTTTCAAAAATATCCGGATCCGGGCCCTCAACACTTGCCTCAGACAGCAAAATCTCTCCCAAATAACGGCTACTGTAGATGTTCTCAATATGATCAAAATTGTCATTGCGATCCGATGAGGGCTCAAAAACAGAACTGAAAAAATCGGCAAAAAGATTAGAAATATCCACAGGAAACGAGGCCTCCAAATTGTCCCTCCCCATAATCGACAAAAACGAGCTATGACGCCTTTTATGTGAAATATACTTGAAGAATTAAAAGATATCTGTTGCTCGATAGATTCTAGATAACGATGAAAATCTCTAGAGTCTTTTCGAAAGGGACCTCTGAAGTTTAAAATGATTAAAGTGGTGAATATTTTTGTAGATTTCATATCTTTTATGAAATTTATTCTTCTGATTGATAATTCGTATCGTCCTCTTCGAATAATATAAAGGAAATTTTTCATTTATCTTAATTTAAGGTATATATTTAACAATTAAACTTCTCAATTTGTCATAGGAAGATCCACACTTTCGTCCACATCCTTGTCTTCTAACAATGAGTTCCAATTGAGCTCGAGAAGTTCAGGGTTCAGATCATCGTAGTTGCCCTTCTTTGAGTTTCTCTTAAATAATCGTGAATACTGATATCAAACAGAATGCCGGATGAAAATCATCTTCATGAACCAAAGGTTTATCACTTCTCATGCGTCTATGTACTCTCATCTGATTACACAATATCAAATCAAGCATTTTATTTTATGAATTAGGGATATTATTGAATTGTTTAAATTCCAAAAAATTTAAGGTATCAATCAAATCTGCGTATCTATTATCAAATACCGTTGGCTCTAAAAGGTCACATGATGACTGACTCACCCATCCCCATGATGCACAATTGAAATCGCCATAGATTAACAACACATCCGAATCGCGAATCCTCGCCTTATTGGATTCCAACTTGCTTACAAACATTGTGTACGCCTCGTCGTTGCCTGGTTCAATGTACACACAACACATATAAACGTTTCTCTTATTAATTTTGATTTTTAACCAAATGTCTTCTGATCCACCCTCAAATTCCAGCAACCGTTTAGCATTCAATTGGTCAAGCACAATCGCAAATACACCCCTGCCATCCTTTTTAATGGATCTATTCGAGTCTCTATCCCGCCTAAAAATAGTGTACTAATCGTCCACCACCTCACTGTCAAACACGCCCGCGTTTAACCATGACTCCGTAACAATAATCAAGTCGAAAGAATAAGCTGTCACATTCATCTTAAAAGTATGTAGTTTTGTAAGCAAACCACATTTTGAAACATGACGTGCAGAGCCATTTTTGTGGGATAATCAAATATACGCCTGTAGTTAATAAGATAGAGGTTTAGTTAAGCTTGGCTATGTCAGCCTCGCTCCGAACATGGAATATTCTAGATGAATTGTCTTTTCTAACCAATATACTTCCATTCTGAGTCCGAATACAAGTCAAGTGTGGTACTATCAGATGTTCTTACCGAATAGTGGATATGTGCTGAATGTTGGAAATGCCAGTTGGTCTGTCCACATGTAAAAATAGTATATACAATTGACAAAATCTCTAAACCTGTTAAATTTCGGTAGCAACGGTTGTCAATTAGACGCATATGATAGCTTTTACATTCAATTTCGACATTCATATGCGTCTAATTGACTACCGTTGCTACCGAAATTTAACAGGTTTAGAGATTTTGTCAATTGTATATACTATTTTTACATGTGGACAGACCAACTGGTATTTCCAACATTCAGCACATCCCAGACGGCACAGAAATATTCCATGCATATTCAATGAATATACCGCTGGCATATTGAGATATTCCAAACATATTCCAAATCTCCCAGGGCATAAGCCTGGCAGATAGCAGGAATATCCAAGGTCACCATGAGACATCTGCCAGGAATATCCCATAATCTTCAAAAATATATCCATGGCATATGCCATACAGATTCATCTATGAATATCTCCCTTACATATATGCTGGCAATATCTTTTTATCTCCTGATTTGTCCATGCCATATGCTGGTAATATCTTTGTATATATTTGAATATATGTAAATTTATGTAGCGGTACTAAATAATAATGCATTGATTAGATTGTTTCAAAAAAATTTATTACAGTTCTAAGAATATTTTGTAAAATAACAATAATTAACAAAATTATCACATTAAATCATGAAAATGAACATAAAGTAAAAATATAAATATAAATCAACTAGGTATTTTACAAAACAATACTAGGAATAAGTTAAAATTAACATTTGATGAATTAAACTAAAAAATAGGGAAAACACAATGAGGTAATATTTTAAATGATATAAATATTGAACTGTGAACTTCAATTATTTGGTTTGTGAACTAGAGGCGATTTCAATTGACTGGTTCTTGGTTGGTTCATAGATTGGTCCGTCAGCTTTGGACCAACCGCATTCGAATGACATTCTGGTGACGTCTCAAATCAGATGTTTCTCCAAAATTTGAACAGAATTCGAAAGCGCAGTTCGTTTGACGTTGTCATTTATGAACCGAGCGGTCAACCGTTAACCAACCAAAATAGTCATTCGAAATCGACTGATCAGATTATGGGTCGGTTTCACAAATCGAATTACTCGTTTTGAAATTTCTACGAATCGTGGTGGCTCCAGTTAATTAAACGGTACTAACAAAGTTTTGTGAAACCAACCTTATATCTATATATCAGCACCTCAGAAGTAAAGTGTGTTAAGTCACATTTTTTCAGACAGGACAGGACCTATCTAGAATATTGGATTCACATTAGTAAATTCTAGCTAATGGAACACATTTTTTACTCCCTAGGTTTATGAAGACGCCAAGTAATGGCAGTACACATTCTTTGAAACAATTATTGAACTGGAAAATCTCTCATTTGTCTAATTTTGATATTGTGACTTGACACACTTTCCCTTTGGGGTGCTGATATAGATATCCGTGTTTATAACATCCCAGGCCTTCCAATGCCAAGTCTCCAGCCCCTTCTATCAACACCCATTCTCCCGGTCTCTCAGACATCGTCTTCTGTATGCCGCTCATCCAGGTAGCTTTTGGTCTTCCTCGCCTTTTTCCTTGGAATTCTTTGATTTTGGCCCTGAAAAAAACCAGTGATTCAAAGATTTTCAAGATAAGAGGCTGTCTACTGCTATACTAATAGTGGAATCTGTTCTGATTATTTAATATTCATAAACTTACTTTGAATTTTAGTAGGCAGTGTTGGCAATTTATATCGAGGCAACCTTCCTTCTCGAAGACGATCCCTCTTTTTGATTTTTAGGGCCTAAATCCGTATTGATGCCACTAATATTTTCGACCTGTACAGCCTTTTTGCTTGCATGAACAAAATTACGATATACAGCTTGGGTGAGACTTACTACACCTGAGAAGCTCCTCCACTCATGCTCTTGTAGTTTTTACGTTTGGATTGAAAGCAAAATTTTGGTTAAGCTATCTGCACAACGTGGAGCCATTTTTCAGTAAAAAATTTAGTATTTTCATTCTGTTTAAGAACCTCTGAAAATATTAATAAAACATAAAATGGGTTTTATGATCACTGAAATTATTTATATTATACCTTTGAGAACATTGCACAATTTTATTAGGGATGAAAAGTTAGTTTTTGCCTTTTTCGCAACCCAACTAAAATATAGGAAATATCCTTTCTATCACTTCCTCACTGTAAAGTCCTCAATTCTTTGACCTGAAAAAACGTAAATACACATAACCAAAGATAAAGCACTGACAAGTTATTGGCATATTACGAAAACCTTTTTCAAGCATTCCAAATATATAAGAGTACCTACCAACGCTGATTTGATATTCACGCTCCTACAGTCATGCTCTTGTCTGCCTGTCTTATCTTTTATCATGTGCTCGGCTGCATCACAAACTATTTATCACATAATACTCAAACAATAACATATTTTCAACTCCACACACAATTTAATAATTTTTCAATAAGACTCTTTCAACTCATGGAGCTCCATAAGTCATGTCACCACTCACCACCGTGACGTGACGACCATTTTGGAAGTTTGGAACGCCAAACTGAAACTGCTAATCACAGAACACAAATAACCTCAATCCAAGACCACAAAACAAAAATATGAATATTTTGACTGAAAACGTCGTGACGTAATGTTTACATCCATAAGAAAAAGTCAAATCTCATTAAAATCGAAATTTGATATTCTTATCGGTAAATTCAGGGAACGAAATTGCAGTAGTTAAGAATGGGTAGAGGCCAGAAAATAGTTAATTTTTTATTTATAAAGGAGTAGTTTTATTCCTGTAAAGAAATAATGTCATTGGTATTTCTGTCAGATATTTTGATAAAATTCAAGGAAATATCTAGAAAGGGCGAAAATATGGTTCGAAGTGGCCACATAACTTCCTCAACCTACAATGGCTCTGAAATGTTTGAAATGCAATGTATTTGGTTCAATGAAAAGCAAGAAGTATTAAGTTGAACTAGAAAGATTCTAAGTTCCAGACATCTCTGTCACCACATGGCAGCTTCATGGAAACAAAAATATGAGCAAAAGTGATTCGATCCTCCCGTGGAATAAGCTACTCTCACCTCTGCTGACTAATATTTGATTATCATATATGATTTTTGACAACTTGTCAACGCCCTTTTCACATATCTGCTCGAATATCATATATTGTTTTTCCATTTATTGGAAATATATATTTGATCTCTTTCCTATAAGATCAAAATCATAATGGACCTCTTTTTCTATTTCATCGAACATTTCAATTATTTAAAAAGTCACTCGACTCTCAGTCGATAGACGATATAGTATAGCATGTCCATTTTTCACAAATAAAAACGTTTAATTTGTTGCCTGCTCTTTCATTTCATTGTATCAATCATATAAATAAATTACAAATCATTGCCATTGTTTACTCAGTTTAATAAATAAGATCAAATTATTAAGCGAATGAAAGTGTTATTTTTTAACTTGAATCCAACTATGATTAACTTGATGATAACTGCGATTCCTCGAAAATATAATCTATATAGAAAGTTTGTAGTTCTTTAACAGTTTACTGAAAAATAGCAAACTCATCAATTATTGATGAGTTCGGAACAAAAGCAAAATCGAGGTAGTGGTAGTGCCTACACACAATTATCGTTCAAAAAGGGTTTTGTAACGTTTGTAATATTCTATGAAGATTCATGTATATATACCAATAAATACTATTGAATAATATTCTAAACGCATATCATATAGATATTCCCATAGCATATACCAGACATATCTGGGATGGCATATATTTGGAATATTCCTTTGAGAGCAGATATATTTGATATATATCTGGCATATGCCCCGCATATTGCAATATCTTTTGGCTTAATGGCAGATTGGAGGAATATTCCGAGAATATAGGGTGCCGGCTGGGATGTTTGAAAAGCCAGTTGGTCTGTCCACATGTAAAAATAGTATATACAATTGACAAAATCTCTAAACCTGTTAAATTTCGGTAGCAACGGTAGTCAATTAGACGCATATGAGAGCTTTTATATTCAATTTCGACATTCATATGCGTCTAATTGACTACCGTTGCTACCGAAATTTAACAGGTTTAGAGATTTTGTCAATTGTATATACTATTTTTACATGTGGACAGACCAACTGGTATTTCGAACATTCAGCACATGATAGCTTTTATATTCAATTTCGACATTCATATGCGTCTAATTGACTACCGTTGCTACCTAAATTTTACAAGTTTAAGGATTTTGTCAATTGTATATACTATTTTCACGTGTTTACAGATCAGCTGGCATTTCCAACATTCAGCACATGTTCACTTTTCGGTAAGAACACCTAATATTACCGTTCTTGACATGTTGTTAGTATCTCTGTTTCCCTTAGAACCCTGATGAAGGCTTGTATTGTACGGCCGAAATGTTGGTTTAAGAATAAAAAGATATAACTGTTACCGACTTCCTGATTAACCTCTTACTCTATTCACGTTGGAGCACAACAGGATTACCTTTCACCAATCATTTTTTTTTTACACCATCACATATGACACTTGCTCCAAAACGTGAATTTCGAACAATTATTTTCAGAATATTTGCATGAGATTTTATGCATAAATTAGAGCAATCATTCAACAATATTCACTGAAAAGGAATTCGAAGAGTATTTAATTGTATCTATGGCATGTGTAATTAAGAAACTATCGGAAGTGAAAAAATTCCACATTTTCATAACATATCAAATATTTCGCGATATCATCACATAACGTGATGCTGATAGAAAATTTTATATAATATTTCCAGATTAGTAATTTCTCGAATATTTTAAAAACATATATTTAATTTCAATGATAAGAATAATAAAAGAAGGGTCTTTTATTGATATACACCTCTTCAACGAATGAATAAATTTAACAATAAAAACTGATTTTTTGAAGAATTCTAAGTGTATTATGTGGTTCGGTTGTGAAAAAATTCATATTTCTAATTTTATCTGGGGTTATGTAAAAATGTTGTGTACCTGATTTCTTAGTTTCTTTTTTTTCTTGTCTTCAGGATGACGAGATTTTTCATTTTTCACATTATTTGTTGTTTATAATATTGATGTAGGAGAGGTTTTTTTAAATGATCGTTCCACTGAAAATAATTTTCAGTTGGAACTTACTCATGTTTTCAATGTGTTTCAATTAATTTCTCGAACAATTTCGATTGAAAGTTTATCGGAGGTCAAAGAATGTTATGTAGTAGTGTTATGGTAGGTTCACTCTACTTGGAGATATTTCTTTCCAGCAGGTGATATTTTGTCAATGAAAAAAATTTATCGAGCTGAAAATTATAATAGCTAAATTTTTGTTCTGCCACCGATTCCGAAGGAAATTGCATCGATTTCTTTTCTTTCATCGTTCGCGATTCGGAATAATGAGTATCAGTCTGGATTCACCGCATATGTCCTGAAGACTTTTTTGGTTTTTACTGCTGCCTTCTTTGTCGATAAATATAAGCAATCGAAAGATGTCTAAATATTAATCTAGAATTGCGACATAGCTATTCACTCAGATAGTCAAGCTGTCGTTAAAGCGCTGAATTCCTATGTAATAAACTCAATGTCAACATATGAATGCCGGAGCAAACTCAATGAGGTATACAAGAAAAATTAGGTCTCTTTAATCTGGGTTCCTGGTCATTCGGGAATCACAGCTAACGAAAAGGCCAATAAACTTGGCAGAGAGGGGGCTCGGAAACCACTCACTGGCTCGGAACCTTTCTGTTGTATAGGAAAATGTACCTAGGAGAAAGAGTATCTGGAGAAGGAGAAAACTGAAAGAGAAACACTCTGGTAGAATCTCCCAGGGTTGGATCACTCCAAAAAGTTACTTCGGAATTTTGAAACTCCAAGATCCAAAAGATATTTGGATCTCAGTAAGAACCAACTACACCTCTTCACTGGCTTCCTTACAGGGCATTGTCGCCTCAGAAAGCATTTGCTAAGAATGGGCGTATCGGACACTGACCAGTGTAGATTCTGTGGGGAGGAGAAAGAAACTCCTATTCACCTAGTCACAGAATGCTTTGGCATTGTAAGCCAAAGGAAGCAATGAGGGATTCCCATGCCATTTTCTGAAAGCTTATTTTTTTCTGATTTCAAAAATATATAACATCGTAAGGTGTGTGTCAATATGAGTATAGAATTTGATCAAGAACCTTTTTTCATGTGAGTCCCAATACTTCCTGTGGTTTCAACTGTTGATGAGCACAGAAAAGTGGAGCTTCCAATAATGAAAGTAGTGTCCTTCAGTCAATCTCGTTATGTCTATGCTTTCAACTAATTTCTACAAAATTCGAACACAGATTTATTTCATAAACTCTTTAATCTCAGAATGGATTACGAAATAACGAAAAAATCCACCATTTCAATCGATACACTTTGTTTTGATGAGATGATTGTAGGAGAATATTTTTATCGGTCTCCAGAATAAATAGGAACAAGTACAAGTCTATTTCAAATCGTATATGAAATAAAGCATATAGATATGATTAAGGTCATCAATTTCATTAGAAAAGCAACAAAGGAAATATTTTTTTCAAGAACTGATAGTGATAACAATAATAAATCAGTAGGTAATAACTGAGTGAGGATCAAGTTTCACAAAAGATGCTCAAATCGTTGACCATTTGCAGCAATGCACAGTCGACCCTTTTTCTCGATACTGCGCACCGTATTGAATATATGAATATTTTCATTGAAAGTTTATCTTAGATATGTCCCCAAAAAAAATGCAAAGGTGAGTCAGGTGAACGAGCCGGCCAGCTTATGGGCCCTTTGTTTATTATCCATTTATTGCCTAAGTTGTTTCCTAATTTTTCACTAATAATTCTGCTGTTGTGAGGTGGAGCACCATCTTGTTGGAAGTAAATATTTCGTTTCTCGATAAGAGGTAAGTTGTCCAAATATTCTTCAACAATGTTGAGGAATTCTGGTGAGAGGGGGTTCAGCTAGATGGCAAACCTTTGTATACCACTGAGGTTTGTCTTCTCGCATTGCTTGAATTTGGCCTCTAGGATGCTCGTTCATCGTTGCTGCCTGAGAGGCACTGATGAGTCCTAAGGAGGACGAAACCGGTCTTTCTCTGCTAAGCTTCGATGATGGCATTTTCTCATCTTGCATGGATCTGCAAACATGGTCTCCACTAGTCCAATCCCCATTTTGATCCATCATGACCCATGATTAGGGTGCTAACATTTCTTTTTATATTCTTCAACAATGTGCTGCTCAATTATCTCTTTATAACGTTGATATTGAGTGAAGAGCATAGAAATGAAAAGACTACTAGAAAGAGATTGTGGTAATTATACGATACTGAATTTTTCTGTGCTTATCAATAATTGAAACCATAGAAACATTGAGACTCAGATGAATATAGGTTCTCGACATATTGATACGAACCATACGATGTAATATATTTTTTAAATCAGAAAAAATTAAGCTCTCAGAAAATGGCACAGAAATCTAGTGTTCCTATCCAAAAAACATAACTTTGGGTCATAGCTTCGTAATTAAAAGTGGCGCAAAAAAGACGAGCATGCCACTGGATTCTACGTAAAAAGTGTCTGTATAATGTTTTAATTTCAGAGGTCTGTCATCAGTAACAGCGGAGATATAATTTTTTTCGATATCACCAGTTTTCCCATTTTCGCTTATAACTTGAAAAAAAAGAAGGTAGCCAAAAATTAATACCAGTCTTGTTAGTTTCTCCGAAAAAGAGATCGGGGTATCAGATTTTCTCTAAATCCTCTGGTTCAAAAGTTGTAGAGCTAGAACATTGAAATATGCCCACCCTGTACGTATAGTGGTAAGCGCATATGAAGTTATATACGTCGACTTGACATACTGTTTGTCTTAATTATATTGTCACCATTATATATTTGCCGTCAGAGTTCTGCATTTAATCCTCCTAAACTCACTGAGCCATTTTGATAAATATTTGACAGAAAGTTCACTCCGAGAACTTTCCTTTTACCTACTATCTCTCATATAACATTTGTATCTTAACTTGGATTTCGTGGTTTACTGAGTAATTCGACAAACGAGATATTTGGTGGAAAATCAAACTATCGTGTCGCACAGAAATTTTAACTGTATTTCACTCACGCCCAGTTCAACTTACCATTAAATGTACGATTAGTAGCTTTCATTTCTCTCTGACCTGACACAGATAGACTTAATTGTCTGATTTTTCGATATTCAGCCAGAATGCTATGGAATCTAGCAATGTCTTCAAGCTCAAGTTGGCTATTCGTGTTTATTCCTAATGGGGGGGAAAATTGCGGAAGACAATCATATTCACAGTCATTACATGCTTGAAATTGATTTAGATGTTGTAGATTGAATATTATATTATATCAAGTGAAGGAATATTAACCCTCTGTGGTGTGGTAATTCTTGTTGAGTTATATTCTATAGCAGTCTTGGAGAAAATCAATCGATTCAGTCGAAAATGAGCCGTTTTTAAGATTTTTGAACTAGAGGAAAATAGCTGCGTTCATATTGAGCAACGTCAGTTTGAAAATTATTTACTAAAACTAGTCAACCCCGAACTGACACGAAATAATCTTCGAGAAATTGATCATTATAAACAACAATCTTATTGATAAATTATTGGGTAATAGCTCAGCCAATAGAAATTATAAAGGGATATGTGAGACAGATCAATAAAGGCGCCTCTCAAAAAAGATGTAAAAATCAATGATATAGTTTCTCAGTTGCAGGAGAGTTCAAAATTTACTGTTGTCATAGCTCAATTTAAAATCAACCTGAAGGAGTTGAAGAATTCACAACAGAATTCCTCGATCGTGACTTGCCAATAGGTACATGACTTGAATTGGAGAAAAATGCGTTAATAATCTGGTTGAGTTATTGATAATTGGTAGTACAAAAATTCACCTATCATAATCTTCACCTCATAAAATTTTTTCCAATGACAAAATGACTCCGCGACAGTGGGCCTGCTAGAAACAAATGTCTCCAAGTAGAATGAACCTATAATTACACTACTACACAACATTTTTCCAACTCCGATGAACATTTAATCAAAATTTTTTCAGAAATAAAAGGGAGACAGTGGAAATACGAGTAAATATTAACTTAAAATTATTTTCAGTGGAACAAACAATGAAAAAATCTCTCCTACAAAGTGATTATGAAGAACAAATAATATCAAAAATGAAAAATCACGGTATCTTGATTACAGAAAAAAAAAGAAACTAAAAAATTAGGTACACAACATTTTTTACAAACCTCAGATGAAATTCGAAATAAACACCAAACTACAGAATGAAATCAGAATACCGAAAAAATTAAAATAGACCAAAAAATAAGTTTTCATTGTGATATTTAATCACTCCGATGAACATTGAATCAAAATTTCTTCAGAAATTAAAGGGAGATAGTGGAAATACAAATAAATATTAACTTAAAATTATTTTCAATGGAACGAACGATGAGAAAATCTCTCCTACAAAGTGATAATGAACAACAGATAATATCAAAAATGAAAAATCACGGTATCTTGATTACAGGAAAAGAAAGACCAAAAAATTAGGTACACAACATTTTTTAATAAGCTCAGATGAAATTCGAAATAAACATCAAACTACAGAATGAAATCAGAATACCGAAAAAATTAAAATAGACCAAAAAATAAGTTTTCATTGTGATATTTAATCACTTGTTGAAGTTATGTATATCAATAAAAGATCATTTTTATTTTTATCATTGAAATTATTGATATATGTTTCCACAATTTTCGAGAAATTACTAATCTGAAAATATTGCATGAAATTTTCTATCAGCATCACGTTACGTACTTTTTTTCAGACTCTCGAAACTCATGGGGTGAGGCATACCCCCATTTCGCACTCCCTTTGACCTGCTGTGAAGAAATCGTTTTTTATGAAAATCTCACACTTCACAAAATATTTGATGTTTAATGAAAATGTGGAATTTTCTCACTTCGAATAGTTTCTTCATTTTACATGTCATAGGTAGGACAATTAAATACTCTTCGAGTTAGTTGAATGAATATTATTAAATAATTGCTTCAATTTATGAATAAAATCTCATGCGAATATTCTGAAAATGTGTATTCGATATTCACGTTTTGGAGAGAGTCACCTTAGATGATGTAAAAGAAAACTGTACCTATTCTGAACTGTGGAAATTCGAAAAAAAGTCAAATACAGGTGGAAGACTTCCACAGAAAAAAAATCAAATCGAGCATTTTATCACTCTTAGACTTTCATATGAAGGATTTTTCGACAAGAGGTCGACGCATTTCGATCTACATTAAGATTTTCTTGGAAGTGACACCATATACAGGGTGACCATTTGAAAACGAAACAGACGAGATTACAGACGAAATAAATTTTTTCGATAGAAATGCTCGGACAGGTCGATTTCTGTCTCGAGGGGGACAACTTAGGATGTAGGTTGCGGACACATAGAGCATTAAACCCTTGTTACCACAACCCTCACCTCCAATTTTTGAATAGGGAAGATGGGGTGAGTGATACCTCATTTGAAAGGTATTTTTATACTGATTTCAGCACAGTAATTGTTTTTTCATTTTATGCATTAGTTCTCGAAATATTCATGCGTTAGTTAATTTTATCAATTTTTTGCGAATAATTGACATTTCGTGCTTCCGAAACAAGAAAATTTCCGTACTTGTATTTGAAATTGCAAAACATCTACCACTGGGCAAATGAAGTCATACCGTACGTGTTAATGCTATACTAGGGTCAGATGTTCGACAAGCTGTTTTATTCACTGGAATAATTCTCCAACTGTACGGTGTCAGAACGATTTGAAGTATTGATCTAAGAAATAAGACTTTTCAAAGTGGAGTAAATAATTTATCAAAAACTCACATCAATTAATTTAATATTCAAATTGTTCACCATTAGCTCCCATACAATGAAATAAGTTTTGTTCGAAACGATGGAGCACATTTTGCAGCATTTCTGGAGTGATTTGACGACATTCGTTCACTATACGTCTTCTTGAATCGGGAATCGGGCTGTGTACAGTAAATTTTCCTCTTCAAGTGGCCCCAAAGAAAGAAATCTAGTGGTGACAGATCTGGCGATCTGGCTGGCCATTCAGTGGGACCCCTTTTTCCAATCCACCGATTTGAAAATCTTTGATCTAGATATTCTCGAACTGGTAAGGCGTAGTGTGGAAGAGCTCCATCCTGCTGAAACACAATCTGATTTTCCACATAATTTCCAGCATTGTTTTCAATAATTTCCGTCAAAATTGGATCAATGTGATTTTCCAATAAGTCCAAATACATATCTCCAGTAAGATTACCATGTGAAAAGAACAGGCCGACAATGTTGTCACCAAATATTCCAGCCCAAACATTGAGTTTTTGTGGTTGTTGAGTATAAACTTCGTGGAACAATCTCGGATTAGCATCGGCCCAATAACGACAATAATTGTGTCGATTTACTGTTCCGTTTAGAAAGAACGTACACTCATCGGAGAAACAAACATTGTACAGATAATTGGGATTAGCAGTTACTCGTTCACTCATTGTATCACAAAATTCAACACGACGGTGAAAATCATCTTCGTTCAGTGCGTGTGAAAGATGGATTTTGTAAGGATGGAATTTATGATGCTTCAAAATATTTGCAATTCGAGTTCGTGTAAAACCAGATTCATGTGCTAGCTGCCTCGTACTCGTCATTGGATTCAGAGCAATCTGTCCAAGAACAGCTACTTCAGCTGCTTCATTTCTTTCCATGTTTCGTTTTTTATTAGTCACGAACCCGGTTTCTTGAAACTTTGACACTAATTCCAAAACATACTTCCTAATAACATGTTTATCTAAATGTCGTTGATTGAAGAATTCTGCGGTTCTATTTGCACATTGATTGTTTGCAAAAAAAGTGAAATTATTTCCACCCGCTCTGCAATTAAATAAACCATACAAGTCTTGATTTAAAACTAAGAATAATTCACATGTCAAAGAACCAGTAAGCCAACTTGATGATCTGTTCGTAATAAATAAAAAATTATCGATTCTCATTTTTTTGAAAAAAATATGAATTCAATAATCAACAAAATGAAAACATTATTGAAGCCAACTTCATAATTAAGTTGGAAATCGTTTCACGAATTGGGACTGGAATATTTCTGTGGCATCATTAATGATTTGATTATCTTACCTGGTAATCTGATCAGAGATATGTACGAGACATGTAACCGCAGGTTATTGGAAATACTGCAAATTATATCGCAGATAATTTAGATTGAGTTTCAGCACGATTGAGCTCCTTCGCAATACGCTTTGTTTGTTCGGTATCTTGATTAAAGATTTCTATGTCAGTGGATCGGGGAAAGGAAGCCACAGTCATGGTTGTTTTGAAGCTCAAAATGTCGATTTTTCACAAAAAAACACTACAAGTGCCATGAAAACACCACTTCATTTTCAAACGCTTAGTTGAAAATATTTCGAGAACTAATGCATAAAATGAAAAAACAATTTCTGTGCTGAAATCAGTATAAGAATACCATTCAAATGAGGTATCATTCACGCCATCTTCCCTATTCAAAAATTGGGGGTGAGGGTTGTAGTAGCAAGGGTTGAAGCGCTATGCGTCCATAACCTACGTCTTAAGTTGTCCCCCTCGAAACAGAAATCGACCTGTCCGAGCATTTCTATCGAAAAAATTGATTTCGTCTGTTTCGTTTTCAAATGGCCACCCTGTATAATTCTGTGAATTTTTCGAAAGTTCTGCTCAGTCAGGTTTCGAAACAGTTTATTACAGAGAAATTGTCAAAGATGTTTTCAAGTAGGTTCTTTTTTTTTTCAAATTCCTCATTCTAGTCATTTCAGATGTTTATCCAAATATTTTTTCCGAAATCAAATTTGTTCATCGATTTCACTGTTCCAAAAAAAAAGATTGATGAATACTCTGATCAATTCGAATCAATTTGCATATTATATGAAAAGATTTTGAATCCAACAATCAATATTCATATGGAGTGGTCATAGATTCTGACAGCATGGAGAAGAAATTGCACAATTTTTGTCGATAAATGGCATAACACTCTTTTATTTTTAATGACCATGTTACCCAATGAAGAGACCATCTCATCAGTAATATTTTGAAAACAAACAACACCATACACTGTTCATGGGAACTCTATGTGCTTATATCGGAACGAAATAGAGAACTGAAATGAGAGAATTTTCGGTGAACGTTTTAATCTAGTACACATAGACAGCCTACAAGAATAAACCTATCGAAACCGTGATGAACAAGCTATCCGAAAATTCAGAACCTCGATGCTCAGATTAATGTGTACTCGTGACATTTCAATTCCACTCCAACGTGAGTTGAACTCCTTCGATAATCCTCTTTAGATCAACACTATCATCCCATGAACATGAAGCTTTTCACACACCACACTTGATGAGACTGAAGAAATCTAAGGTTCAAAATACACAAATTGTTAGAAATACAAGGGTTAATGAAAATTAAGTTTCAGTTTACACAATATATCATATTAGCTGGTAGCAGTCTGCCACACAAAAAATGGATGAACGAAGGCTCATCCTGCACAATCGGGCGTTGGTCAGAATTATATTTCTTAACGATATTAAAATTTCGATTCCCAAGCTCTCACAATGGGAGTAAATTGATAAAGTCGAATAATTTCGTGTATGAAATAATGTGCGAATCATATGATTTTTTGTTTATATGATATTTCGAGCATTATAATTGCTGCACCCCAGATGTGCCCCTATAGTTCATTGTAAGAGATTCTTGCAACGTGTTATGATCACTCATTGATTCAACATACTGAGCAAATTTGCACGCCGAAGGTGGACTTTCGAGCCGGGCGTCTATAGCGACATTGACGTCACGACCCTGCGACAGTAGAAGTACAATGAAATTCCATGGAATATTTCCCCCCTGTCAAAAACTTCATGTAAATAGATTATATATCGAAGAGCAGCGACACTGCCGAGCTTGAACTTCTACTGCCGTGTTTTCGTGGTTGACAGACGCCGCATCACTGACGAACGGCTGGAAAGTCTACCTTTACGGTCTCCTTCCTTGATTGCATTCGTGAAAAAATAATTCACCAAACGTTTTTTATAGATGTTCCAGTCCGTGCAAACAGGTTTCAATTCCTGAATATGTCCAGAATATTGCCCTTTTTTGCCCGTCATTCTGAAATTTCATTACATAAACAAGTTCGAAATAATCCTCGTCGCCACTTTGATATATTGTTTCTCAAAATAAAGGAGACATCGTAATTATTCCAATATTCGATAAGGAATGAAAAACAAACTTTCTGCTTGAAGGTTTATTTTCATACTGATTAACATTACGACTGAACATATGGTATTAATGGCTACACAATCATCCGAAGGAATATACAGGGTTATTATTATTATATACACAACAGTAACCCAATCACCCAAATCCCAATCAACATAATAATAAGAAAATAATATGTGAGGTGATGAGAGATGCAAGATGGCAAGAATTTTGGACTCAAACTATTCGCGTCAATTAAAATTGAAAAGTTCTGACCTTGTACTTTTTCTCATAGAAATAATATGCAAATTCTCTGGAATCAACCACTCCAGAAACGCCACACTTCTGTTTCGTAACAACTACCTTAATTTTCAATCGCGCTTCCCGACTCAAAAATCTTAACGGAATTACACAAAAAATTTCCCTTTTTCAAAATTATACTGCATCGGTTTCCTACTTCTCGATACTACCTGTTATTTCGTCCACTACAAAAATAAAACTATACCTTTTTTTCCTCAACGAATTTTAACCCCTCCATATTACCAAAATTAGAATTTTGCGGTTACCCTAGTTATCTAAGGATGTCTTTCACCGCCCGAGATCCCCAGATACACTGAATGCTACCTCTGGTGAGTCGTCCCCCTCACCTTACATTTTTGGGTAGTACCAATCAGATTTGTTGAAATCAAAAATTGTTTTTTCTACTTCTCTAGATAAGGCATGCCGGGACTTTGACCACTTACTCAATTTTGCATTTCAGCAAATATTCTCGTCACACCGTCTTTCTGCTGGGATCCCAAGAAGGCTTGTTCGTTGGTCTATTAAAAATAACTGATAGAAAGGTTTGGAGAATAATTCATTTCACATGGTCCAACAAGAAATTATTCGTTTATCCCAACACGTCTAAGCCATTGAGGATCGGATATGAGTTCGCTGATAATACCGTGCGCAACATTGTATTCACGTTCATTTTCAACTATGTGAATTGAAAAATCAATAATTCCCTTGGTTTCCCACAGCCAGATAGAACTCCGTAACCATGGATCATAAAAGTACTAACAGAATATCAAACCTACTATAGAGTATACAATGTGCATAGACAAATCACATAATCAGATGTCATTGTGAGTTGATAGTACAACGAAGCGAACTTGGTCAATAAGAACAACCTGTATATTTTCCAACTATTCCGAATTCAAACACGTAATATTTCGTATTGTGGCGAGATGCGAGATGAGCTTCGTTACTGTAATCATCCTGTATATTTTCTAACAATTTAACATTCAAGCATTAAATTATTTCGAGTTTCATAACGTGAAAATCTAACAAGCCAATTTCAAATTCCTGCCCATGTAGGAAAAACTTATGTTCGCCGTAGTCGGCGACGTTATCTATCTCATATGGGTTTTCTTGCAAGAGGCTGTTGGTTTGACTGTTCCGGAGACTCGAAATATTCCCCCTCCAATCGAACCTATAAATTCGGTTTCAATCGGAGCATCAGTTTTTTTCGAGTTTTCCGAGT
This sequence comes from Hippodamia convergens, assembly GCA_038502775.1. Lineage (NCBI taxonomy): Eukaryota > Metazoa > Arthropoda > Insecta > Coleoptera > Coccinellidae > Hippodamia > Hippodamia convergens. The sequence goes on from CM076610.1 coordinate 52,371,616, forward strand.
TCTTAGTTTTCGAACAGTTTTCAATTCCGATGGTCAGAGTTCGAGATCCGAGTAGTTCTCTGATTTAATTCCTAGTATTCCTCAAGTTAATATGAGATGCTCTCGGTTGATGAGTAGATTGAATTTCTTAACGCAAACATTTTAAGAGTTTATGACAATCTAGCTAATATCAGACCGGCGATAAACTAAGTCTTTTTCTAAAGACTCGATGTCTTTAGATAGAGAAGTATTTTTCTATGATGTAACGAGGCGAACTTCGTCACTAAGAACAGTAGGTATATTCTCCAACCATTTCTAAATTCAAAAACGAAAGTATTCCTAATTTCGTATTGTGACGAGGTGAACTTCGTTACCGTTTTCATCCTGTATATTTTCCAGCAATATTGAATTCAAACATAAAATTATTTCGAGTTTCATATCGTGAAAATCTAAAAAGACAAATTCAGATTCTTGCCTATGTAGAAAAACTTATGTTCGCCGTAGTCGGCGACATTATCTATCCTATAATATGTGTTTTTTGTGCAGAGTGGCAATTGTTTTCACGATATCCGGGATTCGAAATATTCCCCCTCCAACCGGACTTATAAATAAGGCGGTTTTCAGGCGGACAGTCAGTTTTCATTTTTCCGATAGTCAGTTTTCAGCTTTTAGAATTTTCAGTCTTCCGATAGTCAGTTTTCAGTTTTTCGAGTTTTCAGCTTTCAGAGTTTTCAGTTTTCCGATGACCGGATCGCAGTTTCAAAAGTTCCCCGAGTTGTTAGTTCCGAAAAGTTTTGTGCTATTTTTAATTCCTCATATTCCGAGTGTGAAATTCTAATCGCCGGTGCGCGCTAGAATTCTTATTCTTCCTCATTCAAACCGCGATTTCGGTGTTTCCGACGAGCGAGATATGGACTCAAGTGTTGTGTCGAGACCAGAAATCCACAGGATTGGTAAGACCCATTTTATTCACCCATCTACATGGCCGGCAAGTTTTTCTGTGCTGTTCGACAGTGGGAGATATCCGGAATTTATACTTCCTCATTATTTTTCCTACTTTTCTTCGCGTAGTCTACGTTTATGCGTTTATGAGTTGATACTCTTCCACCCCTCAGTCAGAGTCGGTCTCGGGTTCTTCGCTTGATTGTTCCTCGCTTTTGGGGATCACCAGACAGACTTTTCAATCTTGAGGAAAAGGGGCCGGTTTCCTCATTTCCGGGTTCGCGGACCTTCTTGCCAGATATACGCACATTCTATTCCCCAACTTATTTTTGGTGCGCCAATACGCGCTAGACCTAGGATACTACTACGCAGTATTTCTACGTTTAGGCCCCGGTGGTAGAGGTATTATTGAGTTGATACTCTTTCACCGCTCAGTTAGAGTCGGTCTGGGGGTCTTCGCTTGGTTGTTTCTCCCTTTTGGGGGTCACCAGACAGACTCTTCAATCCTGAGGACAGGGGCGAATTGTCCTATCTTTCCCCACTGTAGCTGGCATCTGGCCAGCGAATTTCGCAACGTTCGTTCAAACTCCATTTTGGCGGGCGCGCCGACGTGTGCAGTCCTGGCTTTTCTTTGCGCCTTCCCGGGGGATCTTGGACAGGACTCTTCGAGTCAAGGAGGAGGGGACAGTAGATCGCGTGCGCGCGCAGGACAGGATAACTTGTTGACAAGTAGAGAGTGTGTACCGCCTTTCACCCGTTACATTATAAGCTTTTCACTTCATTTCTGTTGAATTTTCTTTGTAGATTTTTTGTGTATATTATTAACTTTGCTGCTTTTTACCTCATTCGTTTCATTGTAGCACCGTCAATAAATCGCAGCATCGCGTGTGCCATTAAAGTATTTGTATTTAGCAATATATTGTGTCTCGTCGAAGCGCGTTTTATTTATTTAGCTCAAAGTCGCTCCTCTCCAGTGGAAGAAATAGTATCATATCAATCGCTACCACCCCAGATTGAATCGAACCTTGTCTCCAACTGGAGAAAAGCTACCCAGGTAGACAACTGTGAGCGACGTAAGGAATTGCGACCTTATAAAACCACTCGCAATTGGCGTCCGAGTAATCTTGGAAAGGTAGTGATAGGTGTAATTCGCAAACCGAAGAAAAACGCCGTCACAATGTAGAAGTGAAAAGATTTTTCCATCAAAACTTCATTAATGTCTCTCCCAGGAAAGTTTGGCAAACCCTCCGTTCTATAGACATAGGATCGCAGAAGTATAATTCTCCTTATGGTATCGATGCTAACGCTTTCTCTCATTACTTCTCTTCACCTTATATCCTTTTGACCGATGATCTAAAAATTGGTCCACGCTGGGATCACTCTACACCACACCATTGCCTTCTAGACCACCTTTTTATTTCGATCCGATCCGAGCCGATGATATCAGCAAAGCGCTGGAGGATATCACATTGAAGACGGTATTTTTGGATAATATCGGTACAGCTCTCATCAAACCTATTATTAATGAAAAACTCTAAGTTTTAGAACATATATTCAACTTTTCATTTTGTAGGGGTGTTCTTCCTTCTTTGTGGAAGCGAGCCAAAATAATACCCCTTGCAAAAAAGCATGATGCTAACAATGTGTCCGACTTTTGACCCATTTCGATTCTGCCCACACTTTCTAAAATATTCGAAAAGAGAATTCGTTAGCAAATTATATCATATATAACTTGTTCGATTCATTTCAGTCTGGGGAACTACTTTTATGTCCAACAATTTCTCGTTGAGGTTTTACCAGCTATGGAATCTTATTCCCCCTTCTGTCAATCAAAGCGTTGCTTTTTCATCATTGCCTTCAAAAAGTATTTGCTAAATAACGAACTCTGATGAAGATGTCATTGTGGATTTCGCTTCCTTTTCTCCTATCCCTTCTTTCCTTTCCTGTAACCCCAGTTTTGCTCAGTCGGATCTCACTTTTGCACTATAAAATTATCAGCTGTAAAGGATGTGTCTTGTCATATCTTAATTGTCTACAATTTTGAAGTAGGCAGGAAGATATCGCTCACCTTTTGCACACTGAATTAAATGATGTTATGGCAACAAAGTATTATTATTATTATTATAAAGTTCGAAGTTCCGTCTACTTCGTTGATCGGAAACACATCTTAGCAGTGTGTTCTGTAGTTTTCACCCCCCGGTAGGATACATGTACAGGGTGGGCATATTTAGATGTTTTAGCAGAGGAGATAGACAAAATCTGATACCCCGTTCTCGATCTCTTTTTCGTAGAAACTAACAAGAGTTTTCGGCTACCTTCTTTTGTTTTAAAGTTATAAGAGAAAATCGGATTAATGGCGATATCGAAAAAAATTTATATCTCCGAGAATAATGATGACAGAGCTCTAAAATAGAATCCAGTGGCATGATCCCTTTTTTTGCAGCATTTCTAATTACGAAGCTATGACAAAAACTTATGTTTTTTTGAATAGGAACACTAGATTTCTATTCCATTTTCTGAAACCTTAATTTTTTCTGTTTTCTTTAATATATAACATCATATAATTCGTATCAATAAATCGATATGAGTATAGAAATTAGTCAAGAACCTTTATTGATTTGAGTCTCAATTCTTTTTATGGTTTCAATTGTCGATAAGCACAGAAAAATTCATCGTATCGTATAATTAATACAATTTCTTTCTGGTAGTTTTTCTCTGATCTTGTTATAGGAAGCTCCATTTTTCTGTGCTCATCAACAGTCGAAACCATAGAAAGTTTTGAGACCCTCATGAAAATAGGTTTTTGGCCAATTTCTAAACTCATATTGATACAAACCTCACGATGTTATATATATTTGAAATCAGAAAAAATTTAAATTTCAGAAAATGGAACAGAAATATAGTGTTTCTATTTAAGAAACATAACTTCTGGTCATACCTTCGTAATTAAAAAGGGTGCAAAAAAGACAAACATGTCACTGGATTCTACTTGAAAAAGTGCCAGTAGAATTTTTTGAGTGCAGAGCTCTATCATCAGTATTAGCGGAGATATAAATTATTTTATATATCACCATTTTCCAAAATTTTGCTCATAACTCGGAAACAAAAGAAGGCAGCCAAAGATGAATACAACTCTTATTAGTTTCTCCGAAAAAAATATTGAGAATTGGGTATCAGATTTTGTCTATCTCGTCTGGTTCAAAAGTTGTAGTGCCAAAACATCGAAAAATGCCCACCCTGTACAACAATTCAAACCACGATAGGTAAAGATGAAAATTATATGTAATTCAATTGATCTTAATTTCTTATGGTACAAAACATACCAGCTTTTCGAGTTCATAAACATGCAGTTACGTTGTAGCTTGTACATGTGGAAATATCAACTTGCAACAGGTGCCACTGGAAGCCAGTCAACATACAATCAGCATTAGGTCTACACATCCATCGGGATTCGAACAAATAATTAGATCGAAAGGTACTTGCTGTGAGACTGAGAAAAGCAAAGAACTCACTCACCTCTGTATGTTTGAAAATGAGGGAAGAAATACAGCTTCCTCTTTCATTTCGTGATAATGATGACCAACACTACTCACCTGAAAAAAAAAGTATTTATTGAAAAAGCGCTCAGCTGCAATTGTTTACACTCATCACACAGTTATTAATTATATTACATCGGGTGTTACAGATGATACCAATGATAAAATTGATATAACTTGATATTTTCAATTAATATGCCCCGTAAAGTATTCACTTTCGTGAAACTCACATTAGACTGCATTGGATGGTGCTCACAAATTCTTGTTACAAGTATGTCGAAATAAAAATTGTTTTCAAGAAAAAGAAGAAAAGAGAAATTAAAAAAAATTACACTATCTTTATAGGCCAAAATTGAAATTTCAACTTTGGCAATTTTCTGCGTTTTCAGTTTGTTATAGGATGTTAAAATGAAAACATTTCGTTCATTTAGAAAACTTTCCTGCATGATTCCCTGAATTATTAGACTTGAGATTTTTCTTTCGAATCCATCATCATTTTATGACAAGTGTTCGATTCGGTAAGTTCGATGTTCGTTTGATCCGATATTAAAATTTTTTGGTTTTCTGTTATTTGAGTGCATGATTTGGTGAGTTAATTTTTTTAGTAATAGTTGTGAATCGAATATTTTGATATTTCATTTAAGGTAAACATAATATTAATCGTATTATGAAGTTTTTATATGTGTGTTGGCGCAGAACTTTTTGATTAAAAACAAAGTTTTGTTTTGTGAATTGAATATGATTCTATTTCATCTGGTTCAAGAAATATTTCGAAAGTCCATAGAATGCAATCCGAGCAAGTTGGTTTTAATTAACGTGTCAGGTATAGTTTGTGCTGTGTGCTGTACAAGGTTCGCAAAGTTGGTGATGTTTTCTCAATGCGAAATTCAAAATAACACATAATAACAATAACAGTCGAATGAAATTCAAGTTTTGTTATGCAGAAAGTGCCAGAAACTACTGCGTTGGTCTTATTTTTGAGCAATTATATAATATAGTAACAGACTTCTTAGTTATTCATTTTTTTTTTCTATCACCATATTTGTAAAACTTGGATTGGAACTAATTATATATCTATTTAGCGAAACTGCTATCAAATCCTATTTTATTCGGTATTTTTATGTTTTATGATTTCAAAAACTGAATTTCCAACTTTATGCGAGATTCAACTTTTTTTCAGTGAAAAACATGTGAAGCCGTTCGAGGTAAGAGCACCAAGGATTTCGTGGTGACATGTCTCAAAGGGACTGTCACCGAAGAAACGGCTGAACTTTGTTCACGAACATGCCAAGGGTCAAGGTAATTACAAAGCAACTGACAGTCCCCATATGGAGAATTTATTCAGGGAGTATTTGGTTTGAAGTGTCGCCGAGATAATCTCGAACACATTTGCAGTTATTCGAATTTTTTTTGTTGAATTGTTGTCCTCAAATTTTTCAATGATTTTGACACCTATACGAAAGAAAATGAAGAACGTTGGCAGTTATAACTTCGTCTTCTCAGCAATTGAAATGAGTTGAACTAATAATTTCGATAGTTGAAAAAAATTGTTACTCTTGCTCAAGTTAGAACCGAAAGACCACTACAGGATTAGCACAGGGAAGCATTTTAGGCCCATTCTATATTTTACACATTTGTTATTTTTATGAATGACGTTTCCTTGAGGACACCTGCAAAGCGAACGCAGGAAGAGACAAATATGCTAGTACCAGGCTCATCTTATCTTATCAGCTACTTAAAAGCAGTTCATTACTGTTCAATAGAATGAAGAATTGGTTCTGGAATAATGGATAATTGTTCAATGCTGTTCGGACCAATGTTGATCTCTCCAGAACCTCACAACAATGGATAGATAAACAACTTTTAGCAATCTGAAAAACATGCAAACGAAACTTAATAGTGCAATTAAATTCTACTCAGATGCAAACTCTGAATCGGAAGCCCATATTATCAATGTGCAAAAGGCAATGATATGCATACACGAGTTCAAAACTCAAAAACGAACCTCCAAATGAATGAAAGAGTGTTAAAGAAAGCCTTCTCTATACGAGACTCTCATACATTACTTTTCTAGTTCGCTGAATTTTTATCCAGATTTAGCAAATATTGGCGTAAATTTCGTTTGGTAATTTTTGCATTGAAAAATATTGATTGGCACAACTGATTTCCATGTCATGAATTTGACAAATGTTGAATGAATCTGGACAACATATATCATCAATAAATTTAACTGAGAACAGTGATATAATGAAATATTTTCACATCGTTTTGTTTTACGAGATGTTCAGAATAATCGGATGTGACACATAATTATTTATTCACGCTCTACTCTTTTCGTTCCTAAATACCCAAAAGAAATAGCAAAAGATCAGAACTTGGCGGAATTTTCAATATTCATCAAGAATGCGAATTTTTCAGAACAGTTTTCGTAGAGAAGGATCTCTACGAATCTTAGTTATCTAATGAATTATATCTCTACACTGGAGTTCTTCGAAGCCTGGATAATTTTATGTTAAAGTATTGCACCCCATTTCCATTATCAATCCTGAATTTCCAAACTTGATCTAGAGTGAAATTATTCAGCTCTTTATATTTTAATAATTAAATATGCAGTATGTTCTATCAAAATTGAAGCAACGATACTATACTGCGGTTGAAAAGGTTATGAAAATTATAAAAATACTCAACACTTTCAAATTGATTAATCTCGAGGAGTCTATTCAATAACTCCATAGATTATATTGATATATTCATATTTATGTTGTGTATGGATTCTGAAAAACTGAAGGCTATTCTATTCAAGACAGCCCATTCCGATTTCCAAACGCCAGCCAAAGTCCAACTGACCAACTCCACTTTGGAACTGTCCAAATCTTGTCACTATAGAGGATACTTTTGATTAGAGCGAACACATTACTAACCTTTGTACTCAGCTGAGCTCCGTCTGCTACACCCTGGGAGTCCTTAATGAATATCTGCAGTATTTGAGTCGGAATTTAGGTATGGCATCATGTTCTAAGGTAGATCTTACAACCTCAACAAAAAACTGAAAATACAGAAGAGAGCCATTCGAATGATCTGGAAAATGAGGCGGACAGAATCTTGCAGGGGAGTTTTCAGAAAAAAAGGTCTATTGACGGCATCGACAATACATATCCAATAATGCTCGACCTTCACATACGAAAATAAACACCATTTCGAAGAGAAAACCTCAAGTAACTACAATACAAGTACAGTTACACTAAAATACCCGCAACACAGACTGAGGCCCGGTTTTACAATCGATGATGAACGTGGTTAACTATCAGTTAACTTAACCTACACCAAAAGTGTGGGTAAACCTGAAGTTAATTCAAGAACCATAGAATTATTCAATAATGTATATGTATATATAACCAGAAAACGAATGTTGCTTCGTTTCTCTTTGATTCGAAAACTGTTTTGGTTGATATTTACACTTCAAATTTTCTGAATGGGTTATGATATAAACGATATAAATTCGTTAATGCGTCAGACCTACTATTTTGATGAAAAAACCATTATTTTCTACCAACTTGAAAGAATTTAAACCCAACTCATAGTTTCGAAACCTCCATCGGTAAAATTATTGTGAAACGCCAGGTACGAGTTAACCATCGAGTGCCGGTAACCTAACCATCAAAGTCAACATTCGATTGTAAAACCGGCCCTTAGCCTTATTGAAAAATGACCAGAATATAGATGAATTAGATATAACAACAAGATGGTTCACAGATTGAGAGGAGAATGGACCCAATCACCCAATTCAAGATATTCATCTTCTTCAACTCCTACTTGATATCGAACCCCGAACCCTACACCGTGGAAGACTTTCAGCACATCGAATATGAAGTAACCAATGCTATTGATTCTGTTTCATCCCAAGTGTTCAATGATAAGATTCATGTGTACACTTCATCTGAAATAAAGCACATTATTCATTTATTTATTTATGATGAACATATAGAAGTTTGGGTAACTTTTTGCAATTAAATATATCAAATAGAGGCCCGATTTGAGTTCCATGACTCGCTCTTATGACAAAAATTTTGAAACGGAGTACATGCCAGTTCATCCTTCTTCAAAAATCAGCCTATAATTTGAATCTCCTTGTTTTCATAGGTATTTGTGGGAAAGTCCTAGAACATGGAAGGTCCAAGTCAACGAACGCGCGTTTCGTTGTAGGTTATTCACCTGCCTGCAGTTTCGTATCGATCAGTCGGATGCGGTTATCTGAATGCATTCATTAGGTCAGCATAAACCTTCGCTGTTGAAAAATAGGTGTCCTCTAATAATTAACAATGTCTAGTGTTCAACCGCACGGAATTACAACGCTGCAACTCATGAATGCATTATTCAGTACCATTAGGCGTATCTGCTGAGATCGAACTACAAACAAATGATCCCAGGTCAATTTAGTAACAATCACGAAATACTGTGACGGGACCCAAGAAAGAACAATGTAATTGAACGCTCATTCATGCAAATTTTTCGCAATTTTGTTTGAAGTTCATGTAAACCCTTTTTCCCTTTTTCCTTCATTTCTTCGAGAATCATAAGACAAAAATTACAAATTAAATATGTCTTCATACTACACAGCTATGGAAGATTCTTCAAATAACTATAAAAATCTATAAAAACTATTGAATTTCTGGATTGGAATTGTGAATGAATTATCATATATCAGATTCTGTTCAATCAAGTGGTAGGTAGTTCTTGAAAAACTGTAGTTGTATATGATCGAGATAGATGCTGTAGATGGCGCGTATGTATGTTTTGAAGGTCGCGGCTTGAGTATATGATAGCTTGGTCCTTTACCAACACACTGGTATAGGTAAGGTAAGGTTTATGCATTCAAGCTTCGACTTTCAAGGTAATTAGCCAAATGATCCAGAATGTGAACTATGAACATATAAGAACTCCACAATAAAACACAGAAGGAAGTGAGTATATAATTAAAGTATTTACAAGCCTTTTCACAGGGTTCGAATAAAGGAAGAAAAGGTGGAATAAATAAATAAAATTGTTTGTGTAGAATATATACAATACATACAAAACGATATAATAAAGAAATAAATAATTTCGTAGAACAGATTAAAATAGTGATGGAATAAATAGTGAAATAAAAGGACACCTTACGAGAAAAAAAATAGCAAATATCTAAGAATTATATCATATCATTTCGTATACATTAATACCTCTACAAAATTGAAGTGTGTTTTTTGTTTGAGATTTGCCATATACATTTTTTTTGAGTTGATCTGATCACACTGGTATAGCATATTTGTACGCTTACTAACGCCCATAAGTGAACGTTGAAAACACGGATATTTTGAACATTCGCTGTTTAGAACAACTCATTATGAGGAACCGCTCTGGCTACTCAACGTACAAACAAAGCTGCATACTACTTTCTGGAAATACAAGTGAAACTTGTCTATGGCTCGAAAAAGAGGAGCATTTCAGCATGTTGTTTTGTGACCAAAGCAGACAAATTGAATCGGTTGAGAATGTTGGAATTGATTCCATAGTTTCCTCTGTCCGAAAGCAATTGAACAGAAAATCATGCGGGTCCGTCAAGTTGGCCCGGTATTTGTGGCATTTTTACAAAATTTTTTGTATATTGTTAATGCTAGGTAAGTGCTGGCGAGTGCTGAAAAAAAAACTGGAAAATCTTCGATGGTACTCATGAAAATGAAAATTCAATTTTCCGGGCCAACTTGTATGCAGCCCGGAAAAACCAGCATTTTTCATCGAGAGCTTGAAAAAACTTAATGCTAGCTAAGTGCTGGCGAGTGCTGAAGAAAAAATTTTAAAATCTCACACAGGAGTGGAAAAATTTGTAATTGAATTTTCCGGGCCAACTTTATGCAGCCTGGAAAACCCAGCATTTTTCAACGGAATTTCGCAAAAAGTTAATGCTAGCCAAGTGCTGGCGAGTGCTGAAAAAAAAATTTTGAAAAACTCACTCAAGAGTGGAACTATTTGCAATTGAGTTTTCCGGGACAACTTCATGCAGCATGAAAAACCCAGCAATTTTTCAAAGAAATTCTGAAAAAATTAAATGCTAGCCAAGTGCTGGAGAGTGCTGAAGAAAAAATTTTAAAATCTCACTCAGAAGTGGAAAAATTTGCAATTGAATTTTCCCGACCAACTTGATGCTGCCCGAAAAAATCAGAATTTTTCATTTAAATCTTGAAGGAAGTTGATATAAGTGAAGTGATGGTGAGTGCTGAAAAAAAATTGAAAAATTCTGCCATGAGAACAAAAACTTTTAGGGGTGAATTTTGCGTAGCCATTTCGCGGGACAACCTATGACTGCCCTAAAAAATCGTTATTTTTTCGGAAGCTAGTTACTTGAAAAATAAATATTTTCGAGAACAGAAAAATGAATTTAGATAAAATTTTCCGGTTCAACTCATAAGTCTCCCGGAAATAAAAGCATTCTGTATTGATGTTCTGAAAAGAATATGTTTCTAGTGGGTAACTGGGGAAAGCTGTAGGAAAAATGAATAAAATGAAAAACATTAAGGATAAAATTTATCAGAAAAAATCTGAATGAATCCAATACAGATGAATTTCGAGGAAAGAAAAACTGAAAGGAAATTTTTCATTTTTGAAACATAGCTCAGAGATCTTTTATCATGAGGTTGGAGAAATGATATTAGATTTTGTCACTGAGATGAGAGATATACCGGTTTCGGCCTTGTTTGGCCTCATCAGTATCCCATACATCTCAGGGAAAAAATCTTCATGAAAAACTTCAATATTTGAAGCAATTGGTTGTGAAGTTATGAGTAAAATATTACAAAGTACTAAGTTGGTGACATCCAATCGCGTCAAAATGAAGTTTCACATCTCCAATCAAATGATAAGAAAGAAATCTATACTTCCTCTTTCACTGAATGATTACTATTTTGAATTCATCTATGTTTCAAAAATGTTCTCGATGTGGCCTCCGTAAAGGCAAAGAATTTTCTTTTTCTTAGAAATTTTTCATATTTCATGTTAGAAAATATCGTCTGAAAAAGTGAGAAAATTGAATTTGTAATCCTTGAGGGAGAATATGATGAAACGGACAATTATCCGTGAATCCTAGTTGTTTTTCGATGATTTCGTTTGATGAGAAAGAATCAAAGAGAAATGTTTCATTTTGATAAATTTATTCGTGAAAAAACATAAATATTTTTCTATACATATATTTATATAAAATATTGAAGTTGGATTACGATAATTAAATTTCAATAATAAAAACATAAAAATCTATTCCTTCAATAGGTGAACATCAATAGCGCGGTTGTCACTCTAGTATCCTCATTTATACGAATTTTGTTTTTCACCAGTTATCCCAATTATACCTTTCAGAGTGTGTATTTTTCTTGCAGAAAAATGCAATTTGGAATATCTGAGAGTTTGCATTGTTGATCACTTCCCTTTATATCTCTCCATTCCAAACATAAAAAACAATCATTTGTTCTATATTTTATCTCCTTAGATTTCCGCTTACTACTTCCACAGAATATCTATTTGGTGGAAAGTGAAGTTTGGAGTTTTTTTCGAAGTCATCTTTACAACTGATCGGTAATAAAGCTGATTTGATGACTTCTTCATAGTCACAACCAGGACAAAAAACATCAGCCGTTTTACACCAAGGTAAAAAATTGATATTCATGAGTTTGGTCAGCAGTTCTGGTAGGGTTGTGTGTGTCACAACCATCTCGTGTGTCGAAATGAGGTTCAAATTGTTTGGCAGCATTTGTCCTTTATGAATTGTTTTCATAAGTTCACTCCTCATTTCATGAACTTGAGCACCCATTTTATCTGTGACAAGTTTCTGAACTATAGAAATTATGTAGTGTTCTTCACTCTCATACCAGTTTTCTATTCTCAACCTAAATTCAAGCGAATCATAATATGCTCAGAATTTGAAGAACACAATTTTTCCTGCAGGTGTTTGTTATGACATTTTTCGAGTCATCGACATTTTGACAGCACTTGTGCCTGAAGAAGCACTCCAACTTAGAGAAAGACACATTATTCCATCCTATACATGTGCCTCCTAATCACGTCATCTACTCTCAGAGGCAGCTGAAAGTTGTGAAAAATTCAGTTTTTCATATTGTTGAAATTGCTTTCTATGCTCTTTCTATGCACTGGAACAAACTGTCCCGCCATTATTCAGGATTGGCGTCATCACTGCTATCCAAAGCAGCAATGATTAATTTACATAAATTAGTTATTGGTTTTATGATTTAAGGTAGGTACTGCATATTATCATGCTCCCCATCAATTTCTTTACCACTGGCCATTTTTGATTTATCTTAAATAGATGAGGACCAAGATTTGAACTTAGATTCATATTCGTCTGATTCCAGTAATTCCAACTGAGTTGAGTTAGTTTCTTCATCAGTGAAAACGCTATCTAAAATAATTTTTCTTCTGTAGATTCACTATCGTCAGCGATCAGGGATTTAAGATATTGTTTTTTCTGTTCGGATAAAATGGATTTACCCGATTTATCTATTCCGTCAGTTTCACTCAAACAACAAATATGGCAAAGAGAAAATTTTCCTGGGAAAATACATGTCTTTGAGACCAGCCACTATTTTGTTTCTCACAAAAATTTGAGGTGTGACAGCTAATGTGTGTAAAATTAGAGAAATCGATGCAGGGGAAATATCACTACATTTGAAACGTCACCCCTGATACCGTAAAGAATCGGTACAAATTGCAGAAAAGTTGCAAGTTTGTAATGCATCAGCGTCTTCAAGCACTATCAGCAGTTGTACTGATAGGGTAGCCATTGATTCCAATTAACTAACCAACGTAGTAAACGCTAGATCCACACACACACACCGGTTTTTGGTCGGTCAGTTTCATGCCGGTCTTCCAAATCGCATGCTGTTTGGTGAATGCAACCTGGCATTCACGCCAGCATCAATCAGCGTGCGATTTGGATGACCAGCAGAAATTCGGCCGGCCACAAACCAGTTTGTGTGAATTTAGTGTAACAATAACTTCAAATAAGAAAAAACCGTTGGCGTTCTCAAATTTTAATATCAGTGTGAATTCAGCTTGTAATAGTTATGAATAAATATGAAAGTGGGTTATAATCCATAAGTCACTAGTGCGTTATGGATCATAACATACTAGTGTTTGATTTATCAACAATGACATTAATAAGAAATCTCATAATTGTTATGTGTTGGATAAAACCTTTTTCTGTGAGCTGCTATACGTTGCTCCGCAAAATGGCTACGCAAATTCAACTCCTTATTTTTTTTATTCCTATAGCAGATTTTTCGAATTTTTTTTTAGCAATCGCCAGCACTTCACTAATATGAACTTCCTTCAAGATTTCATGGAAAAATTCTGATTTTTTCGGAATGCATCAAGTTGGCCCGGAAAATTCAATTGCAAATTTTTTCACTTCTGAATGAGATTTTTAAATTTTTTGTTCAGCACTCACTAGCACTTGGCTAGCATTAACCTTTTTCAAAATTTCATTGAAAAATGCTGGGTTTTCCGGGCTGCATAAAGTTGGCCCGGAAAATTCAATTACAAATTTTTCCACTCCTGAGTGAGATTTTCAAATTTTTTCTTCAGCACTCGCCACCACTTAGCTAGCATTAAGTTTTTTCAAGCTCTCTATTAAAAATGCTGGTTTTTCCGGGCTGCATACAAGTTGGCCCGGAAAATTGAATTTTCATTTTCACGAGTACTATCGAAGTTTTTTCTGTTTTTTCTTGAGCACTGGCCAGCACTTACCTAGCATCAGCAATGAGCAAAAAATTTTGTAAAAATGCCACAACTACCGGGCCAACTTGACGGACCCAAATCATGCAACAAGATAATATGTTCAAGGACCCATTGACAAAAAACATGTTGCTTTCAAATTATTGTTGTTTGAAATAATGAACCCTTCAAGTTCTTTATGACTTAAATTTTTGGTTTAAACAATCCTCCGAGAGGTTAAAATTGAACATTGATGAAACAGATTGCATGAATCTGACTCTAGGTACGACATGTTATATTGAGAAGTTCTTGAATAAATCAAAAATTATGGAATATGGGGCACCAACATGTGAAAAAACTTTTATCATTCCAATCCAAAGAATACAACTTCAGTTATTGGTAAATTCGGATCACTGTTTTTCACACATTATTTGAAACAGCCTGTGACGATTTTTTCAGAATTTGGGAGATGCACAATATTGCTTCGTTCTTGTGGGAATTTTTTGATGCACAGGATATTGAGAATTAAAATAACGATCGTATAAAAAACAACATATTTTTTCAGTTTTCTCGATATATGAAAAACTTTATCATGAATGCAACAATTCGAATGAAAAGATATTCAGGATTGAATACTCGATCATAACAGAAACGAAAATGTTGTAAACAAAGATTATTCATTAAATTTCCATTACGGATGTAATAATAATAATATCTTTCTTTCATATGTGGTGGCATTGTAACAAAATTGAAACCTGTCAAAATACAACATACAAGCATCAAGTCCACTACAACAAACTATCTAAGATGAATGCAAAACCACAAAAAAAAACCAAAAACCCAAATCTAAGCCACTATGATAAAGAGTGCCAAAAATGTTCTGAGAAGCAGTACGGCTCCAAATATAATAATAAAGTGCGAATCTGCTTTCTGAAGCTCTTCTCATCATTCAAAGTCCTTGTTGAAGATAGACACACAAGAGTAGACGCATCCCCTTTCAACTTTTTTAAGTACTGAACATGCAGATCCCATCTCAAATTCTCATCAATTCTCAAACCCAAAAATCTTGTTGTCCTGACCGTTTATAAAATTGTCTCTGCGAATGCAACACTCTCGGGGTACATACGGCTTTCGCCGTGATGTTAAATGTATGCAGGCTATTAGCGTCGTCCGCTAATATTTAAAGATCAGCAAAAATTACTAGGTGGCAATTTAAATCTTTAAATATTAGCGGACGACGCACTACTGCTATCGGACAATGGAGACGACCTACAAAGACAACTGCATACATTTAACATCACGGCGAAAGCCAATAACATGCAGATTCCTACCGAAAAAACAGAATGCATGGTGATTAGCAAGGAACCTCGAAGGTGCATATTGGAAGTGGACGGCAGAAGCATAGAACAGATTATGACATTTACCTTTCTTGGAGTTGATATTACCAGCGACAGGAACTTGACCGCAGAAGCAAAATGGCAGGCAATGAAAGCAGCAAAAGTAAGCGGATGCTTGAGAGAAACTATATGGAGGAATAAACACTTGTCCACAGAGAGCAAGGTAAGGATATACAGGGTGGGTCGGGAGGAACGGACCAAACTTCAGGTGTGTATTCTATAGCTCGAAATAATATAAAAAAGCTCATATGTTGTTATCCGATTTTCATTTGTTGTCAAACTATAACGTCATTATGAAAAACAACATTTTCCATATTAAAATGGTTTCATTTATAGCATTATTTTGATAAATGCACGAAAATCCCGCCATTAACCTCGAAACACATTCGTCTGCGAAGGGCTCTCGATACTTTTCTGATTGATTCGTGCTTTTCTTTAATAAGCAATGCCGTATTTCTAATGCGTCGACTCAGAGCATCCCGAGTGTCAACTTTAACTTTGTATCCCTCGTTCTTGAACCAGCCCCACAAATAATAGTTCAATGGTGTGAGGTTTGGAGATCTTGGAGGCCAAATAATACGATCACAGCAAACAATCCATATTCCGAGAAACTCTTGAACTGAATATTGATTGACCTTATTTAAATATTCTAATTACTCTATAGTTTGAAAACAAATGAGAATCGGATAACAACATATGAGTTTTTTGGAATTATTTCGACCTGCAGAATACACACCTGAAGTTTGGTCCGTTCCTCCCGACTCACCCTGTATAAAACAACTCTGAGACCGATTCTAACCTACGAGCCGATACAAAGAGAACAAAACAGATAATGAGTAATGTAGAAATGAAGACTGTAGGAACAATAAAAGGCATAACACTCAGAGACAGGCAAACAAATGAGAACAATCGGAAGCAATGCAACATCCAGGACATCAACAAGTGGATAAAAACAAGAAAAAGAGACTGGGATAAACATGTTGATAGAATGGCACCTGACAGATTAGCTAACATCTGTAAAAATAATAAAACCCACAGCAAGAGACCCATTGGAAGACCAAAGAAAAGATGAAGGACAACTTACATCAACAACAACAGAAACAGAATGAGAGGCAGACAAACAGGAGAAATCCTAGTCAGACGAAGAAGAAGAAGAAGAAATATTAGCTCCGAGTCATTCATGAATATAAAAAACATCATAGGGCCCACTACACTTCCCTGAGCGATTCCTATTTCCTCCTGACGAACAAATTCGGAATAGCAACATATTATACCTTCTCGTTCAACAACGACCTTCTGCATCCTTTGTGTTAAATAAGATTCAAACCACTGGAGCATGTTCCCCCCGATCCCAAGAATCTCCAACTTTTCTAGCATAATGTCATGAGAAACAGACTCATAAGCCTTTGTCAAGTATATACTCAATATTTTCAAACCCCACCAGTATTTCGGAAGTGAACTTTCCGACTGCCGTATCGACGATTTTTTATAGTCATGCTGGCAATATATCATAAGTATTAATAAAATTTGATACTCTTTTCACCATTGCCGTTTCAAATACTTTTGAGAATGATGACAATAGGCATATGGGTCTATAATTTTTCATTTCTGTGTGATCCCCTTTTTCAAAAAGTGGTCTATTCAAGGCTATTTTCAAGCTGTTGGGGAAAATACCGTGTATCAGAGAATTGCTCACGATGAAAGCCAGAGATTCGTATATCTCCTGCGCCCAACACTTCGATATACTCACTGGAACTTCATCTAGTCCGCCGCTCAATTCATTTTTTAACATTTTTATCATTATAAAAATTCTGAACATTTTCAGAATCTCGAAACTGAATACCGGCTTTATAAAAATTGATTTGAAATTTGGTTTTACTTTGGAACTCACGTTGTCACACTCTTCATTTTCTGCTGAATCTTTCACAGAACTAGCAAAAAACATATTCAATCTATCTGTAACTTCTACTTATTCTCATTTTGATTGAATTTTTTTTTTCATTATTCTTTATTGGTTTTACTACATTCCATACGGCTTCATTTTTGTTACCAGCCCTGCTTATTCGCTCAGAATATACTCCTTTCCTGAAATTAATTCATAATTTGTCAAAGATAATTTTTGTTTTACGATATTGCTCTGTGCACATGTCATCAACACATTCGAGAATATACAGAATGACCAGTCTTGAGCGACAATCCTGGGCTTCCTGTGAATTATTATATCAGCACCTCAGTGTGTTGAGTCACATTTTTTCATACACGAACTATCTACAATATTGGATTCATATAAGTACATTCTAGCTAGTTGAACACATTTTTGACTCTCTAGGTATATCAAATCACCAAATAATGGCAGTGAACATTCATGGCAATAATGGCAGTAAACAATAATCGAACTGAAAAATCTCTGGTTTGTGTAATTTTGATATTGTGACTTAACGCACTTTACCTCTGGGATGCTGATATAGAATTTTTCATCCATGACAACTAAAAATCTTTTTTTCGAAAGATTCATTGAAAATTGGTATGAATTTATACATAAAATTTTCAGATTGACTATCAACATCTATATCAGCGCACATATATACATCTTGATCTTTAAGTGCATCTCTGAATTTTATTCTTTTTAATTTGCAAATCCTAAATTTTGATGGCATTTTTTCTTTTCTTATTCTAAAACATATGTTTCTGCCAACATAACCTGACAACTGATAATTCATAATCTTTATATGTGAATATTATGGATAAATTTTTTTTTTTTTTGATTTAGTTGATACTTTAGTATAGTCAAATATTGTCTCTTTAAGACTAAATGAATCCGTTAGTAACAAAAATTTTCGTGATTCACTTCTGTTCACCAATAAGTCAAATGTTAAAGGCGCCCGCGAAGAATGACGGAACTTAAGGCAGAAATATTTCAACTGAGTAGATAATATCGAAAAATATCATAATCCCACAGCTCAGCAATCAAATGTGTAGATTTTCGCATATAATCATACGAATAAACTGTTTAGTATTTCCTCAATCTATTTCTCAAGTATACCTGCAATTCTTGATTTTGTTTGTTTTATATTAATTCGATTTGAAAGCCTGTCCATATTTCATGTATTTGTATGGACAAACCTATTGACCTATTGAACTTCAATATACCTAAAAGTTGTAACAAAAACTGGAGTTTAAAAAAATTTCAACACAGTGTTGAACGTGAACTAACATAAATCAATCAAAGATTGCATGAAACGAGAATTCAGAGAACGTCTGTGAATGAGTTTCTCACAAACGAATTCATTGCGTTTCATCAGTATAAAATTTTCTGACGTGACTAAAGGGATACATGTTTCACAATTAATCCATAACGCCATTCAATCAAAGTGGAATACCGATAGTTTTATGAGAATCGATTTCAGCTCTGACTCATAAATACACAAAATATCCCACTTACGAAACATGAAATTTCAATAAAGTGTTATTGACCGTAAATTCGCGTTTATCGGAAAAGGAATTGTATCACATATAAAAATGTGATCTTCTGAAATTGATGCTCACGAGGCCATTTCTAGATCGCACAATGTATTTGTACGAAATTCTTGTTATATTTAGAATTAGATAGGAAATTCCTCGATATGAAAAAATAAATTAGTATGATATAATCAGTATATGGAAGAATAGATTGATTCATCCTTGTTTCAGCGATAATACTTTTCCACAAAATTAAATGAAGCACAGAAAAGTTGTAACCGTTCCAAATGTTGACATTGAGAGAGTGTTTCGGGCTCATTGGCCGTGATCTATTAGAAACTATCATGAGCGAAAATGAATACCATTTTCAATTCCCAGGCTCAGAGATCTTTTATCATGAGGTTGGAGAAATGATATTAGATTTTGCCACTGAGATGAGAGATATACCGGTTTCGGCCTTGTTGGGCCTCATCAGCATCCCGCACATCTCAGGACAAAATCTTCATAAAAAACTTCAAAATTTGAAGGTAAGTTAGTTCAGTGCGGATCGCAGTTCTCTACAATGTCGATTTGTGGTATAGGTAGTGTTCTTTGTTTTCTTATGTTTCATGTTGTCATGTTCTTCATCATTCATTTCACATAATTTGGCCATGATCTGTATTTCTAGCTTTGAAAAAGCACTCACATATGGTTGAGAAATGTCCGCTTCAGCTTCCTAGTTCCTATAAACTCACTATACAGGGTGGGCAAAATTGGTGATACTTGAACTATAAGTTTTCAACCGTGAGAGATAGAGGAAAATAAATGAAACTTTTTGAAGAAACTGATGATGCCTTCAACTGCATTTCTGTATCATCTTTCGTTTTCGAGTTATAGGACAAAATTAAATTTTGGTGATTTCAACTTTGGCCATTTTCTCCGTTTCTGTTTGTGCTAGGATGTTGAAATGAAAACATTATACAGGCATTTTTCCATTAGCAATCCAGTTCAATTCAGAAAAAACTGTCAATTCGAGGCCAATGTTCGGAACCTACGAGGAATTGACAGTTGTTCTGAACAGAGATCAAACCACGGAGAAATAATCAAGTATTCAATTGCAAAATAATAGAGACACCATGTGTAGAGACAATATTCTGTGATTCGGCCTACTTAATACTCAATTATTCAAATTTCAAATACTGACTATAATTATCCTGATATCTGAAAGAATCTGAGGGCAATGAATGATGTTTGATATATATCTGAAACGGAAAAAAGGCGATTCTTTCTGAGCCAATTCGATTAATTGTTTCCATAAGAAAAACACAAGTTCATATTATAGCTCAGCAAGAAATCCTCTTGGGAAAAAACAAAGCACGCCACTGGATTGCTATTGAAAAAGTGTCTGTATAATGTTTTCATTTCAATATTCTAGCACAAACAGAAGCGGAGAATTCCTGTATAATGCTTTCATATCAACATTCTAGCACAAACAGAAGCGGAAAATGATCAATGTTGAAATCACCCAAATTTCAATTTGGGCCTATTACTCGAAAACAAAAGATAATAGAGGAATGCAGTTGATGGCATCATCAGTTTCTCAAAAAAAAAGACCACCGTAACGTGTTATTCATTTTCCTCTATCTTTCACGGTTAAAAAGTGGTAGTTCAAGTATCATCAATTTTGCCCACCCGCTACACATTTGAAGATAATTCCAAGTCGAGGTTCATTATATTTTCTTCATTTTTTTTCTATTGTTCTTGAAATGAAATACGCTATCATCATCTTTATGTGCCACAAACAAAAAATGACAAAGTGTTTCATTTTTTCTCCTCATGTTCTTCTGATATTTATGAAGCTAAATCGCTCAAGGGTTCCTTATCCTTTCTGTTATACAGGGTGGCCATTTGAAAACGAAACAGACGAGATTGCAGACGAAATAAACTTTTTCGATAGAAATGCTCGGAGAGGTCGATTTATGTTTCGAAGGGGACAACTCAAGATGTAGGTTAGGGACGCATAGCGCTTCAACCCTTGCTACTACAACCCTCATCCCCAATTTTTGAATAGGGAAGATGGGGTGAGTGATCCCTCATTTGAAAGATATTATTATACTGATTTCAGCACAGTAATTGTTTTTTCATTTTATGCAGTAGTTCTCGAAATACAGGGTGGCCATTTGAAAACGAAACAGATGAGATTACAGACGAAATAAATTTTTTCGATAGAAATGCACGGACAGGTCGATTTCTGTTTCGAGGGGGACAACTTAAGATGTAGGTTACGGACGCATAGCGCTTCAACCCTTGCTACTGCAACCCTCACCCCAAATTTTTTAATAGGGAAGATAGGGTGAGTGATACCTCATTTGAAAGGTATGTCCATACTGATTTCAGCACAGTAATTATTCTTTCATTTCATGCATTAATTTTCGAAATATTCTTGACTAAGCATTTGAAAATGGATGGCACTTGTAGTGTTTTTTTGTGAAAATCTTTGAAATGAGGTATCACTCACCCCATCTTCCCTATTCAAAAATTGGGGGTGAGGGTTGTAATAGCAAGGGTTGAAGCGCTATGCGTCCGTAACCTACATCTTAAGTTGTCCCCCTCGAAACAAAAATCGACCTGTCCCAGCATTTGTATCGAAAAAATTTATTTCGTCTTAATCTCGTCTGTTTCGTTTTCAAATAGCCACCCTATGTAATGCATCGACTTATAGTCAGTTTGATTGAAAGATTGAAATTCTAGTTGCATTGATCTCTGAAGCACCGATCTTCAAGTTATTGTTTGACGTTCTTGCAAACATCGGTGATAAAATATGGATGAATCCTATAAGGCTCTCAATTGGAAAGATCGAGGTGGAACGTAATTAGAAAGATATTTCGAATGTTGCGTTACTGTCCATAAACTATTGTATGACCGTCTGTTCTTTGGTTTTTTTCATTTTTTGAAGGAGAAAACTCTGGAAAAGGGTTTCATTTTTTGACAACATTCATTGTTTTACTCATACACTCGATTCTAGCATCAATTATAGCAATGAAATTGAAAGTTCGTAATAACAACAATCATGTTGATGGTCAATGTACATTATACCGGGTATTCCAAATTGATAGATTTTGGCCGTTTCTGGTACTTCTAGACGTCATTTATCACGGAGATATGAAGAAACTTTGAAAATTTGTGATTTAAGATGTGCCATAACTTTTTCATTCTGGAAAATATTTGAAACAAATAAAATCCTTAATTAAGCACTTTTTCACTTATAATAAGACATCATTTTGAATTGTTTGTATCTTAAATTTTTTTTCTTGTAATGAGACGAGAAAATATGCTTTGTCAGGCATAATTCAGACTTCAGCTTTGCAGATGAAAAACTCTTATAGCGTCCACGATAAACGAGAAGCCTGTATCAGCGGCAACATCCAGTTCTCAAAGAATTGCCCAAACCGTGAGAATCAGCAAAGATCTGAAAACTATTCTACAATCGGGTTTTGATAATCTGGTTGAATTCAATGTCTCTAAGACCCAGGCTGCTCACAAGGAAAACATCCGCAGTCACACCCAAACTAAAAATGGACGATAAAGTTATAACACCCACAAATTAACCTAAGCTCCTAGAGTTCGATATCAGTTCGAATGCAACCTGGCATGAGCATGTCTGCTCAATAGCCAAGTCAGGTGCACAGAAGTTTAGCTGTTTATTTCGTGCAAAAAGGTTGTTCACTCCACAGCAGCTTTTGTTGCTCTACAAGGCACAAGTTCATCCAGCTATGGAGTATTGCTTCCATGCTTGGAGTTCAGCGCCTGAGCACTCGTTGCACCTACTTGACTCCGTTCAAAGAGGAGCAGTGCGCCTTATAGATGATCCATTAACTGCCAACTGTCATTGCCTTCATAATCCCACCAACTGCTCAATTTGGTCAGCGAACAAGGCTAGCCGATAATAGGCACCGGTTTGCAGCTAGGACATCAGTTTATCAGAAGGCTTTTCTTGACCGAACTGCAAGGCCATGGAATACTCTACGCTACGACAAGATGTATTCCCTTCTGGTTACAACTTGCAGCAGTTCAAGACGCGCACTAACCAATCCTTACTGATTTCATCTTGGGACTCGTGAAAACGCGCTATAAGCTCAGCCTTTTCCCGAGGGTTTCATCAACGAGTTCATTTGAATAGACTCAAATAGATCCTATCTCAAGAAAATCTGATGCTAGATATTGAGACTTAAATTTTCACAAAGAAAATATAGGGCAAAACCCAGATAGATGCCCCAGTTGGATAGATGCCCCATTTTCAAAATATCTTCCCAAACTCTCCACTAGGAACTAATAGTGTAAGAATGAGCCACTGTCACCTTTAACTTCAGTTGGTAACAAAATATGATACAGTGAGGGCGCGTTTTGCAAGTGTATGTGATTATCACCGCACCGAACTTCGAAAACATGTAAAAGTTTCAAAGGCTAGTATTTGTCGTTGTAGAACTTTTGAAGTAGTTATAAATTCGATTATATTTTTCATTATATCAATAAACTGGTTCATCAGATATGCATAATATAGGTATGACTAGTTGCTTTTTTGTTTTTGATTCGTGAAAAAAATGCACGCATATCTATCCGTACAAAAAAGGATAGTTGCCCTGATTTTTCGAGGTTTAGATGCCCTTAGAGGACATATACATATATGCAACCCATACTCTTGTATAGTCCGAGTATTTTTAGTGTTTTGTTATGGTTTGTGTACCGATCTGAACTCTTTACTGATTGTAGCAAAACCATGTCGCGGAATTATGAAAGAAAAGGAGTACAAGGTCGA
Organism: Hippodamia convergens; assembly: GCA_038502775.1. Lineage (NCBI taxonomy): Eukaryota > Metazoa > Arthropoda > Insecta > Coleoptera > Coccinellidae > Hippodamia > Hippodamia convergens. The sequence continues at coordinate 52,395,477 of CM076610.1, forward strand.
GTTTGCTCTTGGATCACAGAACAACTCGAAGCAGCTTATGCTTACGATGAGACAGAACATCACGAAGGCGTTATGCCCCTGAAATATGATATTATGAATGAAAATACAAAATCTCAATCCGACTGGATTCAGTGTTTATGGAATCACAACTGGCTTCATGAAACCTGTACACTTTTTCGGAAAAACTGCTCAAGATGTGGAAAACTTGAAGCACCATCTGACTGTTCCCCTTTTCGTTATATTGTTTTGTTTCAAAAAAAGTATTGCGATTCCTGTTGATACCTATTAGGTTTTTCATATTTTATAACAACAATGAAAAATTCGTATACCTATTTGTTGATACCTACCTGATATTTTATGATATAAAGAATTTATATTTTCTTTTAATAAATGCTTTCGAAATTTCATTAAGTAGGCTGCTTCAAGCTATATTATGATTATAACAGACGATAAGAGATTTCATTGAATTTGGCTTTGTAATTGGATCACACAATATAAAGGGCATCTATCCCGGACTGAAGGCATCTATCCTTCACAGTATTTTCATAGTGGGGAAACTATACATACCTGAAGACATCTATCCCCACAAAACTCAAAATTCTGTGAAATCTGCTAATGCTAGGTCAGAAAAAACCCACAGTATTTCAACTCAAATAACAAGTCTAGCCACTTTCATAAAAATTATTCAAATAAAATCGATGTTTTCGAAAATATGAGGCAATTTCAAGAAGTGCGGCATCTATCCCGGTTTCACCCTAACGAAAAACTTCTAATAATAAGTGGTTATCTTACCAGATACGGAATTTGAAAGTGAGAAAAGGTGCATAATTAATTTTTCAATCCGATACCAACGAACACGAGAAGAATAAATGATGGTAATGCATAACATCTCATTTTTATGGACGAAAAAACTCATCTGATATTTAGGCATCATTAATCTTTTATGATTGTATCTCCATTATTCAAGTATCTCATTTCTCTCGGATATTTTCCCTGTATTTCAGTCTTTACCCCACTCCTACGTCGAGTGTACGAATTTATTCCTTCACTCAGAGATTTCCTCTGTCAGTTATATTTCAATGAAATTCCGGCTTGTTAGGTTCAGGCTAATAGAAGTAATTCGCATAACGAACTATGATTTATCGACTTCACTCGGAATTATTCAGAACTCGGCAAAAAATTTTGACGATTAGCCAATTGAAGATATCAGTGAATAAATGCGACTTCAGGGCAAAATTCTTTACATGGGTAGTTTCTTTAATTTTGACGACGAGAAGAGTTGCTATGTTTCACTGTTAAAGCTTCAGGTTCAGAAAAAATTCGAGTGATTCCACAACTTCGCAGTGAAAAAATTAAAAATTTCGTTCAAAAATGACAGATGACGTTTTATTCCAATTTGCTTTTTTCAAATATGTGGTTTTCTTACGTTTTCTTGACGATCTAACAATTCTGCTGGAAACTGTTTTTTCCCAAATAAAAAGACCATTATATTTTCTGCATGGTGGAACTCCAGCTTACTCTGGATGAACCAGTGGCGTAGCAAAGCGCCCTGCAGTGCGAGAGGGGGCCTGGCACTAAGGCGGCCCCCGAGTCTAACGAAAAGCTTGGAATGGGGCCACAATAATTATTGAACTTGTCGATTGGCGATATTTTTCTGATGATATAACTAACAATACCAAAACAATGAAGGTATAGTTATTATTCTCGAAAAATATTACTGAATTATATTCAAAATAAGGTTTCCAGTAATTCGTAATTCAAATCGTCATATCACTCAAGCACATCCTGTGCTACCCTATTTTTAAGAGTTGTTTATATAGCGTCAAGCTTTTCGGTATTTCTCTCTGAACGTCACCACATGATCGTTTTATTGGGAGCTTGGCGGCTTATTCGACGTCAGCGTTGCCAGCACTATTACGTTCGTAATAGATCTATTAACAAATGGATTCATTCATTACGCTATTACACCGCTTTGCAATTTAATACGTTTTTACTATTTTGGCCAGATGTTAAAAATTGAGCCCCTCAGACGTCATCCTCAACTACGCCTATGGTTCGAACGCACCGAAACGTCAACTCGATCTCTGCAACTCTAAAACAGCTGATTGACGTCAGAACTGACCTACCTCTATGGACTAACCTGGTGACAGATCAACTCATGCTCGTTATTAATTGTATCAATCAATCAACCTTTTTCTGTATCGACTCTCTCTGAAGATCAGACCTCTCTTGTGAAATTAGAATTTTCGAAAAGTCACCTCGCAAATTAATTGTACATCTCGTTCATTTTTGGAAGCAATCAATTAGGTAAGTGAGCATTTCTCAAAGTCATCTCTCATTAATGCATATTTAATATTATTTTCCTGCTTTTTATAAAGTTTGAAAATGTGTCCACGTTTTAGATCATAAAAATCTATAAAAATACTGGTAATCCTCTATCACTTTACTCTCAGAAAATCTCTATTGCATTTAACTAATGGAATTGACTCCTCTAAGATACATATTTTGATATATTTTGCTGTTCTCATGATTTTTCAGATTTCTCTAGACTTATCACAGTGGAAATAATAATTGATTGCTCCAGAAATGAACATTATTTGCGGTAATGAGTTTTGATTCATCATATTCTCATGTGCACCTCATTATCTCAATGTAGTCATCTCATTTCTCAATCATGCACTTCTCATTCCACTTGCTAATTATTTTTCTCGAGTTTCAGATGAATGAACGATCTCAAGCATAAAGGTGAATCATGGAATCAGTCTTCTCTCTCAATAAAATCAAATCAACTTCTCTGAAATATTTGAACGATCAAGTAATTCACACATTGAACCTGATTGACAGTCTCAATCCCTGCTTCACCTTGAGCAGTCTCCTCAAATATTGCCGACATGATTAAATTGGTATGGTCTCCTCATTATAACTAAGAAATTCTTAAGTTCATTCATCGGAAACATTTAGCAAGTGGCAACTCAAGCTTTCAGCTTCAAACAAATCAAAGGGTTGGTGATTTACACTCATACAATGTACTCTCATATTGTCATTCTCATAATTATCAATTGTAACTCTTATTTTTCTGATGAACACTAACCCTGCTTGCTAAAAGTAGTTTGTCACTGTAAATTTTGTCTCAATTGATTAATTAGCCTTCTCGTTACAGAACTACGTTATAGATCATAATTATTGATTTCTCAACTTTGATATTCTCATATTGTAATGCTCTCAATGAAGACCAGACTCAGACTATTAAGTTTTCAATACATGTACTCCTCTAAGGCCTAATCTCACTTTATTACAACTCAGACTACTCTAACAATTCACTATTGAACCTTTTGTTTTTCTGATGAGATAAAGAGGCTCTCGCAATAAATTTCATTTGCATCATCACTGTAAACTCTGTGTTTAATTTTGAATTAATGGAACTCTCTCAAAGTCTAAGTCTGACTTCATCTGACCTCTCATTTTGAACTTCTCTAGATTACCTCTGTTTTTAGTTGGATAATTCACTCTGAGTTTTAAAGATGACTTTAATATTGTATTTTTTACTGTATTAACTTCATGCGGGTGACTTATTCATTTTATGATTGTGAATGATGTCAATAAATGTTTTTACAATACCATCTCTAACTCAATTATCTGGATACAGTCCTAAACTTTATTTTCCAAAATCAGAACAACCCCGATTTTGAACACCAGACAACAAAAAATCGAAAACGAAAATCTTAGACATGCAGTGCAATCAACGTTGATTCCTTGGCAATGAAATTCGGTGTTCGCCTTTTGACATTTGTCATAGCAAAGACATTATTTGTGATCTGTGGCATAGACTTTCTCTATGACCTATGACATATGACATTCCATTCACGACCATTCAATCTCTGCCTAACTTCACTTTTATTATTCTTACAATCTTATTTCAAATTTTGATATTGTTTAGTTTAAAACAAATATCTTAAGCAAGAAAGTATAATTATTAAAAGATCATATAGCATTAATATAAAATAACTTGTAAACATTTCATTCCATACCATTTATTTGAATTATATCATATTTAGTTGGCTATCAAGTAATAAAACTAATAATAATGATCCTGGACTAGGAGATTCTGAAAGCCTTTCTTATCCTCCAAAGGTTGCATCCCCTATACCAGGTCCCAGTAGCACGGTTGATTGCCTTAAACCAGGTCCCAGTAGCAGGGTTGATTACCCTATACCAGGCCCCAGTAACAGAATATCTACCACCTCCGAATTAACAACTCTGTTGAAAAGACGCAAAACTTCTTACAAACAAAAATTCCGTCAAGAGTGGTGCAAAGATAAAAAATATGCAAGTTGGTGCAAATCAACAAGTGATGGATCAGTGGCTTTTTGTACAGTTTGTGACAAAACAATTTAAGGGAGGAATCACTCACATTCAGAGGCACAGTAACATTTCCTTGCATGCGAATAATTTAAGAAAGGCGAAAAACACCCCAAAAATAGAACACTTGTTGACAAATGATGAAAAATCAGCACATATTGTGAAAATGATAGAAGCTGAATTAACGTGTGTCATGTTTCTTCATGAGCACAACCTTCCATTTTTATTAATGGACCACTTGCCAAAATTGATTGCGTCTGTTTGTCCTGACGCCCGTATTGCAGCAGACCTGCAAATTTTTAGAACAAAAGCTACGTTAATAACAAAACAATCTTTAAGACCTGAAGCTCAGGAAAATATATCACAAAAAATAAATAATTCAGTGGCTTACTCTCTAATCATGGATGAGACATCTGATGTGGCTACTCAAAAATCATTGGTGGTAGTAATTACATTTTATGATGAAAAGGTTACAGATCGTTTTTTTGGGCTTATAGAAATTAAAGAAGGTACAGCAAAATAAATTTACAATGCAACAATCAATCATTTGAAAAATAATAATATACCGTTGGGAAAGTTAATTGGATTTGCTGCTGACAATGCAGCAGTAATGATGGGAAACATAAGGGGAGTTCAAGTTCTTTTTAGACAAGATGTCCCTTTTTTATTTGTCATGGGATGTATTTGCCACACATTTCATTTGTGTGCATCAGCAGCAGCAAGTAAACTCCCAAATTCACTTGAGGAATTTGCAAGAGGGGTATGTAACTATTTTCCAACAGCAGTAAACGGCTTGGATTCCTAAAAGAATGTCAAAGTTTTTTACAAGAAAAGCCCCATAAGATGCTACATCCAAGCCAGACAAGATGGCTTTCATTGCAGGTAGGATAACAATAATATTTTTTCTATTTTGTTTGAAACATTGTTGTTTTTCCTCTTTAGGAAGTAGTAAACAGAATTTTGGAACACTGGAATCCTTTGCTCCTTGTGTTTCAGGATGCAGATTTGGCAGAAAACTTGCACAGTTTCCAAACGATTTTAAATAACCTGCAAGACCCTGTATACAAGGCATATTTTTTGGAGGTTGTCAATAAACTAAATATTAAATTTCAAAGTGAAAAGGGCAAAATATATTTATTGAATGATAGAGTAAGTGCCTTATATAAAACAGTTTCGAGAAATTATTTGAAAAAACAATATATTGACCAAACTAGTATAGAAAAAATAAATGTTATTAATACCAGAAATTTCTTGTCAATTGAGGAAGTGTATTATGGAGCTAGAGTGCAAGTTATTTTGAATTCTGGCCAGATTAGTAACATTGAAATGCATAACTTCAAACTACGATGCCTTGATTTTCATACTGAGTTATGTGTACGAATAAAAAAAAGATTTTCATTCAATGATCCAGTTCTAAATTTTTGCAAAATATTTAATCCCATTACTGTAGTAGATGGGAGTGTGAATTCCATTGCATCTGATAGTGTTCAGTATTTTCCACAATTAGTTAATGACATCGAAAAATTAGATTCTGAGTGGAGGCTTCTAGCAGATTGTTTTGAGGTTAAAAATTTAAAAGAATTGGAATTTGAAGAATTTTTGGGAACGATTTCCAACTTGAAAAATAGCATTGATGAATTAATATTCCCGAATTTGTCCAACTTGGTTCAAGGTATAAAGTGTCTTCCTCATTCATCTGCAACTGCAGAGCGACAGTTCTCACAATATAATTTATTAAAAACAAAAGTACGGAATCGTTTGAATGTTGACACTTGTGATTCCATTTTACATGCAAAAGACTTGAAAGGTAATGACTCTTGCTATTCTTGGAAGCCATCCGATAGCCTTCTGAACAAAAAAGTTCCATATAAAGATTAAATAGTCATTATAAAGTGAAAAAAAATTCAACCAAAAATATTTTTTCAAATGTTGGTATACTGTTAGAGTTTTCTTTATGTTCAAGTACCTAGTTAATTATTTTGGATGGATGTAGTTTCTATTTTTTTCTAGCCTTTTAAACAAAAAAGTTCAATATAGAGATTGAATAGTCATTATAAAGTGAAAGACTGAAAAACACATTCAACCAAAGATATTTTTTAAGTTGTTATACTGTTAGAGTTTTAATCATGTTCAAGTAGTATCTAGTTGTGAACGAGATATTCTTGATAATGGTGTATTTGTTGAAACATTATTTGGGCTGTTTCTAGTATATATAGTAGTTTCTAGTTATTTTTTTTTGATGAATGTAGTTCCTATTTTTTTCTAGTTTTTATGTTGCAATGAGGTAGTTTTTCTCATTGAAATAATAGACATTTGTTAACGTTTTTTCTAGGAATATTTTTATTATCTATTTTCAACTGTATTATGAATGATTTCATGAGTTTTTCTCAATTAGGTATTATTTTTACAATTTCTGTTCGTTTTTTCTGTTTTGTATATTTTTTTCTTGAATCTATGTAATAAAAGTCTTATCACTTTTGGAAATTTTGATTTCATAGTGACATCTATGTTAGTTTTTCGTTAACCGTTTGGATGGATACCACATATTGTACAGAAAACTTCAAAAAAAAATCTATTGCGAACATGTTCTAACCTATTCAATATTCTTACTCTTTTAGTGCTTTCGGTTTCAGGATTAAAATTCCATTGAAGGTTAGTTCTAGAATTAATTGCGTAGCTTATTTATCCGTTGAGAAACGTCTCTCGTATTGTTCATCATCAATATTAAAAAAGAGAAAAGTTTTTAAATGCGCTAATCAAGAACGGCACTCTGAATATTTTATAATTTTTCAGCTATTAGGAAAAATGCGGAAAAGAAAGCATTTGAGTGGAGCTTGCGAAAAGAAAATGCATTTTTAAGCAAAGAAAAGTTTTTCAATATTTCAATAAGCCTCCCGAAAAATAAAGAAATATTCTAAAATGGTATAAAAAAAAACATATAAGGTTTGCAATAATTCCATTCGAAATTCAAATTATCACTCAATTTCTCCCTGCGCTACTCTGTTCCCAACAGTTTTTCAATATACCGTCAAGCTCTTCGGGACTCTCTTCAAATATCGCCAAATGATCGTTTTATTTGGCTCTAGACAATCAAGAATTATCTTAGGAATTCAATGTCGCAAACACGTCTATCAGACTTTTGAACCTACTCTAGCTTTGAACAAGAAGTATCCTGAAATTTGGACATCGCTATGTTTGAACAAAAAAATTAGAAAAGAATAATGCGAATTTTGTGCTTCGCCATTGGGATGGACGTTGAATACTGCATCTTGGCTGCGTTCACAAACTTATTCAGAGAGTAGAGTAAGTGTATGGCCATATGATCAGAAATATACTTCGGTCTTTACTCCACACTCGTCGTTCACAATCTTACTCTGACTTATGTCATTCAAACATGTGTTTAGGTCATGAATGATACTTTTAAATCATATACATTTTTTTTATATCATTTCAATATTGAATTGTCGCTATCGTGAATGAATATAGGAGTTTAAGAAAAAAAACACTCTAGTCATACATTTTAGTTGTGTCTTCGAAGTATAGTCTATTTTCCTTTTATTTTAAAAGCAGATCACAACCGTGTATTTTTGATGTTTGTGAGGGAAGTGATGAATGTTCTCAGGACATGAGACAGAAAAAATGAAAAAGGATATTATTGTCTTTGATCTTTTCTTGCAAGAATATAATTAAAAATGTTATAACATGTTTTGTTGTTTTATTGACTCTACGCCAGAAAAAAATCAAATACTTCGTAACAAGATATAGTTTCATTTAAGGAAGCTAAGAAAAAACAAAATTAAAAAAATATTGTATGAAAGATGAAGCAAAATATGAATGAATCTTTATAGATCTAAACTGCTGAAAATTTCAACGTAGATTTCTAATCAGGTATAAAAAACAGGTATTGTGTGTCTCGATTTATTTGAAATTGAATGGACCAATCAATCTAGGTTCTGCAAAACAGGGAGAAACTCTTTTCTTATTTACCATTATCTCTTGGTAAAGTTAACTTTGAGCTTCGTTAATTTTTCAGACTATAATATAGTCTAAGGTTAATTCACTGCTAGCAATTAATTGTTTCGTATTTCGTCATTGATAAGAAACAAAATCAGAAATAAATACTTATTCGAATAATATTAAAGTTTCAAAAAGTCTATGGGAGCAGAACAGAATAAAAATCGTACGTCAAAACTGTCAGAGTAGGTATTTACTCTCCCAAATAACAGAGTATGCAGAGCTCACTTAGAGGAAGTTTATGAATAACGCTCACAGAGTAGAGTCCGAGGAAGACGAAGTAAGTTTGTGATTGCTTCAGAGTAGGGAGAGCTCACTCTCGGTATCGCTGAATAGTTCTCGACTTTTACGGTATCCCGATTTAAATCTATTGGCTTTTTGTATATGGGATTATTTTTAATTTTCATTTTACATGACGTCAATATTGAATGAAAACCAGTCAAACCAGGATATTCAAAAGAATACGAAGGTCTATAAAGCACAAAGTTGATGAATATGTTTTAGCGCAAGATAATCATTCTGAAAATTCATTTTAGTTTTGTGTTATCAGATCTGACATGAAATAAATAGTGTTGTTGTCAATTGAGTTCATTTCGAAAAAACTTCCGATTGGTAAAATCAAAATATTACGGAAATAAGTTTGTTCCGTTCATAATATGGAAAAGTGTTTTTATGAACCGACGAGTGAACGAAAGGAATGAAGGAGTCGTGTAGCAATATGAATATTCATTCATATTGTAACTATCGATTTTCACACGTCAGATATGAGATATAAACTTCATTTCAGTTTTCGAGAATATTAACTCTCTTTATTTCTGTTTATAAATAGTATCATCTTTTTTTCAACAGAAGTATTGCTTACATTTCAGACCGTGGAAGGAAAACCATCACGAGCCATTGTGAAACTCAAAATAACTGCTCTCTCTTACACCCCCTAATGGACAAACTGAACCATCTGTTTCGATGGGAGAGTTCCGAATAAGTTTACCCTAGTGACTCCTCAACAAAACAAATAGTGTGAAAGTTTCCAATGGTTGAAAAAATTCATCAGATATTTATAGCTTCCAACCCTATTTTCTCCTATAGTATTAAACGGATAATTGAACAAACGAAATAATTCGACCGAAATTCCCTGCAGTCAATTCTTGTTCTTTTACTAGGGAAGTCATGAGCGAAAGGTCAAACATCCAAACCGAAGAGGGTATATTGGTGTCCCTGCAGGTACATTCGCTGTATCCCTACAGAATACCGATAAGTTTATTGCACTCGCTCGCCACTTCGTTAAGAACGAACTCTCTGAAACGACTCATTCTGTTGAAAATCAGGGAAAACACATTCGTTTTCCTTGTGAAATTTTTCAGATTGCAGGATATTTTTCGGAGCATTGAAATACACGCACGTAATGTTAATCTCCATTTTCTGGAAGAGTTTAACAACAGCTACTTGTCGATCCCCAAATAAGGATGCCACCATTTTTCCAGTTCTTATCTCAACAACGAAAAATTATATCAGGTCATTCATTCATTAAAATGCTCAAATACGTAATGATTTATTCATTCATTAATTTATTTTGAATTCTTCATTTATTCATTCATTTATTTATTCATATGTTCATTCATTCATTCAGCAAGGTATAAACCTGTAAGTTAGAAAATGTTGGTTAACACAGAAAACAACTCATAAGCAAAAGCTATTCATTTTATTATAAATATTAAATATTCAAAAACAAATTTTAAAAACTTGATATACTTCTCATCATTCTTTGATTGGATAGGTACTGTTACGGTTCCTCTTATTCATATTTAAAGTTTTTGAATTTAATTTGAATTTCAGGAACCAAATTTATAAAAAAAAATTATAGATTTTTGAATTTTGAAAAATTACCTGGGCTAAACTCTTATCTCAATTGAGGGATCAAAAAAATTATGTCTATTGAAATTGAAACACGTTTATGTACATTTTAAAATATTATAATTTGAAATTGATTAAATATGATAAACTCTTAATATCTAATGAACATGGAATTCGATTCTGATAATGAATTATTCTAATAATAATGCAGACTAACCAACTAATTCTATGGTTATGATTTTTGTGCAGTGTTCAAAAATAGGTTAACTTTTTCAGGTTATTCAATGTTTTTAAATAAACTTACTTCGCTCACTTTTGGATTTCACACTCTGCTTGAAAGCACTAATCTCTTGAAATTAATTTTCAATATATACTCTTCTGATTAATGGGCCAATGTCTTTCTTTCTTCTTTTTGTAAGTCCTTATATGCCGTCACCATTCTTCATGTATTACCATTTCCATTCAAATAATAATCACACTATATTATATCGGTAAATCCTTCTACATTAATCAATTTCTTTATCTGTGTCACATCGTTTTTGTTCATCCATCATTCTCCATTCCAATTTTTCCAATTCTCCTTATTCAATTATTTTTTTTGTCTTCCTGGTTTCACTTCCAAAAGTTCTTACTCTCTAGATTTCTTAACACTTATACACGATACAATTACAAAGAATTCATTCACATTTTTCTTATCAAAATCTTTCAATTTTAGCATTATCAAGAAACCAGCAGTTTAACTCAATGAATTTGAAAAACCAATACTACAATTGATAATTACATATGGAATTTAACTATAAGAATTTTGAATTTGAATTTTCTCTGGAATGTAAACAATAAATTCAAATATTGAAATTTTTGAATTTTGATGCATGTACTTACAATTGTGTTAGAATATAATTCCTACCAGGTAATGTTTCATGTATCCTTTTTATATAACCTTGAATTAGATATAATTAAGAACCATAATAATAGTTTCATAACAGTACCTAACGCATTGTATAATCTCATTGCTGAAATGATGAAAGTTTTAATTCTCTCGTTGTTTTTCATTATGCAAAAGTTCTGCAGTCGCCCACGCTCCCTCAAATATTGGTCGCATTCGCCGGACGCAACAGTTGGGCAACTATTGCGGAATCATGGTACATGCGCTGCAAACTCAACACGTTCTGGAGCAGTGGGTATTTTTGGGAGCGCTTTCACTTTAGCCCGGTCATCCACTGGAAGCGTTTTCGAGCGTTTTATGGCTCTCGCGAAACGGGAGTAAACGTGCGGCAAGTTGCTACGAATCCCAAGCAATGTATTCCAATGCAACTGCGTCCACTACAGGCGACTTCGAGCGGGTGTATACGAGCAGCTATGAGCTTGAGCTTCGCCGCTTGATCCGCCCGAAATGGGATCTGTAGCGTGTGTACGCTCGAAGCGCTTACTCTATTTACGATGTAAAATCCTTTTCGCGTAGAGAAATTCGTATGGAATTCGTTGGACATTGATCCTCCTCAGAACTATCTCCAATGAAATTAATTTCCTTATTTCTTTTTCCCATTGTAGATGAATTAAATGATCCCAATCATAAAGTGTTTTCATGAAAGCTGTTTTAACACTCATTTGATATCGATTGGTGTTACTTTTTTTCTGAACACACTTGTCTCTCATATAAAAGAAATTCAAGGAAATCTTGATGTCAAATGTTGTGTGATGAAAAGTCTGTGGTGCAATTACTAAAGACCTGATGACGGTATGCAGATGATGTTCTCGTGATTTGACAACATGAAAAAGAAGAATCAAGTGGTTTCAGAAAAAAATCACACAACAATCGATATCTAAATTTATATTCAAATCAATCAAATGAGTGTTAAAACAAGTATTCTGAAAACACTTAATGGTGGGGCTCATTTAATTTCATCTATTAAAAGTATTCTCAAGAATAATAAATATCCAACGAATTTCATTTAAAAAATTATTTCAAATTTAGAGAGTATATAGATAATCAGGGACTAACTAAATGCATAACCAATATTGCAATAACGCTCGAAACAGAATACGCAATATCGTAGCCATATTTTTATAAATTAGGAGGATAGCAATATGACTATAACAGCAAGATTCATAGCAATAGGTACGCAAACAGAATAGGCCCGAATGTCATTCAATTTGATTTCTCATGTTCATGGACTTTCAAGAAAAATTCAAAGAATTGGTTCTAAATTCAATATATATGAGAACCGTTTTCAAAACACGAAATGATTTGAGATCTAAACTTACAAATATCAAACCTTCAAATAAGAAACGGAGTAAAAAAATTGTATTCACAATATTCCTTGCATTTGTAGAAAAATCTATACACGAGAAACGTCAACACCTTTCGAAATTAGAAAATCAGAATAACATATAATGTAGATATATTGGTAGATCGTGATCATGTGACTTCCAATAGGAGATCACATGATGGATTGGAATCACACGAAAAATCTATTGACGGAACCTTACAGTTATAAAAGAATAATAATCTGTTAAATTGTTAGGTGGGTGTGAATCGTATTTAGAATGATTTGTTGAAAATGGAACTGATTTCAGGGAATTTTTGAATGAAGTAGCAATTTCACCATCATAGTTATTAATATTAATCTATGAACATCATGGATTGGTGAATGTCAATTGAGAAATCGAAAATTCTCAACATTCCGTAAAGCTCATGTTGAGAAATTGTCTGAAAAGGAAGTCTTTTGACTAAATAACTTGACTCTAGAATGTACAAGTCCTCCGGATTCAAAGCATATTGCACTCAATGCTAAAAGAATACGAACGATGTCATTTTCGAAGACAAACTATGGTCTTTGTTGGTTATATCACTGAATGGAACGCAAGAAGCCGCAACCGTCGCCGCTGCCAGTCGACGAACCCAGCAGCCCATTGCCGCCTGTGTTGTAGCAGCTACGAACGCTTGTTTCGCATGAGCGCGAAGCCGCTTTAATAAGCTTCCAGTTATACTAGAAGCGTAATCTTCGTCCGGTGAATGAGACTCCGCTGCCGCATCAAACGTATCTCTGCCGTTTCAGCATTCCCTCCCGCAGTCCAATGTCGGTCTGCGTTTCTTCTTAAATCAGGGCCCATATTCAAGTTTCTACAATTCTTTTCCCGTCTGTGAATAGAGATTTTTTTTTTTGAAACATAGGAACAGTTTGGTTTGGTTGTCAGTGTTAATTGATATTCTACAGATTTTCGTGTTATTCATAACTTTGGTATGGCCCAGGTTATGGCTTGATCTATTTTGATGAAATTGCCAAGGTAAAACCAAAAGATTGTCAACAGGGTGATTCACTGAACCCAAATATTCTCTAAACCGTCAGAATATTCTGGCGTTCTTTTTCTAACAAGTCAATATTGTCTCGAAATGTGCGTGAAAATCTGCGTGAAAAATAAAAACGCCAGGCGTCGAATGAAGAAGTATTATCACAATAGAGAAAAAATGAATGAAATAGAATGAATATAATACACGTTGCAAATCGCTGACGGTTAGAAACGGAAAATATAATATTCGGAAAAAAAATTCAGAATGAAACGCCGGGTGAGTCGAGACGAAAGGCCCAAACTGCAGGTGTGTATTCTGCATGTCCAAATAATTTCGAAAAACTCATATACTGTTATTCGATTCTCATTTGTTCTCGACCTATAGGGTAATTAGAATAACTTAAATAAATAATTTTTTTGTTTTTTAGTTAATCGCTTCTTATCTTATCTTATCTTATCTTACCTAGCTGTTTCACTACCTACATATAATTGGGAGTTGATGGCGGGGTTTTTTGAGCATTTAAATGAAACCATTCCAATGTAAAGAATGTTGTTTTTTTGTAATGAAGCTATGTTTTGAAAAAAAATTTAAAATCGGATGATAATATATGAGTTTTTAAAATTATTTCGACCAGTAGAATACACAACTGGAGTTTGGGTGTTCCCTCAGACTTACCCTGTATAGGTAATAACGGCTGTCATACATTAATTAAATCATTTCATTATATGTGACTCTGGTCAAATACACTGCGCAAAAAAATTAACGCACATTCTGGAAATCCCAATTTTAATGAAAGTTAACTCTACATTGGATTTAAAACTTATTTTTTATATTCCCTCGGGAAGGTTTGGAACGTAACAAGACACATTAAATGGAAGAAATATTCAGGATTTCACCGAATCTTATGTGAAAGAAAAGAAATGAACAATTTTCAAAATACTAAAATGCTGATAAGTGATTAGATACTTGGTTTTTCCAGCCCTTGCATTAATTACAGCTTGGCAACGACGGTTCATACTCAAATTAAGTGATCTTGAAATATTCTGATCTAATCCTTCCCAGATCAAGAGTAGCTGGATGATTTTCTGAACTTTTCAGCCTTCTATTGAGGTTGTCCGAAACCTGCTCAATCGGATTGAGATCTGGACTTCTTGCTGGCCATTCCATTCGAGAGAATTCAACCTCTTCAAGGTACTCCTGAACTATGCGCGCACGATGGGGTTTGGTATTATCATCCATAAAAATGAAATTTTTACCAATGCATTAAGCTTTAAGTACTTCAAGAGTGTTCCTAATATGCTTATCAGCATTCATAGCTCCATTATCAACGACCACTAGGTATGTGCGAGCAGTCGAAGATATTCTTCCCCATACAATAATCGATCCCCCCTCGAAACCAGTAGGATTGAGGAAATTGCAATGAGCATATCTTTCATGTGAACGTCTGTATACAAGGGAACGTCGATCACAATGGTAGAGGCTGAATCTAGACTCATATGTGAAGAGCTCTCTTTCACAATCTGTCTCTTCCAATGGATATGCTTTCTCGGGAAATCCAAACGTTTCAGATAACATTTTCTTCATAATCGAGTGTTCGATTTGTGAAATCGCCCTACAGAAAGTGTTGTTGATTCGCCATCCGTGAACACTTTCAAAAACAGATTAGACCGATGCTCCAGTGATTGAGTGTTTCTTTATGATCATTTCATTTATTGTTTCTTGCACTAAGGAATTCATTCATTCATACTTGACTGTTCTACTTGTGTTGAGTTTAGGAATTTGTGTTCATATCCTTATTTGATAATAATAATAACTGAAGTCGCAGCTATCGGAATTCGGAATTGTGTAACAACAGTCAGAATCCATAATCAGACCATACAACATCGAAGAGATTGGAAAGTAAATTTCAAGATAAAAAAGAAGTGCTTCTGGGAAAAAAACGGAGTAATGAACAACCCACCTTAAGAATCTACCAGACGAGTTTCTCGCAGCACTCGTTAAACTGACAGATAGCATTTTCAAGTACCATCGTATCCCCGAATCTTGAAAAAATGCCATCGTCATTATGATCCCGAAAAATGGTACGGACTAGTGTTGGGTAACTCTTGTAAGATGCGGTTCATGTGTCCCGGACACGACCCAGAAATGTAAGAGCGGCTCATTTTGAAAAACTGTATCACCTCAATTCGAATGTCCCACTAAGCGACAACGCGTCACGCATCTGTGGGGCGATCGAGCGAGGAGGATGGTACGAAGTACGAAGGGTTACGTTACGGACGTTACGGTTCGAAAGACGCAGGGAGCGAGACCGACGCAGGCACGCAGGTACTCGGAGATCGGAGATGCAATTGAATGATGTTGGATGTTGGTTTGGTAGGGGGGGTTCGGATTGTTCGGAAGACAAGAGTCTCGGACCCGACATCTCGATAAACACATCGGATCGATCGGCCGTAGAATTTCGCCAGGAGCGCAATCCGAGCGATCTGATTCTGATAATCAGATGTGTTTTGCCGAACTGAAGTAATAAAAATACAGTGACCCTACACTAATTGCTTTCAGCTTTCATGTTGATAGAAGGTACTTCCATCTGGACTGGGGGTTATTCCTCATAACAAAATTAGGGTTGTTCTTTCAGGTTGCTTCTTTCTTTGGGCAATCTAACCTCTTACCGACCGAATATACAGGGAGTTTGTACAACAAGGAGAATATTGTTTATTCATAGAAGGCGAAAGTATAGTCCCATGAGCCTCATAGTCATAAATGTTGAAATTGCGAATTGTATCTGAATTATTTCAAATTAAACAAGAATTTTATTCTTAAGTTCAAATTTATAATAATTTATTTTCATTTTCAATAACTCTTATTTTTTGTTTTTTTACATGTTTCGTTTTTTATGAAAGTTACATTTTATTTATATTTTATTGAAATAAAAATTTCAAAATATATTTTCTGCTCAAATTTTTTGTGTGGGAATATGTCCGCTGAAAACAATGAAGAACGACGGGTTAAGGCTCAAGAATATGGTATTCTAATAGTCCAATACCTCTCCAAACCTTGAAAGTATAATCAGAATGATATTATCATCTTTAGATAAAACCATTAATATAAATAACATCCAGAGATCATATGATCTCAGTTCATGTTGAATTTATAAATTGTAATGGAAACAATTCGTTCCTAAACTAACAAACTGTTCATAATATACTTCAAATTTTTGGTTGAATGAGAATATATTATCACGGTAAGTTTCAATTATTTCGTATAACTATATTCCTTCATTTTCGGTGTAATTTGTAATTTGAATCAAAGAAATATTACGCGACCTTCCACTCTCACCCGCTCACCGTCGCTCCATTTTCAATACAAACTTCCAACAGTTGTTAATACACATTCTGAATTAGTGTGCCTTCTGCCTTCCCCACATCCCCACCGCTTCAACTCTAACTCTAACGTCTAACACACGTAACGACGTTCGACGTTATCCCCCTTTCTTTTGCTTGCATGGGCCCAGTTCCAGTTGCGAGCGACAAAGTATGTAGTAGAGCAAATTTTGTCTCGACTGCCTAACGCGTCATGAACGCTCGGAAGTCCCGGAACGCCTCGCCTCATTGGAAGTGGTACACTGTACTGCTAAAATACAAAAGTAAGGCACCTCTTACAAACTCAATTTTAAACCGTGTACTACCCAACACTAGTACGGACGCGTTATTTTCGCAAAGTCGTCGTCCAATCAGCCTCATCTGCACACTCTAAAAGTTGGTTGAAAAAATAGTCCAACGACGATAAGAAGAAGAACTGGAGGACAACAGAGTCATTCCGGACGAACAATTTGGATTCAGGACTGAACTACAAGTTTTCAGGTTAACGAAACTGTTGATCAAAAACATGCCAATTTGGCCGATCTGTTCGATATGTCGAAAGTTTTCTATGAAATGTGGCGCCATAGGCTCATAGTTAAGATGATCCAAGTCGGAATAAGCATTCCGTTAATAAAAATGACGAAAAACTATCTAAAAGAGAGAGAACATTCCAAGTGGAGAATGGCCATTGCTTATCTGCTTATATAACCTCCAGAAAAGCGGTGTCTTGTCACCAAAGCTCTACAACATCACCTACGCTGATGACACGGCTATTCTTGTGCATTCGCGGAGTTTAAACTCCGTACAGAGATACATCCAATCCGCAACGGACTCTGTTCTAAACAAGATGAAAAGAAGGAAAATAAAGATAAATGCCAAGAAAACCCAAGCCACTGTCTTCAGCAAAAAAGCTTCTCGGCCAACCAAAAAACTAAAGGTCTACAACGTGAAGATTCCCTGAGAAATTACTGTGATATATCTGGGAGTTACTTTCGATTGAAAATTAACGTGAAAGGACCACATCGATGAGACCAAAACGAAAGCTAGTGCCATACAAGCCAAACTTTACCCTCTACTTGCGAGGAAAAGCAAATTGAGCATTGCCAATAAACTTAGGCTATACAAAGCTACAATAATTACCGCAATCACGTTTTGCTCAACTGTATGGAGACAAGCCGCGAATTGCCACATGAATTCAATTGAAATATTCCAGAACAAGATCGTGAGACAGATAACGGATGCACTGGGCATATCTTTTATGTGGACGTCTGTATACTAGGAAACGTCGATCACAATGGTAGAGGCAGAATCTAGACTCATCTGTGAAGAGAACTCTTTCTCAATCGGCCTCTTCCCAATATATACTCTTTCGCAAAATCCAAACACGCCCTTCGATTGGCTGGGGTAAGAGCTGGGCCCCTTGCCGCGATACGAGGCCCTAAATCATACTCTCCGAGGCGACTTCTTATTGTCTGAGTGCTAATTTGCACACCATGAGTTTGCTCAAGCTGATTTTGAAGGAGGCAAGCGGTTGCAAACCGTTGTTTCAACTCAACGAACAAACTCTCAAGTAACGTTCTTCAATGGCTGTCCTGGTCTTCGGACATTCATACCTGTCTCTCTGAATCGCTGCAACATTTTGGACACACTTTTATGGAAAACTCCAAACCTTCCTGCAATTCTTGTGTATGTCCACACTTCTTCTCGCCAAACTACCGCTTGGGCACCTTCCTCTTGAGTCAAGTTGCTAGTTTCGCATTGTATAGGGATGGAGTGTAGAAAATCAAACGAAGGAAAAACTATTGATCACTAGAATTGATCGAGAACAACTGATTTTAGAATGGAGCCAATACAATCTTTCTTATTCCTAGTGGAAATAAACATCTGTATCGAAAGAAAACGTTAAAAGTGGGTAACATATGCATGCATAATTCTGATAAAAATAATTATCATTGGGAACACCTTCAGTTGTAGAATAAACTTGAGATTTCCATAATGTGGATTTTTTTTTGCGCAGTGTATATTCATATGTAAAGTAAATTCTTATAATTAGATGTTTTCAATTTTCATCAGAATTTTATATGTCCCAAACGAAGTAATCTAGAGGATTCAAATCAGGCGACTTTTATGGCCTAGCATGGCCTCCACGGCCAGTCCATCTATCCGAATAATTCATATTTTGGTAATTTATGACATTTAATGTGAAATGGGGTTGTGCTGTCATGCTGTAGGTACATGCGGAAATATACATTTTTCAATAGTATTGATTTAATGTAGTATACAAGTTGGGGTAGCCAGATATTGACAGAGAATTTGTTTTGCTGGAAGCTCAATTAGAAATTTGATAATGAGGTCACGGATATATTTTTAAAATAGAGAAAACCATTTCTAAAATTCTATGTAAAATTTGAGTTGGTCCTTAGCGCGATGTTGATTTGCCCATCGCTCTTGCTCCGACTCGGCTTTATCTTTGTTTTTGCTAAAATTCGTAGAGAGAGCTCGACGTTTTTGCGAGCTACTATTTCGAGAGGATGAACTTGAATATTCACGGTATGCATCTTCAACGGATATTATTTCGAAGAACTTCAGAGGGCAATGAGACCAAATATGATAACACCTCTGAAATTGCCCCTGATAAAAGAACCATCTTACCATACATCTCTAAGGTCACAGATTGAATTGGTAGAACAACATCGACACCTATTATGAGCGACACAAAAATCTTGGGCAAATGATCAGAACTACCTTCACAAGAGATCATAGATTATTCCGAATGTCAAAAGTTTCTTATCTCAGGAAATTGAAATTTATGAACATAACAGCAACATGACCAAAAAAGAAGAAACCCTTCGTTACATAGAGCCTGGTGCCAGAACTCCGAAAAAAACGAACATCAAGCCGATACAGGCAGGAGCGATTGGTCAATAAACATATTGCGCGTAAACTCACTATCCCTTCCCGTCTCCAACCTTGTAGATAACAACTCCGGATTGAAGAAGTCTGTGTCAGAAATTCAGCGTTCTAATAATTATCGAAAATCTCAGACCAAGAATCCGCTATGAATGAAATATAAGTATACTATATTTCCGATTCACAAAGAGTATAAATAATGAATCAATGCGGGACAACAAGATGAATGATACCACATCACAATATCGTAATTTCAAATCCAAAATACTGAATTTATCAATTTAAATACTTCTGCAATATTATCATCTATCGATATTTCTCAAAAGAGCATCATATCTTCACGAGTATCTGATATTTTCCCTCAGTACATTCTCCTCTCCCATTCCAATACGATCTCTTGAGTGTTGGAACTGCCCTCTGCAACGTGAAATACTTTCAAAATTAAACGAAATACTCAGATCATACATTCTGGTGACTTTCATATTGTACCTTGACAGTTAGTGCGATTGTTACGAAAATTGACAGATTACGGAGATTTGATAGGACATGAAGTCAGAATTCACAACCACAAAACGAAAAATAAAACTGAAAACAATGGGATAACGAATTAATTACAACACTACTTCAACTTCTGTAATAAGCACCCTCAATATCCATTTCTTATGTTCGTATGAATCTGGTAGCCATGGATCGAATAGATGAAACGCCCGTGGAGTGTTTGGAAGCAAGTTATTGAGGTACATTGAATGGAGCTCGGCGCTAATCAAAAAGTTTGCAGACACGATTTCATTCCGCTCGAAAATCAGATGGATAAAGTTCAAGAAGTTATGAATGGGGGATCAAATTCACAAACATTATCAATTAGGAAACTTCTGAAAAAGATGTATTGGAAGTGAGATATTATATGAATTTTTTCCAGAGATTAACTAACGAACCTATATAATCACAGTCAGAAACAGATATCCACGAGGGTTTCCATGAGTTGATATCCAACAATTTGTTAACAATGAATTGATGTCTGAAAATTGAGTCATAGTGAGGCTTGGAAAAAGACATTATTTATTTATTTTCTTCATGATTTCTCTTCGACTATCCTGTTATAAAAAGTGTTGAATGAGCTCGACTTTCATATCAAAGTTTTCGTCACAATTCATTCAATGAGTTTCATTATTGACTTTTAAAGGCCTTTTATGTAAAAAAATCAAACCTAAAAATGAAAAAATAGGCGAAGAAACATGTTTCATCGACGACACCTGCGACTTATGTGTGTGTTGAGCCAAAATTTCAAAAAAGGGGGTGTAGATTGAGCTCTCACAATGACGATGCATCAAATTGTATTTAGATTCATGTCCTTCCTAGTTTATACCCCGTTTAGGAAAAATCATTACAAAAATCTGTATTTAATTTTTTTGACAGAAATGTCGCTTTTAATATCACTTTCCTTAGTATCGATCCTTCGGTGGTTTGTTCATTTCCATTCCGTCAACTGTTTGAAGATAGAAGTACCCGTTTCCAGAGAGCGATTCAAGTATGACGACTAAAGATAACTGGACGTGAGCATTACTAGAATATTGAATGAAATTTTGTTTCAGTTTCTGTATGAACCAATTACGAATGAATATTCTGGAATGGAAGATGAAGTTTTCATTAAAAATAAGAGTCGAAGCAGAAATTTGGTATTTTGATGAAATGTGCTGAAACTGTGCCTTCAGCCTTCACCAAAAAAAAATCCCATTCATGGAAAAGAGGTGAAACTATCTCCGAAAATAAACCAAATTATGATAAACATATAATACCTCCCTAACTCAAGTGAAGAAATAGGAAACCTACAAAAGAGCTGAGCAATCTATCTTATGCAACTTTTGTATACAACACTCCCACCGGGAGTGTCCATTAGAAGTTTATGAAGAAACAATAATTCGATTACCTCTAAATTTTTCGTGAATCTTTATTAATGATATACAGGGTGTACCAAGTTCGGCGGCCCATTAGGCTTTTCTGAAGAACTGGACCTATTTGAAATCTGAATATTGGGATTATGTTATTGTTTGACATTATCTACTGATCTAAAATATTCTTGGAGCCTGGCCACTTTCAGTTATACAGGGAGCGAAAAAAAAATTTCAAAATTTTTTTTCTCTTTTTGTTGCTTTTAAATTTGATAGAGTATGCAACTCTGAATACATTTGTACTCGAATCGTTGAATTCGTCAGGATACTTTCCAAAATATTTAGAAAAAACCGAAGAAAAAGGGGAGACAACTGTATTTGGTATTATGTTTGTTATTCCTAACCTAGATATCGTAAGCACAAACCGTTTTTACATTTCTGAAGGCGAAGTATGTGGAAATATTGTACATTCTCAGAATTTTGAAAAACTTGTCACAGGGTGTTCCAAATGTTGGTTCAGAAATTATTATCAAGATTGACCCATAACTTTCGTTTTTCGAATTAGAACCCTATTTTTTCATAATTGCGTTGGATTGTGCGAAGAAAAATGATGATAATGCTATTGCTCCTAAAATTAATAATTCTTGAGTTATTCAGGAATTCCTGATTTCATGTTGTACGTACCGTCAAATTCATAGAATCTGTTTCATATCAACAATGATCTTGGTCATACAAGATAAATTACTCAAATAACTCACTATTGACTTCTTCTTTTCTGAATTCATTTATCATTATTGATGTGAAACAGATTTCATGAATAGAAACAGAAAATCCTAAATAATTATGTTGTTATGGTGGATAACTGGTTTATAATATAGATTAATTCAAGTCCACACGCGGAAATTATTCTTTCGTGGAATTTTAGGTTTATGTTTATTTATCCAAAATGGAATTGTAAATTATTGTATTTGATTGTGGTGGTACTAATAAACATATTTGATTGATTGATTGATTAGTAATTTTCGGAGTATCAACTTGTTGGAATATTATCATAATTTTTCTTCGCAGAATCCAACGCAATCATAAAAAAATAGGGTTCTGATTTGAAAAACGGAATTTATGATCCAATTCTCATCCCAAATTTTGAACCAACAATTGAAACACCCTGTGTCGGGTTATTCAAAATTCTGAAAATGTACAATATTTCCACAATCTCCGCCTTCAAAAATAAGAAAACAGTTTGTGCTTACGATATCAAGTTTAGAAATAACAAACATGATACCGAAGACACTTATCTCTCTTTTATCCTCAGTTTTTTCTCGATATTTCGGAAAGTATTTTGACGAATGCAACGATTTGAGTACGAATTCATGCGGAATTACATATTCTATCAAATTCAAAAACAAAAAAACAGAAAAAAAATGTTTCAAATTTTTTTCACTCCCTTCATAACTGAAAGTGGTCAAGCTCCAGAATTTTTATATCGGTAGATAATGTCAAACAATAATATAATCTAAATCTTCAGATTTCAAATAGGTCCAGTTCTCCAGAAACGCCTAATAGGCCTTGGTACACCCTGTATATAATTTAAAATATCAACGGGCTCAATCACCACATAAATTGAAAGCGCTTCAAAAATGCCCACTATTTCACAACGAGTTGAGTTTGTGGCGTATATGCCACCGGACGATTCCGCAACAGTTGCACAACCGTTACTTTCGATAAATGCGCCCAATGACTTCCGTTTTTCCCGTGAATGGCATCAACTTGTATGTTTTCAGAAAAAAATTAGGAATTGGTGCTTGTAGAACACAGTTAATTCAATGAGAGCGCAATGAACAATCTCCGATCTGAGTTTTGAAATGGCCTACCGGAAAAATATTCAACGTCACTATATAGAGCAAATAATGTTCTGATTAACTAGAAGGTATAACGAGAGAAGGAAATTCGAAATTAAGAATCCAAAAACAATGATCTAGTTATTGGGAAATTTCAACAATGAAACAATTTTTCGAATATTCGGCATTGTGAAATAAGAAAATTGATAGCATTTATAGTGAAACCAGAAGTCATTGATATTTGAAAGTATATCATAAATGAGGGACTATTTTACTTATATCATCACAGAAAATTTGAAATTGATCGAACTATGCTTTCCCCAAAATCTTCAAATTAGCGTTTAGGGTGGGACACCCTGTTTATTAATTCAGGATCTCGGAAACAACTCCAACGATTTTCATCAATGTTACAGATTATGGGTTGTTCGTTGTATCAAGGATCCAAGTCCGATATAAACTTAAATATGAAGATCAATTTAAGATTGGAAATGACGTTTCAATGGACACATGGATTTCATTCTCTTTAATTTCGAAATTCTGTGAAAATGTTTGCGAAACTGAATTGTACTCAAGCTAATTCTGGTTAGTTGTGATCATTCTCAAAGGGCAAAAGAAAAAGAACAGAAGGAATATTACCTCCTTGAAATTGATTCAAATGATGTAGCATGAATATTACATATCAAGTGATTGAATACCCACATTATGTGGTCAACTCCATTGCACTTATAGTTGTCGTAGAGAAAGTCAATTTTTTCGTTTTAACTAACCTGTTCACTTGAAAATGTTTCATTCTGTAAAGGATTAAACTAGAATAAAGTACACGCGGTGATATAGAGCAACGTCGGTTTATTTTGATATAGTTTCAAAACATCGCCAAGAGTCCAAAATTTATACATGACATGACTCAATGAAGAATCAACCTGAAGGAGCTAAAAGACCTAAACTGAAATTAAAAAAAAATTGATTATAATGTCTTTCAGTTATTCAAAGAATCAGATGGACTATGCTATATATTAACGAATCACTTGACGATAAAGTAGAAATGGCAACACCCCTGCCCCGACTTCAAATGGAAATGATCGAAATGAACCAACAATTAGCCATGCAGCTTCAACGCATTCTCGTTGCCCTTAAGTGAAATTTACAAATTGTATAAACTATACAATAAAAATAAATATCAACAAAAATTTATTCCTCTTCAAGACTATCGGTATGAATAAGATATCTTTCTTTTATTTTTTCTATAACAACTATATCAATATTAAAATTGAAAGCATACACTGTTTCGTAACATTATCGCACGTTACATCTATTCGGTGAGAATTTTGTTGTACTGTTATTTTTTATTGCTCAGCAAGTGCCAGCTCTGCTGGAATATTTAGCTTTACCTACGCATAGAAAGCAGGTCAGAATACTGTCACTTTTACGACGATCGGACAAAAATTTTATGCTGTATAAAAATGCTTTGCATTTCAAATCGATAATAAGTTTATGTTCCACACACTTAATCAAATATTCTTGTCAATTAAATGACAATTAAATAATGATTGGAAACCCATGCTTGAGTTGCGTTTCAGGAAACTGAAGTATTCAATAATTCAATGATGTAATTTCAATTGATTAAATTGATAAATATTCAGAATTCACGTACTAATGAGATGAAGATCGACATAACAATTATCCTCACTTTCTCAACAATTCGCAAACCTCTACAGGACAAAATTTTCCTCTCAAAGCCCTATATCAACATGTTTACAATAAAACAGTTTTCGTGCTGATATAAAAATTTTTCTTTTGTGACATCAAGTGAAAGTAACTGGTTTCGGCTGGTTGGCGACTGAGTGGTCCAACGAGGTGAGTAATAGGTATTATGAGCAACCTTATGACTGCACATCTCATTATTACATACTCCAAGTCAAGTATATAATTTTCTTATGTTCTAAATGTTGTAAAATTTTATGACGAATCCATTCCCAAAACTAATTCAAAAGTATATGTCAAGAATTTTTAACGCAATCCATTTTCAATATATTTTCTCAAAGTTTATTATAAAAAAGGTTTTAGTTTAAAACCAGCTCAGTGAAGGTCGATTCAGGGTCGCTTTTTCTACTACACAACAGTGATATTGCGTTTATTTGGGCATGGCTTGTGTTGAAGATGGCTATATTCATGCTGTTATTAGTTCTATAGAAATACCATTAAACTATGAAAAAATATCAACAGTAAACGAAATGGTTATCACCCCTAAAGCAGTTAATTACAATATTATTTCAGTATCGACTACAGAGCTTGTAAGAAATTGCTCCAAGACTTCAACCTGAAAATATTGGCATGTAAATTATTCATATATGAAATTTCCGCTTGGAGCTGAGCAGAGAGTTGTGGGGGGCAAAGATGAAAAACTATACCGAAAAACTACTGATGCTAGGATGTGAATGAAAATTCAAGTGCTTTTTTATAGGTTGCAGCGAATTCAATAAATAATGAAACATTTCAACATCAAAGTCTAGGGATGGATATTTCTTATCTTCCTCATTCACCGTCTTGGTTTTATCGAGTGAATAAATAAAACTTTTTGATCCCAGATTCTTTAACATTGTCAAGTGTGATTCAGAAACCGTCAAGTAAATTTCAGATAAGTCGCATTAATTTCAGAAAGCCACAATTAATGGCGGTATTCTGCTTTCATCTGTAAGCAAATCTGTAAATTTCCATAAGATTACAAGAAAATTACGATTCTCGACGCTTTCTATGAATCTGTAGCCTACAGGAAATATATCGAAAGGCACATTGCGAGGTTATATTGAATGGTTTGTTTTTATCACAAAATATAAAATACTTTCTCTACCCAACTACTTTTGTGTTTCATTTCGGCACTCGGGTTGAATCTTTCTCTTTCTTGTTGAAAAAAAAACACAAATTGAACATAAATATATACAATAAGCAATACTTACGGTCCAATTTTACAGAGAAATAAACGCTATTCTATGATCTCATTGCGAAGTAGTTCAAAATTGACACTTCTAATAAGACAATTACAGAAATTACATTATTTACGAGTCGGCCACATGGATACAGATAAATCGTACGCTACAGATCTGTAGCTTACAGAGAAAAAGCAGAATACCGCCATAAATTCCAGATTAGTCAAGTGAATTTCAGAAAACATCAAATGTTATTCAGATTAGTAATTTTAATTTCATCAATCATCAATTGTAATATAGATTGAATTAAGGGTATTTCAGAAAACGTCGAAATTCAGACTTAATTTCAAAGCAGCATATCAATGCATTTTGAATGGAAAATGCAATTGACGACATCTTAAATTCGATTGACTGTGCAATCTGAGCTGCTTTCGGCTTTGAAACTAGTTTCGAAGATATTTTGAAATATTTTCTATGCCAAGTCACTAGTTCGAAGATCGCTAAAATGCAAAGTTTTGAAAGCTTGTGTCGCCAGAGTGTTAAAAACGAAAATCAGCGCAGGACTATGACAGAATTGTCAAAATCTGATTTTAATAAAACGAAATATTTTCGAACATTTCTGTGTTTGACGTCACCGTTGCAACGTCAGATTACGTATCTTTTGAAACCTACGGAATATTCTCGGAAGTAATTGCACAAGTGCATCAAAATTACCGATAATTTTGCATGACAGCGTGTTGTCTAAAAACTGCATGAGTTCATTTTCATTTTTGGAGAAAGAGCCCGACAACGAAGGTGGAGGGCTTCTTCTTTAAAAATGAAAATGACCGAATGCAGTTTTTTCAAAGACAACTAGCTGGAATGCAGAATTATCAGGTCATTTTGATGCACGAGTGTAATTCGGGTGAATATTTCCCGAAATTGCTATGGATACGAGCAGTGCAATTATCGCAGGGATCTTTCGCTTCCTACAATGCAATTATCGCTGAAATTTTCGATAATTATTGCATTCTATTTACATGAAGTTTTTGACAGGAGGGAAATATTCGCTGTAATTTTCGATAATTGCATTCTATTTACATGAACTTTCTGACAGGAGGGAAATATTCGAAATAATTCCACGCCGAAATACAACTTTGAATTTCATCTGATATTTTCTGAAATAAAATTGATGTTTTCCGAAATTCAAATTACATACTAACGTGAAAAACATTTGATATTTTCTGAAATTAAATTGAGCAATCCGAATTTCATTCGATATTTCATGAAATTCAGTGAACTCATCTAGAAAACATCTGATATTTCCTGAAATACAATTGATTTTTTTGAAAATTAAGTACTGCTGTTTTCTGAATGTCAATTTACTACTTTAAAATTCCACTTGGAAATATTGTATTCAACTCGGATGTAATATTGAAATAATTCATCAAGAAAACAGTCATAATATTTACAATTGTGGACCACCTGGGTATTTGTAACGCCACCTCATCCAAGCTGTCTGAAGGAGTCAATGGTGTGCGTTCGAACAAACGGCTGGGTGCCAAAGTGAGAGCTGCATTCGTGTATCGATGACATAGGACAGTACGTGATCCTGATCTTGCCGACCTCCGTCTCCTACATTGCTCTTGGTGTTTCTTCTTCTTATCCTCTTCGGCCTTGCGCAGGTTGTGTAGACGAAAAAAGTACATGGACATTCTGAATGAGCAAAATATAATTAGAACGGGTAAATGATGTACGAGCGAGTCACAGATTTGATGGTCTGACATGAAAATATACACAAAGTGGCATTAGAACAGTCTTCCGACATAATGACTGTGGTATATCAGGAATGAGGAATGTGCACAGGTATGCAAAATCGATCGAAACTTCGTCACAGTATAACCTATATGTATATGAAATCACTAGTTTTTGTTTCAGTCTAAAAGACCTAGTAGTTCAGATTTTACAAACCCGTGAATATTCAATTCCTCGCGGCGATGTGACGTCATACTACATTCGCAAATCGCACTCCGTGAGACGAAAGGCCCTTATATTGGACCCGGCTACGTACTGAACCTCGTAAGTCGTTGGATGTAAAGTGACGTCACACGGATCCATCGAACTCATGTTTATAACTCGATATCTCGGGCGCTATTTGAAGTATTCAAATAATTTTTGGACACAATATTTTCATTTTCTACGGAGAATAGGAATATGTAGAAATTGAAAAATGTGAACATTCCTCGTAAGGACTGAAGTTTTGTCCATATCAGCGGTAGGCTTCTTCAGATGAGTCTTGGTCAAAGGTTGTAACTGAATCGTGGAGGTACTGATGATTCGATTGCGGTATTCAATCCGGGGGTCTAGGATGGAGTAACAATTCAAGACCAGGAATCCACTGGAGATGCCTACTGCAGGGTGGTGAAACGTTGGGTAAATAAATTCCTAATACATAACTGCCAATAGGTCCGGAAGACTCTTATAATGTCATCATATCCGGTCATGAACTCAACTTACATATTGCGAGTAAACAGGGATATACAAGACGATATTTGCAGCGAATAGCGTGGAGTGAAGCATGGTCCGAAAATCTATGATTATGGAACTTTCCATCTTCTTCAAAATTTACTGCTTCGTTATTGAGAGTAATCTATCTAAAATTTACTGCTTCGTTATTGAGAGTGTTCTATCTCGTGAAAACTGTGTAATTCTGATATAAGATGAATATTTTCGCAAATCTGAGGAGATGGTCATCATTTCTTGCGAGAGAGTGTTTTCTGAAAATTCAGATTACACATTTGTATATATTAATGATTATGATAATAATAATGATAATGATGGCCTGGCACAAGCAAGCAAAACGTTAAATTGTCTATCCTTCCTTGCTCTACAAGATCTTCTGTGTTTCGAAAAACAACATATTACCTATTCCATCCACCATGTTTTAAGTGGAAAATCAACTAAATCAATTATAATGAAAAACGTGCGACTCATAAACTAATAACTAACAATACAAACCATTACTAAGAACAATACATTACATATTTTCATCAGATGTAAATACGTCCTTAATAAGTTTTGTCGAGGTGCTGCTTCAGTCGAAATAATAATAATAATAATAATAATAACCGTCTTAATTGAAGTTGAAAAAAATCATTTACAAATAGGCGATATTTAGCTAAAGCTATTTTTACATATAACCTACTCGCAATGAGAAAAAAAAACGAAATATGTATAAACAAAATCACCCAGTACCGCGACCCTGTTCCCCGACAGTCCCACACCGCATAAAAGATTAAACAATAACAAATGAAATAATAATAATAATTTCGATAATAATTTCAGAGAAGGTGACCCAAAAAGTATAGACCCAACAGAACTATGAAGATAAAAAATACTCGAGGTATATCCGCTTCACTTTCTTCTTAAAGTGGCAAAATTAAATGAGGTTTAGGTTAACAATTTTTCAAACATCTCGTACCACAATACATTTTATTCTTCAAATTTTTTTTATAAAGGGCTGCCATGCATTTCATCCCTGCTCCGTCGATCTCTTCGGCAAAAGCATTAGATTTGCAGAACAATTCTGCTGTTTTTCAGCAGGTTTGTGTTGATTTCAAACGCGTTTAGAAATTTCATTTTTTCTGTATCAAAAAATGATGACGTGGTGTCGCAGCCATCAGAAGCATGAAGGAATAATATGTAGCTTTCCGAAGCAGATGAAAACTTGTAGTGCGAAGGAGAAAAGTTTACTAGGGCCTTTTCTAGGCCCTAGTAAAGAAATGTTAGTACAATTAGGGGTTGAAACAAAGATTATCCACGCAATCATAAGACTGCTGAGCAAATTCAACAGCACTAGCTACGATGTAATGATCAGCATCCTCAGTAGGATGAGCTACTGCGCAATTTAACATTGTGGTTTGAAGGAATGGGGTTACCTTTTTATCACTTCATGGTGGTCTACAACTCTCATTCTATGACCTTTCATTCTGAGGTTTGTAGTTTCATGAGTATTTTACGTTTTTTTGGTAACAAAGTGTGTTTTTTAGAGAAGTGTGAACATTTCCATGTTTCGACGTTTGATTTCTATAAAACTACTAGTTCAAATTATAATGTCATAATAATTTTTGGAAGCAGTATTTCAATGATTGGAATGAAAGTATTACAAAGTTTTTGATGAAGTGCTCAGCTTAAAAGCTATTCGAGAAAAACCTAAAATAGTTCGAAAATTTCGAGGTTTTTCGATCATCACCACTTACGCTCCACTAGGAAACTGGGGCAAAGCTCAAACTACTCTTATTAGAGGCCTACAAGAATGACTGAAACATTTTCCAGAATTCCACCAATTATTTCCAGGCACATTAGTTTTTAAAGCTAATTTGCTTGGCCTAACCCTATTCTTGAGAGTTTTTTATATACCGTCAATCTTGTTAAAGTAAGATAGCCCATGATTCGATGCGACCGACGTCATGTCGAAATGTGTGAAGAAAAA
Organism: Hippodamia convergens; assembly: GCA_038502775.1. Classification (NCBI taxonomy): domain Eukaryota; kingdom Metazoa; phylum Arthropoda; class Insecta; order Coleoptera; family Coccinellidae; genus Hippodamia; species Hippodamia convergens. The sequence goes on from CM076610.1 coordinate 52,426,384, forward strand.
AAAACGGGCATCAAGACTTGAGTTGTTGAATTTTGGATGTCACAGAATGTGTTCGCTAGTAAAATCACCTCGCTGAAATAAATCAAGTGTCGCTTAGAAAACAAGTTAATGTCGAATAACTATTCCGCAAAGACGTTAGTTAATTATTAGTGGCAAATCTAGACAGTGACTATTATTTAGTGTAAGGTTAACAGAAAGTCCGCTCGCTGCGTGAATGTGCGATTGGAGGAAGTTCTCCCAGAAGGATAGGCCTATTCGTGAAGACAGAAGGCCGCCTCCAGGTCCAGCTTCTGGAAGGTCCGAGTAAGTGATATCTATACGGTGTGTTCGTCCTCTTGTCGGCTAAGATTGGTTCAAGTCCACTCCAGCGGAACCAAACAAACTGAGGTATTCTTTATCGCAACAAAGCTTTTCGGTATTTCTCTTTGAACGTCGCCATATGATCGTTTCATTGGGGGCTAGGCTTCTTATTTGAAATGTTGTTCTTCAAGTGGCACGCAGCTTATCTGATATTGCAGAAATTTTAATAAATTCCCCAATCAAGATATTTATATGAAAAATGGAAAACTATTCTGAAATATTTTCAATTCCATTTCCATCCTATTGGTGGGAAAAACACGTGTAACTAGTTTTTGATAACGAAACAACGTTGTGAGTTTGTTTACAATCGAAGACGAAGTTTTCACTCTTTTAGTAAACGTTTTGGGTTTCAGGATTACAATTTCATTGAATGTTACTTCTAAAATTAATTGCGCATCTTATGTATCCGTTAAAAAACATCTCTCGTATTTTATTCATTCAATATTAGAAAGAGAAAAGTTATTAAATTCGCAAATTAGAAACGGCAGTTTGAATATTTTTTAATTTTTCATATATTAGAAAAAATACCAGAGAGAAAGAAAAAATATATATGTGGAGCTTGCAGAGAAAACTCCAGAGAAAAAGAAAATGCATTTTCTGAGCAATGAGAGGTATTTTATAAAGACATTGCCTGAGGCAAAATCAATTATTCAGCACAATGGCGTATCAGAATCCCCTGGAACTAAAGGGGCCTAAAAACTAAACGAGGAGCTTCAAATGAGGCCCCAATAATTTCAATTTATTGAACTTGCCGATTCGCTTAATTTTTCTGATGATTGAATTAAAAAACAGAAACAATGAAGATACAAATATTAATACCCATAAAATGGTAAAAAAAAACATATAATGTTTCCAATTATTCCATTCTAATTATCACTCAATTACTCCGTATGATGAACTATTTTCAACAGTTTTTTGATATTTCGTCAAGCTTTTCGGAACTCTTTTCAAACATCGCCAAATGATCTTTTCATTGGGCTGAAGTTAATCAAAAATTATTTTAGGAATTCAATGTCGCAAACATGTTACCAGACTTTCGAGCATACTCTAGCTTTACACAAGAAAAAGCCTGGAGATTGGACATCGAGTTGAAAGATATGTTTGAACAAAAAAATTAGAATTAGATCATAAACAGCATAAAGGGGCCTTCACCTATTACCTGGCGGGGGAAGGGAACGCGAATTTTGAGCTACTCCACTGGTTTTTCCTTAATTCACAATGTCTGATTCTAATTCTCATTAACAAATGACAGCTAGTTCGTTCAGGACTGAAACCGTTTTTTTTTTAATAATCTCGTTATGAAATCTTATGAAGCATAAAAAGGGTTTCAAAATCATTTCCTCATCCTCCAGCTGGACTTTGATAGAATTTAAATAATGAGTTTCAGGTTGAGCTGAGAAATGGTGCTTCGAGAGCTTTCCCTATTCACTTCATGCAGTTCATTTTCTCGGAAGTGACGCATCAGCAGTGAACTTATAGAAACACCGTACATTAGAATATGTTACGGAACTGATAAAATGAAAGGATCATATTTCAAAGCTCTCGTTTGTGAAGGTTTTCTTTCGACAAATAAGTTAAGTGGATATGCTTGTAGTATTAAAGAGAAAATTCAATTTTAATGAGACTAATCTGAGGGCTATGAGGAAATGAAATGATGATCTGCCTCTTTTTCCAATAATGTCTCCCGAAGTGGCTGTTTCCCCGACTCAGGGTCGGCTTTGACATTGCAAAAATTGGAAGGATCCCTTCTATTTCTACTTAAAAAAATGGGTAACCTCACAAAAACGCAATTTATAAGTTAAAAGGAAACTGCTTGAACATTAAATATCGAATCCATTTGATTAAAAAAAAAAGAATATTGCAGGCAATGATTGAACCATTGAACTTCACAGCAATGATTACTTCGAATGCAATAAATCAGGATTCAATTTCATTGAAATTGGAAGGGGTTTATACCCCCTTAATCAAATTATATCTTCTAACCACAGCACCCAGCCTACACTTTGTGAATAATAATAATTATTCAGTTAGAATTTCAAAATACAAGTCGTAATTAAATTAACTTCAAGAACAAATATCAAAAAAAGTCATAAGGCGAAAACAGCTCTGCCTGTTAGTTGTATATAAATCAATTTTTTATTGTAACCCTTAGCAAAACAATACACACATTTCGATAACACATTCAGAATAGAATAGAATACCTTTATTCACCAATAATAATTGCGTATACAATGAAAATGGGAAATGTCCCATACAATCAATACTCTTGTAGCCTCCGCCTTCGGTGTCAAAAATGAAAATGGCCGAATGCAGTTTTTCAAAGACAACACGCTGGAAGGAAGAATTATCAGGTCATTTTGATGCACGAGTGTAATTCGGGTGAATATTTCCCTAAATTGTTATGGATCCGAGCAGTGCAATTATCCCAGGAATCTTTCGCTCTCTACAATGCAATTATCGTTGTAATTTTCGATAATTGCTTTCGATTAACATGGCGTTTTTGACAGGAGGGAAATATTCTGAATAATTGAATAAGACTATCTGGGCTAGATGATCCGATAGGTGAGGATTTTTGCAGTGCACAGAAAAGCAAGCAATATTTGTTATCACGTTGTTGATACATTTGCCACATAAAGCCAAAAATAAACCAGTAGTTTAATAGTCAAAATCATCATCATAGAAGGTCCAGATCAAGGTGAAAAAGTCTCAAAATCTGGATGAAAATTCTCAATTTAGATAACAAAATCTACAATAAATTTCACCAAGGGAAAAATCCACTTCATCAGCATCTACGCACCTGACATATGCAAGGCAATAGAAGAAAGAGAACAATTCTTTGACGATCTTCAGGGAGTAATAGACAACATCAGTAGTCGAGACTCCATATTCGTTATGGGAGATTTCAATTCGAGAATCGGGAATACCACCATACCCGGAATCATGCAGAGATTCAACGAAGAGATAACAAACAGAAACGGAGACATGCTGATAGAACTGTGCGCCCATAATGAGTTACGTATAAATAATACATACTTCGATCATAAACCACAACACAAGTATACATTCCACAACACAAGGGGCCAAAAATCGATGATTGACTTCATAATTACCAACCGAAGGCTACATCCCAGAGATATAATTGACGTACGAACATTAACATCTGCAAATGCTGTCACACAGCATAGTTTGGTCTTATGTAAAGCCCGAATCACCCCATATAGATTAACCAGATCAAAAGTACCAAACTATAAAACCAAGTTTAATATAGAATCCCTTAAAGACGAAAGCACCAAATTCCTGTTCCAGAAACGAATGCAGGAAAAAATATCCCTGAACTGCATAACCGAATTGGACAACGTTGAAGAAGCCTGGTCAAAATTGAAAGCCAACATAACAAGTAGTGCCGCAGAAGCAATAGGCCAAAGAACCATTAACACAAATGCATCAAAAAACAATAAGCCATGGTTCACACAAGAAGTTAAGACAGCAGCTAAGGAAAAACGGGACGCATATATAAGATTCATGAGTAACCAATCTTCGGAAGCATACGAGACATATAAGGAAGTCAGAAACAGAGTGAACGGTGAAATAAAGAGACTGAAGCAAACATACTGGGAACGGTTTTCATCAGAGATGGAGCATGACATGTATGGAGGTCAAAAGAAGATGTGGAACATGCTGAGAGAAAGGGGAAAGCAGGTAAATGAAGAAGTAAAAATCAACACTATAAAACCAGAGACGTGGATAGAACACTTCAAAAATCTATACACTTACCCTGAAATACAAACAGAAAAACAAAAACAAAGTAAAACGCTCTATGGGGAAGACAACATCGAAGATATAACAACTGAGGAGGTACAAATAGCTATCAGGAAAATGAAGAACAGGAAATCGCCAGGAACAGATGGTATCAATAACGAACTCATCAAACACGGATGTTCAGAGGTGGTGGTAGAATTAACCAAACTTTTTCGAAAAATACTGGGGCACGGAACCATACCAGAGGAGTGGAGAACAAGTATAACTATACCAGTTTTCAAAAGAGGAGTGAAAGCCGACCCGAAAAATTACAGAGGCATAACACTGCTCCAATCCTCATTAAAACTAATGACGAAAATTTTATCACAGAGACTAATTAACACCGTAGGCGTGTCAGAGGAACAACAAGGATTCAGATCCAACAGATCTACCACCGACGCAATCTTCATAATGCGGCAATTAATAGAGAAGTCCATAAAGTTTAACAAACCTCTCTTCCTATGCTTTGTGGATCTCACCAATGCATTCGACAGAGTTCGGCTGAGTGATGTAATACAACGCTTGAGGAAGAAAAACACCCATGAAAAGATCATCGAAATAGTCAGAGAACTAAACACTTGCAACAGAACAAGAATAAAAACGGAACAAGGACTGACCGAAGAGATAAGAACTTCCGTAGGAATCAGACAAGGAGACAGCCTCAGCCCGACGCTCTTTAATGTCGTTATGGACGAAATAATAGAAAGCGTTAAAGGCACCAACATCGGCTACAAAATGGGAAACCGATCTCTGGGAATCCTCTGCTATGCGGACGATGCGGTTCTTATGGCAGAGAATGAAGATGACCTCCAACGCCTACTCCATAGATTCAACATAACATCACACAAACTAAACATGGTGATCTCTCACAAAAAAACCCAATCGATGGTTATTGCCAAGAGCCCTATCAGATGTAAACTGATGGTTGATGGACACATGATAAACCAAGTGATGAATTTCAACTACCTCGGAACACATGTATCGTACAGCAGACTCACCGCGGAGGAAGTGAAGACACAGGCCAACAAGGCAGCCAGAATATCGGGATACCTGAGGGATATTATATGGAGGAACAAACACATGAGCATGGAAAGTAAAGTAAGAATATACAAAACATGTGTTAGACCAGTGCTCACATACGCGGCCAAAACAAGAGCTGAGACATCGCACACCAAAAGGTTATTGAGAACTACAGAGATGAAGGTGCTTAGATCTATAAGAGGAATTTCACTCCGAGATAGAGTAAGAAATGAGGACACATTAAGGGAAACCGGAGTTCAGGATGTGGTGAGATGGATACGAGCACGACGACGAGAATGGAGGGATCATGTCGACAGAATGGACACTGATAGAATTGCGAAATGGGCAAAAACACAAAAACCGAACACTAAGAGACCACTAGGAAGGCCGCCAAAAAGATGGCACGACAGCTGGACGTCCATATCACAGGAGCTGGAATGACAGAGGAAACAGGATCAGATCCTATAGCAAGTGGAAGAAGAAGAAGAAGAAAATCTACGACAAAGCCGGGCATAAACACTGTACCTATCGAGTTCCACATATTTTCAACTTTTATTCGACAATTTATCAAAAAGTTCTGATCCAATTTCTATCATCCATATTTCAACACTTTTTGTATATTTCTTCAGATTTTTCAAGTATTTTATTTCATGAGGTAGTAGTGCATTTATTCTTGGTGCTCAATATATGCAATTTCTCTGACCTATGCGTTTTTTTGCCCTCAACGTTCTGCAACTTGTTGCTCTCGTCTGGTAATTTATTATAATCTACAATACCTATCTATTTGTATTTTCGATTTCTAGATACACTGAAGAATTTTTAGAGAGAAGATCTGAGTCGGACCAGACTTTATTGTGTCCCCCGCTTTTGGAAGAGAAAGTTTCTGGTAGATTTCAAGATCACCCTAAGCAGGAAAGCCCGATTCATAAGAACAGAAAGATGAATATCTTGGTTTACTGATATTCATTGTTAATTTATTAAATTTTAACCAATCATTTGTTATCATGAGGTGTACCTCTCTTCCTATGACTCTTTTTCGTAGAAAATTTTCGTATCATCAAAAAATACATAATTATTTCGGCCGTCCTCATTTTAAGTGAAATAATCATTTAAAATAGCCAAGTAAGATCTCAATATGTCATATGCTCTACCTCGAATTCCGTACCGGTAAAATGTGTTCAATAGGGTTGGATGATCCACGGTGCCGAAAGCTTCAGATATATCTACAAAAATACTCAATGTTGGGAGTTTTCCTCGAGCGAATTACTTGCCAATTTTAAATTAATCTGGATTGCTTCCCATTTCAAAGCATATATGGGTCGAAAGAGCAACAGGTTTCGATAAAACTGTTTTATATTTTTTTAATAGTTCTGTCTTTATGCCATCATATTCTGGAGCTCTTCCTTCCTTGAAATCATATATAATTCATTCCACTTTCTCTCTGTCCGTCGGATAAAGAAATATCGACTCTCCCACAGGAATATCCTCCTCAATAAAGTTGTCTGGCTTCACAATTTCTTCTGCATATCTTTCTCCAATTTCACAAATATATCTGATAAATACTCATACGATATCTTTCACATAAACCAACAAATTTCCTTGTCTCTTATAGCCTAATTTATGTTCTAAGTTTGATCCCATTACACAAGACTTTGGAATCAGTACCTACCACCTCTCATTATTGTCTCCTCAGAATAAATTCCATAGGGGCCTTGCTCATCAGTTTGCTAAATTAACTTTTTAATGTCTGTTCATACATTTTGTTTCTTCATTAGGAGGATGAGTCATAATATTTTTGTAGAGCTCATTTTTCTGCTGTCACCCAATCCTTCCTACCGTTCATCCTTCTTTCACACTCTTCAAAATAGCTACTTGATACCAAATATCATGTGAGTTTCATAATGAAATCCGATGTTGCTTCATTCATATCTATTTCTTCCATTATATCACGATTTAGTATTCAATTTGTTTTCCACCTCTTCGTAATTGATATAATTTTTAATACTTCTCTTGTCTCATTTTCTGTATGAGAATATCTAGACACTTCAAAACTGGACAAGGATCTGTGATGAGGGCCCTTATAATAATGCTTTTCAATTTTTACTTTTCATTCTAAAGAGCAATGATCTAAACCACTGCCAATCAGAGGTCTAGTACATAGACTTATTCGTGTATGAATCATATTCATATGAACTCAAAATGTTGTGATAAATATTTTCCTCAATCGTTGTCTATGTTCATATTCCCTATCAAAAGATGATAATCTGATATCATATTCCTTTTACCTGGTATATTCCATATACCTTTTACGTGTTAAGATCATCATTAAAACCTTTCACGTTACTTTTAGGCGATCGGTCATTCCTGTAATTTTAATACTAATCCCGGACTCTTGTACATCGACTTCAAGACATCTGTTTCGCCTAAACGTATTATTTTTGACTCATACTTTAAATTAATCAACAAATAAAGGATCACGCCATGATTTCGATTTAATGTCTCCCCATTGTAAATGCACGAATAACCAGGTATCGTATAAAATAATAATAATAATAATAATAATAATATATTTATTGATCCCTTAAGACATTGACAATGTATAGGACAAGTCAATTGAAAAAAAAACAAAATAACATAACTTAAACAACAATATACATCATCAATATACAGCATCATCGTACTTCACTTCATTCAAAAAAAAAATTTTACAATGAAAGATTTTGAAGATGCAAATACCAGTTTGGAACACTTTTTCTTACAAATAATATGACAAGTAGGCTATAACTCAACAATCGCTCGTGAGGGTGCGCATATTGTACATCAAATTAGTGAAAAATTGAACGAAGAATTCAACTTATCAATTATTAATAATAATATGAACATTCAGTGAGCTATCATTAAGAAATATCTGAAATTCATCAACTCTTTTTTTATGCTTCGAATATTCATATGTAGGAATTTCATGTTATGTTATTCGCAGAGACAGCTGATATCGGATAAATTCTTCACGATTCCTGTGTCATGAGTTGGAGCCTCATAATCTTCTATAGAGATCCAGCTTGACATACAACACACTTTCATGAAAATGCAATCTTCTAAAACCCCATTAACCTGACTCTATTTCTCAAACTCGAATTTTATTCCGTAACTGCTAATAATTGATTTCAAACGCATTAAATGTTGGGCATAACATAACTACTTTTTGAAGAGCAGTGGATTAAAAGAACAAAATTAAATAGTTGCTCTCTGGAAAGAAGAGATATAGTTTTATTAGGACCTACTTTGAAGCCCTGTTTCAGACTCCTTGTATGAAATTTCCTTATGAACTATAACCGAAACAGCATCATCGTACTTCACTTCATTCAAAAAAAAAACATCGCTCGTGAGGGTGCGCATATTGTACATCAAATTAGTGAAGAATTGAACGAAGAATTCAAATATATCTAAATATACAGTGTGTAACATTTGGAATAAAGAAGAGTTGACATTCTATTCCGGTAGAACCGGAAGTAGATTATGCTTTGAAATATTTTTCAATTCAAGATAATGTAATCTTAAACAAAAATGCGAAATCTGGAGTTTGTATCACAATTCCTTCCCTGAAAACTTTCAATGAAACACTTAAAAAAATTACCCTGTATGTGGGAGGACTTTACTCAGGACAAACTGGACCAAAACATCATCGCTGAATGTTGTTCTTGAGATAACTGAAAACACAGCGTAGACACGCACTTTTCCGATGATATGACATGCGACCAATGGGGAACGTCCATGGCAGTGCCGCAATGTCGAAGCTATCAGTTGAATCTATTTTCCGTTGATGAATTTGTTTGTTGTTTGAACAGATAATTCGTCAAGGAGAATTTTTCGGATATTCAAATGTTAAGAAGTTCAATATACTAACCTATCGCTTTTCAAAACCATATGGAGCAAGGCTATGGCCGAAAGGATATTTAAAATACTACTTTAAACTAGCGGCTCTGCTCGCATAAAATTTCAATAAAGACTGTTAACTATATTATGCGTTTTTCTCATCGGTGCTATAATATTCAGATTCTGTGCATCAGATACAGGTGAGTACAGTCATCAAAACACACAACGATAAATCAAATCAAAGTATTAATAATAGATATTGATGAACATGTATCTGAAAATCAAACTATGAAAACAACCCTGAATTATTGAAATATTCGTGAAACTTTGCTGAAAAAAAAACTCTACAATTTCTCATTCCCTCGATTCAACTACTCTGACGATCCCCATCCAAATCTAAATGATCGTAGGTCGAACGCGTTGAACCGCCTTCAATAACTTCGTGGTAGCACATAACTTTTTGCTCAAATTCGTTTTCTTCAAATTATCATACCTTGAAAAAAATATTCGTTAGAGAACCATGATTTGAAGAACATATTTCAGGAATAAATGCCGCAGGTAACAGTTACCCACATACATTCATTTTTATATGAATTCATTCCAGGTGAGTCAAGTGGTTTTTTCAAATTGAAAATAATTTCCGATTGAATCACATGTAATATTTCGTTATCGTGGGTTGTCTTCGATAGTTAGACAAATGCCGTCGCGGACTTTCTCATAGAATCTTTCGAGCACTAGGTACTTAATTTTCCCTGATAATGTTCCGCTATTTCTCATAGTTCATAAAGAGCCGACAGTAAAAGCCTGAAATTAATTGGTTTATCAGCGAATTGTTCATGAAAATTCAATATAGGTATTCTCTCATTTTCTTGTTTTTTTGGAATATGATTTCACATGACAACCTAGAAAGATAAAATCTCTACACTATGGATTCATCTGGTTCCTGAGTTCTGTGAAGACCAACAAACACACAAACACAGTTACTTTCACCTTCATATTAGCGTGGATTGTCTAGACCTGACCACTAATGTTGAGTGAAAGACACGATATGATGAATGATGAATGAATATTGAAATATTATATTCTAAATCAAGTTGCAGAATGAGCTCCTATTTCAACGCGAATGCGAGTTTTCGAAAGCATGAGTGTTGGAATTGCCTTCTGCAATGAGTATTTTACAGTATTTTTTCCATTTCAGTCATGTCAGGTTGGTGACTTTTGTATTGTTTGTATCTTGGCAGTTCGTGTGACTCACGAAATTTGGCAGATAACGGAATTTGAATTGAAAATTGCCAGATACTGATGTCAGTATTGACAACAGCAAACAAAAAATATATCTGTGCTGTAATGAGATTCATTACAGCACTCCTTTCAGTACTGTAATGTAAATTCCGATACTGAAATAGAAAGAAATAATTTCAAAGTAGCAATCCATTTCAATGACATATAATTAAAGTTTCAATATCTCTAGAATAGTAAAACAATTCCTTACTCGCTCGAAAATACCTGTCGCTTACAGGTAGTATTGGAAAATACGGATCTTTAGTCTGCATTCCTAGACTGTCCACGCAAGGAACTGTAAGGCATTTCTGCTAAATGAAAGTGTGATTCCATTGCGCCAAATTCGAGAAAAACGGGAATTTCGAGAAACTCATTAATTTTATTTTCGAGAAAATTTCAACACACTTCGTACACCAGGATATATATTTAAATATTTTAAAGAAATATCAGGAATTTGCCTTTATTCTAAAAATAGTGTCCTCTGCAGATGATTGAAAGAAACATCGCTTATCTTTTCAAAACTAATGAAGCAAAATATGATTCATGCTCACTATAGGTACATCATGTTTTAGAAATCTTAGTTATGCTTTCTACCGAAAGACATGAGTTTATGAAATTTCGCCATATCAAAATTCATTTTCCCATCCAGGAAAACTGTAATCATTTTCACAAAAAGCTCATTGCTGTTATGACCCCATTGTAAAATATCATCCCTACGGTATTATAAAATTTCAAAAGACTCCCTCATGACTTTCCGCGAAATGTTTTTATTCTCAACGCTAATCTTTCTACAACGATTCAATTAATGTGGATTCATTATCATACTAAGCACCCTCTTTTACTGCGGGCAGAAAGAGGAATATTGAACGCTCCCCGTTCAATTTCAAAAGAGAACACTGATGTTGAAATTGTCCAAGAAAAGGAAAATCTGACAGCGTTTGTCAGAGAATATCGAGTTTCTCTGTATAGTAGGTACGTCTTCAAAGACATTCTGATCAGTTATCTTATGCATTAGCTTCAGAATATTATTAATGTACAGGGTGATTCATTTACCTTGGTAACCCCAGTTTTCTCGAAAACGAATGTGTGAATGGCGTTTTCAACAAGTCAATGTTGGCTTGAGATGCGCATAAAAATCTGCGGAATGAATAAAGACGCCAGGCGTCGCGGCGGCATCAAATTTTTTTTCTCCAGGGACATACCTTTTTCAGGATAGATAATTTCATTCAGAATTTTTTTTCGAATACAATTTTTATCCATTTCTAACCGTTAGCGATCTGCAGCCTGTTTTATGTTGATTCTATTCCATTTATTCTCTTGTGTATTTTGGTACTTTGCCTTTATTTGGAGATATAGATATGATTTAGTGACTTGAAGACAAGTAGGCTTTGTTACAAACTATAATACAGGATTGACAGTTTCTTGTTGTCAGATTATTAGAACTTCTTGAGTTATAATTATTATATAAGAAAACGCATTGAAAAGCTTTGAAAAATATGTTTTCGCACGATGAAAAGGTGAATATGATTTTGATTTATGGAGAAGCCAACAAAAATGCTGTAGCTGCATGCCGGCTCTACGCAATGAGGTATCCTGAGCGGAACATACCAGACCGGAAAATATTTTCAAGATTAGAAAAGAATTTGCAGAAAAATAAAGAAGCATTCATAGCAAAAAAATCCAAGGAGAAAGTTGTCACAACGGACTCGAAGGTAGCAACTATATTACATTATTTCGAGAATCAACCGAGGGCGTCAATAAAATAAGGGAAGCATCAAGACATTTAAATATCACTTATAGTTCGATTCAAAGGGTTTTAAAAAGCAATAAATTTCATTACTACAAAATTCGAAACGTGCAATCTCTTCCTTTAATAGACTTTAAAAGAAGAAAAAATTATATAGCTCAAGTTTTAGTGGCATTGAATGATGATGCTGTTTTTTATAACCACATTTTATGGACCGATGAAACTCGATTTATCAGCCATGGCAAACCAAACAGAAAAAATTTCTATTACTGGTTGGATCAAAATCCAGACGACATCAGGCCGATTCAGCAACAAGGACATTTCGGGATAAACGTTTGTTGAGGCAATGTACGACGTCATTTGATAGGGCCATACTTTTATGAAGGCTCATTAACTGGGCAAAGATATCTTGATTTCCTTCAAAACCTATTGCCTAGTTTACTAGAAAATGTGCCACTTCAATTAAGAAGAAATATGTGGCTGCAGCAAGATAGGGCTCCACGCCACAACGCTGCTATTGTAAAGATATATTTGAATCGAGAATTCGAAAATAAATGGATAGGGACGAATGGACCCATCAGAAATCCCCAAGATCGCCAAGATCAGATTACTTTCTGTGGAGTACCCTGAAAAATATGTTATACCAAACTGAATCTAATAATTTGAACCTTTTGAAAACAAAGATAAGAATCGCGTGTGCCCGAGTAAACCCTAATATTTTAGCCAGAGTAACTCATAATGAAATAAGGAAAAGATATAATCTATATATGAATTATAATGGGCAGTATATAGAACATTTGATTTGAAATGTTTCATTTGTTATGAAAAAAATTGTTCATCGTCATAAAATAGCATTGTCATATATATTTAATGGAATTATTAATGAAGAAATAGTTTATTACAATTCCTCCTTGATTTTGAGAAATAAAATCTCATATATGTTTTGAAATGAAGGAATACTATCATAGTGAAAAAAATAAAATAAATGAAATAGAAACAACATAAATTTCTCTTCACAATGGCAGCGTTGTGACATGGAGCCCCATCTTGCTCTAGCCACATATTGGATCTTATTTGAAGAGGCAGATTGTTTAGAAAACAACCCTTCCTGAATTCAAGTCACTAAATCATATCTATGTCTCCAAATGAAGGGATACTACCACAATACAGAAAAGAAGAAATGGAATAGAATCAACATAAAACTCGCTGCAGATCGCTAACGGTTAGTAATGGATGAAAATTGTATTCGAAAAAAAAATACTGAATGAAATTATCTTTCGAATGACATGATAAAAATTGTATGTCCCTGGAGAAAAAATTTTTGATAGCGCTGCGAAGCCTGGCATCTTTATTCATTCCGCAGATTTTTATGCGCATCTGAAGCCAACATTGACTTTTCAAAACGCCATTCACAGAATGAAGAAATATTTGATCGTTTTCGAGAAAACTGGGGTTACCAAGATAAATGAATCACCCTGTACAGGATTTCCCAAATTGCTTGAATTTGAATGTAGTACTTCCACACTGCATACGTGAAAACGTTGAAATTGGTTATGGACTCGATTTACGGGGAAGCGCCATCAGTTAAAACCTAATGTATCTCATTTCCAGTAGAAAGGTGCTTCTAGAAAATTCTAATCGTTCTGAGATAATTTCGTGAATGAGAAAATTATGCCACATTCCGAAAATCGATAAAATATCATAATTGAGAAAAAAATTAAGATACCAGAAATGGTTTACCCACCTGTACCAGAAACAGTCAAAGTCAAGCAATTTGGGATACCACGTACTCGAAATATAAATGAATTTCTGTGGATAACCCTGTATCGATACTGGTTATACAGATCTGAAATAAAATAATGGTAGAATGCTGATCTGAATGTTAGATTCGAATGAGCTCGGAGTCCAGTACAACAGTACAACCACTGGTTTTTGGTCGGCTGGTTTTATGACGTGACTCATATGTACAATTTTGGAAATTTTCTTTTTTCGATAAGTTTTGTGCCGTAAGTTACGAATTTTGTGCAGTTTCAGTTTTCGAGATATTTCGAGTTTTCACTGTTATGTCACCAACTTGACGCTGTGTCTCATATATGGAATTTTGGAAAAAAAAATCCATAAATTGTGCTTATTTCGTGCCAATTTGTACCGTATATTATGAATTTTTTGCTCATTCAGTTTTCGAGATATTTCGAGTTTTCATTAGGATGAAAAAGAATATGATAACCAATTGAAATTATTTTATGTTTCATAAATGTCCTCGGTGTGGCCTCCGTGAAGGTAAAAATTTTTCAGGACATCACTTTTGAACCAAAGGTGCGACATATAAGTTCGATCAGGTATGTAGTCTGATATTTGTTCAGATGTTAATTCCTTATTGTTTCAGCCAAGCCTTCGGATAATATCTTTTCCTTTTTCGGGGCTACTGTAAATTACATAAAATTCATCAAAAACATATAACGAGTGAAATATCACACTTACATCATTTCGAGTTTTTAATATCAACAGAATTAAATCTGAATTATTCATTAACATCGGCTATTAATTAAATGGTCTCAGATATTTTATTCGATTGCTTCTCAGAGAGGATAATTGACTTTGAAGATAACACTTGTTTCAGAATATACAATCTCTACTATTTCGAACCTTTCTGCAAGCTCTAAGTGAACATTCTATATTTATTTTACTATTAATTTCCTTTATTCACATGATCAGTCTAGTTGAACTCATCATAAAAGATTAATAGAATTTAATCTAAATCATTCATCAACATTGGTTGGTAAAATGAATTGTCTCAGATATTTCATTCGATTGCTTCTGAAAGAGAAAAATCGACTTTGAAGGTCCCAGCAATCTCACATGGAAGAAGTTTTTTTCTAAGGTTTTCGCTCAATTAAGAGCTCTTGTGTGAAAATCCATACATTTACCTGTTTCGAACTCTCCTGCAAGCTCTGAGTGAACATTTTATATTTATTTGAAATTAATTTCCTTCATTCACATGATCAGTCTAGTTGAACTCATTAATGAAAAAGTCCAACATATTTCAATCCTACTTCCGTCACTTCAAATATTAACGATATCATCTGGTAATGTAAATTTTTCCCTGTTTATGGAAAATACGAAGTAGATCATCTCGTCTTAGGAGCAATGAAGTTATAAATCTGAGAGCACTTGTTGAACTGTTGTCTCCTCTAGAAGCCGAAAAAAATTTTCTGACATGAATGTCTAGAAGGAAAAGGCTCGTCTCCCAGAAATATTCCGAGTATATAAGGAATAGTATGCGCAGTGAGGAATGTTTACATTTTTCAATTTCTACATATTCCTATTCTCCGTAAAAAATGAAAATATTGTGTCCAAAAATTATTTGAATACTTCAAATAGCGCCCGAGTTATAAACATGAGTTCGATGGATCCGTCTGACGTCACTTTACATCCAACGACGTCACATCGCCGCGAGGAATTGAATATTCACGAGGTTGTGAAATCCGCACTACTAGGTCTTTTCGACTGAAACAAAAACTAGTGATTTCATATACATATAGGTTATACTGTGACGAATTTTCGATCGATTTTGCATACCTGTGAACATTCCTCATTAAGGGGTCCTCTATCAAACACCCTATTCAGCCTTTCTGACCTGCCAATAATCATAATCAACATAATACAACTTGGCTTAAGAGTTACAATTTTCATTTCGATTGAAATAACCTCACATACAAAACTTCTCAGAAGAGTGTTAAAGTTTTTGTTCTCAAAATTTTGACTTACTCTCTGAAGTTATCGCGAGTATTTTGTGGAAGCCAGTGCTCGAAACAGCTATACTGTTATCCGATGTTTTTTGTTTCTCTTTAAATTCATCGAACAATATTCGTATTCTTGTAAGGAGCTTATTCAGTTAGGGTTTTCGATTCTGAATTTATCCATTCCAAGTAAAAATACTTCCATTCTACTCCAGGAATTCATCATCAGGCTTCAGCAGTTCGGTACAGCAGATCAAAACCCATTTCTGCGAATCTGGAGTTGGCCGGATTTCGGAGTATTCAGATATCATAAGTAATGCATGTAAATTCGATTCTATTCATTTGAAGTAGTAGAATCTCTCATTCTGAATGAAGGGATTAATATTCCCGATAAAATTGCGGAAATCAGAAATGATCTAGTGAAAGCCTATCAAAAAACTGAATTAGTTGGATTCATAAACTGTGCTATTCTGCAATTATTCTTTGCTCGGTATGAAATTGGGTGTGAAACAATCAATTTATTTTCGGAAATTATGAGATGGTGCTTCATATTTGAAATCATTTCGCTTACATTTCACTACTCCGGAATCTCTATAATCATTGATACGAATCTGATAGATTTTTTGAAATATAGATGAATTCAAAATAGTAATCATCGTAATGAATACCATTTTCAATTCCCAGGCTCAAAGATCTTTCATCATGAGGTTGGAGAAATGATATAAGATTTTGTCACTGAGATGAGCGATATACCGGTTTCAGCCTTGTTTGTTCAATTCCCAGGCTCAGAGATCTTTTATCATGAGGTTGGAGAAATGATATTAGATTTTGTCAGTCAATGAGATGAGCGATATACCGGTTTCGGCCTTATTTGAAAATGGTATTCATTTCGATGATTACTTTTTTGAATTCATCTTTGTTTCAAAAATGTTTTCGGTGTTGGCCTCCGTAAAGGCAAAGAATTTTTTGTGTTTACCGTTTTATTCTTTTTCATAAGAATCTGATAGATGATCAAACTTCTCAGAATATGATGCCAGTAGTGAATATAGCATAGCTCGTACACTTCACATTTTTAGAAATCTAGAAACTACCGATTTCGTCACTCACTCATCATAAAAACTGTAAGGGACCTGATGTCATATCAAGTTGAAATTTTTTATGTGAGCCAGTTTTCAGTACACAAACAACAGAAAAATTCTTTAACTCGAAACTTTCACCCCCAACCTTTAGAACCAGAGGATGTGAAAGTTTGTATAACTAACAATGGATATATACAGATGGGGACTGCTTGTTATAAATGTTAAAAAAAATTTACAATAAGGGGATAAAATGAAAAGCTCGCAAAACAGCTCATTTACAACAAAAACAATTTCCCTGCAAGCCATATCGCAGCTTGGAATCTAGGTATGTAGAGGTATACTTCGTATTGAGCTTCGTACATTGTTGATATGAATTGTGACTTGGTTTGAGTTGAAAAAGATCCCGCAATAATTATTTTTTATTCAACTATTATTGGGCTAGGCTGATAGATCCCAGGTCAATGGCCTTTTGCCTGTCGATAAATGATAGTTATTATAATTATAACTGATTATTAAAAAACAAATTTGATGATTTTGTCATAAGCAACAAACAAAAACAATTGAAATCCAACCAGAAACATTTTCATGAAAAATTTTGAATAGACGAGGACGAATCTTGAATATTGTCAGAAAGTAATCAGATTTCTCTACACTCTTCACAAGTCCTTATTTCACAAACTTTATGCCATGGTAAAAATAAGTGACTTGGCCGTTTTGTAACTGAGAGAACTATTGTATAATATGAAGTTATGTCCAGCGAACGTATTTCTTACTTCGAGCTCACGTGGCAGCAGAGAAACGGCCAAGTGCCTCACTTCGGCCAAGTCATAGAGTTTGTGAAATATAAGGACTTGTGAAGATGGATAATGTACAGTTAGAAGCTTGTCTCATAACTTTATGACAATATCTTGGTAATATTCCATGTAAAAATATTTTTGGTTGGATTACTTTTTCTGATTTATCTATGTTTGAGGAATGTTTTAGGCATGAAGACGAAAAATTTTCGGTTTTTTTATTTTTTCTGTTTCTGAGCATTTGTATGAATCGATTGTTCTCTTTACTCAATTTCACGCGAAGTTATATGAAATATGTAAATACAAGTTTTTCAAATTCCCAGCAAACACGTTAAATCGCCTGACATTTTTGTGGAGTTACATTTTCCACATGAAATAAAATCTTAATTGTGATGCCACATATGCGTCACAAACCTTGTAATTTTATGATATCGCTTTGTTAACGAAATGTGGAGGAAAAATTTTCAACATTTTCACGATGAATAATGATATCTTAAAAGTGATTTCTATGAGATGCAAATATTCGTTCGCAATGTGACTCATAGCCAAAGAGTGTTGAGAAAGGGTTTCTTCGATCTTTAACTGTACAGAAAGTACCGCATCTGGATTTTATTGCCCCTAATTACATTCTGCCGGGATATTTTTCTCCGGAGAACCCGGTTTGGACTGTGGAATTCGCAGTGTAGTGGTGAGAAATCTCAGGTGAACATACGGGTGACAACGTCGTTTTTTCATTTCATCGAAGTTTGAATAATAGGGGTACCATACTTTTCAGACTCCCTGTACTCTTTCAACGTCCCGATAGCCAAGAAATGATTGTTCGTATCATAATCAACATACATATGTAGGAGTTTGACGTTGTCTAGGGAAATTACTAGGCACCAGGTAGTTTGATAAAATGTTTAATGAGTAGATGAATAGAATCAAAAAACACTGACAACAAGAACTCAGGATTTTAGTCACTGAACGCACGTCTATAATTTTTCCGTCTTATAAATCTTGTTCAACTTTCTCTGAACTAGCTTCCGTTTATTCTGCTGAGTCTAAGAATCGCGTCCCAAGATTTCGTCCAACGTTTAACTTTTCCGACTAGTGTCCGTCTAATCACTTCATCGAAAAATTCGTTTAATCAGTTCTTCTGAACAACTTCTAATTAATACTCCACGTTCTGAACGACCTTCTTCCCGTTCTCTGATCGACTCCCCAAAATCCTCTAATCGACTGTCCCTATTTTTCTCGAAGTACCCCCTGAACTCTTTTCCCCTCTAGACCTAGGAACCTTCAAGTATCGTCTGAGGAATCTCGATTCTTCTGAATTAACATCTGGTAATCCTTAAGAAATTTAGCGTCCAGCGTCAAGTGCCTCGAACTGTCTCTTAAATGAACCCTCTGAATAGTGCACTCGAGTCCAGTGCCGTAGGTTAAAATTAAATGCTACAATATTTACTAATCTAATATCGAGTCTTATATTGAGTAAAATCTCGAATGCCACACATATGAACTCTAGTTAACCTATGCGGCAACTTGTTTTCTGGATTTCATAGAAATTTGAGTGGTATGGTATTTGGGTTTGTGTTATGTTTGGATTTTCGAATACGGTTCATAGTAGAAAGAAAAAGTTTCGAAAAACACTCCTGAGGTCTGTTTTATAATATGAATATAACTGATATTTTCTCGCTCAATTCAGGAGATGTAGTACTGAAACATCGAAATCTGACTGTCCTGTACAATGTTTTCCAGATTTTTCCAGTACTCCTAATATAGCAAGACAATGAACTAATCGACTAGAAAAAAGCTTTGAAGCCGGGGCTAGTTTCACCGTCGTTAACCACGGGACCTATATTCTTTCATGTTTACTTTTTTCAAGAGCAAATATGTAGAGAATTCCAATTATACAGGGCGCATCTGTCGGTGTCACTTTCCGAAGTGGTCCAATTGGGTCCTCATTGACATTCACTAATATCCAAGTTTCAAATCGGAACGCTTCATTCTTGATCAATGTCTCCTGACGTATTTTCTATCTGTCCGATAATAAAAATAAGCATTTTATTGATACTTACTTGCGTTGCGAGTATAGAGAAGAAAGAAATCGCATGTGTTTCATATCATGAAAAATATATGAATATTCAATCACAAGAACACTTATGTAAAATAGATAATCGGTTGGAGACTTTTCGAGAGATGGAAAAATACGGGAAACTAAATATTGCTAATGCTCAACTTGCTTTCACTTGAAAGAATTTGAAGAGCACAATACCCAAAGCACCTGGAAAAAATAGAAGGGAAACTGCCATGTCACAAAGAGAAATGGGGCTAGGATTCAATATAAGAACCTGAAGGTGGCTAATAGTACGACCTCCGAAGATGAAATGTTTTTTCCATAAATGCCGAAGATATCAAGACTTCATGAACCATGGTGGTGAGAATTCGACATATAATTTTTTATCAAATTATAAACACTTTTAAATACAGCCCTGTGAAGCTAATATCTCACAATGTATACGAGCATGAACCCTCTTAACTTCATCATTAGTGAAGGAGCATCCATAAACTAGGTGAGACAGATTTTAAGATAGTTGAAAATGCAACTACAATTTCCATTAAAATTATCCATCAGCTGGAGTAGGTATTCAAGGTGAGATATTATAAAAATCAGTCTTGAGATTGATCGGGGGCACGGATGTTCCCCCGCCAAGACGAACCAAGCGAAGCGCGAATTATGAATTCAGGGTGCGAAAGCGATTTTTTAAAATGAACTTTATTTCAAAAATACAAGGGTTCAACACGACGATTACAAAGCTATGTCAAGACTGAATGAAATATTCGAAGTGAAACATTTATACTAGGAATAAAAAGTGCTGACGATGTGGATCCCACGGGAAAGCAGCCACACGTGCAGGATTCCGTGAATTGACGGTATCTAACTCCCATCTTTTCTCGAAGTGTTTCGTCGTCTTTTTAAACCTCATACCTTGAGTTTGGAAACTAGTAGATGAACAAAATTCTCAGAATATATCCTGAAAATTATGGCATTTCACCGGGTTTTTTAACAGGAGCTAGGACAGGTAGTGTATAACAAGACTACTGGCCGGTTTCCGAGGTCTTTTTAACGGTAGTTTATCTATTCGATAACTTTGACGGATGGATTAACTGGTGATTTCTGTTTCTGAACACTCCTCCTGAAGTTATCCATTCGATAAACTCAGTTATTTCAACGGGACGATTTTGACAGTTATATATTCGATAAAACTAACTGGCGTATGGGCAAAGACGTAATGTTGGATTTCGAACCTCACTTTTGCTGCAAGTTTTGTTTACGATTACTCTGATTTGCGTGTTTTAGTTTAGAAAAATGTATGTGAACATAAGAATTATGATCTAGTTTCAAGTTCCCGCGATCATGAGATGAGACAATGCATCATGAACAATATTTCTGCAACCACATTCGTAAATCGAAATGTTTACAGTTTCAGATGATTAATTTGGAAATAGATACGGGTTCAACAAGTAGAAAGCAACCAGTTATATACCTTCGTAATGAATTGAAAATGTATTAGATTCATTTTCGCAGAGAAAATACAACAGAACTTATATCAAGACAAGAAATCCAAAAGGTAAAACAAAAGGCATTTGGTGTGAGGAAACTCAGTCAAAAGTTGGATTGTGTTATATATCACAGCCAGAGCAGTGCTTCACGATATAGCCTTACAAAATACAGATTATTTATGAACTTCAAGATACATCTTCTGTAAGTTTGGATAAGACTTCCGCCAATTTTGATGCTTGTGATCTGAAAATTGATATATACGAAGGACTCAGATAAATGTTGAAAAATATTCAATAATTCTCAGGGCAACTCACTTCCATATTCTGAATGAGGAGATAAAATAAAGAGCTAGTAAAATGCCTCATGTGTATTTAGAGCAAAAACAATTCCTTTAAAAACCTGTTATAATATTGTGATATAATGTATTAATTAATTGAAAATATTAATAACATCGTAATAACCCCAACTTCAGTTTCTATTGTGCAATGTCCCATTGTAGTGATGATAGCTTTCGAATACATCAACATAGCAGCTTGAAACTGGGAAGGTGAAGATATATTTCTATCTACAGGGTGAGTCTTTGTGACAGAGTGGGTTAAATTTTGTATTCGTAAAAAATTTGCCACATTAATGATAACCTATCTTCCGAAAACCATATCATTTCATGAAATCGTTCACGAGATATATACGAAAATCACATTTATTCATGGATTTTTGAAAGCCTGTGTCTTTCCAACCGAGTCGAACCTCAGAAATGTCCCGTTATAATATATGAAAAAGTCAAACACTCACCCTGTATATCACATTGTTGAATTTGAACATGAATTGTGAATAAGTTGGACCATAATTATCATTGGGTGAAAAACAAACGAAATGAAGGATTTTGTTCTAAACGATGTAAAAAAATTATGGAAATCCAACATTTTCCTGTATAATATTGCCAAGATAAGACCGTATTTGCAACATTGCAAAAAAGTTATCAGATTTCATGTAGAACCAAGCAACTAACTCTACACAAATCATCTTAGATCAACTCTTAATCCTGCTAAGCTAAGATGAAAGTCTAATGAAATTGGATCAACTATTATTACATGAAATAAGATGAAATATGTCGAATGGGATTTAATTTTTGTACAATTTCTTATGTTGATCTGTGTACGGCGAATTGTAAATGAATGATATGTTTCTATTACCCACTTCGGATACACATGTGGAAGTTAATTTCATGTTATGATGTAATAAACTTCCCGTGGAGGGCTGATAGTAGAGACGTAAAGTAACCTTATGAACTTACCTACCTATCGCATGTTTCGACCGACTTAACTCGTGAACCACGTTTCTGTTTTAGTAGTTTGTGAAACGAAAGGATGAAATCCGATTAATGGGCATAGGACTTGCTCCTGAGTTCGATCATTCTGCAGGAAACTCACTGAGATCAAATAAATGCGGTCATCCTATTTTACGGCGTCCATCAGAATTAATGAGGAGAACTAGACAAAATATTGATGATATGCCTTGAAATTGATGAAAACATTTTGGAATTGTAGAGCTCATTCTGTTTTTCAAATGAATGGTAATATAAAATGAAAATAAAACCAGAGGAATTGACAGCTTGGTATTGAAATAAAACTCTTTATCACAGGAAAAAATTACAATTTCCATCTTGAATTGATTATTTCTATATGTTTCAGCCACAGCATGTATTTTCAAGCAACAAAGTCTACTCCGATCGGCATTCAGCCTCTTCGATTAGTTGAACATTCTCCAATCCAAAATATCGAAAATAAGGATTCGAACTAAATGACTTTCTTCAGTGTGGCCATTTTTTATTTTGTCTAGTTTCCCCGTCCACCCTTCAGATAATAATTAAAACTGACTGTTGTAATCTAATTCGAACTGACATGATTCATATATAGAGTGATCTATCAGCTTAATTCAAATGTAATTTGTTTATTTCATCTGTTGATCAATTCGCGCCAGTTTTGACTGAACTCAAGTACACAGTTGATTTATTAATTAATTGAAAAACATTATGAGAAGAGGTTTGAACAGAGATGGATTCCTTAAGTTTTGAGTATCATGAATGAACTGAAAAGTTTAAAGTTTACATGAACTGATTAGATAACAGTGTAGGTGCGATATCCAATTATTTACCAATGTTTATCTATACTCGGTACATTGTTGAAGTTAATTAAAAAGTGAGTTTTTAACCGAATGATGAACTACATTGACATGTTCAAGATCATAGATGAACAGTATGATTAGGTATGTAGGACATGTGTAAGAGATTCTACGAAAACAGAGGCAATGATGATCTTTTCAACAATATTGAGAAAATGTATCCAATTTCATTTTATTTATAACTCAACATTTCGGATTTAATGCTGAATACATATACTGTCAGGGATTTGTATTCAGAACTTTTCAAGAAAATCAAGTTACAATTCCTTCTGTTGTTCTGATATATAATAGTATATTCTAAAATAAGCTGCAGCATTTCTGCCATTCCAGCTCATTAGCTGGAATTGCTTTCTGCAATGAGTTTTAGAAGAAATTTTCTCTATTTCAATGAAGTTTTGAAATACTCTCGAAATTCAAATGAAAATTCGGATAAGTGACTTTTTTACTGCATCCTGGCAGTTTGTGTGATTTATGAAATTTGACAGATCACGGATTTTGAATCGATTTTATTTGAGAAATGAGAGGATCTGAGGTCAGTTAGTACTGGTAACCACTAACCACAGAACGAAAATATAACTAAAAACAATGCTGTAATGAGTTTCATTACAGCACTACTTACAGAACTGTAATGAACTCATTACAATACCCAAATTGAGAAACTGTATTACTGTGGAGTTTCATCCGTATACGCTAAATAGTAGTTTACGTGAGATAGTAACAAACATCCACAGAAATTTTTGTCTTTAAATTATCAGTAGGAATATATTTTCAAGCCACCGTTCCGTTCATATGAATACGAAAGTTGAAATTGAGTTTCATTGCAACA
Organism: Hippodamia convergens; assembly: GCA_038502775.1. Lineage (NCBI taxonomy): Eukaryota > Metazoa > Arthropoda > Insecta > Coleoptera > Coccinellidae > Hippodamia > Hippodamia convergens. The sequence continues at coordinate 52,450,630 of CM076610.1, forward strand.
TTCAAATACAAACTGGGATGTCGAGTTTTCTGAATGAAATAGTTACATGAGAATGTGACTAATTAAGGAGTTCAATATTTAAAAGAATTTCTTGAACTATGAACGTAGAGTTGGAATATATATTCAAATGAGTAATCACTTTCAATAAGTTCAGAGTATCATGCCACAGGATTTCATCAACTCCCTGGCGTTGGTTTGAGACATGAATAGTTTTCTCCAATTAGTAGATGAAACCTGTTGTTAAACTCGGTTCCTTTGCAAACCTGAAATATTCAGCCTCCACTGAGACCGACCAGATTGAATACTGAGTTTTGTACACGATATTGGGTTTTCATCTGACTTGGTTCAGGAGGAATCTGAATTTGAAACAGCCAATTCAACTTTTTGAGGTGTTTCCGACTTTCTATGAATTTATTCGGGTTCCATCAGAATGAATTTCCTGCCATCTCAGTCCAAGATTTTTTTTTCGTGCTTTTCTAAAAACGTTTACACATTTGATATCAAATTCGCAGAGTTTCATTCAACTCAATAATATTCTCAACGGGTTATCACTTGAATGTGGCATTATTAAATGTTTGGAAAGTATGAGTGATTGTAGAAACAATTGAAATATTAAAAGAGTCTTGAATTTCTTCATTTCATTCGGGCTGCTTCTGCTGAATTCCACGTTTTGCTCAAATTTGACTCTATGTTCAATCAAATTCTGTTACAGTGGTCAGCACATCAGCCCAAACATCTAATAAAATAGAAAAAAAATTTTCATTTGTCTTATCACGAAATTGTTCTTCTGTAGAAATTTCTTCTAGGAAAGTTCGTGGTTTGAGTCAAAAATAATTAAAAAGTCTCATAACTTTCACATTATCATAGAATCTGAATCAGGTAGCGAATTTTTCAAGTCGGAATGCACGACAGGGTGTTTTCATGAACTACAAATTCAATTAAGAGTCGTCATGATTTCAAACCTGTATTTTTGAAATTATTGAAAGAGAGGGCACAATTGGTGATACTTCAAGAACAACTTTTCAACCATGAGAGATAAAGGAAAATGAATGACTTTTTTCAGAGAAACTGATAATGCCATTCCTCTATCTTCTTTTGTTTTCGAGTTATAGGCCAAATTTGAAATTCGGGCGATTTCAACTTTGGCCACTATCTCCGTTTCTGTTAATTCTAGGATTTTGAAATGAAAACGTTATACATGCACTTTTTTCATAGCAATCCAGTAGCGTACTTTGCTTGTTGCCAAGTGGTTTATTTGCTGAGCTATAAAATAAACTTGTGATTTTCCTTATAGAAACAATAGTTCGCATTGACTTAGAAAGAATCGGCATTTTTTTCCTGTTACAGAAATATATCATACATCGCCCTCTGATTCATTAAGATATCCTGAAAAATATAGTTTTTATTTGAAGTTTGAATCATTGAGTATTAAGTTGGCCGAATCACAGAATAATATTTTTCTACGCATGGGTGACATACACCCACAATTCTCCGTGGTTTGATATCTGTTTAGAACGACCGGCCATTGCGAGCTTCCAGAAACAGTTTCTATTGTCGAGGAAATAAATAAACATTGAGTGATTTAATTTTCGAAATAACTACTGAAAATTAGTCTCTGACTCTAAGTCTACAAATATTTTTAGAAAACTTTCTCGACTACTGTACACTTCTACTAAAATTTGACTGTTTCCTCAGGAATCACCGTGTGCAACTATGAAATTTATATTTTGCTCTTAAACTTCAGGTTTTCTACAAGTATAGGGGCTTTGCCCATTACAAACCACCCTTCCTCATGCATTGGGCGTTACAGTGGTACTGTACGTTCGAAAATAAATGTGTTTGAAATTAAGCTTTCACAAAAATGCACCATATACAGGACCAGTAAGTAGTTGTAAATCCCGTTGTTCGAGCAAAAACACAATAGTCACGTATTTTTTATTGTAATCAAGACGTGAAGAGACTCATGAATATTTAGATGATTATGGCCCACAAAGTTTTAATGCAATTTCAGGAATGTTAACTCCGAGTAGACTGCAAACGAATAAAGAAAGCTCCATGAGAAAATGCGCTAAACGTGACTGAGAAACTTCGAGGAGACCAGGAGGGAACAATTGTGTTCTCCTGACCCAAAAAAAGAAATGTTTTCCAGTTCCTCTGAGATCATGTATTCTGATTTCCGAAAACATTCGATATTCCGGATCATCTTTCATGCAATGCCGAGTTCAACGGAACACGAATTCAAGCTTAAGCACTCCAGAAACTGAGGTAAAATACAGAAATTCAGTAGTCAGAACGATCCATCACTTCGTTACTATCATTGCATGTTTTCAAGTGTCACCTATTGAAAATCTCTTGGAATCCAGCTGAGGAAACTTTGAAAATTGTCCTGTTTCAACACGAGCACCCTGATAGCTAACGGCCTACCTCATGAGCGCGTTGTCAATCAACTTGATTTGATCTGATTGTGCCATTATTTCGGAGAATTGAGAAAGAGGTTTTCATGAATTAAATTTTCTAAAAGCTGTGTTACTCAACTAATGAATTGTTCTAAGTGGCCATCGAATAAAGGCAAGGATACTACTACTAAGAAAATAGTTAGCGAAAAAATTTTAGTCCTGTTATACTTTTCTGTCTTTCAGTTTCGTTTACAGGTCAGAGACAGCTTGTCTCATTTGTTGAGCTTATACATGTTCATTATGTCTGAGGATATATTTGAATTGTGAGAAAAAATATTGAAGGATCTAAAATTCTAGAAATTATTAACTACAGTTCACTTCGATGTAAGAAATTCTATATAAATCAATGGTTGAGTTTTGAACAAGGTGATTTAAAAAAATTTCATAAAAATTCTGCTTTCACGCCTAGCAATATATATGGGGAAATAATAAAAGGGGGGATTTGTGATGGGTCCCAAATTAAAGCGAACTTCGAAATGTGTCCAATCTCATAATTTTAATACAATAATTGATAAACTCGTTACCGCGCAATGACAACATAACACTCCTTGGTTTATGTTAGGATGAGCACCTACGCCAACATTAGCCTCCATAGTTTCAGATACACAAGAATAAATGATTTTCAGTTGAAGGTGAATCAATTCGGAAGTGGATCGCGAAAATATTTCTTGATTATATCATTTGAGGGCAGCCTTATAGTAGCAGAATATATTACGATTTTTGTTTTGCCGTTTTGCTTTAGTTTTGCACTGTTTTGCACACCACTCAGTTAATTTCAATCGCATGTGTAGGTCGAGACAATTCAAAGTGTATTTTGATATCACACCAGCCCTGCTGTTGTAATATACAATACAATAGGGTATCTCTACGGATCTTTTCGATATTAATGTAATTTCCCTAGACACAGTCGAATTCCTACATCAATATTATTCAGAAGCTGTCATACATACTTCTAAAGATTTCCTACGAATTATTTCATTTTGAAGTTTCCTGATATCATATCGCCGATATGTCAATCAAGAAGAGACCTACTTGCACTGAAAAATTGGCCAGATCATTATTTTCATTTGAAGAAAAAATAATGGTAGAGGAATCAAGTAGCTCTTCTAGCATAGGAATTCTCTGTATCAAGTTACTCGAAATGAAATTTCTGATAGGTTCAAGGGTAGTAGTTTTTTCTCTGATCAGTCAGAAAAAGCCTTTCTCATTAACAAGATCTGATTTCATCTCTCTTATTCTCATGATGAAAGATCTATGAGCTTATAAATAGAAATTGAAATTTATCTCATGAATTGCTATTTCCAATTTATCTTCCCTTGAATTTCCACTCATCATCAGGTAGCTTCTTCAATTGTGTCATTTCATGATCCGGTGATGCAACTTGGTACACACTTGATTTGCAATTTTCGATCAACCAATTTCCATATTATTCATTCATTATTTTTACCAATTTTACTCACTTGTCCGATGAAAGTGTCTGCTAAAGACTTAGGAACGGTATAAATTCTAAAAATTCGAATTGCTAATTTTTTTCCCATCATAACTGTTGCAAAATAAAAAAAAAAAAATAATAAGTGCAAATATACACGCAGAGTCCCTCCATTACTAAGTAGTAGAATATCATGCAGATTTTCTCAAATAGTAGAAGGGAAAACTCCCAAGATGTGAAATAATGAAAAATGAATTGGTTTTTCATATCAATTTTCAAGTATTAAAAAAAATTCAGGTTACAAATTGGCGAAGGCACCGGGGCAGTTTTTGAACGTTATGTTTTACTTTTCAAATTGTTTTTTTCATAGGAATAACAAACATTACATTGCAAAACTAATCTGGAACTTTAAAATATCATGATTTTTTGAGGAAAGAAGGTACGAATGATCAAGGATCCTTCCATTTTGTCCTCTTGAGAAAACTTCTGACGATTTATCATCCATCATATACAGGGTGTACCAAGTTCGATGGCCTATTAGGCGTTTCTGGAGAACTAGACTTATTTGAAATCTGAAAATTGGGATTATGATATTGTTTGACATTATCTACCGAGCTAAAATATTCTTGGAGCCTGACCACTTTCAGTTATACAGGGAGCGAAAAAAAAATTTTCAAAAATTTTTTTTTCTGTTTTTTTCTTTTTGAATTTGATAGGGTATGCAATTCTGAATACATTCGTACTCAAATCGTTGCATTCGTCGAAATACTATCAAAAATATCGAGAAAAACCTGAAGAAAAAGAGAGAAAAGAGTATTCGGTATTATGTTTGTTATTCCTAATCTAGATATCTTAAGCATAAACCGTTTTCACATTTTTGAAGTCGAAGAATGTGGGAATATTGTACATTTCTAGAATTTTGAAAAACTCATCACAGGGTGTTCCAAATATTGGGTCAAAAATTGGGATCAAGATTGGCCCATAACTTTCGTTTTTCAAATTAGAACCCTATTTTTTTATGATTGCGTTGGATTTTACAAAGAAAAATGATGATAATGTTTTTACATGTTCATGCTCCTAAAATTGATAATTCTTAAGTTATTTAGGATTTTCTGATTTTATGTCGTATGTAGCGTCAAATTCATTAAATCTGTTTCATATCAACTATGACCTTGGTCATAGAAGATAAATTATTTCAATAACTCACTAGTGACACACCTTTTTGTTCAATTCATTCATCATGTTGTTATGGAACAGATTTTATGAATTTGACGCAATGGACGACATGGAATCAGAAAATACTAAATAACTCAAGAATTATTAATTTTAGAAGTATCAACATGATTGAACATTATCAGCATCTTTCTTCGCAGAATCCAACGCAATCATAAAAAAATAGGGTTCTGATTTGAAAAACGAAAGTTATGGGCCAATCTTGATCCTAATTTTTGACCGAACATTTAAAACACCCTGTGACGAATTTTTCAAAATTCTTAATATGTAAAATATTTCCACTGCCTTCGACTACAAAAACGTGAAAACGGTTTGTGGTCAAGATATCTAGATTAGAAATAGCAAACATTATAGCTAATACTCTTATCTACTTTTTTTGGTCAGTTTTTTTTTATATTTTGGAAAGTATATTGACGAATGCAACGATTTCAGTACGGATGTATTCAAGTGTGTGTCATTAGTGGAATAATTCATCTTCTATGACCAAGGTCATAGTTGATATGAAACAGATTAAATGAATTTGACGCTACGTACCACATAAAATCAGAAAATCCTAAATAACTCAAGAATTATCAATTTTAGGAGCATTAACATGTTAGAACACTTTCATCATTTTTCTTCATACAATCCAACGCAATCATAAAAAAATTGGGTTCTAATTTGAAAAACGAAAGTTATGGGCCAATCTTGATCCCAATTTTTGACCCAACATTTGGAACACCCTGTGATGAGTTTTTCAAAATTTTAAAAATGTACAGTATTTCCACAGTCTTTGACTTCAAAAATGTGAAAACGGTTTGTGCTTAAGATATGTAGATTAGGAATAACAATCATAATACCGAATACCCTTTTCTCTCTTTTTCTTCAGGTTTTTCTTGATATTTTTTAAAGTATTTCGACCAATGCAACGACTTGAATACGAATGTATTCAGAATTGCATACTCTATCAAATTCAAAAAGAAAAAAACAGAAAAATAAAATTTTGAAAATTTTTTTTTCGCTCCCTGTATAACTGAAAATGGTCAGGCTCCAAGAATATTTTAGCTCGGTAGATAATGTCAAACAATATCATAATCCCAATTTTCAGATTTCAAATAAGTCTAGTTCTCCAGAAACGCCTAATAGGCCGTCGAACTTGGTACACCCTGTATATCCTTCTGGAAATAATCAGTGATTTTCAACAGTGTGAATAGAATATAAAATGCCCTATTATATCTTCATATCATGATGTCAATATTTAATAAAGTACAGAAAAGTTTCTGAGGGGTTCTCCACTGTGGAAAACACACAGAAGTCTCTTGGGATAATCTAGGAAATTTGGTCGAGAATAATTAACTGAAAACAAACTTATCGAACAAATGGGGGTGTTTGAATGAAAACCACAGAATAAAATACAAAATGGCACTGAAGAAAACGTTATGATCTAAAGAGAACATTTGATACCATTCGATAATATTGCAAATCACTATTTTGAAAAGGCCTATTCAGTATTTAGATTTACATTCCAGGGGATTTTATATGAAATCGGGCAAAATCAGAACAAAAATGTTAGAACGTTCCTGATAAGAGTTGTTTTCTGAAAGGCATTTGATTTTTCGAGGAATGAAGATACGAATGAATCTCTCAACATTGAATGAAATTCACTAAATTCATTGAATATTTCGAAGTATTGAGACGGGAGAATCAAAACGATACCATTTGTATTTGCTGTCTTATTATTCTAGAAACCACACCATTTCAAAGTCCAGAATGTTATTCGAAAATTGTCAAGTGTATTTCAGAGTAGTCATTTTAATTTCAGGAAGCGTGAGTTGAATTTCAGATGAGTCAATTGAATCATCAGATGTATTCCGGATAATTCAATTGAATTTCATTTGATATTTTCTTAAATTCAATTGATAAATCTTAATTACTTCTGATGTTTTCTGAAAAACACAGGACTATTCTGAAATAGAAGTGATGTTTTTTGGATGTCAATTGACGATTTCTGAATTACAATTGGAAATGGTGTAGTGACCTTCCATCAATACTGGGTAGAGAAACTCGAAAATTAGCTGACGTTTCTTAAAACGAACATATGAACACTAATTTGTGACAATCTTTCTGACAAATAACTAGGCTTCAACTCAATAATCCCTTATGAAGTGGCGCATATAATACATCAAATTGGTGAAGAATTGAACGAAGAATTCGAATATGTCGGAATATACAAGGTGTTTCATTTGAAATAACGAAGTTCACATTCATTTCATGTAGAACCGGAAGTAGATGTCGCTTGAAAATATTTCACAATTCAAGATCATGCAGTCTGAAGCGAAAATAGGAAATCTGGAAGGCGTCTAAACAGTTGCATAACTAAAACCTTTGGTGAATGCAACCATATTGATTCAATTATCAATTGAAAATCTGGACAGAAATATCTCTCACTCGCTTCAAAGTTCGTTAAAATCTAGATCTTTTTCCCGCCGAACAAGGTGACGATCTATGAATACTACCAAAGAAATACATTGCAACAATTTGTGGAATTTGAATTTGAATATCGAAGGAATTTCGAGAGACAAATGTGATTACGTTTCCAAATTAGCTGATGAGCATGGTATCAAAGAGATTCTTCTACAAGAAACCCACACGGCAACAGAAAAAAAAACCTCGTGAAAGAGGACAGTTGAAAGGTTATGTATTAATTTATTTTTTACAAGTTTAGTTTGATATGTTGAAAAATTATCAGATTTCGTAACTTTCAACAGATTCGGAAAGGGGAAATTGATGGAGATTTTTTTCATTTCTTTCAAATTTCATGACTTTTCTGTCATAAATATTTATGAACGTCCGAACATTATTTGGCCAAGAAATCTTAATGTTGATGTTTTTTAAAGTAGTAAATGCATTTCCAAAATGCATTCGATTTATTCTGAATAATCGGTTTCTTTTCTGCTTTTGTCTTTTTTCATTTCCGATTAAGAATTACTAGTCGTTTTGGGAAGAATCTGTGTATCCAAGCCCATCGACGGATAACATGAAGATGATCACACTGATGTCTTTCAAGATTTTCCTGATATTTGATATTTTATGTTATTTTGTTTACGGGGAGGCAGGTTTTTTCGACTGAGATTTTTTCCCTTGGCTGTATAGTATCGTATGATACTAATAGTGTTGATAGTATCGTATGATTCTATAGTATCATACAAAGAATGTTATGATACCCCGTTCTTTTTTCACCTCAGCTTAGGTACTTTTTGTTTCAACATTCATTGTATTATTTTAACTTTCTTTTTCATAAGAATATATATATCTCAAATTCATTCTACAACTGAAGGTGTTTTCAATGACAAATATTTTTATCAGATATATGCATGCATATGTTATCCACTCCCACGTTTTCTTCAATACAGATGTTTTTTCCCGGCAGGAATAAAAAAAGGTGATATTATCAGATTTTGAATGTATTGGCTCCATTCTAAAATCAGTGGTTCTCGATCAATTCTAGTGATCAATAGTTTTTCTTTTGATGAATTGGTTGAGGCTTCCGCGGCCATCATTCAATGTGACATGTTCTTTTGTTTGGCGTCTTTAGTTTGGCGAGTAGAAGGGTGGACATACACAAGAAGTGCAGAAAGCTTTGGAGTTCACCACAAGTGTGCCCAGAATGTTCCAGCGATTCAGGCAGACAGGTATGAATGACCGAAGACCAGGACAGGGTAGACCACGGGTAACAACTGCCATTCAAGAACGTAACTTGTGAGTCTCTTTGTTGAGACAACGGTTTGCAACCGCTCGCCTCCTTCAAAATCAGCTTGAACAAACTCATGGGGTGCAAATTAGCACTCAGAAAATAAGGAATCGCCTCAGAGAATATGATTTAAGACCTCGTGTCGCGGCAAGATGCCCTGCTTTTACTCCAGCCCATCGAAGGGCGCGTTTGGATTTTGCGAAAGAGCATACCCATTGGGAAGAGGCCGATTGGGAAAGAGTTTTCTTCACATATGAATCTAGATTCTGTCTCTACCATTGTGATCGACGTTCCTTTTTATACAGACCTCCACAGATATGCTCAGTGAAATTTCCTGAATACTACTGGTTTCGGGGGAGGATCCATTACGGTATGGGGTGGAATATCTTTGACTGTTCGCACCGACATAGTGGTCGTTGATAATGAAGCTATGAATGCTGATGAGTATATAAGGAACATTGAGGAGCCTGTTATGCCCTTTGCCCCATACATTGGTGAAAATTTCGTTTTTACGGACGATAATGCCAGAACCGATCGTGCTTGCATCGTTCAGGAGTACCTTGAAGAGGTTAAAGTCTCTCGAATGGAATGGTCAGCAAGAAGTCCAGATCTCGATTCGATTGAGCAGGTTTTGGACAACCTCAATAGAAGGCTGAAAAGTTCAGAAAATTATCCAGCTACTCTTAATGACTTACGAATCCAACTCGGAGAAATCTAGAAAGGATTAGATCAGAACATTTTCAGATCACTCATTTTGAGTATGAACCGTCGTTAACGAGCTGTAATTAACGCAAGGGGTGGAAATACCAAGTGTTAAATGACTTATCAGCATTTCAGTATTTTGAAAATAGTTCATTCCTCTTCTTTCACCTGAATATCAGTGAAATCCTGAATTTTACTTTCATTCAAGGTGTCTTGTTTCGTTCGAAACCTTCCCGAGAGAACATAAAAAAAGTCATAAAGTCGATGTAGAGTTGAACTTTCATTAAAATTTAGATTTTCAGGCAGGAGAAAAAAATTATTTTTTCAATGAAAAATTTTTTGTTCACGGACCAAAAGACGGATTTCACTCTTTGATACATTTTGGTGTAGGGAACTAGATACTCTACAAAAATGTTCAATACCATATCTGGATGAAACCAATCGTTCAAAAGTTATTTGAACTTTTTTTTCAAAATACCCCAATATACGGTATTAATACTGAGGTATTTTCGAAGGAAAATTCGAATAACTTTTGAACGAGCAGATTTATCGGAATATCGTATGAGATATTTTCGTAGAGCATCTAGTTCCCTAAACAAAAATGCATCACACAGTGGAATCCGTCAATTGGTTCGTGAATGAAAATTTTTTTATTGAAAGAAGAAAATTTTTTCCTGCCATCAACAGCGGAAATAGAAATCATCGTTGAGCGATCTCTAAATATTAATATTCAAAGCTAATATCTCCACAGACGCTTCTTTTCGATACCTTGAAGATAATTAGAATAAGAGTTTCTTGGAAACAAACACGATCGATTTTTTTTTAATAATTTTTTTTCTTCAAAAATACCTCAATATTAGCATCGAATCGAATAACTTTTGGAGGGGGGGTGTAATTGCCTACACGAAAATGTATCAAAAAATGGTTTCTTCAATATGACTGTTGAAACCTTAATTTAATTTGTATTATTTCGTTAGAATCTTCGTTACCTGAGGTTTTGATTGACAAGAAAAGAAGTAGTTGCTGTCAAATTACTTTTGGAGAAAGGATGTCAAATGAACTCTGAAAGACGAAAATCGAGTTTTATTGGCGAAATTAAGATAAAAAAGTAGCTTGGCAATAACATTGGTGACCCCGAAGTGATCACGATATGGAGAAGGGTGCGTTAAGCAACAGTTCTTTGGGAAAATCGAAACGCTCAGAAACAATCATTGGTTCGCGTAACTCACAATTGAGCATGAAAAGAATGAAACTGGCACTGGAAACAGAAAATAAGAAGCAGGAATTAGAGAAAAAACAGAAAGAAATAGAAAACAGTATCAAACTATTAGAATTAGAACGAAAACTGAAAGAAGCTGAGTTGAAGGCTCAAGAAGAAATAATGGACAATCAGTTCGAAACAGGACGAAAACTACCATCGGGGTGGGCTATTAATGGTCCTTGTCAAAGATTCCCGCACGATAGTAAAAGATACGAATTTCTTCATACCATTCTTCACATTTCTGATGAAGTCAATGATGAAAATTCGAACAGAGATGAAGTGAATTCACCGAGTTTTCCAGAAAAACGGAAATATTCTTCTGCATACAGTAATTTGAAACCGAATAAATTTTTTCTAGAAAATAGAAGACATCAAGAAACCAGCAGTTTGACCTTGGAAGAAAATAAAGAACCCTTAGAAACTAGGGAAGTACCCAAGTTATCCTCGAAAGTGCCGAAATTAGATTCCTACTCAAAACAGGAACCTGATAAAAATTACTTTAGCGATAGGCAGGAGATGAAAGTGGATCAGATCAAAAGTGAATATGAATTTTCAACACCAACAGAAGAGCTAGCAGAGAACGTTTCATACGAGACTCCCATTCAATTAGCAGGATTTGATAGAATGGTGGATTTCGAATTAGAGCAACCCTTTGATAAGTTCGACCTGAAGATATTGCTGCTAGAAAACTTGATGGTAACTGTACCTTCTTGTGTATATCGCTATCATACTAGAAAAACTGCTGTGAGTTATAATCAATTGTGTACTCATGCCAATGCCCAGCACATATATTCTGCATTTGTCGAAAGTATAACGAAAGAAAAATTGATCCCAGAAAGTTTCGTCAACAGACTTGAGGAATCCCTAGATGATAAAGACAACATTCATTTCAACCTGGAATCTAACCTGACCGAAGAGGTAGCCGAATGTTTCCAATTCCGAAATTCTACTAATGTAATCCAGTACCGGTGCTACATGTCTATGAGCGAGGATATACCGTCAGCATTCAGGATCATGGTACACCTTGAAGAAAGACATCATATGTGTTACGTATCCCTGAAGTTATGTCACGAAAAATACGTATGGAAGCACAAACAAGCCGGACATAACCAGACATCTCTTCTGGAAAAACGGAAAGACGACTGTGCTGTGCAAGAAACGTCTGCAAAAGAAATGGCAGTACGTCTTCTACTCTCGCATACTTCTGACGATGTTCACCTGCGATGAATGTGGATTGATCTTGACCAAAACTGTCTACTTAAAGGTCCGCAAGAAAATCCACTCCGAAGAAAAAGACTGCGAAGAAAAAAAGAATGTGGAAAAGAATAATGTAGATAATGTCGAGGACGTGACCGTCCACATTATAGCCGTAGTGGACCTGCCAAAGCCTAAAGTAGACGTGTACGATTTACCTAAGGTAGACGTGTACGATTTACCTCAACTTAATCTAGCAGATTAATCTCCCAAGATATTTCTGGATGTTTGCACGAGTATTTTCACTCCAGGAACAGATGGGAACGTTTGTCAGGTGGTCAAGATATGCCTGGAGGTTAGGACAAGTACCTTGAATCCAAGACCGAATAGGATGGTTCATGGGCTGATGTTGCCCATGCCAAATGCTGAATACCGTCGCCCAGTCACGAAAATTTTTAAATTAGAGCTAAGAGAAAAATAGTTTCTCTAGCTGGGGGGAGGATGTTGAAACCTTAATTTAATTTGTATTATTTCGTTTGAATCTTCGTTACCTGAGGTTTTGATTGACAAGAAAAAAAGTAGTTGCTGTCAAATTACTTTTGGAGAAAGGATGTCAAACTCTGAAAGACGAAAATCGAGTTTTATTGGCGAAATTAAGATAAGAAAGTAGCTTGGCAATAACAATGACTGATTAGGTCAAAACCGTTTCTCTACTAAATTGCGAATCAGTTTGTTTCATGAAGTATCTTGATTTATGATACACACTTTGGCATACATTTTCTGTTTTCCTAGTTATGTTGCTTTTCTTTATTTCATGGAATCTGTTAACAAAAGTAAGGCTCATTTCTTCTCAAACGAAATATATTTTCTGAAAATTTTGTTCCTTTCATTCTTTGAAACCCATGTTATGAATGAGCAGTTTCAATATTATGAATTTTATCAAAGTGGTCAGTAATTGACTTTGATTTCTCATCTACCCAACATTCAATCATGTATATTTCTTTATTTTATGGAATCTGTTTTTTCCGTGAAAAATATCTTGTGTTATGATGCTTGAAATTTGGAGATACATACACCAAAGAATGAAACTGATCTAAATCAAAGAATGAAACAAAAAGTGTATCTCAAAATTTCAAACATACTTCAGGGTATCCCAAAAACACGATTCCATAAAATAAAGAAACTGACATTATTGAATATTTGGTAATAGAAAAATTAACGTTAAGTGCTCATAACTTTGATTCTCAATATTTACTTCTGTCATGGAATAAAAAAAATTGATTTTTCAGAAAAAATATTTTTTCTGATGAAAATGAGCAATGCCTCCGCTTCCAGATTCCATGAAATGAAGAGAAGCTACAAAACTGAAGAAAAAAACAAATAGTATTTTCAAAGTTTTATCAACATCAAGATACTCTTCATGAAAAAAAAAACAAACTCCATAAAATCTACTCAATTGAATGTTCGGTAGATTGAGAAAAAGTTAATTACTCCTCACTCTGTTGAAATTCAGCATTTTGACTTTTTTTTACCGAAACAAATATTATAGCATAATATGTATAACGGTTTCCTGTTAAGTCAATGTCCAGTTGAAAAATTTTCGATGGATTTCCCCCCACCCCGAATATTTGGCTTCGGCCTGTCACTGTTGCACCTTAACTATGAGACAGTGAGGTCCTCTCTACGCCTGCCTTCTTTGGAATCACGGAGGTTTTATTTGGATCTACTGTTTGTATTCAAGTTGTTGGATGGATTAATTTATCGGCCTGAATTGTTGTATAGGTTAAATTGTTTATGTATCATCGTTCAACACTAGAAGTATGTTCGTTTTTTACCGAAAACACTTTTCTTTACATCGCGTAACAGCTCTTTGTGATGTTATCTCTCCTGAAGTGAACTTGTTTGGGACCTCGCTCGAACAAATTTATTTAAATTTTTACATTTTCCAAATCGTTGGTGTCATAATATCATCATTATCATCATCATCATCATCAATGGCTCTACAACTCAAGTTGAGTCTTGGCCGCATTTACTATTCTTCTCCACATTTCTCGATTTTGTGCTACTAGCTCCCATTGTGTTACTCCCAGTCTCTGCAAATCACTGGTCACTGCGTCTTTCCACCGTTTTCTTGGACGACCAACCGTTCTTCTACCCTCAGGCCTTTCCCAGAATGCTGTATTGAGGAGTCTTCCATCTTGTGACCTCATGTCCTGCCCATCTTATGCGATTGGACTTGATGTGTCGCACTATATTCTCGTTCCCATAGAGTGCCTGTAGTTCTTGATTCTTTCTTATTCTCCATTCTCCCGTTATTTCGTCTCTACAAGGCCCAAAAATAGCCCTCAGGATCTTCCTTTCCAATACCAGCAATCTATCAGCCTCACGTTTATTCAGGATCCATGTCTCACTCCCATAAGTTATTGGGGGACGAATGATAGTTCTATAGATTTTTATTTTCGCTTCTTTTGAAATTATTTTCGATTTTAGAAGCGTCGCCAAGAAATAATATGCCCTGCTTCCGACCATAATTCTCGATTCCACGTCTCTTTCATTCTTGTTATCAGCTGGTATGACTGCTCCCAAATATTTAAATTCTTTTACTACTTCAAAATTGTACTCATTTATAGTAACGTTTTGAACGATACGAGGTCTTGGGTTTTTTGTGATTACCATATATTTGGTCTTGTCTTCATTGATCCTGAGGCCCACTTCCTATGTTGGATTTAACAGCTTTTTCCCGTTTGAATATTTTGTTTTGCAATAGCGAATGTAATTCCGTTTATGGAAATAGACACTCCCATATAGGCTTCATATATTGTTGTTATTAATGCAATGCGTAGAAGATCTAGTCGACTGATTGAAAGACTGAAGAGTCAGTCCAAGCCTAGACAAAACTAAAAAACCGGAAATTGAAACCTTGGATGACTAAGTGAGAAAATAAATGTAATAATAGGAACGAAACAATTGTCTTTCTGTTTTTCGAATGGCGGAGCCGAGAAAATTTGGATTTACTCCCTCCTGCAATAACATATACATATTCTGAATCTTTCGTTTACATGCGGCACTAATGAAAATAAATGAAACCCTTCGAGATAATGTCCTACTTAATTAGAAAAAACTGGAAGAATGACCATATCAGTATGAAATTTTCATATTATTCACTGGGTAGAAACTAACTCATGAGGAAACATTCCTTGAGTCGATTTCAGAGAACGACGAAAATATAAATTCTCATAATATGATATTTTCCATTCCATTCGTTCTCAACATCAACAATTTTGTCATGCATCAAATTTTCTTCTCAAAAAGAAACTTCTTATACAACCGTTGAAACGGAAAAAACTGGACGAAAGCCACATTCCGAAAGAATTTCCCACATTTTTTGTCAGGAAACGAGGAAAATATTTTACATACTTGACCCTATTCCTCAAGAACCCTGCCTCAATGTTAAAACCTCATCATCATAAAGAGGCACTGTGAAGCGATACATTTGCGAGAAACCTTCCCCACATTCCCTACCATGGAGATTATTACATCTCTGATGAAAAGTTCCTCGAAATTATCTCGGAGAACTGTTCCTTCCAGAAATAGACTGAGGGGCTGAAGAAATTCGTAATTTACACCAAACTTGTTGATGTTTCCTGAAGCGTTATATTGCCCTGATACATTTTCATCTGGAAGTATCAGTAACTACCTCATCCGTTTCCATTTGCAATCTCAGTTTCACGAACTCAGACGTTCTCCAATTTCCAGCATGTCTGAACTTCATGATACACAAAAGACATGATGAGGATAGTTAAAAATCTAAAACATTTGAAAAAATTTTAATGAATCTCGGGGAACGCACTCATTCGGTGACGAGTAAATATTCGTCAAATGGATGCAATGAAACTCACAAATACCGCAAAGAATATTGGACAGCACGTCAATCTTGACTTCAGGATCTCTGAGATTTTATTCAACGTTTAATTTTATTTGTATCTCCTGAATCCCAATCAAGATATGAAGGAAAAGGAATATCTATTACCCTCGAGATACTCAAATATCAAACTGTCTGTTCTTTAGCAGCCACAAGTTGGGCACAAATCAGTACTTGAATAATAATATGTTAAAATATAGTGTGGATAGGTACTTTTCGAAAAGATTACTGGAAATTATTTTCATGAATGAAAGCTGATATTGTAAAAGAGACAAGAAGTAAAGATGACAGCATCCTCTGGTATAAATTCAGGGGTAACTTCTTTACGAGCTTATGACTTCAATCGGTGCTGAAACAGTGAAGGCAAATTAATGATGAATTTTAAAATTCCTGGCACGGCTGCCATTGGACGCGGTGGAATATTGAAATATGAAGTTAGACAAACCATGAATACTAAATTGGAAAAAAAAATTAGTTTGGTTTGATGCTTCCGAAATTTTTAACTCGTCCGCAGAACTAACTGATCAGATCTATACCAAAAATATAATTGAAATTTATGGTAGTATTTCATCTGCAAGAAAATCTGCTAAGCTTATAGAAAAACTGCGATTCTAGAAAAATGTGTAGCTCACAGAAATATTTAAATATATGTTGAATGGTTTGTTTTTGTCATAGAATATACAATACTTTTTTATCCTACCTGTCCTTTGTGACTTACTCTAGGACTAAAATGATGTTGAAAATGGAACGATGCACCCCTATGAGTTCACTTCTATCAAAACTAGAAGCTAGTTCATCTCCACTCCAAAGTCCATCTCTATGGTCTGCGGATCTCAGCTGACTGATTAGTCGCGTTGCCGAACGAAGATTTAGCCACCGCTCCGCTACCGCTACCTAGCATAAAGGCTCCCAGAAACCAACCGCAGCGAATAAAATTAATTTTTTGCAAGATATAACAAATTTTTGATATACTATTATCGATTTCGAACATATGCTAAAACTGTTTCATTTTCGTTAATGTCTCAAAACGATTAAAAGCTCCCCCAAACCATCGCGGAAATATTCGCCTCGCGAAATTCGCAGCGGATGAAATTAATTTTTTTCAAGATATAACAAAATTTTGATATATTATCGATTTCGAACATGTGCTAAAACTGTTCATTTTCGTGAATGTCTAAAAACGATAAAAGGCTACCCAAACCAACGCAGAAATATTCGCCTCGCGAAATTCGCGGCGGATAAATTCGCGACGGAAAAAACTAAACAATGCGTCTTATGAGAGTGCCCAGGCCGAAGCGAAGATTCGCTGCATTTTGCAGCGTTTTTATCTGCTTCAACACACCAGTTCGCTACAGATTGCTTTTTTATTCGGAATTGGTTGTGTTCACTCATTAGAAAATCCCAAAATATCAACAGAAGGATCGATTAAAGAAGTCAGAAAATATTCGATTTTGTACGATTTATCGCACAAGGACTATAAAAACATGAAAAAAACATAAGAATGAAAGACAAAGTCTGAAATTCAATTGTCAATAATTTTAGAAGTAATGACGGTCATTATCGCACACCCAAATTTTCGGAAAATTAATAATGCTATATGAAAGATTTCACTTCTGAAAAACAATCTATTAAAAAAGAGTGATAAAACAAAATCAAATTACTAAATTTTTTACTGATTCTATCAATAAACAGGCGAAACTTATTTTCAGATGATAACATTAAAAAATAATGGACAATCTCAGGGATTCCTTTGCAAAATTTGTGAGAAATACCTATGATCTGTGGAAATATTTCGGATTCGCAGCGAATACTCGTTGCGGAAACCGCAATACCCCCTAGAGCAGGGGTGGCCAAGACGTCGACCGCGGTCTACCGGTCGCCCGCGAAAGATATTTGGTAGCCCTCGAGATAAATAAACTGAATTGAAAAAAATTTTGAATAAGTCAGCTTAGTGAGAATAAGCAAAATATCTACCCAAAAACATAATGCAGCACGAACATTAGATATGTGTTTCATTTTTAACGTTTAAACACAAAATACTTTTTAATTTATTGATAAAATGTTTACCTCTCCTGTAAAATTTACCTCACTGTCGCCCGCAAGAAATATTTTTGAATCCCGGTAGACCGCAGAGGCCAAAAGTTTGGCCACCCCTGCCCTAGAGCAAAGCGAATAACACCGCAACATTCGACGAAATATTTCCACACATGATAGGTATTTTTCAGGAATTCCGCAAGCCAAGGAATCATTGGGATTTTTCTATGTTATCTACTGAAAATAAATTTCGCATGTTTATTGATAGAATCACTCACAAATTGAATGATTTAATTTTGTTTCATCACTTTTTGTTAATTGATTGTTTTCAGAGGTGAAAAATCTCACAACATTGTTAATTAATTAAGGCAGCATTAAATGCTAATGGACGTTGCTGCGACTCTGTGTAAGAGTACATATTCAGTTGGCTGACACCTTCTCCAGATACATCATATTATTATCGGTGACTGACTTTTCAGAAGTCTTACTTGTTTCTTTCATTCGTACTTAGAAGAACTCTGAGGAACATTTCATTGATCTTGTTTATTTCTGAATTGTTTGTTATTTTTCTATTATTAATCTGTATGTTTTGCAAAAATTCTACAAATAAATAAACACTATTTATAGGTGGGTATGCGTTGGTTTACATCAGAAGTTGGGGTACCTACCTAGCTGTTTGTGTTGGAAAATACAATTATTACTGGTTTGGTCTTGCATGCATCTTTTTTCGTTTTTATTTTTTTTTATTTTCATTGATTCAGTAATCAATGTCTGATACCAGTGTATCAGACATTGCGATATATCGCTTTTTTACGCTCTATTCTTATACAATAATTTCATTATTCTAGCACACTTCACTCCACCACGGCAAATACACTCAACCACAATGATAATACGGTCCTTCATTGAAATATCCGGATAACTTTCATGAAAGATTCGGACGATAATTGTTAATTTGCTCCTAATTTGAAGACTTCTCTTTTTTTGTCATATATGTAATAATCAGAAATAACCAAAAGTATCAACTTCCGTTGAAATACAACCTTCTCGATGAAAAAAGAGATCGTGGAAATAAGGGCGTGATAATGAGATATTTATATTTATTCAGAACTTATCTGGTTTCCTCATAGATACCATAATCAGAAATTAATAAGGTTGAAATGTGAGTTATTAACATCAACCACCACCTTTCAAATGAAAAAAAAATGTTCAGAATCAGTAATTGTAATTGAAAGTTCTAGGGAAAAAATAAAAAAAATAAATAATAAATAAACCTAAAGACGAATTGATAATAACCTTCTTCGTAAAGTCATTCAAAAACAAATTTTCATGAGAACTCTTTAATTCAGCTTATGAAGCTGCGCTTGGAACTAATCTTTCATTAACTTGAATCATATATCACTAATAAAATAATTTTTCATATAAACTAATCTTATTTCCAGGAGAAGCTAAATATTTATATGAACCCTTATGAATTTTGTATTATGATTTCAAAGAGACTGTTGTCAAGCTAATGAAATGCAACCATATTAATCAACCAAAGAAATTCACGATAATCTAAACTAATTGTCATGAATTTTTCTTGACTAACTTTTTCGAAATATAAACTAGGTCAACATAAGATCTCATCGGACTCAGCTTATT
This sequence comes from Hippodamia convergens, assembly GCA_038502775.1. Classification (NCBI taxonomy): domain Eukaryota; kingdom Metazoa; phylum Arthropoda; class Insecta; order Coleoptera; family Coccinellidae; genus Hippodamia; species Hippodamia convergens. The sequence goes on from CM076610.1 coordinate 52,470,235, forward strand.
TTTCTCACACAGATTTTGGTAAAATCATAAGTTGAAAAGATGTTTTTTTCTTCTACTTCACCTTTATTCTCTATGAGAAGATTTTACTCTTTGTGAATAATATGAACTTCGGAACATCAAATTATAGTGTTTCAATGAGCTTAATGTTGAGCTATTATTGTTTGGAATCGACTCACCACTATAGTCCAAGAGCTAGTGAACCTTTTGACTAACGGTTTGTCTGTAAGGCTAGAAATTTTTATGGCGATAGTTCCTAGCATGCTGAGGACGGAAATCATCGCCTGGCACCCCTCACCCCTGCACGTCATCAAGATCTATATCTTTGAAAGTGTTAAAAAAATAAACTTGTTCCTGTAAGCTTGAAACTTTCATACGATTTTATTCGTTCATTGTGAAGTTCAAAAAAAAATTGACAGGCGATTTCGACGAGCACAAGTACGTGCCAGGCGACTCGAAAAGGGTGTAAAATACGAACAAAAATGAACTTTTTTATGTAAGGCTGAAATTTATATATGTGTTCGTCTGAGGGAATGAAAAAATAAGTTTTATTATTAATCTTCATCATCATCTGATATGTTATCATTAATTTTTCATCATATAGTACAGTCATTTCAAGCGTAGTACACTGTATCTCAAATTGGTTGAGACTGCATTATATCTCAGCTATTATTGAAAATAGAGTCATGTAGTTTTCGAAACCCTGTGTTACTTTTTTGTTAAACTTTTAAATCCACAAACAGAAATATTCCATATTCTTTTGTTTCTGGAATACAGTGCGAAAATGAAAATGTTCACTTTTTGAAGATGTTTTTTCTCGGGCCCTGTATGAGAAAAAAAAAGTATGAAAATGTTTCTAATAATGCTTTTACGTAGAAGTCAGTGGCGTAGCTTAAAACTTTCATCTAATAAATGTTTCAAGATACAGCTCAAACTTGAAATATTTCAAATGGAACACCTCGTATGTTGTGATACATCGATGTATTCAGAAAAAATGAGAAGATTGACGTAGCAATCTTCTCATTTTTTCTGAATACATCGATGTATCACAACCTTACCTTTAATAATTTGAGCGTCAACCATCCGAAAAATGTATACAGTCGTCGCTCGATAATCCAGGGCTTGCCAATCCGGTACGCTCGGTAGTCCGGCACTTCGGGACCCAGGTAACCCGCTCTATAATCCGGCATTTTATACAGCTGAACGCCGGATCACCGAGAGTAGTTTTTCCCGCTCGGCAGTCCGGACCAAACCTCGACAGTGATGTCACGTATTTGTTTTCTCTTGTTTCATATCGTCCCTTGACAAAATAGCGATCTTATTTTGCGACCGTTGGATAGTAGTGAAAATCATATGAAGTTAGCTTTTTTTTCCTGTACAAATTCGATAATCCGGCATTTCCGATAATCCGGCATCAAGAGCCTACTATATTTCTGTTTGTTTTTTTTTTAAAGTAAGACATGAATTCTTCCACACATGCATCAAAAAACCATTTTTCAGTTGATATTTTGAAATTATGTTCAAAATACTATAAAATAAATGGGTTCAGATCACATGGCTTTTTGAAAAAGTAATGATTAAATGCTTGTGAATATTGATTAAATGCGTGGGATATTTTTTTCAACTGAAATTTATTGAAGCATAGGTCGTGATACAGTTTGACGTTGAAATAAACATGGTGTTCCATATGAAAAATTTCATTCCGTTCCAATTCAATCTCAAAAATAATGCTTTGAAAAAATGTTTAGCTACGCCACTGACTTCTACGTAAAAATATCATTATAAGAAGTTTAAATTTTTTTTCTTTCTTATGTAGAGCCTGAGAATTAATAACATCTTCAAAAAGTGAACATTTTCATTTTCTCACTGCATTCCAGAAACAAAAAAAATTGGAATATTTTTGTTTGTGGATTTAAAAGTTTTACAAAAAAGTAACACAGGGTTTCGAAAACCGCATGACTCGATTTTCAATAATAGCTGAGATATAATGCAGTCTCAACCAATTTAAGACACAGTGTACTACGCTTGAAACGACTGTATTATATTTATGATGAAAAATTAATGATAACATATCAGATGATGATGAAGATTAATAATGAAACTTATTTTTTCATTCTCTCAGACGAACACATATATAAATTTCAGCCTCACATAAAAAAGTTCATTTTTGTTCGTATTTTACACATTTTTCGAGTCGCCTGGCAGGTACTTGTGCTCGTCGAACTCGCCTGTCAATTTTTTTTGAACTTCACAATGAACGAACAAAATCGTATGAAAGTTTCAAGCTTACAGAAACAAGTTTATTTTTTTTATTTTTCTAACACTTTCAAAGATCTTGATGACGTGCAGGGGTGAGGGGTGCCAGGCGATGATTTCCGTCCTCAGTATGCTAGGAACTATCGCTATAAAAATTTCTAGCCTTACAGACAAACCGTTACTCAAAAGGTTCACTAGCTCTCGTACTACTATTTGAATGACGAGAAAATAAAAGGCATATGAAAACAGAACTAGTAGAGATGAATACGCTATGAAATGATTTCATGACACTTGTTCAGTGAAAACTGAACAAGAAATCTTGTTGTTGATGAGGGTTGATATGAAGAAGTCATGAAATCATTTCGTAGCGTATTCATCTCAGATGGTTGTGTTTTCATATGCTCTTCACCTTCTCGACACTCAAATAATGGTGAGTCGATTTCAAACAATAATAGCTCATATAATTTAATGTTCAATAGGAATAACATCATAGCTCAATTCAAGGTAGTTAAAATGTTGGTAACCAGAAAATTTCTTATTCATTACCCTGATGGTGCAGCAGGAACAATTTTCAAATTGAATGACTTACCTAACTCAACATACTGTACCCAACAGTTGTTGAACCTCCCAACTGTAAGAGTTTGAAGCTGTTATCCTAGTCATATTTCGGAGTTGAGTCTGCTACTTACAAACTTTAATTATTCAGGGCAAACAGATTTGCTGAATTTCAATTATTAAGAGGGGAACACCCGAATACGGTATGTTATTATGTGAAGCACGGTTCAAGCGAGATAAGATGAAACGAGAATCATGAGAAAAAAATCTCAAGGGATATCAAAACAGTGCAGTTGAGGATGAAAATTCCGGGATGATTGTCAGCTCCAACGCGGAAAGGATATTTAAAGAAAAGGAAAGTATTTAAACATTGTTTCGTTCATTAGTTCTCAGAGAATATATAGATATTCCATCGTCGTTTGACTTCCACTTCTCAAGGAGAGGAACTATACGACACACAAGTTTCGTTTCCGCTTCTCGTTGGTGCAATTTTGTTCGAGTTGTTTATGTCTGATAGGATACGTAACCGAATCATGTACGAGCTGCAACGTTGAACGATTTTTTTATAGCCTTGAAAAGGTCAGTTGATGAGATTATGGCTTCCATTTTCTCTCTGCATCGGGCTCCCCCAATTTCATCTTATTTCATCCGTGCCTCAAGCCTTTTCATAAATCACATCGCGTCACATCACGTTTTTACTTTCAAGAACTAGAATTCAACCAGCTGGGTTTGGAGCGGATTGCCCATAGAAATTGGAAGTCAGAATTTCATGATAATATCGGATGTAGGATGTAGCAAAACATGTGCGACCTCATCTCTTATGATTGATTTCGCTGGGGACAATATTCTCCACACTTCATCAACATTTTCGACTGCATCTGGTACAATTGTAAAATCAGATTTTGTAATATCTCTGAGACACAGAAACGTATTCGATTGGAAGCCAAAATGCATGGTAGTCAGCGAACAATACTTCAGGGACTCGAAGTTTACGCCGGATAAGAAGCCCATATATAAATGATTTACGAGAGAAATCTCTTCTATTGCTGGTGGTCCGCCTCATCCTCATAACCTGAATCTAAACTCACACTTGAAATCATGGAAGAGTCTCGTTTCTATTGAGTATCCGGAGGCGACTTGTGTTTGCAGCACTGTTATTCAGAGTCATCTGTCATTGTCGTGGCGGCTTGCCTTATAAACATCAAATATTGAAATATTTATAGCTTGGTTCATGTGCAATTTAAGTTTATGCCGCTACTAATACATAGATAAAAAATACTGGGATACTGGTACCTACTTTGGGTAGCTGGTTACCCGTCATACCCACACATTCCAAATTGATATTTTGAGTTAATATTATGACTGAAATCACCGATCACTTCAGTTACTGATCAATTGCATGTCAGATTTTTTAAGCAAACTCGAGTTCATCATGCGAAATTAAAAGAAATAAATAATATCGGAAATGGGTTCATATAAAATGAGCGAACCACAAAAACTTTTAGGTTTCTTTTATTGAAAAAATATCAAGGTTTTGATACATATTAAGGATATCCTTGGAATGAGGAATGTTCACAGGTATGCAAAATCGATCGAAACTTCGTTAAGTCTAACTTATATGTATATGAAATCACTAGTTTTTGTTTCAGTCGAAAAGACCTAGTAGTTCGGATTTTACAACCCCGTGAATATTCAATTCCTCACGGCGATGTGAGGTTGTACTACATTCGCAACTCGCACTCCGTGAGACGAAAGGCCCTTATATTGGACCCGGCTACGTACTGAACCTCGCAAGTCGTTGTATGTAAAGTGACGTCACACGGATCCATCGAACTCATGTTTATAACTCGATATCTCGGGCGCTATTTGAAGTATTCAAATAATTTTTGGACACAATATTTTCATTTTCTACGGAAAATAGGAATATGTAGAAATTGGAAAATGTGAACATTCATCATTGGGGGACAAAAAATGTCACTGGTACTAAGCAGTAGTTCAAAAAACTATCTAGTATATTGAAGAGTATACATGATATGATGTTATACAGGGTGTTTATCGAGTAGTTAGCCATAGCCTAATGGTGAATGCAGGACATCTAGACCTTTCACAAAAATTGGTTGTTTTGTATCCTTATACCACGAACATTGGCCTCAACTTGCGATACCTATATACAGTTCTAGAATGCAACGTCTGATTTCGAACAAATTTTATGGGTTTGTTCACTTCACAAAGCTCTTTCAAACAGTTTATGACATATCCCTAATTTCAGGGCAGTTTTCTTTCAAGCCCCAAATGAATATTTTTCATATCCTCGCAGAAATTTCTTGATTGGCATGAGAAACTACATAATTTACTCTGAAAAATTTAATTTTCACATGCTTGGCACTAGTGTCACAAGAGAATAGAAACCGGAAGAATTCATGCTTTATGTATGTTTTTAAAAAGGAGTTCGTCTTTTATTTTTTTGGTGATAATTTTTATTGTTTTTTCTGAACTATTCTGAATTCTGTTGAAGTCACATTTCAAAACCCCAATCCAATTCACATCAAATATGAATTAAAAAGAGAGTGGAAGAACGCAAAACTGAGCTCCCAAATATTTTGAAATTACATATTATTGAATTTTGATATACAGGGTGTCCCAGGACGAATGCGACAAACGGATACCATGAATAAATGTCATCACGGTGGTCTCGTATCAAGACGTTTTCATCGCTATACAGAGTGATGTTCATCTTATGAGTGGAATTCTACTGTTCATTAGCTCTTGAAGTAATCAATCGAATGATTTCAAATTTTGAAGTTTTGTCACCCTTCACTATATCCTTTCTTCAATATTTTTAGAACCGAATTAATCAGATCCGGACTTGAGACTCATTGAACTTCTCCTTTTTTCATAGCTTTGCTTGGCAAGAACATTTCCTCATGAGTGAAACTTTATAGTTCAAGAAATCTCGAACTTATCGGTAGAATTGTGTTGAATTTTGCAATTTTACGCCCTTCAAATTTTCCACAGATTGAGAAAACAATTATGATTTTCATGACTAAAAAGAATACAAGTGTTTGAGTCGAGAGTTCTTATCAATTTATCATCAACTCATGAAAAAGTGTTAATAAATGAAACGAATTGATTTGGAAAATCTTCCAATCAACAGAGAAGATAATGAAAAGAACAAAAAAAATTGTAACAAATTGAAAATATTCAAACGCAATTAACAAGCGAATCAATAAACAGTATCTGTTATTAACTATGGGGAGTTATTTTCTCCATCTGGGGAAAATTTGAACAGTCTTACAGGGTGACAAAACTGCAAAATTCGAAACAATTCTACCGACTATATAATTTTATCATAAGGAAATGTCCATTGCTCAAAGTACTCACAGGGTGATCCAATATTCTCGAAAATGGAAAAAGTTTAAGGCGATAGTGAAGGGTTATAAAACTTCGAAATTTAAATCATTCGTTCGATTAGTTTGAAAGTACCTTGAAAGGGGACATAAAATTGTCCTATACAATATGTGTTGAACCAAACGATTTCGTCTAGAAACAGCTGTCATATTTTTGATTGTTGACCAAGAAGTATTTAGAGTCACTTCTTATCTCATAAACTAAAAAGAGTAAGTGACCAATCGGCATCAATTAGATGAACTACCTGATTCGGCGAACTTTGTCTCACCTTAGAGATGAATGAAGTTGTACTAACTATTGGTTCTTTCAAGAGAATTTATACTGAGTGAAATACAAAAAAATATAAAAAAGCACAAAAAATATAATTGCATCTAAATAGGTAATGTACATTTTGAATAATTGTCATAGCAATCGCAACACGAATGAGAGATTGAATTCTCTTAAACTCAAATGGCATAATTGTTGCGATCATCGGAATTCTGGGAATAAGAACTTCTTCCTTTTTATACTTTTCTTCGAGTATTGTGAAATGAACGTTACTTTCAATTCATTTTGGCTGGTTAAGATTACTCAACATAATGACATCTTTTCTAAAACATAGAAGAATTCAAATTGGTTATCTTCGGAATGAATGTCAATCTTGATTCCCAGGCTCACAGATTTTTTTCATCATGAGATTGGACAAGAGATATAAGATTTTGTCACTAAGGTGAAAGATATACCGGCATTCATTTCGATGATAACCAATTCGAATTCTGCTATGTTTCAAAATGTTCCGGTGTGGCCTCCATAAAGGCAAAGAATTTTTTTTCATAATGACAACTTATCCGCCCTTCAATTGTAAATTATGTGGTGGCAAACTTGGTAAATCTAATGAGTTCAAAAACTCAGTAGGATAAGTTGTAGTTTCCATCTCGTTTTTTGTAATATCTATAGATTTCTAACAAAGCAGTGGACCAATATTTTTACTTTGAATGATCAAATTTACTTCCATTGCGAATTGGCACCTGCTTCTGGGCAAATACCCTAGAATTTCAAGGCTGAGACGTTTATGCAACTCAAAATACACAGTAATTGTTTTCATTGTCATCTAAGGACGATAATAGTAGAATGGGGATTAGTTCAAAATATTTTGTCATAAAATTTTCCCGTAGTGTTCGGAAGAAAGAAAGGTTTCAATAATAGTACAATAATTTATTTCAACATAATCACTCAGTACAGCGTAATAGTTTTATAATACCTATGGTAAGTTCAGCCCACTCCTTATGGCAGGAACAGATCTCAGCAGTGAGTGCTTGTGTTATGTAGGTAGTTTCCACCCCCCGGTAGGCCAAATGTACAACAATTTAAACCATGACAGGCAAAGGTAGGTGAAAATAAAGAGGGTCAAATTCACTGGACCACAGATGAAGGTGAATATATCTATGTATACAAAATTTTTATATCATCTTCCATGATAAAACTCTTTATTTCAGTCTTGAATTTATTTTTAATTTTGTTTTGTTTCAGATTAAGAGGAATTATATTATAGTATTCAAGGCCAAAAAAAATATAAAACGTTGTGAATAGCTTTTTCTGAACACTAGAATCTCGAGTGAACAACTCTCAACCAACTTTGTTTGGAAAATTTCATTTAAATCAGCTCTGATGAAACCTTGGAGACTAAAAACACAAGAACTAAGATGCGTTAATATTTAAAAAAAAGTAGTTCATTGAATGAATATAACGAAAACTCTATTAACTGAAGTGACACCTACTGGCGTTATCACAGGAAGGAAAATTATTTATTATCATTAATTTATTTTTTCCATTTTATAAAATTTCTCAGAGTTTTGATGTGTATTATGTAAACCTCGCCGTAGAAAAATCCAACGAAAATTCCTTCAGAACAAACAGTTAATCCAATCTTGGGTGATGTTGTAATAAACAAAATGGCCTGTTCTATATATAAAGATGTAACAAAGACTGTACCAAGGCCAGAGTTGTGCCGAGAACCAAATATTAGTGCTTCTAGCATTAAGCACTTGGATGAAAGAGCTATTCGAAAATTGATAACAACGCTTTTCTTCGATCTGCGTAAAGCATTTGACTATCGAAAACCTGTAGTATTCAGGAGTTTTGATTCAGTGGCTGATATATTTTTTGAAAGACTGGTCTTGTTTTTATGATGTAGAAGAGTTTCTTCAATGGTGTTCTGAGTAAATATAATACTGTTTCACTCACTATTATTTTTGTATGTCATTATCATTTACGATTGCAATAAATTGCATGTAATGTTTTTCATGAATTTTCAATGATTGTTTTCATTGATTTGATTGATGTGAGATGTACTTTTTAATGGTTAATAAATCAGATTATTATTATTACAATCAGAATACATTTGATACTAAACAGCTTTTCAAAGTGTTAGTACTTTTTCTCCAAACTATTGTATGTATGTATGTATGTATTTGTATGTATTTCCATGCATTCTAGGTTTCAGTGAAACCCCTCAGAAGCTACTTAAAGCTTGTGCGAGTTAGAATGATGGGTGTGTTCTGTGTAGGCTTTATTACTGTGTCCCGACGCCACCTTAGGCACAGCACTGTTAATAAATTTCTATATTTCATTCATCTCCTTATCAGAATTGCTGAAATACAAATAGAGACAAAATGAATAACGATGAGACGAGGTCAAATTTTTATCGTCCTCATTCAGTGTCTATTTTGCCATCTATTTTCTTTGTGCCGTTCAAAAATATTCTAGGGGAGAGAGAAGAGGGGCGAAATGGCGGTTAGGAGTCGGAAAGCATCAGAGAATCAAAAAAGGCGACATCAATAAATACTTTAAATAATTGTGGTAGAATATGAATGTTGGGAAAGAAAAAATATTGAAGCTTGTAAAATTTTATGACATAGAATGTCTAATTGCCAATTCATATCTAGATTAAAAAAAATCACCTCTGAGTGATACTACCTAAGTACCTAGAATTTATGGAATCTATACTAATGAGATATGACAATATGGAGCTAAGACCACTTAAATCTCTTCTAGAATTAACACTGTTCTCGTGTTGTGCGATTGTTACCATTTCAAAAAAATTTCTCTTTTCAGGATTTTTTTCTACATCTATGATTTCTACACTATCAAGTGTGCAAGAGCACATGTATCTTTTTTTGTTCTAATATTACTTTTATGAAGTGCAATTCTCCGATTGAATTTTGTAGTTGTTTGACCTATACAGGGTGATTTATCTAGATTAAAAAAAATCACCTCTGAGTGACACTACCTGAGTAGAATTTATGGAATCTATACTAATGAGATAGGACAATATGGAGCTGAGACCATTTAAATCTCTTCTAGAATTAACACTGTTCTCGTGTTGTGCGATTCTTACCATTTCAAAAAAATTTCTCTTTTCAGGATTTTTTTCTACATCTATGATTTCTGCACTATCAAGTGTGCAAGAGCACATGTATCTTTTTTAGTTCTAATATTACTTTTATAAAGTGCAATTCTCCGATAGAATTTTGTAGTTGTTTGACCTATACAGGGTGATTTATAACTATTAAGATATAGGATGCGGCCAGATTTTTTGGACCAAAATATGTAGATAGGACCAACTATACCTGAAGAAAATAAAAAAGGGACCGTTGAAGAATTTTTTTTTCGTTTATTGTTAATAATTTCACTTCATATTTTTATTATTCCTCGAAAATATATATTTCCTCTCTTATCGAGACAGGTTTTTCAATGAACTTTGTGATTTGAGTCTATCGATCGCTAAACAACAAAAGTTTTCCTTGCTGAGCTATAACATAATGGCTTAGAAAAAAATCGCCATTTTCGGGAAAACGGGAAAGAATTATTTTGTGATTCAGCCTACTTAACACTGAATATTTCAAATACCAACTAAAAGTACATTTTTCATGATATCTGAATGAATCTGAGGATGATGTATGATAAATTCATGAAACGGGAAAAGAATGCCGTTTCTTTTGAAGCAATTTAAGTTTATTGTTTCCATAAGGAACAACACTTTTTGTTATAGCTCAACAAGGAAACCTCTTGCGAAAAACCAAAGTTCGCTACTGGATTGCTATGAAAAAGTGCCTCCATAATAATTTTAATTCAAAATTCTTGTACAAACAGAAACGGAGATAATGGCCACAGTTAAAACGTTGGCCTATAACTCAAAAACAAAAGAAGATGGAGGAATGAAGTTGATGGCATTATCAGTTCTCTAAAAAGACCACCGTAACGTGTCAATCATTTTCTTTATCTCTCACAGTTGAAGAGTTGTATTCAGGTATCGCTAGCTCTGCTCACCCTGTACAACAAAAGGAATTCAAGGTACTATTTTGCAAAATATTTCACGTCTCCACAAGAATCACGTCCGTGGCAATACGGTAAAATGTAATATTGAAATCAGATGTATTACCGAAGGAAGTGACAAAAACAAGCCTTCTTTTATATTATATGGAATTTCCAATTCACCCCAGTCATCAATCCACTGAATACACACTTCCTCGCAAAGTTTCTTCTTAATTATTTCATTTGAGTACTCTGTTGCGATTCTTACCATTTCAAAAAAATTTCTCTTTTCAGGATTTTTTTCTACATCTATGATTTCTGCACTATCAAGTGTGCAAGAGCACATGTATCTTTTTTAGTTCTAATATTACTTTTATAAAGTGCAATTCTCCGATAGAATTTTGTAGTTGTTTGACCTATACAGGGTGATTTATAACTATTAAGATATAGGATGCGGCCAGATTTTTTGGACCAAAATATGTAGATAGGACCAACTATACCTGAATAAAATAAAAAAGGGACCGTTGAAGAATTTTTTTTTCGTTTATTGCTAATAATTTCACTTTATATTTTTATTTTTCCTCGAAAATATATATTTCCTCTCTTATCGAGACAGGTTTTTCAATGAACTTTGTGATTTGAGTCTATCGATCGCTAAACAACAAAAGTTTTCCTTGCTGAGCTATAACATAATGGCTTAGAAAAAAATCGCCATTTTCGGGAAAACGGGAAAGAATTATTTTGTGATTCAGCCTACTTAACACTGAATATTTCAAATACCAACTAAAAGTACATTTTTCATGATATCTGAATGAATCTGAGGATGATGTATGATAAATTCATGAAACGGGAAAAGAATGCCGTTTCTTTTAAAGCAATTTAAGTTTATTGTTTCCATAAGGAACAACACTTTTTGTTATAGCTCAACAAGGAAACCTCTTGCGAAAAACCAAAGTTCGCTACTGGATTGCTATGAAAAAGTGCCTCCATAATAATTTTAATTCAAAATTCTTGTACAAACAGAAACGGAGATAATGGCCACAGTTAAAACATTGGCCTATAACTCAAAAACAAAAGAAGATGGAGGAATGAAGTTGATGGCATTATCAGTTCTCTAAAAAAGACCACCGTAACGTGTCAATCATTTTCTTTATCTCTCACAGTTGAAGAGTTGTATTCAGGTATCGCTAGCTCTGCTCACCCTGTACAACAAAAGGAATTCAAGGTACTATTTTGCAAAATATTTCACGTCTCCACAAGAATCACGTCCGTGGCAATACGGTAAAATGTAATATTGAAATCAGATGTATTACCGAAGGAAGTGACAAAAACAAGCCTTCCTTTATATTATATGGAATTTCCAATTCACCCCAGTCATCAATCCACTGAATACACACTTCCTCGCAAAGTTTCTTCTTAATTATTTCATTTGAGTTCTCTGTTGTTGGATATCATTCAAATGTCTTGCATTCTGTACCTCATCGATTAATTTTCCGATGTCGATAGCCATTTTTTGTCATGTAACAACTATTTAATACTCACGACCATAGTTACTCTCAACAGAATAGAGAGCATAAACCGACTAAACCGTCGTTCGTGTGCGTTGCAACAAGAGAAGCCTATGTGCCCATCTGCTTCACCGACAATCGTGACGGGTCCGAAAATGGAGCCGGTCGTCTATAGCGACAGAGACGGCGCGACATTCCGACAGTAGAAGTAGAATGAAACTGCATAGAGTAACATTCGAGCAAAGCGTTACTGAATCCGCGGCAGTGACAAACGTCAAACCTCAGCGACACTGCCGAGCTTGAACCTCTATTGTTGTGTTTTCGTAGCTGATAGACTTCATTTGGCTCTTTCAGATTGTTGCCCAGTTTCATTCCTGCAGCTCTTTTTCAGAATTATATTTTTAGTTCTGATAGGCTGCGTTTCAAGAATGAATCAGCAGCAATATCCTATCAACGATAGACTTTTCGAGGAATTTTTTTTTATTTCAATATCGTTGAACCTCTTGCGCTCAGCTGAATACCCAAATTTCATAATGAAAAACATAATAATAATCATATTTGTTCTTGAATCGAATATGAATGATCATTATTCAGTTTAGTCCAGCTGAATGTATTCCACAGTGAGGTATAATCTGCGTTACAGCTATGTATGACACACTGTATTTAAATTGGAAAAGTACCTATTCGGATGATTGAGTGCAAGCGAATTCACCTTCATTTTTCTATTCCATAATGCAATCGGATGACAAAAACAAACGTTAATGAACATTGTGTGGGGAAATTTGTCATCTGATTGACATGTAATTTGAAACGGGTTTCATGAAAAATTAAACAGAGCATGCATTAAGTGCGGTTAGGTACTAATTAGCAATTCACAGTAGATCCCCACTTGGTCTGAGCATATTGTGTCCCAATATTATAATATTGGAAAAGTGTCAGATTCCTGCGCCTGTATTCAATCGATTCACATTTGAATTCCGTTCCTTTGCGTTTGGTTGGAATTACCTGCATTCCGATTGTCATTCTTTTCCTCAAATATGTTTTATTTATGTAATTTGTGAGAGAATGATAGACGCGGGTAGCTTCAAATCGATCCTACTGAATTATAAATCTCCTGTCGAAATGGTTCAAAATAAATATAGGAATATTTCTATAAAATAAAGTTACGCTTGTCACGATAGCATTCAGCCATGAATCTGAACTGTGAAAGTTTGTTTAAACATACAACTATAAAAATCCATTAATATTATAGTTGGGAAGTTAAAAATGTTAAAATATAAAACCAAGTCGGCCATTTTGTTGGTTACACCGTTTATAACTCAAGATTGGGTGAACTGTTTGATATGAAAGATTTTTTGTTGGATTTTCTTACGGCAGGGTAAGCATAAAATGCATTGAATTTCATGGAACGAATAACTTTCCTTCTTGCGAATAACGGCAGTATATGTCACTGTGGTTATTAGCGTTTTTGTGAAAGTATTGAAAAATACTGTATATTTAGTGTTAATTAAACCTCCTAGCCTTGGAATTTTCAAGTTTCCTGTCGAAAAAAAAAGAGAACATCTTAGCGACTCTGTCAAAGAGGAACCTGCAGGTTAATTATTGTTCTGTGAAGTGAAAGTATCACAGACCAAGACAAGGGTTACTTGATGAGATGAGCTTAGATGAAGAGACAATGATGAATATGCTTCAGATAAATTGGTAATTAATGTTTAGAATCCGATAGGATTGCGAAATTTTTGTAGTTAAGTCTGTAAATGATCAAAAAACTAACGAGATAATATATGAAACGACTAGGTTAATTGCGAATCGTTATCAATGTAATGAAAAATATCAGTAGGTGTTTTCATTTATTGCAAGAACAATATAACAAAGAACACTCTTTGTTAATTGATTGTTTTTCAGAGGTGAAATCTCTTACAGCATTATTAATTTTCCGTGAATTTGGGTGTGCGATGCTTACCGTCATCACTTCTAAGATTATCGGCAATTGAATTCCAGACTTTGTCTTTCATTCTTATGTTTTTATAATTCTTGTGCAATAAATCGTACAAAATCGAATATTTTCTGACTTCTTTCATCAATTCTTCTGTTGACATTTTGGGATTTTCTAATGTGTAAACAAAATCAATTCCAGACGGTCCGAATAAAATCGCAGTCTGTAATGAACTGGTGTGTTGAAGCGGATAAAAACGTTGTAAAACGCAGCAAATCTTTGCTCCGTTTTGGGCACTTTCATAAGGAGCAATGTTACTTTTTTTCCATCGCGAATATATCTGCTGCGAATTTCGCGAGGCTAATACTTCCGCGCTCGTTTGGGGGAGCCTTTATGCTAGGCAGCGATAGCGGAGCGGTGGAAAATCTTCGTTCGTTGAACGCGACCATTGTCAGCATAATCGATTGTGGGATCATACTGAAATTCCAAACGTTCGAAATAGATGTTTCCATTGTAGCTTCTATCTTGTTGTATGTCGCCTGAAATCGATAGTAGGGATTCTAGCCGAGCGGCGACAGATTTTGCTAGTGAATATCTCATTCTTTTGATCTCGAAGTCTCCAATCGCGATATTTCACGAACTGTAATTCAATCACTTATATTCAAGAATATTCAAGATATTCATAGTTTCCGTCCCTTAATTAAAAGAGTGATATCGTGAAAACTGTGAAGATATTATTAGCTGTGCAACGGATGTGTTAGATGTTAGTCCATGCTGGTTTGTGCCATTGAATTGTTTTCAGAATTTCATGTGATTGTCGAAATATTTCGAAAAACGAAAAAAGTGCCAGGTAAACACTAAAAATTTAATTCCAATTAAACATTGTGTTACACACGCACTAAATTGCGTCGTTCGATTTTTTTCGAAGGTTCATCAAATTTTCCGAAAATTAAAAGTTGAAAGAAACAACGTAGCCCAGCACTTTCGTTATTTACTGTGATAAAGCGTGGTGAAGTGAATCAACCGCGAAAAAACCTCAAAAAATATACAGGGTGTTTCGAAATAGGGTGACACCCTCTCTAGGATAAATAGAAAACTGAAAAATAATAGAAATTCGTTCAGTAATAAATTTACGTATCGCCATTTGTATTCAAGATGAACGGTATTGAAAAAGAAAAAGATAAGGAAGCTGATACATCTAATGAGTGTATTTTGATTTCTTACTTGTATAGAAGGAACTAGTTGCCTAGTTAGTACCAAGTTGTTTTAAACATTACTTTTTTGATATTATATTCTTCAAGCTAAATTCCAGCTATCTCGAACATTATTCAATTTTGCACGAAAAAGGTATTCCTGTTGAAACTTGATACTGTGCACCGTTTCCGGAGTATTTTGATTTGACAATCATGAATAATACTTCTATCTACTAGGTTAGATCGAAGTTGTCTGTAAATTTTGGTTACCGAGTAGGTGAATTTACAGGCCACTCCGACCTGTCAGTAAACGTCTACAAGAGGGATTCTGCCTCATAGTCGGAGGTTTCGTTCGGCATTCGGTAGTAGCTCAAATTGTATGTTAAGTCAGACAGAGAAGAAAACCATAGGGATGAAATACGAACGTTTGGGCCTTGCGGCGTCGTCTAACAGCTTACCTGGTAGCGAACACAAATTGTCATATATAGTCGCTTTCTCCCTCTCACACGATCATTTTGAATTAGCTTATCTTTGTCATCGAATATTATTAACATTCACTCTCTTGTGTCTCTTCAGTAGCTACCGAGAGGATAAATGAGCATGAATATAACCAAAATCACTTACAGGTTATCTGTTAATTAGACGAGCACGTAGTTAACGCATACTTTACAGGGAAGGTGAATATATCCGCCCTAAGTGATTTAGCTATAGGTATGTAGTTTCAATCAAGCATCAAATTTTGGAACGCTTGGGTACTAGAAAGTTAATATAAGATATCGCAAATATGAAGACAAGAAGAGTGAAAATTTTGTAAATGAAAATTCAACTGTGTATATAATTTTACACTTCAGTAAACAAAAGGAGAGCGTACCTAAATAAATTTTTTATCTTTAATAAGTTTCTCTTCATTTTTTTCTTCCACCATGATGAGAAACCATCAGGTAGCACTTTTTTGACAAAACTCGTAAGTAATTTTAGGGCGTCATAATAGCAATTGCACACGGGCGTTCGAACAGCTAGCAGCGGGCCTGCGTTTGACTGTATGTCTAAGTGAACAATCGTCCAAGTTCTGACTAAAAAAAAAGAAATGAAGAAAACACGAAAGAATCTCTGAAACAGAAATTTCGACAACTGAACAACTGAGATCAATGATAAAAAATACAAACACAGCAGTATAATTGATGATATTTCAAACGGCATAATTAGGCACACATCTGATTAATTTACGAACATCTCATAAACAACGCTATAGGTGGAGATGAAACCAACTATAGCAATTCAGAGCAGTTAGTATGTTAATTGACTTTTGTCATCAACTAATGAAGTTTTTGATAGGAAATACCTCACTCTCGATACCTGAAGGGCCGATCTATTGTATATACTATTGCCTTTATCTATTGCAGACACAAGTTTGTCAAGAAAGTATATGGTTCTTTTCAGGATGAACAGCTAGCTATTGGTGGTTTCCTGGAACTTTCCAAAGCATACGATTGTGCGGATCCAGATATACCACTCAGGAAGCTCCAGTCGAGGGGAATGCACTCCAATGGATCAGAATATATCTTAGGGGAAGCCCTAAACTTGTGATGATTTTATGGATGATATGGAAACAAGATACGATTTGAAGGAGATCCAGTTGGCAAGAACACAAGGAGGCATTGCTTGACCTCTTCTGTTCCTGATGTATTCGAATATGGAAATGAAGTCAAGTGGGATAATGGAAATATAATGAGGGTATATTATGCAGAACAGCTCATGAAGTACAGTGAAACCTGGCTTGCAGAGAACAACCGAATGTTGAACACCGCCAAAACTAACATTGAATTTTCTCATTCCACTATGAAAAGCTCAAAAAATTTAGTAGTAAATGAGTAAATACTAGAAACTTATAATAATATACTTTATTTCCATAAACAATGCATGCAATTATTGTATATAAAAATTTAAAAGGTACATTGAGTACATTACAAAGACAAACAAGTAACAATAAAAACATAACCATATTCATTTCAAGAAATTTTTAAACTCATGAAAACCATTCTCAAATAGATAGCTCTTGAGATTTTGCTTGAAAATTACTTGACTACTAATACTTCCAATTTCATCAGGTAGTGGGTTAAAAATTCTCCTTCCCATATAAATCTGTAGATCTTTCACACCTTATATCATTGGTCGGAAACTGAGCCTGATCCTTGAAAACATAGACAGACATTTCAAATATATATAAACATGCAAGAGATGGGATTTTTATATCGGGCAAAAAGTGGTCCACAAGATACAAGATGGGAGCCTCCAGAAATTGCCTGCACTAATTTTTTCTGTGCGATATAGAACGTCTTCAGAAAAAACCGCATTTTCATTTTTTGTCGAAATAGTCCAGATATATTCAAAACCATCTACCAGAGCACCATTGAATCAGAACATAGATTTGGTATAACTTTTCATAGATCAGGAAATATAACATCAGTGTTTCTGCTTGAACACTTCGAAAGTGATATAATGATATATTGATGAAACCAAAATTACATACTTTCCAAATGCAACCGAACAAAAACTCAACAACAGCTAGAGTACAGATGCATGAAATCGTTCAATAATCTATCCACAAATATTGAAATCTACAAAAATTTTCAAGAGAACCATATACAAAACTACTGGAATAAGAAGGAAATTCAATGAACGAAATTGAAGAAAACTTGTAACACCATTCTTTTCTTTGACACTGTTTCATTCAATGTAAATTATCGTTTTAGGAAATTATTTGAAATTAAGAGACTGAGGGTCGGTTTCATAAAACTTAGTTTGTATCTTTAAAATTAGTGATTCGATTGGTTCGAATCTACGTAAGGTTTTTAAATCTCGCAATTAAAGTTTTGTGACACCTACTCTATTATTATTATTTCAATACCTAGTTGTAAAAAGCTCAGTCGATATTTTGTTCCATCAATAATTCGAAACCAAATGAATTCAATTCAATTCGCAATCCGTAATTAACCCGACATTCACAAACTGTGAGGGGAATTAGCAACAATCAACTATTCGGATAATCAATTAGTTCCAACTGAATTGCTGAAGCATTTTAAAAGCTTTATTACCACATAGCGATTGTGAATATGAGCTATTCATCATAGAGCCATGTCGAGCATAACTCTTCATGAATCCAAAATCTATTTTTCTTTCGATATACGACATTTTTTTAATTAACTGATTTTCATGTAGGTTAGAGGTACTTAGACATGTTTGAACCAACTGATCAATGAGGGATTAAGGAAAAGATTCTTTCATTAGAGGAGGTCGAATATCAACATTACAACTGATGTTATTTCATGCAGACAGTGAAGACATATGAATGGTATTTATGTCGGGAATCGGGAATAAATTTGCATAGAATTGACTTAGATCTTGGGTGTCAGTTCTGTGGTTTACCGTGTCATTCATTCTTATAAAAATCATTTCGCTGATGTTTCTCTTCTTCCAATTATTTTTATCGTCCAGTATATCGACGTTGTCGAATTCGAAATGATGGTTTTCCTCGAACCTATGGGTAGCTAAACTATCCCTTTCCCGGAATCTATCATCACAATCATACGTGTGTTGTCTTATTCTCGCCTTCAGCAGTTGTTTCGTTTGTCCCACTTAACATTCATTACCCCCCAAACATGGTATCTTATATACGATACTTGAACAATAATTGTTGTGGGGGGTAGGGTCTCTAAGCTTGGAGAATAACAACTGCGTCGTTCTCAGGTTGTAAAATACAAGCTCAGCCGCACTTGATTTCTGTTTTATTGAATGAGCGATGTTGTGACTCAGGCCTGATATGTACGGAAATCTGAAATATGTCTTGTCCGGATCGTCTAAGCTACGGATATCATTGTTATTAGAGGCTAAAGGATTGTACTCATTGATTATTTTATTCACGAATGTTGTCGGATAATTATTAATTCTCAGGATTTCTTTAATATTTTATAAGTTTTCTTCGTGAAATATAATTGAGCTGCGATTCGCTGATCTATAAATGAGGTTCTTTATGAGACCTATCTTATAAGATCTAGAGATCTCTGAATGAATATTAATCAAGCGACCAGAACTGGTAGGTTGCACGTACCATTTCGTTAACAGAGTACCATCTCCTTTACGTATCACTTTAATGTCCAAAAAGGCCAACTCCCCTTCTTTCCCTTTTTCTATGTAGTCCACTGACTTGCTTCGGACCAATTCATACAAAAGCAAATGGAGGGTTTTCGGGTAGGTAGCGATGTCCCAAAGGATGTCCCAAAAGTCCCCTAGGCGGGAGTGACCGCATAACATTTGGCAACGCTGGAAAGGGCGAAAATCCTACCCCAATGTGAATATTTGTGAATATCTCGGTCCCTATTTAACTTACGACAAAAATACATTTGAACAAAAAGAAAGCTGATGAAATTTTCTAGAAAAAAGGTGTCGAATCGTTTTTTGATATAACCAACGGTTTCGTCACAATCTTGCCTTCAATTTGAACGTATGTGATATTCTGGATAATGAAGGTACTCTGCTCCACACCACCTTTGAGGATGACTAAAGGGCGCGTTCTTTTCAAAGTGGTATACCCTAATAGGCCTAATCCACGACTTCTTTGTTTTTGGAAAGGTGTTTGAACACTTATTTTCTTCTTCTTCGTCTTTTCCTTCTATGAATGTATGCATATTTTCTTCAATGACATCCGTGGAGTCAATCTCAGAGTTTTGGATCTTTGCATCGGTCACTTTTTTTTTCTGAGGAATCTGGCAATTGCCACAAACCGGTGAGCAACGAATTCCCAAACTGGGATAGCCACACATTGGTCCACAACCTTTTGTACAGTTGCAAAATATAATTTTTAAAAGACAATCAGGCGCAGGAAGTTGGAAGGTCATTTTTGGTTACAATATATTGTCTTTTAACATGCATCCCCACTCCTCAGAATTCTATTTGTTACCAAGCCAAAAAACAAAGAAGTCGTAGATTAGGCCTATTGGGAGTACCACTTTGAAAAAAACGCGCCCTGTAGTCATCCTCAAAGGTGGTGTGGAACAGAGTACCTCTGTTATAGAGTATCATATACGTTCAAATTGAAAGTAAGATTTTGACGAATCCGTCGGTTATATCAAAAAACAACCAGAAACCTTTAATGCGTGGATGATATTGATTGAAAACAGATGAAAGTTCGTCAGTTCTTTCAGAAGGTAATGCTCCTATCATTGTATCATCCCCATAATGTTTGAAGAAAGCGACTACAAAACTGAGTTTTTTCAGACATTTTTCAATCAAATGTGTCATTATAAAATTGGCTGAAGATGGACTGGCTGGATTTCCCATTGCTGAACCATCGATTTGTTGGTAAAATTTTCCCTCAAAAAGGAAAAAGCTAGACTCATAGGTGTACGTTATAATTTCCAAGAATAATTTTTTCGGCATATCGGTGTAGGAAGATATAAATTGCCATTTTTCTTTTACTAGTGCCAGCACGAGGTATCTAGGAATATTAGTGAATAGGGAGACCACATCTAATGAGCACAGAGTAAAACCCAAAGGAAGGACGATACTTTCACTAAATAACATTAAATCAAATGAGTTTTTTATTGAATAGGGTGATGTCGAGTCCACCATAGATAGGACTTCATGAAGAAATTGTGATAGATTATATGAAGGAGAGCTCAAGCAACTTACTATGGACCTAATGAATAAGTTTTGTTTGTGAGTTTTTCGCAAACCATATAATTTTGGAGGTACTGAGTTGTTTTGTTTTAAACGTTTGGCAGTGTTTTCATCGATTACTAATGCTTTATTTTCACGAAACTGAAAATTTCACACCAATATAATATTGATGGAAGCTGTATAAGAAAAGTTATTGATGTGAGAAATTCGTAGATTTGAATAAATGCAAACTTAATTTTCACCGGCCATGTAAACTTTTCGAGTGTTGATTGTTCAAGATTGATTTAATATATCATAAGAAATTGCAATATTTTCAAAAATTTGCGCTTTTGGTTTGCACTTTATTATGCAATGCATAATGAATAGCAAACTCTATTTTGTCTCAATTTTTTGGAACGTTATATATGGAAGTGTATTAATTAATGAAATTAATACAGTAATTAGTAAAACGTGTGTTCACGCGTACAGTTGATATTCGCTTGCATCGTCGTCGGGCGGTCGAGGAAATTTGGCGTATTCGTGTTCTGCGTATGCTTATAGTTTCAGTTTAATTTCTGAGAATAAAATCATGAGATGGTCGATGAATTTTGTGGATCATGCATGAAAGCGGTGAACCGTCAGAAACCTGGACTGAAAAGTGCCCGATTTCATCCTGGCAAATGTGTGGGAGTGTGGGTCTTCTTGGTCGACAGCTTATATTCGTATAGAGGGAATTTCTTGGACGTGCCCACAATGTGGGGGTCGTTCCCATACGTCTGTGGCAACTTCGAAATCGGAAGATCCGATCAGTGAGAGCAACAGGCGTTGATGTTGAAATCCGTCAATTTTTGGAGCAATAAAGTTTCAGATTTTGAGTTGCAGGTGGAAAACATGAATACATGTATGTCAGAGTAACATATCAATTGTCAGCTGAAAACACCAGGATCAGACGAGAGCTGGAGTCATTGCATGTTAGGATCGGCGATATCGAGCAAATTCTTCGTTTAAATAATGTCGAAATCCAAGGTGTTCCTGAAGAGAAAAACGAGAATCTTTCAAATATTTTGTGGAAGATCGGGAGGCGCAGTTGACAAAATTTCAAAGCAGTTGGAAAAAATTCCAAAGCAATTGGAAAAAGTTCAAAACAGTTGGTGAAATTTCAAAGCAGTTGAAATACATAATTCTGAGAGAGTTATGAAATACGAAGGAATCTGAATTAGGAAAAATCAGTACTTGGCAACATATGTATAGCCGGCAATAAAAGGTATTTAACCCAATGTTTTAACCATCAAGTGTTGGGAGAGATGCGGCCTCAAGAAGTAGTTGTAAATTTTTTAGTTACGTCGAATGGACTGTGTCATGAAAAAACCATCTGGTATCATAAATTTAAGCTGTTACTTTCAGATGTACCAAGTGCGACGGCCTATTAGGCGTTTCTGGCGAACTGGACCTATTTTAATATGAAAATGGGGATTATGATATTGTTCGACATTATCTATCGAGCTAGAATATTCTTGCAGCCTGACAACTTTCAGTTATACAGGGATGAAAAAAATTTCAAAAATTTTTTTCTTTATTTTTGTTTTCTATTTCGATAGAGCATTGAATTGTGGATACATTCGTTTTCAAATCTATGCATTTGTCATGATAATTTCCAAAATATCGAGAAAAAACTGAAGAAAAAAGGGAGATAATAGTATTGGGTATTATGTTTGTTTTTCCTTATCTAGATATCTCAAGCACAAACCGTTTTCACATTTTTGAAAAACGTGGAAATATTGTACATTTTTAAAATTTTGAAAAACTCGTCACAGGGTGTTCCAAATGTTGGGTCAATAATTGGGATCAAGATTGGCCCGTAACTTTCGTTTTTGAAATTTGAACCCTATTTTTTTATGATTGCTTTGGATTGTGCAAAGAAAAATTAAGATAATGTTCTAACATGTTAATGTTGTGTAAAATTAATAATTCTTGAGGTTCCTCAAAACAAGTTCAGAAAAATATGTTCTATGTCAAGTATGCTACGCACTTCTTCATTTCAATTTTTTCGGGACATTCATTTGACTGTCCAGGGCCTCATTGTGAACTGATAAAGACATAAGTTTCAATATCTGAAAAAGAAATAACTTGAATCACTTCCAAACGAGTGAACCACTTCATGAAAATATTTTGAGGAAATGAAAATGAAAATTTGGACCTGTCGGCAAGTCGAAAGTCGAAACACGAAGTATGCTGATGATTATATTCAATCTTTCGCATAGGTATATCAAAAACCAAATTGAAAATCTCAATCATTTTGAAATAAAGTTTTCCTCCGAAAAACATATTAAGACGAAATTATATTATTTTTCTGTGCTATTCAACATTTCTTTTCAATCGAAGCGTCAGTTATCAATAAACATATTTTCAATGAAAAAATGAACTGAATGATAATCCTCTATTCACAAATCATGGATCGGATGAGCCAGTCTAATGGATGAAATCTCAGTCCAACTAAAAATGCAATCGTTTTATAACAGAACACAGTTCGACGTAATAGTTGTTGATTGCCGAGGCCGCTGCTACGAAAGAAATAATCGGAATTTGAAACGATATTTCGTTCAATCTGGAATAATGGAAAGAATTGATAATATAAATATGCGATGACGAATAATGAAAATGAATCAACTGCACCAGAATTGATTGGCATCGATAATTTTAATCGGGATGATTGTTTATTGTTTTTGAGATGGAATTACGATCACATTAATCATTTTATTATATTTTACTGCTAGCGTAATGCTTTGTCTATTATTTCCAGAAAAACTGAGTCAAATTTGTAGAAGAATTATTTCGAAGAAATTTTACTTTGGTTTCTTCGGTTCGACTCATTTTTCATGAATAGAAATCTGATACTTGTGATGATAAAGAGATGTAACTAAATTTTTTCAAACCCATCTAACCTCTTCCCAGACCACACATATACAATATTCTCCTTGAGGAGAGCACAAACTTTGTTCATGAAAAAAGAATATTTGATTCCGGCTGCACAATAAAATTTTCAAAAAATGACTAACCGAATGCCCCTGCATTGATCACACGTAAAGCTCAACGAAAACGACCACCCACACCAGTCAAATAACGAGAAAGATATTCAGGATCCGTTCTACAATGGATCATTTCTGAAGTTGTTTCGTATGTGTAACATAAATTCATCGAGCGTAATATTCCTGTAATCAAACTTCAACTCATTTATGATTTTAGGTACTTGATAATAGAAGGCCCGCTCAAGTAAGGAATTTCTGTGCATAGGAACGGATATATCTTCACGAGATCGCACATTGACGCAATGAACACTAGAACGAAGATTTATTCTACTGTAGAGATCAAGTGGTGTAGCATTTTTTATCACATTGAAATAAAGAATAGAAGAGTGAAGCTGCCTTGTATGATTCATACTCAGCCACCCAGTTAGCTTCAATGTATGCGTTATCGGTTCATACTTTCTTATCCCTTGAATGTATCTTAAACAACAGTTTTGAAGTTTCTGAACACAATTCACATCAAAAACAGTCAAACATGGTCCATAAACCACATCGCAGAAATTCATGTGCGAGAGCACCAACGATTCGCAAAGCAGTTGCCTATTATATTTGTTCAAATAAGCCCTACACTGGTAAATCATTCTGAGATTCAAGTAGGCTCTGCTCAAAAATCTCGATACATATCCCGCGAACCGGAGATTATGATCCATAATGAGTCCCAGATTCCTAACACTATCTTGAAAGTTCATAATTTTACCACGCAGCACAATGTCATGATTATAATTTTCCAGGAATTCCCGCTTCGTCTTCACAGCATTTAGTTGGAGGCAATGCTGGACATTTCGCTTATAATGCTCAGATCAAAATTGAGAGCAGCTACAGACTGTCGAGACTTGAACGGCTTGAACGACATGATTATTTGGGCGTCATCCGCATAAAAGTATGATACAGCAGAAAGGTAGTTAAGCACACGGTATAAATTATGAGCAATGGGCTAATAACTGATCCCTGGGGAACGCCACAGTTCAAATCTAGAAAATCGGACACAGCAGTATCTATGATAACCGCCTGTGATCTACCTATTACATAGCTCTCTATCAAATTCACTGCTGTCTGAAACAGCCCGACATAATGCAATATTGCGGGTAACATGTCGTGATTTATGCTGTCGAACGCTTTTGAGTAATCAAGTAAGGTTAAAATAGTTAATTCCCCTCTATCAATAGATCTGAAATCATCGTCCGTAATACTCAATAAAGCAGTGCAACAACTATGTCCAGGTCTGAAACCACTTTGCGTTGAAGGAATTATCTCATTTTTATCTGGATGTTTCTGTAATTGGGCGTGAATAACTTTTTCAACGAGTTATTGAAAGAGTTGGCAATATACTAATAGGTCGAATATCACCGAAGGCTGTTGGATTAGAGTTTTTGGAAACCGGAATAACTAAAGCTTTTTTCCAGGAACTAGGGAAAACTGAATTTTTCAAACAATGATAAGTAGCTTCTGAGGGGTTTCACTGAAACCTAGAATGCATGGAAAATACATACATACATACATACATACAACATGTATTGAGTGAGGCAATAAAAATGGTATGCACAGAAGAATAGTCAGTATATTGATCCCATCACAACCAACAACTTTAGTTTTTATCTTTCTCAATGTTCGAAAAATCTCATCCTCACCAACCTCCTCGAATGACAGTTAAACCAGATCCGAGTTCCAGACAGTGTTTCTATATGACCTATATACATCATCATATTTCATAAGTCCCGAAATAGAATTAACAAAATAACGGTTGATGTCATCAACGTTCTTTAAATTATCAGGTATATCCTTCGATTTTTTATTTACGATATTAAGGGCCGGTTTTATAAAGGATAGTTGACTGCCGGTCGACTCAAACCGATAGTCAACTGTCAAATTCCGTATTATAAACGTCAAACTAATGGTTCAACTCGGAGTCGACCGGAAGTTGACCCAACCGCTAGAATAGGTAGTAGTTCGGCCTCGAACCGATAGTTGAGGGCCAAGAAACTAGCATGGTCAGTTGGGGGAGCATGAAAATATCATTCATTTGTCATATTTCAGACTTCATCCATTTGAAATTTCAATCATTTGTGATTTGTGTCGTGTTCCGAGTCATTCAGAGTTGTTTTGAGAATTCTTTACAACGGATGCATTTATTTGGTGTTCAAAACGATTAATTTTATTTCATTATGTTATCACAAAAAAAAAATATTTTGCATTTAAATTTATGAATACATTGATTAATCACAACCTAACCTAAAATGAATTTTAAAAATTAGAAAAATCCATATATATGTTGTTTTTTTTCGTAAGACATGAATTCTTCATCACATGCATAAAAAATTTCAATATAAACATTAAAAATTTTTTCGTTTTCAACATTTTCAAGTTTATGTTGACGAGTGATATTTTGAGTTTATGATTGAATATAATATATTAAATGAGTTTGCCACATGATGTTGAAAAAAATTAATTAAATCCATGTGTGAAAAAATTCATGGCCTACTGTTAAAAAAACAAACAAATATGAATTCTTCTGATTTTTGAAGCTAAAATGTATTGAAGGTTAGGTTGTGATACATCAATGAATTCAGAAAAATAAATGCAAAAATTTGACGTTAAAAAATACGGGGTGTTCCATCTTAAAGCCTCTCTTCCCTTCGGAAACAAATGCATATTATATAAATTAATGCTTTTTTATTGTCAGAACGACTACCAACAAAATATTACAAGGAATTCAATGAAAATAATGAGTGGGTTCGATACAATGATGGTAAAATTATTTGAAATAGAAAAAAACCCAAATTCTCCAAGAATTCAGTTCAAACGCCGTGTGTCTTGCCCCGAATCACGTGACTTTCGTCTTGGTTCCCAGCCTTACGACCGCATTTGAAGGTTAGACTCCTTCTAGCTGTCATTAGTTCACTGCGGAACTGAACGAGCAGTGTAGCCAACTGAAATGAATCGGCTTCAACCGATAGTTGGTCAATCGACACCCCAAATATTTTTATAATACCCGAGAAGGTTCAAGCTGTAGTTGACTCTCAATTGGCAGTTGATCGACTGTCGGTTCAACCGTACTTTTATAATACCGGCCCTAAGGGTTTCAAAATTTGACCACCGGCTTGTACCATCTTTCCCCTTTAACATTGATTTGAAATATGCTGCCTTTTTGCCTTTAACTGTTAGGAAAACCGTGTTTCTTGAACGTTTATACAGTATCCAATCTGAATTTAATTTAAACTTTTTGTAACGTCTTAGCATTTTATCCCTCAGGTCCATCATCTCCCGGAGAGTATCCGTAAGCCACGGTGCATTTCGTCAACCTGGTAGTTCGGAAGGGCGCATGTAGATCTAGCACTGTCTGCAAATTATACTCCATGAAGTTGACCTTTTCATCAATTTCGTCTTTATCAAAAATATTTCTCCAAGGAATCGATTGTAAATCTGCCATAAATTGCGTATAATTAAGGTTCTTAAAGTATCTTGAAGTTCTGACTGTGGGACGTTTCTGTTTTATTTGAATGTACAGTTTACACTAGATAAGTTCATGATCAGTATCTAAATCAGTGGACATGACATTAATGTCTCAAACGATATTCACATCAGATGTTAAGATGTAATCAATCAAGGTTGCACTATGATCTGTGATTCGTGTTGGTTGATTCAAACCAAGACTATCAAAAACACCCCTTATATACCGTGTCTCACTATTGACCTCGACCAAATTCGTATTAAAATCTCCCAGACATAAAATTCTACTAGAATGTACGGCGACATCGGAATACTCCTCACTAGAGGATTTCGAAAAAGATGCATACTCAACATTTGGAGGTCTATATAAAACACCTATTGCTGTGTCATGCCCCCAAGAATCTTGATCCAAATCTGCTCCAATAAACCATCAATCTTCAATTCATTAAAATTTAAATCTGATATCATTTAAACACCCACGCCGCCACCCCTTCTATCACGATCACAACGTACACAGCAATACCCCCCAATATCCAATATGAACTGCATCATCCGTAACAGTGTGGTCCAGTCTGGTCTCGTTTAACACTAAAATATCGAATGAATTATACAGAAGCATGTTTTTGAAATCCTTGAAGTGTCCAACCAAAGTACTGACATTTAAATGAGCAACTCTAATTTCATTCATATCCCAAGATCACAAAAGGCATTCGTTACGAAATATCCAAATTATATAAGTGAACTATAATGAATAAAATTGAAGCAACAAATTTCGGTCAGTATAATTCAGAAAACTAGTGAAATAATATGCAATAAACAAACCAAGAGCAATGAATAGATGAACTAATAAGCAATAAAACCTAGCAAACACCTCCGTGAAAAGTAAACAAAAATAACAAACGTACTCGAGAACTGTACAAATTCAAGAAACCCGCATCCTCAAGAATATAATTTAACACCACTACAAACCATTACAAAATCAAATGAAAGGAATCAAGCTATCTTCAAACACGAGAATAGTTACAAAACTTGTGGTGAAACCAATAAGTAGATATGATCCTACGCTCCTGCGAATACACCTGCAGATGTTTAACGTTTGACAAATAATTGAAAACGTTTCATATCATATGAAAATTATAGAAGGAAAGGCTCATCGAAGATCTCATGAAAAATGCCAAGCGAAATACCTGAAAAGATGAGGTGAAGAAATGATAGAGGTGATTTGTTATGTTATCATCACGAGTCTTATTGCCCTCTGAATTTTTTTGGCATTATTTCCAATGGCGATGAATGCATGCTGTGAATGTTCATCACCCAGAAATTCATCACAAATCACCCCCAATGGAAGAGCTATCTACCGCAGTTGTAGGAAAACCGTCAGCTGAAATTATTCCTGCTGGACCACAACCAATAAGCCATAGAGGCTCTTTCAGTGTCAGTATATCCGGTCTCGAACTATTCACTCTATACAAGTTTGGATAAAAGAATCGTCCAAAGTAATTCCGTTTCACAGCTATGTTTCCTTTTTCATATTTTTTATTCCAGGTAGGATGATGAAATTAGAGCGAATCCAATGAGAAGTTTTCGATGAGCCAAAATCAATTAATTTTTTTTGCGTTGTGTTGAAATTATCACGAAATTTCATCTCAACTCTCATGCCATTACTTAAAGATTAACAACCGAGTTAACAACAGAGTGTAGATTCAGATTCCGATGGAGCATTTTGTATGAGCATACATTATTGTGAGGTATGGCGTTCATGAGGGCCGGTCGGAATAAAATTTCAACGTAGATTTCTCAAACAAATTACCTCATCGCTACTTGAAATAACATATTTACAAACATGAAATGGTCTGCTCTTCTATTGATCATAAGAAGCAAACTAAATTTTAACTAAAATTCCGCGACCTGTTTTCCAGAAGTCGACATCTTTGATATAAAAGTTTCCTTCGCAACTCAAAAGCGACTTAAAATCAGTCATTTCGAACACCCTGAAAATAAGATGCCAAGAAGTATAATGAAGAACGTGGCAAAATTCTGAACGTCATTCTCTAGCAGCTTGTCAACTATTTCACGAGCCACGAGGAGTGCTCATGAAGAATTGAGGGCGATTTGTAGCGGTGACAGAAAATTTTCCTTTCATAAGATGGAACTTTGTTGTCTGTTACTTCAGGTACAATCACTTGGGGATTAGAAAAAGTGCAAACTTTTGGGGACTTTCTGCGAGGTCAGAGCGAAGCGGAAAACTGAAGGTAATTTGTCGTGGAAGTTATTGCGTTCTTCTCAGTTTCATCATACACTCTTGTTGGTTTCAGGACTTTCACGAATATACTGGGATGTTTTTCCTCCCCAACTCAAATCACGATTAATCAAAAATGTGAAGCTATTTCTTAATGATGAGCACACCTGAGAATCTGCGAACATTACTTTTGGATTTTATTATTATGAAACCTCTACAATTGGGACAAAAATGAATTGGGAATTCTTTATTCTGTACCATTTTAGGTTCATTCCGAAGCCAAAATTATCTATTGGAATATATTTTTGGACTATCTTTGAGAATGATCACCCTTAGGGAAATAAAATCACCAACAAAGTTTTTATGATAGTGTTGTAATTCATTATCTGTGAGAAGCAAATGAAGATGGTTGCCTAACACTGAACAAACAATGAAAACGTTGAAATATTGAAACATTTTGTCTATATCAGATTCTTTCATGAAAAAATTGGAGAATTTTCAAATTCGATTTAAAGAGTAGAAATTGCATTATTAGAAATGATATGATTGAATATGAAACAAATCCGAGATTCAATTGTGATATCTTGAAGATGAGTTGAAGTTTAAGCAAACTGATCTGACTTGGTCTTAACTGCACAGATTAAATAAAAAACGAAGATCGAACAAACTAACAAACAAGTATTTTTTCAATACAACACATTCCCTAATAAATTTTAATAGCCGTGTTCGTGAATTCAGTTGTTGAACCATTTAAGAAATAAAGATACCGTGTAAATTACATTTCCAAATGGGGCTCAAGCGCGGATCCATTCACACCAATAACGAACTGGCTGCAAGAGTTCCGTGATTGAATCAAGAACAGTTAGTTACAAATTAATTCTTACCCAAGTATGTTTTGTTTTTTGTCTTGTAAAAGTAGACTTGTCTTCAGTTGATAATTTATAACATCTAGAGCAGGGATGGGCAACCTTTTTTCGCAGAGGGCCAAATAGAAAAATTTTTCATAGACCACGGGCCGAAGAGATATTTCCAACATGAAAAAAAATAAATTCATTCAACAAAAACGAAATAAACTCAACGTTCCCAACAACAGGATAATTAAAAATCTTGAACTTATGTGAATCCAAAAAAAAACATCCATACTTGAAGAAATTTTCAATTTTTCCTAGATTATATTTGAAAAATTAGAAATCCCTATCATATCTGGGACCTATTGCAGATTGCACCAAACTACTTCGACACTTTTCAGTTTGCACTTTTCAATTCTGAATCAGTTTTGTGCAACGTTATTCGTTCGAAAAGTGAAAATTTGCAAAAGTATCTTTCAAACTACCTTACAACTTTTTACTTTTAAAATTCTGAATGCTTTTCGTACAATGTAATTCATTCGGAAAGTGAAAAGTTGCGAAGGAGTTTGGTGCGATAGGCCCCTGGATCAAAAAAAAGTGCCTGTGAAATAAAGCTTGAAGCTCGATCAATTCGATCTGAAGTGACAATTGAAATTTATTCGGCAATCTGTCATTCTAATCCACCTAATCAAAAGTATTGAGTTGATGATTATAAATCCATACTAGAAGAAATTTTCAATTTTACCTAGATTATATTTGAAAAATTAGAATGAATATTTGGAATTGAAAGCTCAAAAAACACAAATGATTTCTTTCAAAATATCTTCGCCTCTCGTATAGTGTCTTTCATTGGTCTTAGCGCAAGCAATTCTTCTGTTAGTATGAAATTTTAATCGACTACTCGAATAAAGATTGCTAAGTGATATCAATGATATCAGTGCTTTCATCCAATGCTATGGAAAAAGCAACAGATGTTTCCATCACATTTCCAAGAGCAACTTTTTATATTTTCAGCCATTGCGCATGCAGCGAATGAGAACTAGGAAATTTGTTGATATGGTATCTTTGTAGAGCAAATCTGGAGTTGCGTCGTGTGGGAAAAAATTCATTGGCGGGCCAAGAAATACCTATTCGCGGGCCGCATGTGGCCCGCGGGCCGTAGGTTGCCCATGCCTGATCTAGAGGAAATATCAGATCTTGAATTTTCGGATGCACAATTCTTCAACACTAGCTCAAACCCCTGCTCCGCTAGCATAATATTTCAATTTGAGACGGTGTATTGATAGGTTCGCAACCCCACATTCATAACCTCGTATCGATGCAGACTCTTAGAATCCATGATTTCTTTCTCAAATTCGTATCCATTAGAAAACTATATTGTAAAAAGCATTTTTATCTGGAATGAATGCCGCAGATAGAAGTCACATTCATTTTCATATCAATTTATGCCATGCCAGTCAGGAGTCCCCTTCAAATCGAACATTATTTCGAATTGAACTGAAAATGTTTAGTCATACTCTACACAACTTTTCGCAAGCAGTGCAAAATTGTCTCTGACCATGTTTCTCTATCTCTTCTAGTTTAGTCAGCATCGGCCGTCAAAGCCTGAAAGAACCGGGTGTATTCCAATTTTTATGAATACGCGATATTTTTCTAATTTTTTCGAGCCAAAGGAAACCCTCCCAAAGTTAATGCGCTACATTATAGTGAAAGTTTGATCAAGATCTGGTTCCTGAGTCCATAGGGGACAGAGAAAAGACACAAAAAAAGTACTTTCATATTTATAATATCACTATATGTAGTATAGATAAATTGGTATGCAATTGGAACCGAACCTGTTCAAATGTGGATGCGAGAACAGAGCTTTTAGATATCAAAAATATGTAATAATACTAGAATACTTTCATTTGAAAAAGACTAGACTATCCCTGAGTTTCAGCAATGGCCATTAACATTCAGATGTTTTTTAGAACTTTTATCCTACCTCAATATCCTATTTGATGAAAGATACAAATTGTAATGAAGTATTAAATTTAAAAGAACGTTACTGAACTTCAGGATTGCTAATAAAAAATTTGTATTTCCATGTGACACTACTAGTTAAAATTGAAAACGCCTTTTTTTGTTTTGTGGGAAATTGGCGAATGAACGCAATTTGGTTTTCTATTCTGAGGCTCTCCAGTAGTATATTGACGACCCAAAAAAAAAACCATTATTATAAATTGTCGTAACCTTGCAAAAATCAATAGATCGATACTCAAAAATGAGATCAGTAAAGTTTACTAAACTCCGCTATATGAGAAGCTTACGTTGGACGATAAAGTTGAATTTTTTAACGAGAAAATTACTGAAATATATGACACTTTAGCTCCTCTAAGTATTGTGAGAGTGAAACATCCACCTTCTCCCTGGTTGAACGAAGATTTGAAACGGATGATGAAGAAACGTGATAGACTGAAATCTACTTATCTTAAAAACCCCAGCAAACAAAGAGGCATATCGTGTTCTGAGAAATAGGTGCAATCATCTGTGTAGAAGTAGAAAGCGAGAATATTTTCAAAAAACCTCCTCAATGTTTCTCCCAAAAAAGTCTGGCATACTCTCCGTTCTGTGGGTATAGGGCATCGGAAGTCTGATTCTTTCTGTGATGTCAACGCTGATTCTCTTGTGCAACATTTTGCTTCACCTCCTGTCACTCTGAATAATGATTCGAAAAGAGCCACTTTGAAATCACTCTACAACACACCACTTCCTCCAAGGCCTTCCTTCGAATTTACACCTGTACAAGACAAAGATATCAGAGAAGCCCTGGAAGATATATCATCAAAATCGGTAGGTGTTGATAATATCATGACGGATCTGCTAAGGACAATCACTAACGAAATACATCCAATTCTATATTTATAACTTTTTCTTATCTAACTGCGTCTTCCCCAATTTGTGGAAACTTGCGAAAATATTACCACTCCCAAAAAACGTAATGTTGGAGATTTTCGACCTATTTCGATACTGCCTACGATGTCGATAATTTTTGAAAAATTAATAAATTCACAAATAATATCTTATATGAACACGTATTCCCTTTTTAAACCAGTGCAGTCCGGTTTTCGCAAAGAACATAGCACCACAACTGCATTGACCAAAATAACAAGCGATATTAGTGAAGCAATGGATCGCAAACTTCTAACGTTGCTAGTAATGTTAGACCTCAGCAGAGCTTTCGATACCGTGGACTTCGAAATATTGATTGGTAAGCTTAGGGAGCTAGTTTTCTCGTCTAATGCTCGGCTGTTTTTTGAATCTTATCTGAAGGGTAGACAAAGCAGAGTAGAACTGCGGGATGGTGTCTCGGATTGGGTGCGAATGAACGTTAGGGTTCCGCAGGGTAGCGTTTTGGGACCACTTCTTCATTCCATTTATGTCTCTTCTCTTATCAAAAATACGCATTGCAAGTACCACCTGTTTGCCGATGATCTACAATTGTACATACACACATCTGTAGAAAACTTCACGACATCTGTTCATCTTTTAAATCGGAATTTAGCTCTATTATCTGAGACAGCCTTTAGCTTAGGTCTTCTACTCAATCCAGCAAAAACACAATCAATCATAATTGGAACACGTACACGTCTGGCTAAGATCGATCCTCGTAGACCTGAAGTAGTTATTAATGGTATTAATTGGTTTGTTAATCGATGAAACTTTTTCTTGGGATGCCCAGGTTGCCGCCGTACATGAAAAATTCTATCGTACTATGCATGAGCTACGACTTTTCAGGAACTTTTTGCCACTTGCAACAAGAAAGACTCTATTCTATTCGCTTTTGCTGCCCATCATTGACTATGGGGATGTGGCTTACATGGGACTGAACTTACAACAGCTCAGCAAATTTGAACGAGTGCAGAATGCTGCCATAAGGTTTATATATGGCTTGAAAAAGTTCGACCATGTGAGTAGCTATCGGCGTGAACTTAATCTCCTGACTATACGGCAACGTCGCGTGTGGGGGCTTCTATTGTTGGGTTTTAAGGTAATGAGGGCGCATCGGCCTGAATACCTTTGTGAGAATATTCGGGAACTGGGTGGCGAGCATTATAATACTCGAGCACACTCTAACACTACGCTCAGAATACCTATGCATGATACTACATTCATGATACTACATTCATGAACAACAATTTTTCTTTGAGATTCTCCCAGCTCTGGAATCGTGTTCCTGCCGCAATTGCTCGGAGTGATAGTTTCTCGTCATTCAAGATCGCTCTGAAGAAATATTTATTGACCACGGAACTCTAGTAACTAAATACCGTTTTGTTCCTTTCCCCCTTCCTATTCCTCAATCCGTGTTCGAGTGCAGTATGATTTTGTATTATCATTATTGTGGGATCAGTTCTTGTCATATCTTGTTTTCCTTTCAATAATTATTAGGTAGGCAGGAAGATATCGCTCAGTGATATGCTCACCTTTTGCACTGTGGTTTATAAATTCTTGTATGAAATAGTTCTGGCAATAAAGTGTTATTATTATAATAATAATAATAATAATAATAATAATAATAATAATAATAATAATTTATTCACCAAAAAAACTTCCTAAAATACAAACAGAAAAAAACAGAGTAATATATATATAATGTGAACAAATATATTGAATCACAGAAGCTCCAGCTCGAGGAAGCTGTCGCTTGTACGTGATTTCACATCAATAATATTCCCTGATGATGAGCGAACAGAACAAACATTTTTTTTTCTCTTCTTTTCTAAACTGAAAATTCAAAGTTCCCCAATTTAACATGTTTTTAATTTTTTTTATCGATTCATTCATTTTTCCCTTCTTTCAGTCATCCATATTCAAACTTCTGATTAATGAAGTCGTGTAGTCTTCTTCGTCCGTAGCAGAGAATCCATTTCTTGCACACTTTTCTGAACAATTTGACATTGTTTATCCTCAAGATGTTAGCAGGAAGCTGATTATAGAGTTTCGGGGCGAGATAGCTGCAATGTCGCTGTCCTATAGCTTTTTCACATCTAGGTACGGTCAAGGAGCCCAGCCTCGTTCTGGTGTTGTGAAAGTTTACAATAGGCGCAAACATAATTCTAGATTTCTTTATATTCACCATCATATTTAAACAGTATAGTTGCCTCACATCAAGTATCCTGGATTCCTCATGCAGCACATCGTTAGAGCAGGTGAGTGATTTATTATAGATAACCCGTAAAATCCATCTCTGAATAACGCTCAATTCCTCCAGGTGACAATCACTGACACCCCCCCAACTGATAATTCCATACGTCAGCTGGGACTGGACTAACGCGAAGTACAGCAGCTTAAGGTGTTTCAAATCAAGGTACTCTTTCAAATATTTCATCTTATATAGCACACCTCTTAATTTATTAATTAAATTTTTTATTTGTAGGTCCCACTTCATATGTCGGTCAATGATCACACCTAAATACTTGATTGATTCTGCCTCCAGGATATAAGAATCAGTTCCGGTTGTTAAAGGACCCATGTCGGCCTCAGTTTCTGATTTTAAACTTTCCCACGAGCCAGACCCACAAAACAGTGCAATATCGTCCGCAAAAGCAATAATCTCGCCTCCGATTCTGAGACTGAACAAGCTGTTGATATAAAGTGTGAATAACAGTGGTCCAAGCACAGTACCCTGTGGAACTCCGTAGGTCACATTCATAGGTTCACTTATTTCACCATCGACATTAACCCTCTGTTCTCGTTCAGCTAAATAACTTCTTAATATGTCATATACTTTCCCTCTAAAACCATAGTTGTCCAACTTCTTTAGGAGTTTCTCGTGAGACACTGTGTCAAAGGCTTTAGAGAGATCAAAGAAGACGCACAATGATGGATCACATTTGTCCAGGGAACTGTAGACGTGAGATGTAAGGTGATACAGTGCGTCCTCCGTTGATTTCTTTACCATGAATCCAAATTGGCGCGGGGAAATTATCTTACATCTTAGACAAAAATCTGTTATTCTTTGTTTTAGTATTTTTTCCATAATTTTTGCGACATTGGAAACCAAAGATATTGGTCTATAGTTCTTCATTTCCAATTTATTTCCACTCTTGAATAAAGGCTTCACAATTCCAATCTTCAATCTCTTCGGAAAGTATCCTTCAGTGAAACAGCAATTTATCAAGTGAGTTAAAGGGATCTTTATTTCATCAGATATCTTCCTCAAAGTTTCTGATCTTATGTTGTCATGTCCGGGAGTCTTTTTTAGTCCTACCTGCTTTATTGTCTTATGCACTTCTTCGAGGTCTGTGGGCAAGAGACACATAGAGCCCTGCACATTCATATCATTCTCTCTATAGTTCTCTGGGATTGTCATTTTTTCTGCGGACTTCTGACCAAGTGAGCTTTAGTATTTATTGAAATGGTCTGCAATTTCTCTTTTAGAATCCAATAATGTACCTTCCATTGATCTGATTTGATTAATTTTGGTTTCAGGCTTGGGACGATTACATAGATAGTCCACACATTCCCAGAGAGCCTTGGACTGGTTTACATTATTCTTTATCAACTTGTGAGCATATGTTTTTTTAGCGACGTTAAGTAATTTATTGAGTTTGTTCTTATATGCCACATATTCCGATCTCAAGAGTGAATTTTCGGGATTCCTTTGTACGGCTTTATATAATCGTTGTTTTGTATTAATTGATGTGAGAAGCGCATTAGTGATCCATTTTTTTCTCCTAGTATTATGTTTCTTCAACCTTACCTTTTTTGTATTTTCTTTTATATATTTATTTACTTTCTCAATAAAGTCATCAGTCTTATCGTCTATATTTTGTACACAATAAAATTGTTCCCATTTCACCTTACTCAATGCAGTCTTGAGTGCTAAATAATCAATGTAATGCCTACATATATTGAGACAAACACTTGAACGTCCATTGTCACGGCCTCTGGAAATGTGAGAATATGTGAGCAAATCCGACTTTTCCAAATTGACTAAAATAACGTTGAAAGATTTTAATACATTCGTAAAGGTCAAGTGAATGAAGAAATATTCAACATAAAAAACGAGAAGAAGACGAATATCCGTATTTTTCACACAAAACAATATTCTATGTAGCAAAATAAATATATCTCTTATTAAATAAGAACAGTTTTCTAGAAATATCTTTTTCATTTGCAGGTATTTCCTTTCTTTCTAGCTTGAGGTGAGATATTCCGAAGGAAAATCGCTGATAACTATATAGTGTAGCATGTCCACATGTTCTGAGTGCCTAAGATACTTCAAGAAGCCAATATGCAAAGTGTTTCACGTTTTTCAGTATAGGTGCGGGACATTTATTGTTCGAAAATGTCCTTTATTCGTTTAAAAGATACACGATGTTTTATGAATTTGATGAAAATATTCCAATCAGTGAAACTCTTGAACGATTTTCATGAAAATTTAAAGAACTCAGTGCAGGAGAATGACTAGTGTTCGATCCTAATAATTCACAGGTTACGACTGCGAAAATTATATTTTTCATTGTACATCTGATAACACACCCTGTACATAAAATTTTGGAAAGGCGTAATTCTTCCCAGAATTCATATCAAATTACCATTTGAACAAGTTTACTGGAAATAATGCCACACTTTGTTTTTCCATTTTGTGTATCATGGAATCTCAGAAATTTTCTATCTTGAATTTGACCTGTGAGTTTTCGAAATATGTGTTAGTTCTTATTGAATGAATAAATATCCTAAGAAGCAATTGAAATTTTTTTTGCAACTCTTAGTGTTTTTATTTGTAAAGTTCATTCGCGTCCAAAATCACAGTGTTGTAGTGTTCAAACTAAAATCATTAAAACTGTTTTTTTTCCTATTCATTCGATACATCATCGAAATAGGTGACTATCTTCAAACCCTCAATACTCATAAATTATTCTGAATGAAAAAAGGAAACCTCAAATAACAGACGATTATTATCCATCCGTTTTATACAAGAAGAGGCAACATGAAATGGGGAACGGGAAGAGCGAAAAGTCTTAAGGAAAGGGAGGAAAGGTGAGGGTGGAGAGTTCGAACGGATATGTAATAAGGAACGTAGTGATAAATAGAGCGAGTTCCTCGCCGAAATTCATTTCATCCGAAATAACCGTCTTCGGAATTAAAATACCCTATTTCCTACGGAGAATTGGAACGCCAATAATCACACTCGCGGCTTTTTCACAGAAGCTTGAGCAAGGAAAAAATATTTTTTGGGACCTTCCGTGTTGGAATGATTGACATTCATGAAAAATTACCGATAATTTTGCATGACAGCATGTTGTCTGGAAACTGCATGAGTTGCTCTTTCTCCAACAATGAAAATGACCGAATGCAGTTTTTCAAAGACAACACGCTGGAATGCAGAATTATTAGGTCATTTTGATGCACGAGTGTAATTCGGGTGAATATTTCCCGAAATTGCTATGGATACGAGCAGCGCAATTATCGCAGGGATCTTTCGCTCTCTACAATGCAATTATCGGAAGTAATTGCTCAAGTGTATCAAAATTACCGATAATTTTGCATGACAGCTTGTTGTCTAAAAACTGCATGTCGGTGTCGGTCTCTTTCTCCAAAAATAAAAATAACCTAATGCAGTTTTTCAAGATAACATGCTGGAATGCAGAATTATCAGGTCATTTTGATGCACGAGTGTAATTCGGGTGAATATTTCCGGAAATTGCTATGGATACGAGCAGTGCAATTATCGCAGGGATCTTTCGCTCTCTACAATGCAATTATCGCTGTAATTTTCGATAATTTCATTCTATTTAAATGAAGTTTTTGACAAGAGGGAAATATTCGGAAGTAATTGCACAAGTGCATCAAAATTACCGATAATTTTACATGACAGCGTGTTGTCTAAAAACTGCATGAGTTCATTTTCATTTTTGGAGAAAGAGCCCGACACCGAAGGTGGAGGGCTCTTTCTCCAAAAATGAAAAAGACCGAATGCAGTTTTTCTAAGACAACACGCTGGAATGCGGAATTATCAGGTTATTTTGATGTACGAGTGTAATTCGGGGGAATATTTCCCGAATGAACTGTCAACTTGTCAAGCTGATGCCAGGTGCGTTTGAGTCTAAGTTTGCAATAGCTATTTTCAACTGAAAAAAAAAGAGGAGACGCAGGAATTTGCTTGTTTCAATGTATTTATTGATTTATACATGCGTGAAAATGCATTGAAAATATTCATTTAAGGTTAAAAAATGTATGCCCATTGAACTAAACCAAAAGTTGCAGGAACTACATTGAAAAACACAATTATTATACGTGTTCCGGTTAGACAATGCAGCTATCGGTGCATTAACAGCAGAGGAGGATGTTTGTGAATGCTGTGCCTGTGTTACGTCATCACCACGCATTTTTTTTACTATTTCTTCATGGTGATCATCATCCAGTTGAAGATATGGCGTTATTGATTTAGAATTTGAATGTCCCGTGATTTTTATTAGTTGCTGCTCGCCCACCCCCTTTTTTGCGAGTGTGGAGACGGCTGATGCTCGTAACGAATGATTTGTTATTTTGATATTCTCTGTATTTAAACCAACAGCTTTGGCTTGTTGGGAAGTCCATTTGCTCACTGTATTACGTCCAGCAGGAATATCTTTATACCAATTTCTGTTCAACTTCCAAGCAGGATTTACAGTGAGAAAGAGTCGTTCTGTTTTTATTCGAACCCTCCGTTCTAGGAATTTTTTGTACAGTCGAATTGGGCACAGATCAGGATTGATTTTATTTCTTATCAGCCATTTCAATGAAGCGCAAGGTTTTTCTCCATAAACAGAACTCTATACTAGAAACTTTTGATGTCCATACAACTAATTCCCTTTATAGGAATAAGAAATATCAACAAGAAGGTTTTCAGTAACATCTAGGGATTAGAAAAAGCACTTATTTCTGATGATGCCAAATGGCATCACTGGGCTGGAAAGGGTTAAGAAAGGTTTGATCCTGTCTCTGAGACACATAGAAAACCTTATTTAATTTTTTTTCTTCTCTTAATAGTAAAAGAGCTACTGAACCCTCCGAGTAACGGTTTATCTGTTAGGATAGAAATTCTTATAGTGGTAGTTTAAAGCATGCTGACGACTTACCCTCTTTGACAGTGTAAAAAAATTTCAAAAATAAACTTGTTCCTGTAAGCTTGAAACTTCCATTCATTATGAAGTTGAAATATGGAGAGGCGATTTCGACGAGCATAAGTTGCTGTCAGGCGACTCGGAGAGGTTGTAAAATATTAACTAAAATACACTCTTTTCTTCAGGGCTGAAATTTATTTATTTTTTCTACTGAGACAATGAAAATATACGTTTAATTAATAATCTTCATCATCATCTGATATGTTGTCAATAATTTCTTCATCATATGGTACAGTTGTTCAAAGCACAGAACACTGTGTCCCAAATTGGTAGAAACTGCATTGCATCTCAGCTATTATTGAAGATATGGACATGATGTTTTCACCATTTTTCATTTAAAATTTTTATATCCGCAAACCGAAATATACCAACTACCTGCTTTCGTTTCAGGAATAAAGAACGAAAATGAAAATGTCCACTTTTTGAAGATGTTTTTATTACTCGGGCTTATTGGCCGTGGTCCATTAGGCATTGACATTCTTACACAAGTTCAAAATGCAAAAACAAGCCAATGAGTTCGTTGAGTTTTCGCAAGAATTTATGTTTTTATATTTCCATTAAAATCTTTAAGTGATTTTTATATTGAAAAATATTGATTGGCAGAACTTTTTTTTCTCCCATGAATTTGACACATAATCATTGGCATAAGGACAAAATGTAATGAATAAATAACTATTTAGATAAAAACTATACGAGAATGATTTTCT
The DNA here is from genome assembly GCA_038502775.1 of Hippodamia convergens. Lineage (NCBI taxonomy): Eukaryota > Metazoa > Arthropoda > Insecta > Coleoptera > Coccinellidae > Hippodamia > Hippodamia convergens. The sequence continues at coordinate 52,511,511 of CM076610.1, forward strand.
GGCTTGATTTTGTTCCACAAAATGTGGCAGAATTAACGGATATGACACAGAATTAGAGAATTTTTTTTCGAACTCTCATTTGCAATGACCATAAAATCGCATTGATATGAGGTTTGTTTATTAAATCAATTATGTATTCATTCATTTGATCACTTCATCATTTTAATATTTATTCATTTATATATCATTTATGTATCCGATTATTTATTAATTCATTTGTTTTTGATTGAATAATTCATTCATCTGATTATTCATTTATATATTCATTCAGCTACCTATTCATTCACTCATTTTTCGATTTTTTTCATTTACTCAATTTGAAAGCTGAATAGAAATACATCCACATGTAAGCACTCACAACATTTTGTGTTACAGAAACAATAGTTTCTATATCGATGTGTGAATTGTATGGTATAGGAAAATCGCTCTAAAGAAGAAAACGAATAGAAAGGTGTCTGCAACCCCTCTGAAACTGACCTTTCACAAATATTATACCTACCTCCAGGCATCAATAATTTAGGTAATGGAAGAAAATGTCAGTTTCATATTTTGGTGCTGCTATTGACCCGCATATTTCATACAAGGTTAGATATATCGTCGGTCATGAACGACTTGCGGAAAATTTATGATTATTATTGACACGAATGGTGCCATCTTTGTGCTCTATTATCTATCCAACATGAATAAAGTAGAATTAAAACCGTATTAATTTCGAAATAATTTTCGTTTGATCATGCAGCTGATTGATCACAGGAAAATTAGAAATAAGCTTGTCAAGCTGACAATAGTAATGCGACATCTTCTTCAACAATTATTCGTCATTTCTCAAGTTATTTAACTACCACGAAAAAGCTCAACAATTCATTCATTATCTGCAGAGTAGATAAACTATGCGTGTTTATCTATGTTTCAAGAAATCAATACATTTTCGTGATTCATCTGACAGCCTGGTGAATAAAGATATGAAAATCTGTCTGAATTTGTCGCAGATTTCACACTTTGATCATCAAGATCTAGCGTTGTATGAGTATGATCAGGTTCGACTAGATGGAGTTAGAAAAATAAGATTAGGTACGTACTAAAAAAACTTTTTTGGCAGTTTTGTGAGTAGTTGACTCAAGTATACGCTATCTTTCACACTTTTACTTCGACAAAAGCAAAAATGCGAGACAGGCTCCTGAAATTGTTAATAGTATTTATAGTCCTGTTACTGTAACATTCAACCGCAAGAAATTTTGGTTCCTTTAACTCCAGATATTTCGATGTCACTGAGGAATCGCGCATTGAAAGACCAATTGTCAGGAATGTCGATGAAATTATGGATATTATCTAGTCTGATTGTCATATAAGCACAGTATCGATTGCCCGACCGAGACTAACAAAAAAACGGCTGCATACGGCTGGTCTCAAAAAGGAACCCGATGTATTATTTCCATTTGCGAATCGCTGCTTAATTGAAAAAAACCAACCTATTTTTGAAGCCGCAAGTGACTGGAAATGAAAAGTGGATCACTACCTAGCGAGAACAAACCCCTTCTGAGATGATAAAAATAAGAGATTTCGAGGAATCGGACATCATCTGCAATGTCGTTGTTATTTTCCTAACAAGTGTGGAAAGAGATATTTTCTATCACGAAACTTGCCGTTGAGAAAGATACTTTCTAACAGCGCTTATATAAGATCGATTTGAATTCAACACACAGATTGAATTAGATTACTCATATTGATTTCTAATAAACATAAATGTCTAACGTATTTCTACATGTCATTACCATAGTACTGTCATCGTTAACATTTGTTGCATGAAAGGGTGCGAGTATTGATTTTGAGGTGAATCGAATTTTTGAATTTTTGAATTTTGTGTTCTTTAGAGAACCTGTTCTTTAGAGAACCTGTTCTTTAGAGAACCTGTTCCTTAGAGAACCTGTTCTTTAGAGAACCTGTTCTTTAGAGAACCTGTTCTTTAGATGAAAAATATCTCATACACGAAAAAAATCAAGGGACAAGTTCGAACGTAGTAAAAGACGAAGTTATTGTTGTATCTCTGGCTTGCCAACTTCGTAACTGCAAGTGGATCCATATTGTCGTTGTCGTCGAATACCGTGATACATTTCCACTTTCATTCCATCCTCTGAATTTTTATCCGAACAACTTCAGTCGGGTTTATTTACTCAACCGAAACTCCTCGATAAAGCTGGGAGCGAATGTGTCGTTGAAATTTATTTTTGCACCTACCAAATCGATGAAGCACGTTGATTTATCAGAAAAACATACAATCGACGCCTATCAATAATAGGGATAAAAATACTCATGTGGGAACTTTGTGTGATACAAATATTTATCTCCATCAACATTGTTGTTCGTCATTTTTCGAAAATGTTGAAAATGACATAGAATTGGAAATCAGAATCAATAAAAACTTATGTGATAACACCTTTTTCTATTAAATAAATTAAGTTGTTTTATATTGAGTTGGACCAGTTAATTCTGACAAATCTTGAAATATTTCTCTGATGAAATTCAGCAAAAAAAGTTATTGAAATTTTTATTTTATTTGTTCCGATTTTCACCAACGATAGAATAGTAGGGAAACCAAAATTTGGTTCGACAATCCCACTTTTCACCTTCAGAGAAGTGGCAGCGGAAGAAACGATGGATTTCACTTTTGATAAGAATAAAATAAATAAGATAGTATCGGGAATGTGGACCTTTTTTTATGCTGAAATAACAAAACTGTTGCCGACGTTTCGAGGACAACTTTAATCCCCTTTTTCAAGGCAATATTTTGTATGGTCAACAGCAACTTAGATCTAATTATTTCTAGGACATCTCAAATACCGTACACCAAATTTCAAGAACGCACATGTCAGGTAACCCCAAATAAGACTTGTTATACATTGCTGGCACAGACCCAATGGTTGGTGATAATGGAGCTATGAATGTTAATGAGTATATAAGGAACATTCTTGAACAGCACGTAGTGCCAGTTGCCCCATACATTGGTGACAATTTCATTTTTATGGACTATAATGCCAGACTTTGTAGTCTCTCGAATGGAATGGCCAGCAAGAAGTCCAGATCTCAAGGTTTGGGACAATCTCAATAGAAGGCTGAGAAGTTCAAAAAATCATCCAGCTACTCTTAATGACTAAGGAATCCAACTCGGAGAAATCTGGGAAGGATTAGATCAGAACATTTCAAGCTCACTCATTTTGAGTATGAACCGTCGTTGCCTAGCTGTAATTAACGCAAGGTGTAGAAATACCAAGTATTAAATCACTTATCAGCATTCCAGTATTTTGAAAATTGTTCATTTCTCTTCTTTCACATAAGATTTGGTGAAATCCTAAATTTTTATATTATTTGATAAGTCTTGTTTCGTTCAAAACCTTCCCGAGAGAACATGAAAAATCTAACGCCAGAACATCCAGAAGTTCAGAATGTATGAAAAATTCTGAAATCAATGCAAAAATTGCTTCTTTTCTTTGAGTTATCGCAGCTATATAGTAAATAGGTGTTGATGATACCGACATTTTCTGAAGCCGATAAACATATTATTATACCAAAATGTGAGAAGTACAAATTTATGAATGAGAAATATTGTAAGTAGGTGGCTGAGATCGGTGCATGATGAAACAATGGAATTTAATTAGATGCTGAAACATAAATTTGTGAATTATGAATTCGGTATTTACTTCGTAGTTGGCCACAGCAGGTATGCTTTGAAAATTCCTTTCTTCAATCTCATGCAACATATCATTCATAAAAAAAGAAACACTACTGAATATATGTTTTTTGTTGGCTTTATGCAAAATCTTGTTTTTAAAAACATAGCTCAGCTCACCAGAAGCTATTCAGGAATTATTCAATGCCTCATCTCCTTTCTCGGTAACATAAATAAAAGCAACGAATCATGATGAAGTCTCATACACAATGGTTTATGAAAGTAATGAAGATTTGTCCAGTGCATTTGCTCAAAATCTTTCAAGAGCTTTTGAGGATCGATGTTAATCACTTCTTCATAACTGAAGGCAACATTCGTGAATTTAAAAAGGGGTGGATACTTCCTTTGTTCAATTTGACCGTTTTTTTCCTGGAGATGTGGATCTAATCATAATTGCCTGGAATGAAAAAGACTGCACTGAAAATGTTGATGGAATATGTATCTGATGGAAGTAGCCGTGGTCGAATCAGCAAGAACTGGACTCATGATATTTGTGGACGGCTCACCTTGTGATACTAAATCTCTCTCTATGAAATTCAATAAAGATTTAACGACGAAACGTAGTTCAAATTTATGAGATGGTGCCAATAAAAGAAGGTGGGAAGATATCAGGGAGCAATTGTTCGTGTTCATTTCACCAAGAAATCGAGACAGCTGCAGTCTGGAATTCATGAGGACGTAATTAAATTTTTAAAGCTGTAGTTGCCCGAATGATGAAGAAAAGAGGAATTAAATAAAATGAAATTGTTGATGCAAAAAATCCCTTTCTGTGTTCTTCAATAACTTTTAATAACGCTCTGAAAAGATACATTATGTAGGTATACATTTAACCAATCCAGATCTGCGATTTATTGGGATCAGACATAATTCGCACCGCCCCCAGCCTGATAGATGTCGCTGTAAACACTGTTTCAAATTTAGAGCTTCGAATATATGGGAAAAGTAATCAACTGTTCGTGACAACCATTTCGGAACCATTTGGGTTGTTCATTAGCATACTGCATCGTATTTGAGACTAATTCTTGCCTTCAAATATGCCTGGTTGAGAAAAAAACAGTTTTTTTTTCTAATGTCACCTTTTGACTTTTTTCAATCTCGGCAGTGTAGCTGCCTTTCGACGTTCGTCACTGTCGCGGCGACAGTAACGCTTTGGTCGAATGCTACTCTAAGCAGTTTCATTGTACTCCTACTGTCGCACTGTCACTCGTTACATATTTATATAACTCAGTGCTGTCGCTATAGACGTTCAGCTCGAAAGTCCATCTTAAGAAAGACACTATCGAAATTACGAAATATGAGCACTTCTATACCTACATCACAGCACCTAACCTAGCCTACATCACAGCATCCGGTAGTGATTTTTTGCAGACTTGTTAAGGATGTTATCCAAGTTCATGACATCGAAGTTAAGTGCAACTTCATCAAACATCTTGAAGAACAGCGAAAAAATCGATTAATCCTCATATTTGAGCTAATATCGCTCTCAAGCGAAGTTTTTGAAAAAATCAAAACTACTAGACTTGACGTATAGGAGACCGCAGGGTAATGGGAGCCTCCTGAAAAAAAATTTCATGAAAGCCATATTTATTCACATTCTTATAATTTTTCCTTGGAAACTCTTAGAACAATAATACAGCTATGTTGCAATCTTGATTAGAATCAATTACAGTCCTGTAGTAAGGCAGAATAACAATTCTGCAATTCTGAATACATTCCAAGTGCACATAAACGACGTCCTCGTTCAAAAAGTAAATGTTTCTTGGAAAAGAAACAATTTATCGGTTGTTAAGGGATATTAAAAAACCGGAAACTATTGGTTGAATCATCAGATGTTCGTAAAACCTCTTTCACGAGAATACACTAGAGACTCAAGTGAATAAACTCCTGGCAACCTGCTTTTATTGCAACTCGTAGGACATCCCTAACTGATCGACAATAAATCGATATGAGAAAGTCCTTGATGCTGTTGCGGTGACGTGTTCGTTTATAAGATTTGCCGTATAAGTAAGAGCCAAGATCTAACACTCGACTTTATTTTCAAAATCATCTCATTAATGAATTTTGCTGTCAGTTCAAAATAAACGAGTATAATAATTTTGTTTTGAGCAGGTTATGACAAATATAATTGCATACCAGTTTTTCAATGAGGGACAAGAATAAATTCGTCACTCAGTTCCAAGTCAAAGGAACTACGAGGAAATCTTGCTTTTCTGGATTGGTCAATATAATTAGTCCAATGTTTGTTTCTTCAAACATTGACCGATCAAACACCAAAGATATGAAATGACCTAATTCGATAATCCGGCACCCGATTTTGCCCCTTCATTCCGGATTATCGAATTAGGTCATTTCATATACAGAAAAAGAAAGCTAACTTCATATGATTTCCCAACTTTCGCAAAATTTTACCGCTTTTTTGCCAAGGGATGCTATGAAACAAGGGAAAACAAACACGTGACATCACTTTCCAGGTTAGGTCTGGACTGCCGAGAGGGAACTACTTGAACCGCTCGGTAGTCCAGCGTTATGCCGTATAAAATGCCGGATTATAAAGCGGGTTACCTGAGTTCCAAAGTGCCGAGCGCGCCGGATTGCCTAGCGCCGGATTATCGAGTGCCTACTATATAACTTTTTTGCGTTCCTCAGTCACGAGAAACACGGGTGGCAAAGTGGCAAAATTGGTTATTCTTGAACTACAACTATTTAACCTTGAGGGATGGAGAAACTGAATGACGCGTTTCGGTGGCCTTTTTTAGAGAAACTGATAATACCATAAACTGCATTCCTATATCTTCTTTTGTTTTCGAGTACTAGGACAATAATGAAAAACATGCGATTTCAACTTGGATCATTATCTCCGTTTCTGATTGTGCTGGTACGTTGAAATGAAAACATGTTGAGCTATAACATAAACTTGTGTTTTTTCTTAAGTAACCAATAGTTTTGAATGGCCATGTTGTTTCAGAAACATATCCTACATCATACATCGCCCACTGATTGTATTAGATATCATGAAATATAGTTAGTTTTCGAAATTTGAATATTTGTGTATTAAGAAGGCTAAATTAGAAAAAAGTATTTCTCTACGCATGGTACGCTGGTGTCATTATTTTTTCTTTGAATATTTGATTCAATTCTCCGTAGTTTGATCTATGCACAGAATCACCGTGAATTATTGGAATTCCGTATTTACGGCAATATGGAAATGTTCGAAACATTGATTCTAGTGATAAATCAATATATCTCATTTCAGCGGCGATAATTACTTCGAATTGACAGTTGTTCTGAACAGTAGAATTAAGTATTTAATCGCAAAATAATGATGAAATCATGTGTAGAGACATAAAGTTCTGTGATTCAGCCTACTAGTGTTTAGTACAAACAAAATTTTTCATGATACCTGAATGAATCTGAAGGCGATGTATGATATATTTCTGGAACGGCGATTCTTTTTAGCCCATTTCAAACTATTGTTTTCATTAGAACAAACTAAAGTTAATGTTATAGCTCAGCAAGGAATCTCCTTTGGAAAGACATAGTAAAAGGTGCCTGTATAATGTTCTCATTTCAACATCCTAGCACAAACAGAAATAAAGATAATGGCCAAAGTTGAAATCGCCCACGTTTCAATTCTGGCCTATAACTGGAAATAAAAAAAAACATAGAGTGAGCAGTTGATGGAATTATCACTTTTTCCGAAAAAACTACCGTAACGTGTCATTCATTTTCCTCTATTTCTTACGGTTAAAACAATTTTGTGCAGGTATACCACCGTTTCGGGCAATGCAACTAATATAGAAACTATTTCAAAATGAATGCTCCTCACTAGCAAAAAACACCATGAAATCCAAATGAGAACGAACATACCAGCTTACCTCATGTTGCTATAATAGTTGTATGTATGTATGTTATTTCATTAGATTGGTTAGTATGGTGACCTATTTTCGATAGGAATTAAAGTTTTGTTTATATATCGAATGATTAAATTCCGATTATTAATCAGGTTTAAAATGAATATTCATTCTTGCTCACTCAATTCTGAAAACGAGAACAACAATGATCCAAGTCCATGATGTATACAAAAACAATATTACACAAATAATTCAAACACAATGAGTGGAATATATTGACTACTCAACGGAATTATCCTAAATTTCTATTTTTTTGCCTAATATTGTCAATTCATTCAGTAATTTTTTCAGGATTAATACGATATACTAAGTAAAAAACTTTGGTATGAATTAAATTTTTTCAAATTCTTGCATTGCAGGTACGTCATAAATGCTATGTTCATTCAATCTCTTTGCTTCTGGAATTGTGAATAGGTTACTTCTTCGTAATTGTACTGCAAAATATCATCAACATTGGGCCATCTCTAGTAACCACCACTTTTTATCATTGCCTTATAAGATATGATTGTCCACACTTCTTCAATAGTAAGCATCATATTCACCTTCAGCGTATTCGCATCTATCCGGCGGATGCTGATTTCTCAACTTTATTTTACGTTTTTCATTTTGAATGATTTCAATAGATTACTGTTCTCTTCAATTTTCTGTTTCTCCTCTTTGATTTTCTAGTTTAGTTCAACGGTATTCTTTACAAGTCAAGCAGATGACCTAGCAGGCAGTTTTTCCTTTACTTTTGTCGGCGCTGATTGACTGATTGTTCATCTGTGGAAGTTAAGGTCGGATTTACGAGGGATGGGGTGGTAATGGGGGTAATTAACACCCTCATGAGTATCGAAAACCTAAAAAAGGTGAAAATAAGAAAACTAACTCTTCAATATTACTGGTACAAATTTTTTGTCATGTTCGAAGAAAAGTAACCCCGTTCTATTAATTTTTTCAAATGTTCATTCAATAGCTCCAAGAAAACCGCTGAGCCCATCGATTTGGGGGGGATTTGGGGAATATCAGCCTGCCAAATTTTGTTATAACCTAAGTTTTCCCCTAGTATTGAATAAGATACAGTCCATTGAGATGAAAAAATGATATGTGTGTGCTATTTTTCCACGATCATGTGACAGGTCAAAAATTTTTGTTTTATTGAACAACTGTACAAAAAGAAATCGCATTTTGTATCGCTAAGCGACCAGTATTACCGGAGATATCAGCAGTTGAGGAGCAGTGGAGGATCATTTTGAATTCAAACAGAATATTTTGAAAATCGTAAAAAGCAAATTAGGGCTGAATGAACGGGTTATGCGACACTTCTCAGGATTTTTTCTTCGTGCTTTATCTGATGATTGCATGAATACCGGTACTCCGAAAAATTATTGATAACCAATAATTTCAGAAACTACATTATTCTAGTTTCAGAAGTTGGTTTCTTATTTTCTATACGAGCATTTCTCACAGAGATACAGCCTGTTGAGAAAAAAAATTTTGAAAATTTTTCCTTCTCCCTCAATTGTTTAGCGAAGTGCACTAGCAATGACAACTAAGTGAATATATGGCAAACAAATACCATTGAAGCTCAAAAAACCAGAGGTTTCTAGTTATTCATCCTCAATGGTTATTACCCCCTCTCTGGAAAAGTCCAGAACAGTGCATATTTTTTTCTGGAACTTCTCTTACAGGTATTTTTTCTGAAATCTCACTGGAATGACTTTCTCATTCTGTTACTGTAAGTGGAAAGCTCACTGAAAACGTAAAATAACCAATTATCAACATTTTGGTATTGCTATTATCGACATCCGTGAAAAATTTTATAAAATTATTGTTGACTTGAATATTCAAATTATATAAATTGAATGGCGATTTACATACGGTGAAGTATTCAATCATTCTCATCTCAGTTGTGATAACAGAATGGGAATATAATGATTACTGTCTTTTTTTTAAAGAGTATTTCTAGTTGATGTTTCCAGTCCTAGAAATAGACTTGTATTGCACAAGATATCGACATCAAGTTGTGCGTTGTATCTGTTAAGTTGATCATTACAATTTGCTTGTAAATAGTGTGCAGGTTGCAAGAAAAATATTCTTTTATCTGATTCCATATTTATTTTTACTAATACTCATACGATACAACCATCTTATTACTCTATCTCTATTCGACGCTGGCTCTTTCGTCTCGAACCACGCACAGACGCGCCCACAGAAGTAGCATCACCTGATTAGGTTCATTTTACACTACAGGTTCGAAATAATTAAGTTCTTTGTACACTTTATCGCCCTCCCTCAACCCTCTTATGAAAATGTATGTATGTATGTATATTCTGGGCCTTACAATATGCAATCTTTAATACATATCATCAAGAAACAGCTTGATGCCGAATACCCAGTTCTCTTCATCAAGCCTTTCAATCCTTTGTATTTCTCCGAACTGCCCTGCTATTTCATTTTCAATCACCAGTCGAACTCTCACTTTAACAAACAACTCCAGCAATAATGATCTCCTGGTGCTCAATAGTCTGTACATTTCAATTAATCATTCTCATACTTGGTTCATTCACTCGTTCGTCGTTGAATACTACCGGTCCTATTCCGAGGCTTGTTGAATGAGAAATTCAGCAACATTGTGAACTTATTTGGTGTTCGGTTGCTGACCCAACGACCAAACCTCCATCCTTGGAGAAGATAGAAATTTTGTTACAATTTCAAGTTTGTCCCATACACTCGATCATTTAAAAAATTCATCGGACATTCTCGAGCATTTAAGATTGAGGTAGGGTAGGTTAATTTCTTGCTGTCAACCTATTGACATAGCCCTAGAAAATTTGACGCGCTCTATAATTTTTTTTCAGATTCAACTCCTACCTACGCCCAATCTCATCATTTAAATAATCAGATAAACCTATATTCATTATTCAGAGTACATGGATGTCATCTTAATCTGACGCGCCCGAGTACCTAAGTCAATTCAACACATTTTTTTTTTCATTTTTGAAAGTCTATACCTGGTCCCCGTATCGATGGTACGTCAGACGTAAGCGGAAAGCAAGAATTCATTGAAAGATCTGAAATATTTTCAGTGGGAGCAACCGGAAGTGTTGCCGCTTATGTCAAAAAGTAGTACCTACTCTGTTATTTCGAATGGCACACTCTCTATATTATTGTACTTTTCTATTTATCGTAGTAACACCATTATTTTGGTTTCACTTTCACATATTTATCTTCAGCCGTCTCTGAATAATTGAATTATTTCTTTTTTTTGTGGAAAACAAAGCTTTGTTTAAACATTCATAACTTCAAAACTATCAATCTTAGGCAGCTGAAATGCTGAGATTTTATGCATCATGCAAGGAAAAAATGATACAAGCCCTAACAGAATGTCGAGTTGGCTACAGATACACATGTATTATTCAGAACATATATGGAAAAGTAACAGCGCGTGTGAAAATACATGAGAACACTCAAGACTTTCGCATTGAACAGGGAGTGCGACATGGAGATGTAGTATCGCCGAAGTTGTTCTCGATGCTTCTGGAATTCATGTTCAACAGAATTGATTTTGGAGAGATGGGAATAAACATAAAGGGCGAAAAACTTAACCATCTAAGATTTGCTGACGACATAATAACGGATAATATAAATGAGGCAGGGGAGATGTTGCAGGGGCTGCAGAGTGATATCAAAATAACTAGAAACATATCAAAGGTGTTATAAAAATTGAAAAATTATTCAACAAAAATTTTTTTCAGCAAACATATCAACTTGTCGATGTTCAAGCTTCTGGCCACTTCTCGACCAAAGCTGAGTGAACTCAAAAGTCTGATAGACGTGTTTGCGACACGTTTAAGGAAAGTCCTAAAAAGCTTGACGATATATTGAAGAACCCTTGAAAACTAGGTAGCACATGGAGTAATTGAGTGATAATTCGAAGTTCGAATGGAATTACTGGAAATTTCATTTGTTTGTTCATAATTTAGGATAAATATTTTTCAGGAATGATAATTGTGCATTCTTTGTATAAAATTTGTTTATCATATCATAAGAAAAATTCTCGCGAATCGGCAAGTTCAATGAATATTCGTAGTCACGATGGCGAACAAGTTAGACGGTATGAGTTTCGATGCGCGTGTTGGTTCTCTCGAATGCGCGAGCTGTAAAAATCCCGTAGTGAAAAGTGGTCTCAAATGTAACATTTGTACAAACATTTTTCACCGTCGTTGTGCCCTCAAAATGAGAAGGTGCTGTGAGGAAGAAATAACTTGTGTCATCGCTATGAAGTCTGAAGAGGATGAATATCCTACAGGAGAAACTTCCAAAACCTCCATTCAGATTTCAGAAAATTCATCTAATCATGAATTACTTCTAAAAATTATCCAAGAATTGGAAGATAAAAATCGTTTATTAGAAGAGAATTCTCTACTATTGAAATATAAGATTTCCAAATTGGAAAATGAAATAATAAAAAACGATAAAAAAGTATGCAACAAATGTAAAAAAATTGTCATTCCTGATAAGACAACTGAAAACAATGAGGCGGTGAAAGTGTCGATTCCTCATCGTCGCTATGCGAACGCTGTAACTGGGAATCCCGCTCCGTTTGTTCTTCATTCTGATCCTGCGGTAAGATCGCCCATTACGGAGATCCCCCAAACCAAACCTCGGAATATCACATTAAGTGAGGTTAATGACACTATCAACAGTATCAACAGTGCTCAAAATAAGAAAAGCAATACTGGAGGTAGGAAGAATACAGGCGAAGTTGATAATGGGGAATGGAAAACTGTTCCCCATAAAAAGCCAAACAATAAATGTCGACCTGTTCTTGTTATTGGACAGTGTAGCGAACCATCAATTGTTAAAGGTGTTGAGAAGTTACGAGCTCTGCACGTTTCAAGACTGGGCCCTTCGACAACTGTAGAAGATCTTCAGGCTTTTCTTTCCGAAAAATTCAATAATGTTAAATGTGAATTACTAAAATCACGTTTTCCGGAGACCTACGCATCTTTCAAGGTTCTTGTACCGGTTAGTGAATTTGACAAAGTCAAGGATGCTAATAACTGGCCTAAAAATGCAAGTATAAATTTTTTTTACCAGGGTCGAAAAATAACACCAAAACAGTAACAGATCATTCACAATCCTTTATGATTCTGCATATAAATATCCAATCGTTAATGAACAAAACTAACAATTTGGAAGTATTGCTGATGTTTTGTTTTTATGTTGTGATCTCAACATTGATTATTTGAATATTACTAGCCCACGTAAACAACTACTTGACGATTTATTATGCTGTTTTGACTTGAGGATCTCTTCTATTGAGCCAACCAGAGTATTCACTAATGTTAATAATATAACGTCTACTTCAAAAATTGACTACATTCTGACTAATGCCAGTTCCAATTGTAAGTCTCGAGTTTTCGAAAGTCACATAAGTGTTCATAAAATTCTAGTTCTAAATTATCTTATGAACAAATCAATTTCACTCGACAATACCAATTGTAGGCGCGTACTTGACAGAGGTGTATCTCCTCATTCTTTGTCTAGGTTAGCTGAGTATTTGAGTAATATTAGTTTTGATCACATATACTCAAGCTTCGATGTTGATATATGTTTCTCTGAGTTTGTAAATCTGCTATTATTTGCTATTGAAAGAATTTGTCCCTTGAAACTTTCGAAGCTAGTTAACAATAACCAGAAGACTTGGATAAATACTGAAATAAGGGAGACCAGTATCAATTTAAAGAATCTGTTCTGGTTGCACAAAAATATAAATGACTCAAGTTCACACGAAATCTATAAAAGAGCTAAAATTGACTTCAAGTTGCTACTGAAAGAATCAAAGTCTAACCATTATAAAAAAATAATAAATTCCTCAAATAATACAAATAGGTCAGTCTGGAATATTGTCAATGCAGAAACCGGTCGAAAGGTGTCTGCTAAACCTATCATTACGCTTAGTTGCGCTGGTGAACAGTACAGTGAACCATATGAGGTTGCTTGTATGTTCGCGGATTATTTTAGCTCTATTGCTGACATGAGTCTGCGAGATCACTTTGGCAGTTCAATGTCACAAGCTTGTACGACTTCTGCTTTATCTGTAAACACCTTCTTTTTCTTTCCAGTCACTAAAGAGGAGGTAATTGAAACTGTTAAAACTCTCAAAAATAAAAAAAAGTACAGGTACAGATAAAATCTCGGCGAATGTATTGAAGAGTATTATTCACGTTATTGCGGATCATTTTGCTCATCTTATCAATGTCTCGGTTAACATGGGTAAATTTCCTACTATATTGAAAATGGCTTCGGTAATTCCTGTTTACAAGAAAGACGATTCTCATAACATAGCAAATTACCGTCCTATTTCTATCTTGAGCGTTTTTTCCAAAGTATTTGAAAAGATTGTATATGGGCGTATGGTCTCTTTTCTGACTCGCTTCAATATAATAACTGATAGCCAACATGGATTCAGAGGAGGCAGGTCTACCCAGACTGCTGCTTTTGCGTTTGTTGACTATGTATATAGAAAGCTAGATAGGGGACATTTTGTTGCTGGTCTCTTTTTGGACTTGTCGCGTGCCTTCGATGTTTTATCGTTCAAGTTCATCGAGTGTAAATTATATAATCTTGGATTTCGTGGTATTTTTCTCAAATGGATAATTAGTTTCATTACGGATCGTTGCATGTCAGTTAAAATCGACGAGTTCACGTCACCTTCTTGCAGGATGGAGTTAGGGGTTCCGCAGGGCTCTGTCCTGGGGCCGCTCATATTTCTTCTGTTCATCAACGATCTACCCGATCATATTGATCCAGGTATATTGATTATATTTGCTGATGATACATCCATGGCGGTCTCAGCCCAGAGTCCTGGGGAACTGGCTGCAGTTTGTGGTGAGTTGATTTCGAAATTTGTCGAATGGTGTAAGATGAATGCCTTGATATTAAATATCAAAAAAACGGATTGTATATACTTCCGAATCCGCAACCCTAGTTCAGATCGTTTGGTGTTGCAATGCTTGGGGGAACAGGTTACTTCCAGGGATACGGTGAAATTCCTGGGAGTGCACTTGGACTGCTCTTCGAGATGGGGTCACCAAGTGGAATCCGTATATAAAAAGTTGGGTAGTTCATATTATGCTATCAGCAGGGTTAAGGACGCATTTTCAGTAGAGTACCTTTTAAGTATTTACTACAGTTTAGTGTACAGCTACCTTAATTACAACGTTATGTTATGGGGAAATTCAACTGAATCGGGTAGAGTGTTTATTGCTCAAAAGAGGATTATAAGATTAATTTTTAGTATGAATTCGCGAGATTCATGTAAGCCTTTCTTTAGTGGATATAAAATTTTTACTCTTCCTTCATTGTTTATATATAGATGTTTAGTTCATGTGAAGGAACATTAAAAATCAATGGTAAAAGTATCTGATTTTCATAAATATTTTACAAGAAATGTTGCTACTCTGTGCATTCCTACACATGTAACAACAAAATTTGAGTGTTCGCCTATTCATCAGGCCATAGTCTTATACAATCATGTACCACTTTCTGTTAAAATGTTAAGTGAAATAAAATTTAAAAAAATAGTAAAATGTCAATTGCTCAAAAAGAGCTATTATAGTATAAAAGTATTTCTAGATGATAGTAATATTTTTGATCTTTGATTTACGATTGTTTAATTTTTGGTCTTTGTCCTTGACTTGTCTTATACATATTAATTGTGTCTTTTGGGATTAATAAAGATGATTATGATTATGATTATTATGATTATGATACAATAATGCAAGAATATGATCAACAACACGATTCGAACAGATGTTTTATGGCTAACCATCGTAACAAATAACAAACATAATAATTGCTCTCATCTAGCATGTTGAAAAAATCATAACCTTCGAGAATTTCTTGATGAGAAACTAGGAATTCTAATCCATTTGAAATTATTGTCAATGAAAACTTCCGCTTCTTTACCTGAAAAGAATTTTAGTACGCGAGGGGAAATTTTGAAAGAAAGAAGCATTCTTAGGTCTTTTCGAACACATCTTGTCGATGATATTTATGAAATAGAATTTCTAAACGTCATTGAGGAAACCTTCGATTCTTTCGGTTCAGAACAATTGATCTGAGCGGTGCTTCTATCGATCAAAAGGCTTTTGCCCAAAGTGCCCTAGGGGAAAGAGGGACCTGGCTGCAAATCGGGCATTCCGATATACCATAAGAGAAAGGTTTTTGATCAGTGTGGGTTACCGATGCTCATTTCTTCTTCTTCTTTTTCTTGAGCCCTCGCACGTCCACTGCTGGACGTAGGCCTCTTCCATCAGTCTCCACTCGTGTCTGTCCTGGGCAACTCTCATCCAACCTATCCCCACTGACTTTACGATGTCATCTTTCCATCGTAAAGGCAGACGTCCTCTTTCTCTGTTACACGTCCAAGGTCTTCACTGTTGAGTTCCTCTCCTCCACCTATCCAACTTTGAAGTGGAATTGGACAGGCCACGTGGCTTGGTTTACTGATGTACGCTGGACAAGGAAGATTCTGGAGTGAAGGCCAAGGCAGGACGCACATCGTAGTAGCAGACGACCTCCAACAAGGTGGTATGACGACATCAAGAGAATCTGTATGAACTGGATGAATGCTGCACAGGATAGACGGAGATGGTTTGGGTTACGAGAGGCCAATATCCAGCAGTGGACAGGCTGAATGATGATGAAGAATGAGCGAATGTATTATTTTCAACAAACTTATTGTTAAATCAGCGTAATGTAAATTTTGGTCGGTTAAGGTATTTTATGATGAACGCCTAACTGTTCAGACCATTTTGGATGTACTTGAATAACCATCTAGAACCACCGAATCGTTCGAAGAATTGGTATTACTAGAATTCATTTATTATTTGGTAGTTTTTAGCACATAATCATAATCAGCCAATATTAGAAATCCACTGAGGTGAGTTTGTAGCTTATCTTAAGTTTATTTTGTTGGAAGTTTCAGGAAGTTGGCAACGATAAAACGTGCACAACTATAAAATTTCAGTTCAACGCAGAATCTCATTATCTAGGTATAAATAGAAATGTGATAGACCATTTGGAATGTTAACATACCTTTTTTTTTATCATCTGAGCTTCGCAAGCTATCAGGTCTCTATGACGCTCGATTAAATCCTAACTTACTATCATGAGCTCCCCTACCATAATATGATGAATGGTGAGTTCGATCATTAAAAGATGTTCAACAAGAAAAGTTTTACTTCTCGTATATGGAGTTGAAAATTGACGGAACTGCGCTACCATTTCTTTTTCGTTTTCACAGTTTATTGCTACATAACTACAAGGGAACGACGCTCTAGGACGTTATGATTGGATCTGGAATTCGAAAGCGTACATCGTCTGAGGTTGAGTACACACGAACGAATTAATCCATTGGACGACTCATTCTTTTGCTTACTTTGTAGATACTGGCCAATTTCCTACGCTCCCTTTTTTATCTTACAACCCAATATTTCTCCTGTGGTCCACGAAGGTTCAGATACTCCAAATTCTGTTAGTCAGTTGAATTATCAGCATATTCCTCATTCATTACATATTTCACAGTCCACTTTAATTCGAAGAAATGGTATATTCACTTCATTCTTCAATCTGAACAGTTTGTCTCCCAAAAATTTGTTATATCCAAAATTTTCGACATTGCAGGGGACTTCCGGAGCTATTAATATATCGTGTCATATTGAAAGAATTTTTCAAGTTGAACGACGAAATCAAAGGCAAGATAATATCATATATCAGTGGATCTTGAAGGACATCACCATCTCTCTTCTATGGGCAGCAGAGAAAACCAGACTATTCACCAATCTACTCGAAATTCTAAATCTGAGATAAAAAAAAGACAAAAGCAGAAAAATCTATGAGAATTAAATTGTTTTTGAAGTAACCACTTATTGCAAAAATTATTGTCAATAAATAAGTAATGACAGAAATGTCACAAAGTTTGAAGGAAATGAAAAAACCAATCAATTTCCTCGTTTTGAATTGCCCATTATAAGAAAACTCATTAAACAACAAGCTAAAACATAAATCGGACTAAGTGAAAAATCAATGGGTACATATCTTTCAATTGTCCTCTTTCTCTAAGAAGTTCCTCTGTTGCCGTGTGGGTTTCTTAGAAGTTCTCAATACCATGTTCATAGGCTAATTTTGGAAAGTAATCACTCCTGTCCTTCAAATTCCTTCAATATCCGAATTTAAATTCTCAGCCTTGCTCTCTGATGAGGGTTTTTTCGAACCAGGTACGACAATTCCCGTGATTATTTTTCGGAACTTCATAAGTTTGAAGACCGCCACAGGACCCTAATGAAAGGTGATCATCTCTCATAGATGAACCAAACATCTTGTAACACAAGCAAACATAATATTTCTCGGAACAAAAAATTACGATATATTCCGAGAATTGTCAAAATGACAATGCATTTATTTATAGTTTTAACTGGTAACTCATGTCATCACTAAACAAATGACGAAATTCATTTACGTATTAGGGGTTGGACATTCAGAAAACAACGTCCTGAGACCAAAGACAGTGCCGTCTGCTATCTATTTTTTTATAGATCAATTCAAATGAAAATTCAGATTAGTGACTTTTGTATTGTATCTTGGCAGTTGGTGTGACTTACGATATTTGTCAGATCACGGAATTTGGATTGATTTGATTCCAAACTTGATCGGAGGTCAGTACTGACAACCATGAAACAAAAAATATAACTGAAAACAATGTTGTAATGAGTTTCATCAAAGCACTTCTTTCAGTACTGGAATGGACTCATTACGATACTGAAATAGAAGGAAGGTATTATATTATGTGATGATAGGGTCTCCTGAACAACTGGAAATCATATCAATTAATTCGAGGTTGAGCCACGGGTTGAGCACAGTGAGATTGCGGATGAAACAATTCGAAATTTATGGCCATCGATAACATGAATCAAATATCATATCACTTTATATTGAAATACTGAACATTGTTTCTGTTGAATTCAACACGTTTTAATTAAAATTTCGCATTTTGAGAGCTGCAACCGTAGCCTATACCATATACAAAACCCTGATTAGGGAACTCAGATTTCAAATGAATACACATGGTTTAAATTCGATTCTATGTTTCCCAAATTTTTGAAAAGACCTCACTCATATGAATCCAATACCTAAATATACACAATTTATACAATTCAAATGTTTTTCGTAACTTTCTGGATAAGAACTCCAATCGAAAATTTCCAGAATGAAAATTTTTTGTTCCAGCGTTCCAGTGGTGACACAAATCTCAGATATATATCAAATAATAATAAATCATTAAAAATATATTCATTTCGAATAATCTCAGGTATACCAGCAGCTTTCTTTTTTGAGTTTTGTTGGAACACAGAAGGTATATACAGGGTGGGCCATACATAGCTTTTAACCCCGAATTTTGAGCTGTTTTAAAAGAGAGCAAATAACGGTGTTCAAATGAGTTTGATATCACTACCCCTCTAGCTGAAACCCCTAAACGCTTTCATTTTTTAATTTGGAAAAGAGGTGGTTGTTGGAAAGGCAACCCTTCATGGGTGAATTTTTTTTCTTCGCTTTATTATTATACAAAGTGACTCGGTATGCCATCAGTAACTCTCACACGCCGATTCTGGATCTTTGAGTTGGAAAAAGGACTCGGACGGGTTGAAAATGAAATCGATATCACTAACCCTGTTTATGGTTTCATCATGTTTAATAGTTGAGCGATCGAAAGAAAAAAATAATACGCTGATGTAGGTAATCGAATCACGTTTCCTACAAAGCTACTTGACATAGGTATTATCTCTATTCAAAAATAATTGCTTTCAGTGGCAGCCGCTAGAGGGGTTGTGATATCGAATTCATTTTTTGACTCGTCCGAACATTTTTTCGATCTCAAAGATCCAAATTCGGCGTGTAAAAGTTATTGATGGAATACTGAGTCACTCTGTATGATAATAAAGCGAAAAAAAAATACACTCATGCAGGATATTGAATTGTCTTTCCAACAAGGTGCTGCTCAACCCTTTTTCCTATTCAAAAATGACAGCTGTTAAAGGTTGCAGATAGAGAGGTAGATCTATCAAACTTACTTGAACACCCTTATTTGTCTCCCTCTCAACAAAATTTGACCTGTTTGAGGGTTTTTCATTATTATTATCAATATTATCAACGCCTTTATTGAAAAAAATACATATACAATCCTTGTTAATTTTCACAGATCATTTGGTGGCGGAGTCTAGCATAGCTATTCTTACTCAACCGCCACAAAAAAAAATACAATAAGTTCAAAATACAAATTTAACTTTAAAATTTCAAATGGCATCAACCATTCAATTCTCAACATAGTGGTACTGCCCACTCAAACATCCTCTCACTCATTTATCTGGTTCTGTCTGCTCAAAAGAAATGCTTTACAATTAGTGGCAAACCTACCATTACTCATAGTCTTGAACTCATTCGGAAGCATGTTATAAAGAAATACCGCGGAGTAGACAAATGATCTGCGGAACATGGCAGTCCGATGACACGGACTCTCCAAACCACTGGCGTCGATACGGGGGGGGTAATGGGGGTAATTACCCCCCCCCCCAGGAAAATATTTACCTTCGAAAAATGAGTATTACAATCATTACATAGAAACATATCATGACAATTATACTACATTCTTATTTTTTTTACCCCCCCCAGAAAAAATCTCTAGCGACGCCCTTGCTCCAAACCTTGTTACTCGCCCATGTCTGGAACCCACTGGAACAAACTCATCACGCAGATATCGAGGAGAATCTGCAGAATTCAGCAATCTATGAGTGAAGTTAGCCAGGTGTAGTTTCCTCCGATTGCTCATATTGAGCCACCCAATGTCAGACATTGCATGTGAAACATGATCAAATTTGCGCAAATCATAAACCAACCTACAGCAGGCATTCTGAACTCTCTGAACACGGTCCTTCTCACTATGGCGCAAACAGGGTCCATGAATGAAGTCACAGTAAAAACAGTGAAAGTACCAGCGCCTTACAAAGCGTCTTTCTCAGACTACGTGTCTGCTACTGTATAATAGTTTAAATACTGTATAATAGTTCAATTCCGTTATTTCATATCATTTAGGATGGAAAGTTAAGGATATCGATCGAAATATTGTCTGGGAGATCTCTGCATATTCCTGAAAAACTCGATTTCGGTTTTCTCTCCCAGTCTCGGGGAAAATTTTTTTCAAATAATAGAAGGAAAGCCCCTACTTAAGAATTTGAGCAATAATTTGTCATGTGCCAAACCTTTACGAGAAGAAATTGTGGAGTAACAGCGAACAAGAAAAAAACATTTTAAACTCTGAAGCGTAACGTTTCGGAGTCTAAATCAGACCCCTTCGTCAGACAAATACTAGTTTTCATAAAATTTCGTAGAATCGTTACGCTTCAGAGTTAAAAGTTTTTTCTTTTTGTTCATTGTTAGGCAACAATTTCTACTTGTGAAGTTTTGACCCCTGACATTGCAGCATTAGTGCTCAAACTTTTACGCAATGGCTTTTGTTCTATTATTTAAAAACATTTTCTAATTGTTTCTTGTTTCAGAGACTGGGAGAGAATACCCAAATTAAGTTCTCCAGGAATAAAGTTATGGATGGCGCACCCTGATGTGTGTTTTCGAAACAATATTTGGGTGAACCTGATCAATACCGGCTGAAAAATATCCCAAGTCACATTCCCAATCTGATTATGGTGGAAGGAACATTTCCTGAAGATGACAGGCACTCGAACTGGCGAAACACCTAGAATAAATCTACGACTACGACCGAAATGCCCGAAAAAAACAAATGACACAACCATTAGAGCTGTTATTATGACTCGGCACAATACTACTACTGCTTATGATATTTTTTTTTGTAGCTGATGAGATATTATTGCATTACTTTGTTCACACATGCGTCCTACATAACAGAGATAGTGTTACGAAAAATACTAAGTTAACTGGAATCATGCGGCTTACATCTTTAAGCCTCTTGAGAGTCTTGAGAATGGGATAAAACCCGAAACATGTCAACTTATTAGATGTTTAATTTATTAAATATTGTTAACTTAGTCTTGTGTTCTTTTATTTTTCAATTAACCAAAGATGTTTCACCAAGTGTTGAGCGAGGAATCAATTTCGTTAAATTGTGATATGTGTTATGGTGGGTGGATCTAGCAAATATAATAAAAAAAATTATTGGTTTCAAAATTTTGGTACACTCATTCCTCATCGAAAAAATTTGGGTGAAAAAATGGTTTCAGAGAAAAGAGAGATTCCTCTTAGAACTGGCAGATACCAGAAAAAGTTTCATGTTTACCTATTATAACCGATTTTAAGCGAATAACCAGTAATGACCGCGGTTATCTACGGTCCTGCCCTGCGGTTATCCACGGTTATAGCCTTCAGGTATATTCCTTGTATCATGAATATAACCTACAGGGTGATTCATTTATCTTGGTAACCCCAATTTTATCGAAAACACCCGAATATTTTTTCATTCTGTGAATGGCGTTTTGAACAAGTCAATGTTGACTTGAGATGCGCATAAAAATCTGCGGAATAAATAAAGACGCCAGGCGTCGCGGCGCTATCAAAAATTTTTTCTCTAGGGACATACCATTTTCATCATGTCATTCGAAAGATAATTTCATTCTGAACTTTTTTTTCGAATACAATTTTTGTCCATTTCCCACCGTCAGCGATCTGCAGCGTATTTTATGTTGATTCTATTCCATTTATTTTTTTTCTGTATTGTGGTAGTATGCCTTGATTTGGAGACATAGATATGATTTTATGCCTTGTATTCAAGAAGGCTAGTTTTCTAAACAATTTGCCTCTTTAAATTAGATCAAATATGTGGATACAGCAAGATGGGGCTCCATGTCACAACGCTGCCATTGTGAAGAGATATTGAGATTAAGAATTCGAGAATGAATGGACCCTTATATTGTGACTCATGATGAAATAGGGAGATGATGTAACTTGTTTATGGATCATAATGGCTAGATGACCTAAATTTGATTATGTTCCGTAAAATGACGGAGGCTCTGTAACTATTTTTCTATTATTTTATTCATTAAATGTTGAATCTTATAATAATAAACATTTTTTTTAATAACAAACGAAAAATTTCGAATCATATGTTCTATATACCGGCCATTATGATCCATACATAAGTTATTTCATTACTTCGGTCAAAATATAAGGGTCCACTTGGGCACATGAGTTTCTTATCTTCATTTTCAAATAGTCCAAGTTATTAGAATCAGTTTGGTATACCATATATTCAAGGGGACCCATCAGAAAGTAATCCATGAGCGTTAGGTCTGGCGATATCTGATGGGTCCATTGGTTTCAATCCATTTTTTTCCGAATTCTTGATCTAAATATCTCTTGAGAATGGCAGCGTGGTGGAATGAAGCCCCATCTTGCTGTAGCCACATATTTCATCCTATTTGAAGGAGCACATTGACCAGAAAACTAACCTTCTTGAATTCAAATCACAAAATCACATCTATGTCTCTAAATAAAGGCATACTACCACAATACAGAAAAAAATAAATTTAATAGAATCAATATAAAACACGCTGCAGATCGCTGACGGTTAGAAATCGATAAAAATTGTATTCGAAAAAAAAATTCGAAATGAAATTATCTTTCGAATTACATGATTAAAAAGGTATATCCCTGGAAAAAAAATTTTTGATAGCGCCGCGACGCCTGGCGTCTTTATTTATTACGCAGATTTTTATGCGCATCTCAAGTCGACATTGACTTGTTTAAAACGCCATTCACAGAATCGAAAAATATTCGGACGTTTTCGAGAAAATTGGGGTTACCAAGATAAGTGAATCACCCTGTACAATGACCGAAGTCGCTTGAATGCACTTGGTTATAGTTGGTAATTACCAATGAGGACCAAGTTATTCGCTTGAAATCGGTTTATATTGGTTATAAATGTCACACACTGAATTCGACAGAGGGAGAAATACATTCAATATGGTGTTTGAAAAAAACTCACAACGAAGGCATTATTCAGTATATAATCAATAATTAAAATCTTCAAAATTGAGCAAAAGATTATCAGAGATTCTCAAAACTTAATATATAGATAAAATGAGAAAGTAGTGACAAAACCTTATTTGAGTTAGTGAGACTGAATCGAGATCTAATTAATATTATCTTTGGCAACACCTGACATTCTCATGGGTTATTATAATTCATTTTATAATAAAAAATATATATTTTATATTCGAAAAGTAAACTAAATCGATTTCGTTTGAGACTGTTCACTCTGAATGAAGTATCCACCTTTATCTTATTGAATATTTTAGACCATTAGGCTAAGTTTCGATGCCCTGAAGAAGGTTTTTCAAAAACTAGATTGTTAGCATATTATTCGCGGAAATTTTAAGGAAAAACGAGTTTTTCGTGGTTTTCTCAATCTTTGATAAAATTGCGTTCAACGCTCGAGGTCAAGAACACTACACATCGAGCTCATATTATGAACAAGTCTGCAAAATAATAAGAACTACCGTATTCGACCCACACTACCTCATACTGTCATTCGACAAAGTTACTGGATTGAATTGTGACTCCTACGAGCCATTCGTTCCAATGTGTTCTTAATGGGAGAAAACTTGATTGAATTCGTTAGCTGTTTCTTTTGATTGAAAACCTAGGAAAAACTTTGGTGTCCGGTCCCAGGAAGAAATCTAACTAGGAAGTTCCAATTCGTTGAACCTTAATTCATATTGAAAGAAGAACACTCCGGATGAGTTTCAGAAAAATATATTCCAACTTAACCCAACAGATACATCTTTGATCGAGTGATTAATTGACTGGAATTGTTACATCGTTCAAGAAGAGTGATTTTTTGGTCTCAGGATGAAGATTAAAAATCGATTAATTTTATAATCTTAGTCAAAATTAGGTGAATCATTATCAAAACCACAATTCCTCACAATTTTCAGAAGGTAATTATCACATTCCTTTGCACCAGGAGATTATTCATGTGGAAAAGCACTAGATTTTTGAGGATATCCATGTCATCCGGTCTGATCCGATATTTACTAAATTTCAATCATATCACCAGAAGCATTGAATGTGAGATTGTAGGGGTGATTCACATTCAAAAGTGCGTCATTGGAATGGGTACAATTTTTCAAAATTTTTCACTAACCTGCTCTAATTTATATGTAGAAAAATGAATTGTAGTGATACTTAGGAGCTTCAGTATGAACGGTGAGAAGCTATGTCATTTCAGGTTTTCTGATGATATAATTATACCAGATTGCATTGGAATTGTAGTACAAATACTACGACCAGTTTTCCGAGGAGACTGAATCCGCATTAATCTGATAAAGATAATGACCAATGTTGTAATAGGTTGAACTGTTCTACGAGAAAATCCTACCTTCACCAAGCTGTTGATAGAAATGACCTATACTTCATAATAAATTTCGTATGTCAAAACCATTAAGAATGGGTTGCCTAAAAAAATCCTGGACAGAATATTTTCAATTATTTTGCGAAAAATGATTTTTTTATCAATATTTGCATCATAATAACAAGAAAATTCTATTCTGGAATTAAGGTATGAGACATGTTGAACGTGAAAATGTAGAGTTGTCTATTATTTACCTGGACGAACTACTGGATTTCCAGGTATAAATAGGTATGTCTGTAGCAGTTACTTTTACTTTTTACTTGTGGATGGTGATGATTTTCATATCAGTATTAGAGCTGTTCTTCTTCTATTGTGAATACGTTGATATAGAGTTGTCAGAAAAAAATTGGTTCCACTAGAGTTTCACGCATATTCGAAAAAAAGACATTTGACAGTGAATTCTGAATACTTATGAATATAATCAATTGAAATTAGAGTATTGAATGATAATTTCTTTTTCCTATAATAAAATACATCAGTTTTATGAAGTGCAATTCACGAATGGTTCTTCAACAATTATCTATTCCCATGTCATTCAATTATACCGTGTGAATATGAACGATCATATAAAACTGAAAGACTGAAAATCGCAGGATCGATGTTACCCTGGATGAAGAACACTGCTCGATTCTAAAAAAACGCTTTCTCGTCAATTTTCATCACTGCAATAGAAAATAACACGCATTTATTTGATCTGAGCTACAGGTCTGAACGATACATTCCGATACAATGTCCGATGAATATCTAGGATATGAGATGCGCATTTCCCGAGATAATTCAACTCGCCATCTCGGCAATGATGATTTGTAAGTCATTCATTCCAACTAGATGCAAGCTGGAGAGAAAAGAGAAATGTTGAAAAAGGACTAAGAGAGCTGATTGAAGATGACATTCGAAATTGAAATCGAAATTGGAATGGGCTAATAAAGTCACCTTCAGAACGCTATGTTCTAACTTACACTTACTTCACGGCAGGTGGCTAGCAATTTGTCTTTAATTCGTTCATGTCTGTGTCGATAACACATCGTCTCGTAAGGAGCCTACTAACGAAACTAGAAAGAATTGCGTGAACATAAATATTGGTTCATCAATTGATTTCTGTTTGGATACACTCAATCGTTAGCCAGTCTGCAGAATAATTGGGGCTATTCCTAAACAGGTCGCATGCGCACCTTCCATATATTTCGTAATTATCGTATCATCAACAATTATAGAGGTGAGTATGATTTTCATGTTGCTAGCGTTGGTGGAGGTATTAAACAGACCGTTAACTTCATCGCAGACACAAGTAATTGCGACAAGCACCGAAGCACGATGAGCTTATATTCATAGCATGAACCAATATGTATCTGGAGTATCAGCATTAATTTTATGCGTTCTCCCGCATCAGGTTCAGTTGAGATAATTTGCCGAAACTTTTGGATTCCTGTGACTATTCGTCGAAGAATAAAATAATGAGGATGAATCTGCAAAGAACCGGACTTCCTAAAAATCCAACGTTAAATAACGGATGTTTTGGCTCATAGAAATATGAGAGATGGACTAGGAAAAAGTTGGGAAATACAAAAAAACTCATAACCGACGTAATTCGACGGAAGTACATTGTGAGGTGTTCAATCAATGTAAGGGGTGAAATTAGTTTGTTTCACATCGTGAATCTGTCTAATGTGATTTTACTGTTTTGTTTTAACATAACTATTAATGTGAGAACTTCGTTTAGAATTTAGACTAATTTTCTTGTTATGACTAAGCTTCAACGCTCGGATCAATTTTGAAACCTGAGGATGGCATATTGCCTAAACATGTAGTTAGGTATTTGACCGAACAATAAATGAAGCGAATAAATAAGTGAGGATAAGACTAATTCCACCCCTTACATTGTAACCAAGGTTTTCAACCCATATCGGCTGAATAACGTTATGAATGCCTTTTACACAGTTGAAAAATGTCCCTAATGAGAAACAACTGGTTTGCACATCGATAAAATGTTGATTCGAAAGAATATCATATACAAAAGTATACAGGGCATACCAAGTTCGACTACCTGTCAGGCGTTTATAGAGACCTGGCCTTTTGTAAATCTGAAAATTGGAATTATGATATTGTTCGACATTATGAACCAGGCTAAAATATTTCTGAACCTTACCTTTTTCACTTATACAAATATTCAAATTTTTTTTTCTTTTCCAATTCAAGTAGAGTATTTAGTTCTGAATACATTCCTATTAGAATCCTTGCATTCGTCGAAATAATTTTGAAAATATGAAGAAAAAAGGGATATTAGCGTTTTCAAAATTATATTTTTTATTCTTATTCTAAATATCTCCTGCACAAACCGTGTAAACATTTTTGAAGTAAAGACTGTGGGAATATTACAAATTTCTAGAGTATTGAAAAAATCATCAGATGATAGTGTTTTAACATGTGAATTCTTGAGATATTCAGGATTTTTTAATTTCATATCAACAATGATAAATGAACTAAGAAAAAAGGTCTGTCACTAGTGAACTATTGCAATAATTCAACATCTATGATCATAGATGATTGTTGATAAAAAACAGATATAATGAAATTGACTTCACGTACGACCTAGAATCAGAAATCCTGAATACCTTAAGAAGTATTAATTTTAGAAGCATTAACATTTTAGAACACTATTAACATTTTTCGTCACAGAATCCAACGCAATCATAATGAAAAAAGGTGCCCATTCGAGAAATGAAAGTTATGGGCCAATCTTGATTGACTCATTTGAAAATTGAAGGTTCTTTCAAATTTAAATCCTCCTTTGAACGGATTATCCATGTCTAGCATCTATTCGATGAAGTATTCTAATTGTAAAAGACCTTTATTTTCTTCGCCAATCAAAATGTTGGGATCTAGATGTGGGCTATCTGTATAACCTGAATATATTTTCGAAGATAGTATATTTTTGAACTTGATCGAAATCAAGGCTTGCGACATAAATGGAATAGAACACCTCAGTCAAATACCAGATAGGAACAGAATGAGTGGACTAGTTCTGAACTAACAAATTTCATTGTATGAAATTGAAAATAGAAATGAAGGTTCCATTTAAATCGACAATATTGGAATATTCCGCACTCAAATATTCAATGCAGTTAATGATTTCCATTATTGTCTAGGAACACTCTGAAACGTGAACCAGATTGTCCATTACGCATTGACTGAAATAGCTTCGATTTCAAATCCCATCATTCTTTTCGTTTGATTTAAGGTTGGTTGTTTCTGTTTGTACACCGTCAGCATAAAAAATTCCCTGTTGTAGGTTTCTTATTCAAATCATAATCATGTAGGTATATTAAGAGAAATGAAATAATCCAATAATTTGTTAGAAACCGTTCGAATCTCCGATTTTTCCCATGGAATGAATAATGCAAAGTGCATTGCAGAAATTCACTTTATTCACAGGTAAATATTCTAAGAAAATGCCCATCGTACTGATTCAGAACAAGACAACAGGTGATGATTATCTTATGAAGGAAGAGTTCAGAATAGTATAAAGGTATTAAGGCCACCTTCTCTATATATCAATTTTTTTTGAACAACATACGTTACAATTGTCGATTTTAATGGATAGTCCACCACCTCTCAAAAAACCTCATCTCAGAAAACACCCTGTTTCAAATGTATTACATATATACACAAGATTTTAAATTCCGTCGCCTCAAGTAAGTTCTGTACTTCATCA
Source organism: Hippodamia convergens (assembly GCA_038502775.1). Classification (NCBI taxonomy): domain Eukaryota; kingdom Metazoa; phylum Arthropoda; class Insecta; order Coleoptera; family Coccinellidae; genus Hippodamia; species Hippodamia convergens. The sequence goes on from CM076610.1 coordinate 52,540,346, forward strand.
AGCATTCACATAATTTCTATTTTTTCATCGATTTTTATTGAAAACATGAAAGTTCCTACCTCATAATTTCCAATCTTTGCGAACTCTTCAGAAGTAACATTCCATCAAAGTTTCAGTTGAAGAGGATCAGGATGAAACTTTTTTCAGATTGTACGAGTTGAATATTTCGAATTATTCAAATATCGAATAAAAATTACAGAAATATGGTGGCCATAAATTTTTGTCCTACCTCGCCTGAATCTCATATCGATAAAATAACCAATCCACCCCATATATAAATGAAAATAATATGTGAAGAAATAGTGATATTGAATGTCGTGATCGGTAAAAATATCCCTTGGAAAAAATCTTGTTGGAGGCACGTTCCATCTTCTCAGGAGAGCGGTCTGCCTTCATTGGGAGCAAATTGATTTCCTTTCACAAGTTTGAACGTGACTGTTTAAATAAGAACTGGAGTACCAGAACGTGTCAAATCAACTCTTGGATGAAGGTCTAACATATTGATTTATTAGCTGAGATCCGTTTTTTCGTAGGCCTGGAAAAACTGGCATACATATTGGTATTTGCATGCCAATATGAATGATAATATTTTTTCAGTTTCTGCTCAACTTTGATCTGAAAATTATGTTCGGCTCAATGATAAACATTTAACTGACAAGATATATCATCAATTGTAAATTCACGAACTTTCGTAAGAAAAAGACGAAAGGAATCAAATTTTCACTGTTTCCCCTGAGATTTTCATTCTGAACATACGGTAATAATATGTAGTAGTTGTTTGTTTCAGATTGAGGTATCCTCATCTCGGGAGTCTCAAAGTTATGTTGGTTATATACCATCAGTAACTTTTGAAGTGGCAGGAATGCAGAATTTGAGTTGGTCTTTATGAGAAGACTTACTTATGACATTCTTAAGTATGAGTAAACCTACTGAAAAAATTTCTGTATGTTTGTATTCTTGATTTAATCGACAAATCAGTTTTGGATTGGAGTATTTCTCAAGTCGCATTCACACTATGTCAAACGGTTGAATGAATACGTTCTGCACAGTGTGGGTACGATTTTGAGTCTTATCGAATTGAAAATGGCTAAAATTCATCTAGATACCTCTCGCCTATTATTATTATTAACATGAACAGGGGTCGTTGTGGCTTCGTTCAGCCTTCCGGGAACTTCGACCGCAAGGATCTTTTGTTCTTAACCCTACTCGTTCATTTAAATCCCAAGGAGGCCATCAATGGTATTGATGAACCCAACGACATCCTTAGGAGCCTTGGCGGTTATTTCATGTGGATCCAGAACTGACTTCCCCATGTGAATGGTTCTCAGTTCCGCCAGCTCTGGACACTTGCATACCATGTGATCAGCCGTTTCTTTCTCTGATCCACATAGCCTGCAGGTTTCATCTGCTGACTTTCCCATGCGATACAAATGATATTTATATCGACAGTGTCCCGTCAGCAGACCCACCATTACTCGAAGCTCAGCTCGTGGCAGCTTTATGAGTTTCCTGATGTAGGTCGCCTAACAACAAAACAACGTGAGGCAGTAGATCGGTGTTAGCTACAGTTTCACAAAACTTTAATTGTGCGTTTAAAAAACCTCACGTAAATTCGAACCAATCGAATCACTCGTTTTGAAATTTCAACGAATCGAGGTAGCTTCAATTAATTTAAACGTACAAAGAAAATTTTGTGATACCGACCCTTAAACTTTCAGATTTCCCGAAGAAAAGCCCGAAGAATTTTCGGGAACAGAAAGGAACTAGTGACTACAGCGGTTAGTTAGAAGCATTATTCCAAGTGAACTAGAACATTTTTAATTCGACACAAAAAAGTATTTTTTTTTAAACTTGATACTCTGTGATGTTTTCAAAATATTTCGATTGAAAATGTATGTAAGATCAAAAAATTGAAATTAAAAAGAATGCTAAAATAGAAAACAGATTTCAAATGGGGTTGGTGTCGGAAATGTTAATTTACACGTGTCCATCCTCCTTTCTGAAGAATTCATTAATCTTCAAAGTTTTGGAATCAACTACTAGTTCATTAAAATGAAGTTGAATGTTGTCATCTAATTCTTGAGATGAATTCATTCATGTTTTTTTCAAAACAGGACCAACCTGTGAAATCTAAACCATTAGAATCGGATCTTCTGCACCTCTACCAATCCATCAGTTTAGAATATGGTTGCTCAACCAATTGACACCTTCTATCAAAGTGCGGTGGAGCTCCATTGTGCTTACTGCTTGATAAGAACAATATTTTTAAATTGTTAGTTTTTTTGTAATGGTACTGTGATATGTATTTATTATATTAATATTATACCTTGAAGTTGTACAACTATGAATAGATTATTATATTAAAGCATTATTTATTAATCTTACTCAAACTATAGCTTATGTAGGATTGAAACAGTTATGTGCCAGAATATCGGAGCACAGGTTATAGTATATTCTAAAACAAGTTGCAGAATGAGCTCCTTTCCAACACGAATGCGAAGTTCGAAAATGAGCGGCGAAGGAGCGAGTTTTCGAAAACATGAGTGTTGAAATTGACTTCTGCAATGAGTATTAGACGGTATTTTCTCTATTTCCGTCAATTTTTGTGGAAACCTCTCGAAATGAGTTTCATTACAGCACTACTTTCAGTACTGTAATGAACTCATTACGATACTGAAATAGAGAAATATTATTATACGACCATTTTTTTGTTAGTTCTAGTTCTTGCAACCCCTTTTCTCCTATATTCGGAATGCTCACGAAGATATATCCATTTTCATGCCGGAATCATTAGCTCTTATTATTTTGATCTATTTCCATAATTATGGACCATTCACGGTTATTACAGACGAACAGCAAAATTGATGAGTTTCAATTAATGGTTTCAAACATTGTTAATGGGCGCAGAAAGTAGGTAATTCCACAAATGAATTCTTAGGAATACAAGCAATCGTTTCATTCAAAGCAGATACTTACCACAATTAATTCCTGAATATAATATTCTCAATAAGATATGCATTCAATAATAACGAACAAACCTATGCGAGATAATTTCTAACGAGTGTTACGAACAAGAGCTAGCTATTAAGATTTTATGTAATGAGTTCTTTTGATGTTAACATTTGTCATGTTTGATGAATAAGTATTACATGTACCTATATTCATTATAAACATTGTTAGCTAGCTAGCCAGCGCAACTTCGTCTTTTCAAATTGGTTATTCCAATTATTGTGTATTGAGTTCTCAATTCAAATAGTTCAGAATAAGAAGCCAATATAATGTTGCAATTGGAATTGGAAGTGAAACAAAATACTTCTTATACTTTGCCTATCAGTTATAATGATGAAAAGAAAAATGAGAATTAGTAATTGCCCAATCCACTTTTCTCGATAGTTGACATCTGAACCTCAAAGAGTAAGTGGAGTTTAAATTACCCGCCGTCTGAAGAAAATAATATTTTTCAAGCCATTAGTCAATTTCTTCCCTACTTATATTATAAATGCGAAAGTTTGTGAGGATGTAAAGATATGTTTGTTACTCTTTCAGCCTAAAACAATAAGAAAATATCAAGCGAGTCGAAAAAATGCCTGCTTCTCAGAGCTATAAGGGCGATTCGTCAAAATACATACATCGCGTAGTCGAGAATCACTCGAGAATCACCCATATTATTCTTACGGTGATATGCAGAAGTGACCCTTACCCTCGATCGATTCTAGGCAACTAGGTGAAACTGAAATATCGAAACAGAGAGAATTGACTGATTATTTGATTATGGGATTGTAGTTTCAGTTATTTCGGTGAAGGTTGTACGTAAACGAAAAGTTAGTGAAAAACAATTAGATCTGGTAGGCGTTGTGAAATTGCGATCCAGGCTTCTTCAAGATTTTGCGTGTTTGAGGATGATATTGGAATAATAATTAATAATAATAACATTAATTTCAATAGCCGATTCGAGCAGATGAAGTTGCGCGGGCCAGCTAGTAGGCTTTAAAATATGATCTGTGAATTTGGAAAAATAACAGTATTCTGTAATATACAAGCACTGGCGTCGCTATGGGGGGGTAATGGGGGTAATTATCCCCCCCAGGAAAATATTTTGTTCGGAAAATAAGTCATACAATCATTACATAGGAACATATCGTGACAAAATACTATATCCTAAATTTTTTTTACCCCCCCCCAGAAAAAATTTCTAGCGACGCCCTTGTGTACAAGCCATATAAGGTAATAATATTAGTATATTATTTCGTTTGAACATATCTCTACACGACTCTCCATATTCCATTTCATGAATGATCCTGAACGCTTATTTTTGCAAAATGAAAATTCTCTGTGCGTTGTTACAACCACCCCAAAAAAATTCTGTAACTAAAAATCGATTGAAAATTTGCCAAATCATTAATTTTTTTTATACCAAATTTTTGGGTGATAAGATGACCAAGTTGTGAAGATAAGAGTAAGTAGACGTTTTAATTTTCGCGTCCCGCTAATCTTCAAATTCGCGAAAAATTAACTGCAGTAGAAGAGTGACAAATAGTGTCAATTCGGACAAAATTGTTTCCTGTATATTTCTGAGAAAATTAAACTATTTTCATAAGCATCTATTCAGAAAATCGAGAAATTAGATCTTATCACTCATCTAAATATGTTATCTGATCGAATTAACGAAAACCGGCATCTGTTGTTGTTCAGATTGTTTCCATCAGACAACAATAAATACCAACCAGGGGCGCACTTCGAAAAAATTGGGCAATAAAGGATACAAGTTCAAAAGTGATGGTGAATGAAGAAGATGGTTCCATCGAAAAGGCATTAATAATTTACTGGAGGATATAACGAAGCTGAAAATTTCAGGAAAAAAATCTGGGACTTGTCAAGACTGTGAAAATGAAGTGTCTGAGGACACCACATATTCAGGGGAGGAATCTGATGTATCAGAAACAGAAGAAAAAACTCAGAAATCATCACAGGACAAAATCAAAAACGTAAATCACTGAATAAAACAAACCAACAGTTCACAATAAATGCTGTTATGGAAAAGCTTGATTTCCTCATAGCACATGTGGATAACCTGAGGAACAAGTTAGAGACACAAGAAAAAGTAAATAAAGCTCTCAAAAAATAAGTCAAACATATTGCGGACGTACAGCAAAAGTTGAAAGGAGCTGTACTGAAAAGTGGGAGAAACAAAACTGAACAATCAAAACTAAATATGAATTTAATTATAAATGGTTTGCCGAAAATTGATGTTAATAATGAAGAAGAACTCAACACCGTATTTTGCATTGGTGAAAAACTCGAAGTAAATTTTACGAGAGAACTAGTAACATGCAAAAGAATTTGAAAAGGAGAAAAAACTCAACTCGAAGTCATTTTTGAGAAAGAAGTTTATGGAAACTAAGAAAAAGGCCAATCTGAACTCGAGCCAACTAGGATTTGTAGAAAAACATCCCATCTACATAAATCACAAGTTGATATCACAAAATGAGCTTTTATTTAAAAATGCTAGGGACTTTAAAAGACAGTATAATTATAAGTTTGCCTGGATATGTCAAGGAAGAATACTACTGAAGAAAACCCAAACAAGTAAAACGATCGAAATCAATACTGAAGAAGACCTTAATAGACTAATACAAAAAAACTGAAAAAACTCCCCAAAAGCCCAGAAGATCAAAACATAAATATACTATACTACAACATAAGATCTTTAAAAGCAAAAAATAAAAAAGATAACTTAAGTCATTACATACATCAGCACAATTATCCTCATTTGAATATTCCAACTGAAACCTGGCTCAGTGAAAAGGACAAAATGTATACAGTATACATGGCTACTGTGGAGTGTATGATTGTAGATCATCGCGAGGTGGTGGTGTCTCAGTATTCATAAGAGCAGATCTGCAATATAATGCTGTTGAAACTCCGAAAATAATTAAAGCAAACATATTATGTGTTGGGTTACAAGGACTCGGTTTGCCACTATATGCGATTTATCGTGTCCTCAAAACAAAATACATTCCAAAATTCTTGTAAGATCTAAGAGAAATACTGGAAAAGCACAAAAAAATAGTAATAATTGGCGATATGAATATCAACACCAGGAAAACGAACAGAAACACCCAATTGAATAAGGACATACTAAACTTAAATTCATACGAAATAAAAAATTTAAAAATCACTAGAATCAAAAAGGATGGTACTAGCCCGTTGATTGATCATGTCATAACACCCACAGATATCAATTGCAAAATAAAGACAAAATCTACAGCAATATCCGACCATAAAATCTTACATATATAAATTGACCTGCCAACAAACATAAAAATTCTCAAGTCAAAAAAAATTGTCTATAAAACTGATCATGAAAAATTTAAGGGAACAGTTCACTCATTGCTACAAGAAAAACCACCAGAAAGCATTGATGAATTGATTGGGCTTTTGAGTGAAACGTAAAGCACATGCACAATGAAACAAAGGTTAATAAAAAAGAATAATAACTGGTGGTACAATTCTACCATACATAAAAATATCATGAGAAGGGACAACCTATACCGAAAAATGTAGAAGTATCCAATCCCAGACATCAGCATAACTATGAAATGCAAAGGAAAAAAATGAACAATCTCATAAGATATCAAAAGAAAAAATACTTTATTTATTTATTTGCTGCAATTGCTGTCATCGAACACATATTACAAAAGCTCGATGATAAAGAGAAAGTCGCAGGTGTTCCTGTTGATCTTCATAGAGCATTTGTACAATCAACATAACTATATTATTGAAAAAGTTGAAAAAAATGGGAATACAAGGGCAAGCTTTCAAACTTCTTCAATCCTTCCTTACCGATAGAAAACAATATGTAGTTGTTGAAGGGAAAGGAGTACATTCATATAGGAAAATTAGAACTGGTGTTCCGCAGGGCACAATGCTTGGACCACTTCTATACCTAAAATATGTTGAAAATATTGTCGAAGCAGGATTACTGGGTGAAGTCTTCATGTTTGCGGATGACACAGTCATCATATATAGTGCATAAAATATAAGAACTCTAAAGAAAATGGTCAATAGGGATATGCAAAAGTACAGTGAGTGGCTGAACTCGAATAAACTTGTGATCAATGAAGAAAAAACCGTATACATCATGTTTAAGAATGAAACAAATAGCACCAACATCCATCCAAATCTGTTTATTAATGGTAAGAAACTTACACGAGTAAAAAAAATAAATACTTTGGATTGATCATAAAAGAGACATTGAAATGAAATGCACATGTGGACATGATCATAGACAAACTTTCGCTATTGGTGTCGAATCTTCGTCACTTACAGCCATACCTTGACGACAGGACAAGTAAAAACATATATTATCCCTATTTCCATTCAGTACTAGGCTATTTATCGGTAATATGGACAAACTCAGCCAACTTCAATTAAAAAAAAATTACAGAGACTGCAGAATGAAATGATAAAAAGACTACAACACCTTCCCTATGAATATCCTTCCAAAGAATTGTATGAAAGCTGGACAAATTGATCATATTACAACAGTGCTTCAATAGTTTCAAATACCCTCATTACAAATACATTCAAATTAGAAATCAAGAAAGGTGACAATTCTTTCTATGTATATGTTTGACGTTACACCAAGGGAAATAACTTATGTAGTAATGGGACTCAAAAACAGTACATCAAATGCTCATGATGGAATTCCGATACGAATAATAAAAAAGTCAATTCATATCATTGCTGAACCTCTATGTTTAATAATGAATAAGTCTTTTCAGCACAAAAGAGGCACTTATGATGAAGTAGCCGGTTGTAGACCTATTAGCCTGCTTACATCCTTCTCAAAGGTCTTTGAGAGGGTAGTGTCGAACAGATTTCATTTTTTGAGAAGTTTGGTTTTTTCAGTGAGCATTAACATGGTTTTTCACAAGGAAAATCTAAGGAGAGAGCAATTCTTTGATCTGAGTGTTGGAGCATGGTAGTATTCCACTGGGTTTGTTCATAGATTTGTGGGCTTCTGATTGCGTTAACCATTCAATTCTATTAGCCAAGCTTGAATCATATGGAATCTGCGACAAGCAGTTGTGTCTTGTTCAGAGCTACAGACAGAAAGTGGTGATCAGTGATGTTGAAGGAACGTATACATCTGAAGAGCGTGATATGATAATGGGAGCCCCACAAGGCAATATTCTTGGGCTTTTCTGTTTCTTGTGTATCTCAATGATCTTCTACATAACTGCAGTAATGCATATCAGATAGTGATGAATGCAGATGACAGAAACTTCATCATAACATCTAAAAGTGTTGAGTCTGTGATCTTAAATGCTAGGAATCTTTTTGATGAAATTATTCAATGGTAAAACAACAGCAACTTGGTTTTGAATGTGGGAAAGATGAAGTGTGCCATTTTCCATACAGATTGTTTCAGATTTCCAATTTTCATTTACATCAGGATCTATGGTGAAGAAATTGGAATGAATCAGTCAAATTTTTGGATAGTTTATCTCGACGCTCATATGAAGTGGATTGCTCATATTGACCACCTTCATAGGAAACTGACCTCTATCATCTACTATCTATACTAAAACATCATATTAGTGTCGACAACCTGAAATTGGTCTATTATGCAAGCTTTCAATCCGCTTTATCTTATGGAATAGTATTTTGAGGAAGTGGCACACGAAGAGGTTTAAACAGGTGAAAGATTTTGTCCGCATGTCTGAGGGGTGTTAATGGTGTCAAAGTTTTTTTTTCTATGAGATTTTATCTGGGCAGGACTTTTTCTATGGGCGAACCCTAGACTGCGATTGCGATCGAGGAAGGAAGAAGAAATCCTCTGGGCCCTGACAGACTGAAAAAGTGATGTCAAATTTTCATGAACGGCTCAATATACCTATGCGTTGCTCGCCAAGACAATCCCTCGGACGGTATAAGACTTTTCAAACAGCGCTTGAGAAAAAAAGCAGATTATGAGAATTATCCGGAAATATAAATTTGGACTCGTGAGAATTAGTGTGAACATTCAGCTCTCATCATTTCGAGGATGAATTCTCAACAAGCAAGTTTGAAAATCCTTCAAAGTTTTGACTTTTAGCCAGTATTTCGATCCAATCATCTTTGATTGATGGACAATTCGTTTTGAATTTATATTCGTTAATATCATCCTAGAAGGTTCTTGTATCAAAAATCGAGTTGTCGAAGTGACTTAGGGCCGGTATTATCAACGTGTCAACCGAGAATTGAGACTCGACCCTAGTTTGAATGCCCATTTTTGCATATAAAATCCGGTCTTCAAGCGGAAGATGAGTCTCAATTCTCGGTTGACACGTTTATAATACCGGCTCAGTGGTTAAGCGTCTCGGGTTCAAGTCTCCGCCGGATAAGAAATTTACTGAAATAGAGATCTGACCAGACCATTTACTGTTAAGTAAACAATTAATAGTACTTGGCCTAAGGTGGCGTTGGGATACAATGAAACACCAATAACTTCCACAAGCTTCAATGAATTCTTAGAGTTTTCAGAGAAGCCAAAAGGCAGAATCAACCTACAAAATACAAAATGCTATGCAATAGATAAAATACAAGATACAAGTTACAACATAAAAAATACAAGATACAAGCTTTACGATTCAACTACTACGATCTCTTCAACCGTATTATTTCGTTGAGCTTCAGATTGAATCAAATTGATTTCTGTCAGTGTTTTCGGTGGAATGGATCCTTTCACCGACGAAGAAGTAATTCCAGTTTATCGGTAATTTCTCGTTCTGATTAATTCGGATCAATCGCCGCCGGAATCTCAAGAATATTCTGAGCAAGTTATTCCTTTAATTCCTCGGAGTTTCGCCCTTGGCTTATAAATGGGTCGATGAAGTTGTGAATATTTCAGGAAATCCAAGGAGAATAATTTATTCGTTCATCCAGAATACCTGCGGCCTTCGTATTCCATTCGAGATGAAATTGTGTGTATTCATTCAGATTGAAATGGGCACTCGAAAAAATGTAACTCTTCCGTGAAGGTATGGGATGGACTTATCGATTCGAAATAGAGTCACAGAAGTCAGGTCCTTGCAAAAGCAAAAAGAAGGAGGTGAAGCTATTCATGTTACAATTCAATTTGTGGCTGTTCGATTCAGAACTTTACTGGACAGAATCCAATCATCTGAGAAATTTAGCATGTACCCTCATCACATAAATCCCATGATGAAAGCATCACACTGGTTATGCAGAGTTGAATTCCATAGACCCAGAACGATAAAAAACTTCGACGCTAAACAATTGAGTATAGTCAGAACTGTTATGATTCCTTCGGTTATATTTGAAATTTTGAATTGAATTTGAATTTAGGAACCAAATTCAACAACAAATAATTATTGAATTCTGTATCAAAAATTACCGGGCTTGACTCTCAACTCATCTGAGGGTTCAAAAATAATGTCACTGAAATTAATATCTAATGAATATTCAATGAATTTCAATAATAAACTATCCTTTCAATAAACAAGAATAACAAATGCTATTACTGATTCTATGGTTTTCAAATTATTTCAATTCAATAGGCTTTCCTATTTTTTTTAATGTTTATCAACTTACTTTCACAGTCTACTCAAAAAACGCTAGTTAATCTCTTGAAATCATTTTTCAATATGTATTCTTCCGATTACTGGGCCAATGTCTTTCTTCATGCTGTGAGTTCAATATCTTCTTTCACCACTCTTCATGTAATAATTCCATTTTTATATTAATAATAATTTCTCTCAAGTTGATCAATAAACCACTTAATTCTTTTAAATTTGAATATGCTTCATACAGTTTTCTTTGAAAACTATTCCCAATTTAATTTTTTATTCATCCCCATTGAAATCATTTCTTCGTTTTCACGGTTTTACTTCCCAAAATTCCTCACTCTCTAGAGTTCTTGATACTAATACATAGGTAATACAATATATCAATCTATAATAGAATTCATTAACATTTCTCTTATCTTAATCTTTCAACGTATTGTGAATATTCTCGTATGAAATTTGGTAGTTTCAATTTTGATTTTCAAGCATGTACTCAGTCACTTCCATTGTCATCAAGCATTAGCCGTCGTCTTGAATATGTCGTCAAAGCAACGAACTGTGAAAATTTCGGAGTAGAGCCAAGCTATTATCAGCTGTAAAACCGATCTGAGCGGAGATGCGCATCACTCCTGGACTGAGGAAAACATTCCTGTTGTTCAGAATTGTGCTTGATTTGTGCTGCTTTGTGCCGTTGAAATATTTTCCTCATTCCATGACCAAACACCGAGAAATTCTATCAGCATAACACTTTTCGAAAAATTGGATGGCCAAGCACTTTTGTTTCTTCATCTAAAGAATGAATAGGAGAATTTGTGCTACAGTTGTGCTGATTTGTGCCATAAATATTGTTATTGTTCAATTAAATATTCTGTTCGATGCCCTAGCATTCTCAAAAATCTGTAGGATGGCCCATAATAAGCTCTTTTAAGTTGTGCTCGTAATTGTTGAAAATATCTCTTTCATTGAACCTATTCATTATTAAATTCAATTTGACCAAGAACCTCGAACAATATTGTTGTGTTTTCCAATGAAGTGTTCTGTTGAATGTTGCTTCAAGAGTATCGAAAGCAACTATATTATCTGATACATTAATGAGGTCGGAGTCTGGGAGAAGCTTCTGAATATTAATTGAATTGATATGTCAAGCGAAGATAATTAACCATAATAACTCCACAGTGTTTGCTTTATTGAGCTCATGCTCAATATATAGCAATCGATAGTGATTTTTTTATACAAAATGGTACTCCATAATCTGATTTCACCTCTCGAATGAACAAACCAGCAGATAAACAGTGATGAAGTCCCAAACTAAAACTGGTTCTATTGGAAATTATGGAGAGGATATTGTAAATGTTGTTGAGGATGTAATTTCACATTCTATGAAAAGTTATTTTCATTTGAATGAAATGAAATGATGAAATGATATTTATTGATCCATTCAGACACAAAATACAGTGTATAGGACAAGTCAATCAATTATTTTACCAAGGAACAGGCAAGAGGATAATCAAAGAAAATCAACTTATACCATCATTTAGATATTCACGAAGACTATAATAACATTCGATTATGAGTATATTTTTTATTTTCTTCGAAATTTCAGATAATTTCAGAATTTTTATTGAATTAGGTAAATGATTGATTAGAATAACACTTTGGTAATTAGCAGATGTTTCATATTTAGTTGTTTTATTCTTCAGTATGAGTAAAGTATTGGTGTTTCTAGTATTATAGTTATGGTGACTAGAAAGTTTAGTTTTTTCATATTTCTTTACAAACAAAAGACATTTGTATATATAGATACACGAAGCAGTCAATATTTCGAACTTGACAAAAACAGCCCTACAGGATTCACGTGAAAAGCCCAAATATCATCCTCAGAATGCGCTTCTGGGCTATAAATACCCTCACAAAATCGACAGAGCAACAACAAACCATAATATTGTAGGCAAGGTGACTGTATAGTAAGGAGTTAGAGACATTCAGAAGAGCTGATAGTGAAAGACTATTTTTTATTCGGCGAATTGCATAAAAGGAGGAACTAAGATTACCACTGATATAGGCAATATGATCAGACCATCTTAAGCAACTGTCAATGTAGACACCTAAGAACTCATTGAGTTCTCAGCCATAGCTGAGAGTTGAAGGACCTCCTTCCCTCAATCCGAATTGTATCAGTACTGTTTTCCCAAATTAAGAACCAGTGAATACCCTTTACACCAGTCGGCAAAAGTTTTCAACAACAGTTGACACAGTTCACCAAGTTTATTTAGATACTCTGCTGTAACCAAAAATGATGTGTCATCAACAAATATTACAATCTTTGTTTTGATATGGAATGTAACGTCATTCATGCCTCTTGTTTTCAAGCAGAACCGAATACTGATTTCATCACAGCAACAGTCAATTATTTTGGATCCAATTTTCATGACGGATTGTGGCATTAGGATTGTATGGTGTATCAACGTGTATACAGCGTTATGGTGGCTACAAACTTCGTTCATTTCCGTCAGTTCTAATAGCCGTCTTGTTTTGCCCACACAATGTCGTTTTTGACCGAGCAACGAGAATGACTATTCGAATCGCGGCAACCTTCAAACTTGAAAGTAGAAAGGTTGAGTAAACCTTGGCACACTCATGCTCATTGTTTTTTTGTTCGAAATTTAAATTTAATTTTCTCTCACCTACAAAAGATCATGATATTTCTCGAATTAATCGGCCATAGCAGATGACTGAAAAGATTCAAACATTTGCAACAACTTGTTGCTGATCTATGCATTCTAACACCTCGAGAAAAATGAGGTTTGTTTGTTTCGGAACTAAAAAATCTATTGGCGTTTCAGATGATAATATCCAATATCCGAATACATCTCTATTAAGCAATGTGTTCATTCGTATGTGAACTTCGATTCTCATATATCTAATCGTATAAAGTGGATGTAATTTCCAGCGGAAATTACAGAGGAATAAGTGTGATCCGCTCTTTAGGAAGATTATACGGTCGTTTATTGAAGAAAAGGATTGGGTAGGATTATACTGACATAAAAAAAACAAGGTGGGTTTTGAGCAGTAAGATCTTGTATGGAAAATATTTTCACTCTCCAAGAGATAATAGAAAAAAAACAGCCAGAAATTCAGCAACTCATTAAGTGTCCATTGACCCCGAGAAGGCCTATGACACAATACCCTTAAAACTTTTATTTGATATTTTAAGAAAAATTTAAAAGAATAAACACCTCACAAGAGCGCTGTTTAACATTTATGAAGATCCCCAGAGTATGGTGAAGATAGGATATACTTTCTCAAATATATTCAAGGTTACAAAGGGTTTAAAACAACTTTCACCAACTCTATTCAAGATATATATCCAGATTTTCTTCATAACTCTCTCTTGAAAAATGCTCAGGAATGGGAATCGAGGTCAATGATCACTATTTGGCCACCCTATGTTCTGCAGACGATCGAGTAATAGTTGCAAGTTGTGAAGAAGATGCAGATTACATGCTCAGATTATTTGAGGATGAGTACGAAAAGTGGGGAATGAAGATGAATATGACGAAAACTGAATACATGAAGATCGGTGCGGAGGACGAAGGCTGGATTTGGAAATAAGAATATTAAATGAATGTGAACAATATAAATACCTGGGCAGTATAATTTCGAACGACAGATCAACTAGAAGGGATATTAAACACAAGATTCAACAACGTCAGCAAACTGTTAAAATACTAAATTCACCTATTTGATCTAATCAAATCTCTTTAAAGAACAAATTAACCATGTACAAATCAATAGTAGAAACTATTCTAAATAATTATGGTTCGGAGTGTTGGCAAATGACCAAGAAAATAAAAGAAAATAATAGATACCGTTTGAAATGGATTATTTGAGGAGGTCATGTCGAATATCCAGAAGTGAACATATAACGAATGGTGAAATAAGACGAAGGACAAATAGAAACCTGACAGTTGATATGATATGGTCACGTGCAACGAATGGAGAATAATAGACGGCCAAAACGAGCATTCCCATTCCAGTACAGTATAAGCAGAAAACAAAAACGAGGAATACCTGCTACAACTTGGTTAATAAATGTTTTTGAAACTATAAGAGATAGAGCAATTCATGAGGATAATTGGAAAAAAAAGACCAGTATGGAGATGCGGCAGAAGTTGTAGGACCCTCGCTGAAATAATAGAATAAAATTTTCAGCATGTGCTTGTGAAAGAAGAATCGGAATCTTTTGTGTTTATTTATTTATTTATTTATTTACTTATTTATTTATTTATTTACAAACAGGAACTCCACAGAAACCCATAATGGAGTTCACTACAATTACAAAAATAAATTTACAAAGTTATCACAAAAGTAAACATTATCATCAATCAGAAGCATACAATAACATAAATTCAAAAAAGGCATTTCAGGTTAAGAATAAATAACTTAAAGAAGTGTGTTCAGATAACCAAGTACTCTTCTCCTGAAGGTACACAAACCTATGGCCAGAATATCGATATAAAGGAGATGCCAATTATAAAACCGCATCACTCTTGGAAACAGTGAATTATAATAGAGGGAAGTGCGCGCTCTCGGAACAGCAAACAACAAAAATCTACGGTTTCGATAAGATGGAACATTAAAATTTATGTAGTTGATCAAGGAATAGTTGAAATGATTGTTTATTGTCCTGTGAAGAAATACCTGATCAAAGAGAATTCTCCTCTTCTCCAAACTAATAATACCATATCTCTCTAAGCATACATTATAGTCAGCACTCAACAATGTCGGATTGTATCTATAATTCATTGATTTGATGAACTTTCTCTGAACCATTTCAATTCTATCTATATATTTGTGATAGAAAGGAGTCCAAATAGGAGTATTGTATTCTAACACACTTCTTACCAGAGAAAAATAAAGTATCATCAAGGTATTTACATTTTTAAAGCATTTAGATACCCTCAATACAAATCCTAACATTTTATAAGATTTGGTTACAATATGATCAACATGATCAGAAAAGGAAAATTTAGAGTCGAATATAATTCCCAGATCCTTTATATGGTGAACCGTTTCAACGATTTCATCATTTAACTCAATATTAATGGTCAAATATCTAGCTGAACAAAACGAAGTGAGGCGATCAAGATCATCCTGAAACAGCCATAAATCGCGTTCATCCACAACCCTCATGAACACTTTCAAGTCATCAGCAAACAAGGCGAATTGAACACTCCGAAAACATAGGGAAATATCATTGATATAAATCAAGAACAGAAGGGGACCCAGGTGAGAACCTTGAGGTACACCCGATGTCACGCTTTTCATACCAGAATTAACCCCGTTTACCACCACAAATTGTTGTCTACCCGTCAGATACGACTCGATCCACCGAAGCATTCTATAGTTTAATCCGAATTCGGACAACAAAGTTATCAATGTGGCATGATGAACTCTGTCAAAAGCCTTAGCTATATCAGTGTATACCGCGTCTACCTGAAACCCATTATCCACATTTTCACAGACGTAATTTGAGAATACGGACAAATTAGACAAAGTTGACCTACCTCGAAAAAAACCATGCTGATTGGTAGAAATCTTTTGTTTCGCGAAAGAAAAAATCTGGTCAGTAATAATACTTTCAAAAAGTTTACCAAAAATGGACAATATTGATACAGGTCTATAATTATTTAAAATATTTTTTTTGCCACTCTTGAAGATTGGTACAACTTTCGCCAGTTTCCACTTATTTGGAAAAACTCCGTTCTCGAGAGATTTATTGAAAATCAACTGCAAAGGAAATCCCAAAGCAGATCCGCACGATTTTATAAATACTGGTGGAATATCATCAGGACCAGGCCCTTTATTCACATCCAATTTATTAATCTTATCCACTATATCAGAGTGTTCGATATTCTTCAAAAACATCGAAGAAGTGCACACGCCACCCCCCGAAATTAACACCGGTTTATCGGACGTCTCAAAGACACTCGCAAAATATTCGCTAAACCAGTCCGAAACCGCCCCATCACCGACAACGACATCATCCCCGACCAGCATCGCGGACGGAATCCTCCCAGACCTCCTCGCATTTCCCACAAACGACCAAAAAGATCTAGGATTCGCAACGATATCGCCCTCAACCGAATCAACATAAACACTATAATCCTTGATTATCGAGCATTTGCATTGCCTTCTTAAATTAGAAAAAATCTCATAGTATAAACAATTTTTAAATCGCTTGAATTTTCGGTGATATCTTTTCTTTTCAACAATCAAACTAATCGTATTAAATATTGTGTTAAATATAAATTTTTTCATTAACATGGGGAAAAACAGTTTTAATGAACATTGATACACTATTTGGAGAGAACAAGCAGACAAATGGTTGTAGAGATGAAAATCAAATTACTCTCCGTAAGAACTATGTCTGAACGTTCGTCGGTTCATCCTTGATCGCTTTGTATATTCGAATATTTCCGGAAACTCTTGTGAATTACATATTTCAACCGAATATGTACTCATTCAATAAGAGAAGTATTTTTTCTATTTCAGTATCGTAATGAGTTCATCACAGTAGTGAAAGTAGTGCTGCTATGGAACTCATTAAAGCATTGTTTTGAGTTATATTTTCTGTTTGGTGGTTATCAGTACTGACTACCGATCCAATCAATTTTCGAATCAAATCAATTCTAATTCCGTGATCTGGCAAATTTTGTTAGTCACACACCAACTGCCAAGCTACAAAACGAAAGTCGCCAATCTGAATTTTCATTTGAATTTCGAGAGTATTCCACGAAATTTGACTGAAATAGAGACAATATCGTCTAAAACTCGTTGGAAAAGGCAATTCAAACACTCACTGTTGGAATAGGAGCTCATTCTGGAACTTGTTTCATTATATACTATTATGTTCCCATATCTCTTTCCAGAAAAAATGGCAACAATGTATGGTTTTCTAAATCTGTAAAATATGTGCAGTTTCTAATCAAAAAAATAGTACTCGAAATCTTCCCACACACATTTTTCTTTAAAAACATGAATAGAATTTTTCTGATCATTTCATCAAAATATTCTCCGAAACAATTCTGTTCTATATTTCGATAGCATTGAAATGAACATTCCTTTTGTCTGATCAACTTCGATTTTCGATTAGGAACACTGCTGCGTAGGGAGCAAATCAACTATCGATAGGTATGAATTCGTAATCATCTGTATATTTCCATAGCCTAGTAATGCCACGACAGAAATATTATATTCCGATAGTATTTCGGAACTGAAGATTCTGAAAGTAATATCCTCAGATGATGGAATTAACACGAAAATAATTTCATCGAAATAATATTCCCAACAACTACCGAATAATTTTATTATGTAGAAAAAGTGAAGTAACTCGTCTATGTACGAAATTTTATTACGGAAAACCTTCGCATTAGTTGATTTTTAATTTCTGAATTTCATATATTCAGCCCCTAGGGTCTACAATTATCTATTTATTTTTCAAATGAGCATGTTGCTGCAAGAATAATTGCTTGTGTCGGAATTTTTGATTTTTCACAGTTTGATAATACTGCAATGAATACTGCAATCAAACCGTTTTCTTTATTAATTGTTATTTAGGAAAATCTAGTAATCCATGGATCCGTTATTTAAAATTCTACTGGTGCTAGCATTTCCTTGAAAATAATAATAATAATAATAATAATATTTATTCATTCTTTGAGACAAAATATATTTGTATAGAACATGTCAGAAAGAAACAGGTGAAAAATAATATAGAAATAACAACACAAAACAAAATAAAAATAAATGAACAATCTCAAACTATTTTACTTCTTAAGTTTTCGGCAACACTGTAATAGCAGTTTGAGAGTAACAACACTTTAATCTCTCTTTTGAATTCTCTTCTTCATACAAGAGTTATTGACGAGTAGCGTTACTTTTTCGGTGTGTAAGAGTACTATTGTGACCGTTTCTTTTGAAACGAGGACGATGCATACCGAAATAATCAAAAGTTGTAAAATTCAACAAATTGAAATATAAAATTCAGTTTTTCTTCAAGGACCGCCTAGTTAACTCCGTTCTAGGAAATTCACATTCAAAATTCAAAATACACATATATGATCAATATTTATCTTGATAAAGGATATGTCCCGAGAAAGAAAGAGAGGTGGAACCCGAATTTATATAGCATGAGTTAAACAGACAAAGGATTCTGTAACAATATCCACCGTTCGAATTCTCTAAGCCGAGCAGAATTGAATTCAAATCGATAAGCCAGCAACAGGCAGCAGTCAGACAAGTAAGAAGGTAACGTGAAGAAATTAGAGGAGAATTGATAGGGAAAAAGTGGGTAAGAAGGTAAACTATTGGTTCTTTCATTTAGCGCCTGTTTAAGTTCATACATCTTTGGTCCACTCGTTGATTTTCTATATGAAGACAATTCTTTCCAAACGTGTATATCTTATCACAATAAATCGAAATGCTGTGAATAACAGAAACTCAATAAGAAAATAAGAATCTATTTAATAGAAATAGAGCTCCGAGTAAGAATAGCGTTATTCACATTATGTAGTTATTCGCGTTTCTATGTTAACAGTTCCATAATGAATGAGAGTCAATATCACCAAAGTGACACTATTCATAGACTGAAGGGGCATTCACAATCAACTCTCGTGCCGAAGGGCACTTCATCACGAAAGTTGGCACGCAATTTACCATTCACAATAAACTTCGATTACCGCTATAACCAAATTTGAAACTGGAATGGCAGTTGAACAAGTGATTGACCAAAACAAAAGCACTGCGCAAGAACTTTAGCCAGCACGAAGTGAAAGCTTGCAAGAAATTTTGCTGACGTCGAATTCCGTGCCGGCTTCAAATTTAATTACGAATGGTACTACAGAACGCCATCTGCTTAGCTTCCGTGGCGAAGCGCACTTCGGCACGCGAGTTGATTGTGAATGTCCCTTAACCAGGCTTTCATTTCATTAAGACTTTCCGATTTATCTAGAGTACCGGCAAACTAAAAAACAGGAGAAATGAAAATTTCTGGGAAATTGATTTGAAAGACTTTGAAAAGAGCAAGTCAGTGGTAATCTTTAGTTAGTTAGTTTTAAGGCAGTTACAGTCCACAGTGACCTCATGGTCTGATGTGTCTCATAACAAAACTTCACCAAATTTCAATCTCGCCTTATAGTTCTGGAGATGGAATGAAATCTAATATCTGGGAAGACCAATTCCTTAGCCCTACAAGGCTCGCTTTCAATGGCGAAGCATTTTGTTAATACAGGAAGGAGGTCATCTATAAGAGATGTTTTCTGAGGCAACAACGCTCCGTAAGAAAGCCGATGAGAGGGTGTTCTCTTGTGGCATTCCACACAACGCATATTAGTTCGGAAAGGGATTTGTAATGGCATGGCCCATGGTAGGGTTTGTAGTTTTGTCCAGCTCAATTGGTAATATAAATTACTGAGTAAAAGAAGGATACTTTCCATGTCCAATTTGAACGAAAAACAACTGAGTACCCGAACACGACATGTTAATGAAATGAGGAGACTGGAAATATGAAAACAACAATTTATAAGACTAAACATTGGCAAACAAAACTTGCACGATGTATCAAACGAAAACGGTTCACAACTCGTAGGAATGGTATTGGCCAACAATAGTAATCGAATCAACTATGTAACATTGATGTCAAACCATGTTTTGAACGTGGGGAGACTAAGAGGAACTGACAGAGGGATTGAGCAAGATCTTCCACGAAGAAGGTATTTCAACTGTCGCAAAAATTGAAAGAAATACCAACAAACTACCAGAAGAAACTACTAACAGAAGATACATTCAGCGCTTAGATAGTAGATTAAAAATTGTCGAAGAAGACAAAATATTAGAAACCAACTAGTTCAAAAATTCCTATGAATAAATTTCAAATCACAAATGGATTCAATCTTATAACGGTAACCCTACTCAGAAGGAAACATGGTAGCAAAAGTGGACAAAACGGTTGCTTTCTCTGAAACCAAAATCAATCAAAAAATTCTGCACACAAACCAAGGGGATGATCACGAGTGGAAATTATTATTATTATTATTATTATTAACGCCTTTATTGAAAAAAAAAATACATATACAATCCTTGTTAATTTTCACAGATCATTTGGTGGCGGAGTCTAGCATAGCTATTCTTACTCAACCACCACAAAAAAGAAAAAAAAAATACAATAAGTTCAAAATCCCAATTTAACTTTAAAATTTCAAATGGCACCCGATAACTAAAATGATCAACCATTCAATTCTCAACACAGCGGTACTGCCCACTCAAACATCCCCTCACTCATTTATCTGGTTCTGTCTGCTCAAAAGAAATGCTCTACAATTAGCGGCAAACCTACTATTACTCATAGTCTTGAACTCATTCGGAAGCATGTTATAAAGAGATACCGCGGAGTAGACAAATGATCTGCGGAACATGGCAGTCCGATGACACGGAGTAAGAAACTGCTCTCCAAACCTTGTTACTCGTCCATGTCTGGAACCCACCGGAACAAACTTATCACGGAGATATCGAGGAGAATCTGCAGAATTCAGCAATCTATGAGTAAAGTTAGCCAGGTGTAGTTTCCTCCGATTGCTCATATTGAGCCACCCAATGTCAGACATTGCATGTGAAACATGATCAAATTTGCGCAAACCATAAACCAACCTACAGCAGGCATTCTGAACTCTCTGAACACGGTCCTTCTCACTCTGGCGCAAACAGGGTCCATAAATGAAGTCACAGTAATTAAACAGTGAAAGTACCAGCGCCTCACAAAGCGTCCTTCTCAGACTACGGCTCAGAACGTGTCTGCTACTGTACAATAGTTTTAGGTTGGAAAAAGAGCTCCTCAAGAGGTACTTAATATGAGACTCGAACCGTAAATCACCGTCCAAATATAGACCCAAATTCCTAGCTGAGTCACTCACAGCTTGTTTGGAAATGTATGGAAATGCTTAGGAAATGTATGGAAATGTTGAGAAATGTTTAGAAATGTCCTGAAAATGTTTAGGAATGCTTGGAATTGCACATGCGCAATAGGACAATAAGGCGTTATATAAATGAGGTTAGAATATTCAACTGGAGGATGTTGTTGAAATTTTCGTTCAACAGATCTTACAACTGATCATCTGAAGTGAATGACGTGCAGAATTTAACTACTTGTACGAGGAGTGGATGAAAAGTTCGCGTAATTAACAATGAGTAATTAGCTCGTTACTCATGTGACTAATTGCGACACTCAGTAATCAAGCTTGCATCCGAAGCTTGATTTTTTTCCAGAAGTCGACAGAAAATTTATTTTTTATGATCCAATTGAGGTAATTGGTACGTAACTTCTCCCACTGAAAAGGATTCAAACTCGGCTCATATAAATTCGGCGGGGGTCCATCAACAAACTTCTTTGACGTATGATAGTAAGTCTCAATTTTTCTATAACAAAAATGTATCTCAGTGAAGGGGCTGCCCCTTTTTTTGAGCCACTGGCTCATGAACAAATATTATAAAGAGTTCAGAATAATGTTATTGAACTAGGTATGTTTGACTAAATGAAACCGTTTCTGTGATATTCATTTCTGTTATGTTGCTCCATGTTTTTGTCCTGTATTGTCAGTATTTTAATGTTCAGAATTTTTCTCAAATTGAATGAGTTTTTATTTGAATCACTTTCGTTTCATTTTGATTAGCATTTGTATTATAATATTTTTTTCAGATATTTTTATATTTTTTATATATATGTATTCTGGATATTTTGCATCTATTCTTCGTTTTCGTTTTTCAACCTAGTTGATATTTCTTACTATTGAAAAATTGTCTGAATCTCATCGTTATATTTATATATTTATACCTCGATCTCTACACCATCGAGTTATATTGTAATACCGTATACCGTATCCTGTTTATCACCGTTCACCCCAAATATCCATTTTTGTTTGTTTCAATTTCTTTATTGGTAAGGATGGGTTTGGCCTGAAACCAACTAAACTGGAACAAAAGGAAGATGTCCACATGTACACAATTTTTGATCGTGATCGTCAACTCGACACATACCTTGAGGATTGAATATCAATACAAAATCGAACTGGACTGGACACATAGGTACTTAAGATTACTTATTACGTGAACCTACACCTCTTATCGGAGCATTAAGAAGAGGGAGTCCCTATTTTTGTGTACGAGCAAAAAAGTCTGTATACTACTCGTACGTTCATTGTCAGCTTACATACTTTACTTTATGGTAAAATACAACAATCAGCAACTTACAGAGGGTACAAAGAATGAAAAATCCTGTTTTAAAAGCTATATCGTCGGAACAATGCCAAAGTCACGAATGTGTTTTTCGCATATGTGCATTAAATCGCAATTATAGTCATGGTATCAATGCCAAAATCGCGAAAGAGTTTGCTTATCCCCCTCTCACACTTCTAGCCTGATACCACAAAAAATAGTATATTCTAAAACAAGTTGCAGAATGAGCTCCTAATCCAACACGAATGCGAAATTCAGTACCGCTCCTTCGTCGCTCGTTTTCGAAAGCATGAGTGTTGGAATTGCCTTCTGCAACGAGTATTAGACGATATTTTCTCCACTTCAGTCAAGTTTCGTTAAATATTCTCGAAATTCAAATAAAAATTCAGATTAGTGACTTTTGTATTGTATCTTGACAGTTGGTGTGACTTTTGAAATTTGACAGATTACGGAATTTGAATTGATTTGATTTGAAAATTGAGAGAATCTGAGGTCAGTACTGACAACCAAAAAGCGAAAAATATAACTGAAAACAATGCTGTAATGAGTTTCGCTACAGCACTAGTTTTAGCACTGTAATGAACTCATTACGATACTGAAATAGAGAAATAGTATATTCTAAAACAAGTTGCAGAATGAATGCGAAGTTCGAAAACGAGCGACGAAGGAGCGAGTTTTCGATAGCATGACTGTTGGAATTGCCTTCTGCAACGAGTATTAGACGGTATTTTCTCTATTTCAGTCAATCTCTCGAAATTCAAATGAAAATTCAGATTAGTGACTTTTGTATTGAATCTTGGCAGTTGGTGTGACATTCGAAATTTGACAGATCACGGAATTTGAATTGATTTGATTCGAAACTTGATTCGATCGGAGGTCAGTACAGACAACCATAAAACGAAAAATATAACTGAAAACAATGCTGTAATGGGTTTCATTACAGCACTACTTTCAGTACTGTAATGAAGTCATTACGATACTGAAATAGAGAAACTATGTTTATAGCACTGTCAATTTTTAAAACACGTTTTTCTAGAAACATCAAAAAAGCACCTTCTTGATTTTGTCATTGGACGGACGATATATAATCTACCAAATGATACTCCAAAATCTGATGTCCCAATCGATTTCTCGAGATAAATTACCGAGGACCTCAGTATAAGACTATAAATTTCAGCATTCTGGTCTGAATTAAAAAATTTGACCATTTGAAAAAGAGGTTTATGTATTAAATTTCAAATTTGGGCCTCATTTCTCCTATTAGGACCCTATGGGCCCAAAATCTGATGAGTCCATTTGATTTAGTATTGAAGTCTCACATTAGCTTGTTCAGATGTTCAAGTGAAGAGTAAGGCCACCACACTTGCTGCACCCCTGTAGGAACGGCCCTGGTTCGGAGGTGAGACACTGATAAGACTTCTGGATGGAATCATTACACTTACATGGAGTGAGGAGAAAACCCCGGAAGAGTGGTAAGAAAGCCTGATCTTTCCTATACATAAAAAACGGGACAGGACAAAATGTAACAGTGATAGAGCGATATCCTTGTTCAACTCCGAATATAAGATTCTTGCGAACATACTTTTGCAACCCCCTAAACCCATCGTAGAATCAGGCCCGCCAGGCTACCAGTGTAGATTCCGTAAAAATAGATTTTCACAGATTTTCACGAAATGGCTAATATTGAAAAATTGTGACAATTGAATACAGAGATCCATTAATTATATATCGACTTTCAACAAATGTACTTTATGAAAAGAATCTTCCGACACTATTGATTGTGGTCCATTAGCAAATAATTCCTCCTAACGTTTCGTCTACAACTTCGGTAGGCATCTTCAGAGGATTCTCGGTCTAAGATTACTTGGAACTCTGAATTTCTGACACTGACGTGTTCGAAAAGTAAGTATCATCTGCACCTCGGTTTATGACAGAAAAGGTGGTGACGTTATGTGTGCGTTGCTGATTGGCAAATCACAACGTATCGGCTTGATCTTTGTTTTTTCTACGGCCGGTAACCAGCCGCTGAGTAAAAAAGGGTTCTCTTCTTTTCTGTTATTTTTGTGTTTATGAATTTCAATGGCTTCCATGTTCAGCCTGGGATAGTAACTTTTGATATTGAAAATAATTGTCGCCTTTGAGAAATCTATGTTGTGTCCATCTGTCAGAGCATGTTCTGCCAGTTCGGATTTTTCTGCCTGATTCAGATGATGGCACTGTTGTGTCAATATAGACTGTGCCGCAGTCACAAAATATCCAGTAAATCCGGCTTGTGAATGTGGGTCGACTTCGTCTCTGGTTGTTGTGATGATTTGCCGAAGTTTTGAGCCGGCTTATAATCGGTCTCGAAGTTGTGCCTTTTCAGTATTCTATCAATTCTATCTGTGACCTTTAAAATGTATGGAAAGATGGTTCTTCCGTTAGGTGTGATTTGTGATGTGTTTTTTTTTTCTAATTGTCCTCCGAATTTTTTTGGCATTATATCCATTATCGATTAATGCATGCTGTAAATGTTCAATTTCATCCTCCAGAAATTACAGCTCACCTAATCGTCGAGCTCTTGCTACGAGTGTTTTGATAACTCCTCGTTTCTGTTTTGGTTGATGATTCGACTCTTTGAGCAGATATCTGTCAGTTTGTGCTGGTTTTTCATATCAAAAGTAACTATCCCAGGCTGAACATGAAAGCCATTGAAATTTATTAACACGAAAATAAAACAAACAGAAAAGAATACACCCATTTCATACAGATCATCTGGTTACCGACCTTAGAAAAAATAAAAATCCAATGATCAAGACGATACGAAGCAGGAGCGATAGGCCAATCAGCATCGCGCACGTAAACTCACAACCTCTTACCGCCATAAACCAGGGTGTAGATGACACTTCCGGTTCGAACAAGGCAGCGTTAGAAATTCAGACCGAGAATCCTCTGAAGATGTCTACCGAAGTCCTAGGCGAAACATTAGGTGAAATTATTGCTAATGGGCCCCGGCCAATAAGCCCGGAAGACTCTTTCCATACCAATATATCCGGTCATAAAAGCCTTGAACTCTTTATCAAGTATACTATCAGTATTCTGAGAATTAAGCAACATATTTAAATCTAATCAGGTTAACAAAACAGGGTTTAAACAATTTGCCACAATTATTCATCGATTTCACCTTAAATTATTCATGCGCATGAATAAATGTTCGTAAACCGATTAAGCAAATATAAAATTAAATTAACGACTATCGTCATCTCTCAGAACTAACTGCTGGTAAAGATGATCTCATTTCAATAACGATGTACACCGCTTGATCGATTGTATTCGTCGTGTTTATTAATGTAGCTTGAGTGACGTTTGCTTGTTCGACGTGTATCTGTTGAAATCCTCCATCATGCATGAGAGAGTACTGACATGCAGTTCATGTATGGACTTGCTGTGCTGATATAGAGTCCTAGAAAGAGCAGTGACAATGATACAGCTGGAACAGTCTGCGTTCAACATGACAAGATCCAGGTATTTTCAAGCAAAATATTCCAGAAGTGAGTAATTGTGAAATTCCTACGAAATATTATTGGTATCCATGCCTCAGAATAGGGGGTCTAAGCTCTCCAACCTGCTGATTTACTTCACACTATTACTTTTCAGTTTATTTGCTCGTCAGTTTTTATCAGCTAGGTACTTTTTGTTTCCATATGTTTTGAATTATTTCTGCTCTCTCTCTATCGAAAGAATATCTATATCATATTCATCACCGCATTGGTCGGACTGCATCACACTTATCTCTTATTCTCTGAACCTAAGCCCCTTGATTGTTACTACCTGAGTTATCGAGCTATTTCCTTGGAAAATTTGGGGTTTTTGTGAATGAAAACAGAATATTGCTAGAAGTACCTAAAAAAAATTTGTCAATGAAGTGGACTCTGGATGCATCATAATCAGGAGGAAATATCCAAGTAGATTGAGCAAATTAAAACGAACATTTTGGGAATAAAATGTTGTGACTATGGCAAATTACTTCTCCGTTTTCACCATTAATAAAAAACGGATGAGTTCATTCACTGAACATAGCTCATACTAGATAATTGATATACAGTTGTATGATATTTTACTTACCCTGATAATATTTATTCAATGTTTTTTTTACTCTGGATCAAATTATGACATTGAAGAATGGATCAAACTGAACGCAATTTCAGTGGAAAGCTAGGGTTCCCTATAACACGAAAAGTTCTTGAAATCCCTATTGATCCTATGTGTGCGCCATAAATTGGGGGTCAAAAATAAAAAATTTTGGTTTTTTAATGTGTTTCGAAAACAAAAAGTTGTAGATCTTCAAATGCCCTATAAAAATGGTCCTCATGATTTTTTCCTGACAGAGGCCATTCTTGAGATATCGGGATTTAACACGATATGCAACACATTTCCATACTACCCTAGTTTCGCCTGCAAGCCTACGCCACTTGTTGTCATGACAGGGGGGACATGATGAGTAAACCTTCGTTTTTATTCATTAAGAGATTTTAATCAGACTCATAATCTTGAGAGTCCACTACAACAGTCATGTATTCCTCTTCTTCCTCTTCATGGATGTTCAAAGTTTGTTCAAATATTGCTGAGTCATTGGTATCTTGAAATTACAGGAATATATTATATTTATATTCATACTCATTGATTGTGCTCAGCTGGAAATTTGAGCCAGATTGATCTTGGCAGAGAATCCAGCAATTCACTTTTCAATTGCGCCGTTCTGCGAATGCAAAAAATAGTTTTGAAGAGTTTCTTGAGCAGCTAGAAGTAAAGTTTGCATAGGATGCAACTACAATTTATCAATTTCCAACTCCAGTCTTGCTGCGACAATTTGTTAGCAGTGCACAGAAGGGGCAAAATGTCAGTATTTCATTAATTCGAAAAAATATTTGATTTACTTCAAAGAGAAATACCGACAAAAATCACTTGATTCAAAAACATGGGATACAAGGAACATATGGGTTTTACTATCATATCTTCCTCTAAAGCCGCATCCACATTGCGGCTTTAAGCCGCATCCACATTATGCCGCTGTGTGCCGAGCGGCAAGGCCTCACGGCAAAGCCGCTGTGTATGTGGATGGA
The DNA here is from genome assembly GCA_038502775.1 of Hippodamia convergens. Taxonomy (NCBI): domain Eukaryota; kingdom Metazoa; phylum Arthropoda; class Insecta; order Coleoptera; family Coccinellidae; genus Hippodamia; species Hippodamia convergens. The sequence goes on from CM076610.1 coordinate 52,568,307, forward strand.
TCGTCGGCTCGTGCCAACGTGCCGCTGTGTGCCGCTGAAGTAATCGCTCAACTGTCGGTCTCCATCAAAAGAAGCCAATGGAAATGTATAGTGAGGATGTGCCAACCGCAGGCCTCGAACAGCTTCAGTAGCGATTCAGATATTCAGAGGGTGTACACGCATGTTGGTAGGATGGAATGGACAAACGAAAACGTCCTACAATTGATCGATCAGTACCGTTCTCTACTTCGAAGGCTTGGCCGTACCCAAAACCGTCGCTTACGCCGTATTTTTTTTTTTCATTTTCAATTATAATAACTGAGGCTGAAAGAATCAGTAAATCCTCGTAGGAGAACTTTGTGCGACTGAATGAATGCCGACGGGGAAGCCAATGCATATGTGGATGCCTCCTCTCTCGTTGGCTTTGCCGATGGGATTTTTCCGATTGGCAAAGCCACTCGGCACACAGCGGCATAATGTGGATGCGGCTTAACATTAGCATCTGCAATTCAAAACTTATATAAAAACATGATAACTTTCTGGTTGAAAATAGGCGATGCAATACGTAGGTGAGGCAGTAAATTTTTTTAACGAAATATTTAGTGGTCGTATATGACGCGACGTATTTTGAGGAAGTCAAAGATACATATAAGCTCATAGGCGTTTATTAGTTTCTCGAGAACATAAATCTCATCGAAACATTACTTAGTGGAAAAAATACCTTCGTTTTCAAGCGGAAATGGAAATAATTGCAACCATTATATATTTTTCTAATTTATTTTGCCTCGGATATTTTTCAGTTTGATATGAATAAATTTTTGGCGGATACAAAGTAAAATGTATTATTGTTTATATCTTAACGACTATTGTAAAAATCGATGCATATTGTGCAATTAAAATAATATAAGAACCTTCGATTACAATCCAACTGAACATTCATCAAAAATATCCTGATATCATTTCATTGTGCCATATGCGAAAACACGATGTGGTCAGTGAAAATCTCATGTTGTGGTTATTGGGTAAGAAAACAGAAGGAAATGGCACACATTCATTTCAGTAATCAGATGCAAAAACTTGTAGACGGTCACGGTCTCTACTCATTAAATAACAGATGATAGAACTATATATTTAGTCGAGCTGTGTCCAATTCCTGGTAAAAATTGATTAATTTATTTTGCACTCAGCTAATTTTTGTAGCTATCGATCCGTCCCAAGTGACTCAAACCTTTTGCGCGTTCATGTTATTAATGAATGCAATGAGAAGAATTCTAAGAAAAGTTTCTGAAACAGATCGATTAAAGAATTTCATAGAGTATTTCTCTAATTTTCATTCATGTCTGTCGCCAACCTTTTTTTTTTCGAGCAAATATTTTCTGCTTTTCTCGAGAAATTAAATTTTCATGTCAAATGAGTATCTTGATGTTGCTTGAAACTTTGAGGAACCCTACCTCTAATTTTGTAGCTTTTCTTTATTTCATGGAAACTGGGAGAGAAGGCACGGCTCATCTTCATCAGAGAAAATATTTTCTACTGAAAAATCTATTCTTTTTATTCTGTGAAAGGAGTAAATATTGGAAATCAAGGTGATGAGAAATTAACTTTGATTTTCCAACTACCCAATATTCAGTAATGTGAGTTTTTTCTTTTCATGAAATCGTTTTTCGTGAGAAGTAACTTGAAGTATGTTTGAAACTTTGAGACACACTTCTAGTTTCATTCTTAATCTACGTTCAATTTCATTCTTTGGTGTATCTCAAAATTTCAAGCATCACAAAAAAAGATATTTTCCACAGAAAAAGCAGATTCCATGATATATATACATGATTGAATGTTAGGTAGATTAAAAATCAACGTTAACTACTTACCATTTTGATGAGACTCATAATATGGAAACTGCTCATCTCTAACATGGGTCCATTTCCCAGCGTAATAGGAACAAAATTTTCAGAAAATAAATTTCGTTTGATGAAAGATGAGCTCTACTTTTGCTTTGAGATTCCATGAAATAGAGAAAAGCAACATAACTGATGAATAAAATAGAAAATATGTGTCATAAATCAAGATACTTCTTCAAAGAAACACATTCCCAATTTAATAGGGAACTATTTCGCCCTAAATCAGTCATATTGAAGAAACAATTCTGAACAAAATTTTCTAATTTGAGTTGGCGATTTCAAACTCTTTGCAGCGTTTATTGCAATAAGAGTTTGCATTGAGGATATATTTAGTGTTTTGAATGAATTTCGTTGTGTTCGATTTGTGTCTCGTAGCCGCCATATCTATGTCTCCACCAAGAAGCATACTATCCCAATGCAGAAAATATTAAATGAGAAAGAAATAACATAAAACACGCGACAGGTCACAGGCAGGTTGACATGGAGAAAAATCATAACCAGGAAAAAAATTCAGAATAAAATTATGTTTCGAATGACACGATAAAAGAGGTTTCTGGAAAAAAAAATTATAGCTTCGCGATGCCTGAATCGCCTAACATCTTTATTTCCCTCAAAAATTTTCATTCACATCTCAAGACAGCATTGACTGGTTCAAAACTACATTCACATAATGGAACAATATCTTGACATTTTCTAGAAAATTGGGGTAACCAAGATAAGTAAATCGCCCTATAGTTTCCTAAGTAAGAATAGTACCTTTCGACTGACTCCCAATACCTATCATGATATTAATATATGATAACCTATACAAGATGTACCAAGTTCGACGACCCATTAATTGTTTTTGGAGAACTGGACCTATTTGAAATCTGAAAATTGGGATTATGTTATTTTTTGACATTCTCTACAGATCTTAAATATTCTTGGAGCCTGAACACTTTCGGTTATACAGAGAGTAAAAAAACTTTCATTTTTAGTTTTGTTTTTATGTTTTCGAATTTGATAGCTAATACAATTCTGAATACATCCGTACTCAAATCGTTGCATTAGTCAGAATACGTTCCGAAATATAGAAAAAAAACTGAATAAAAAAAGGAGATAAGAGTATTCATATTATATTTGTTATTCCTAACCTAGATATCGTGAGCACAAACTGTTCTCACATTCTTGAAGGAGAAGACTGTGGAAATATCTTACATTTTGAATAACCCGTCCAGGGTGTTCCAAATGTTGGCTCAAGAATTATTAATTTTAGGGGCATTAACATGTTGGAACATAATCATCATTTTGCTCCGAACAATCCAACGCAATCATAAAGAAAATAAAGTTCCTAATTGAAAAATTAAAGTAATGGGCCAATCTTTGTCCTAATTTACGAACCAATATTTGGAACACCCTGTTACAGGTTTTTCAAAATTCTGAAAATGTTCAATATTTCCACAGTCTTCGCCTTCAGAAATGTGAAAATGGTTTGTAGTTACGACATCTAGGTTAGGAATAACAAACATGATACCGAATACTCTTTTTTTTTCAGTTTTTTCTCGATATTTCAGTATTTTGACGAATACAACGATTTGAGAACGAATGTATTCAGAATTGCATCGGCCAATAGGTTGTCGAACTTGGTACACCCTGTATATAACCTAATGGAGCTTCCCACAGTGGTTGACATACTTCATGGTATCATAATTTGAAATTCTCACAGTGGTCCAAAAGTCAACAACAAAGTGACATTCAGTTATACAGCTTCGTGAAGCAGCCTGTGTGATGAAACTTAACATGGTGGGAATTATTTGTATATCTGTGATCTCTAGTTATTCAGATCTGAAGGCATAATACTAAAATTCAGATAATTAGAATATGTAAGAATTTCGTGAAAATCTGAGGTTGATATAAATGCAATATGTAAAAATTGAAAAACTTCACCGTTTCCGCTTATCCTCAATAAGTGTGTGGGGTCCTTTGTAGCTTCATTCTAGAATTTGATTTTTCCAACGCATAATGAATAGTGATTTTGAAGCTGCCCGCTGCCCTAACAAAAATAATCCATTAATGAAAACAGATTATTATGTTTGTATATACCTACAATCATTCGGATCGGACTTACTCTACATGAAAACGGGACAATAATCTAACGATATCAGAATAATCGTTGTTTTCTGAACAGGATTATGGATATTGAATTCCAGCCATTATTTCGTAAAAAATTGATCGTCCACGTTAGAAATTTTTTCTATTAGAATATATCCTTTCAAGCATTCAATTTCAAATGGAAAAATTTTCCGTTTCTCAGGCAGGTTATCTTTTGAAGAACTACACACACTCTTATAAAATATATAAGGTCTACTATCAGTATCAAGCGATGACCACTTAGAAATGTCTAATATCTTTCTTTGTCCATTTACCAGAATGATTCATTCATTCTCACCGAAATTTCATTCGATTACACTTCAGGTACTTACATCTGAATTCGTAACACTATTTTCATCCATTGGTGTTGGATCATTCATTCCCAATAATCATATTTCCAGTGTCGTACTCAGAACAATCAATATTGCTAATATGGAAATGACCGCAGCATTGAGAACTTTCCGGTTTTTTACATTTATTTGAAATGTTATACACAGGAATAGAATTCAATCATTCAAATTCCCGTCATACCTATGAACATTTTATGATGATCGAACAAATCTGAAGGTACAGTGTGAGAATCATCAAGTGTCATTCCAACTTGAGAAGCTGCATTCCAAGAAATTTCTTCTGATATATTTTATCATCGAGAAAATCAAACATAATTGTCATTTGAAGAGTTCTCCGGGCTTGTTGATTGTGGTTCATGAGAAATTATTTCACCTTACGTTTCGCCTACAACTGCCGAAGCATCTTCAGAGTTTCAGAGACCAAGAATCCTTTGGAGATGCCTATCTGATCTGAAAATCCTTTAAATGTCAGAAATAAATGTTTGCTATTTTTCATTGACAATTTTTTCATCATATTGCATTTTGACTTTCATACATTCCACATATTTATCTGAACTTTTAATCAACTGGCGAATTGCTCTGTTTATGGTCACAATGTGTTATACTCTCGTTCATTTGCTCTCTTCATTCGGTATTTACAGAATAAACCATTTGTCTTGAATTTCCCTATGTAATCTATGGGGTTGACGTCTGGAGATCGTGGTCCTATCTACCGATTTCCATAAACTATAAAATCTTTCTCAAAATGGTTGCCAAACTGACATATTGAATGTACCATATTGTCTTAAATGATTTTACACCGATCCAAACGACGAATAAGTACGAAATCATGAACGAAAATCATGTGCGCATATTAAAACTTCAAAAATTCAGCATTTTCATTCAATAAGAGAAAATTATTTTCACTCTAATCGACAACAAAGCAGTCTCAAACATCAACACTCAGATACAATGTCAACCTATCAGGACACAATCGCAAAATTCATGTGCAAGAATGGGCATGATTATTGGAAATTTTTACATTGAAGAACTCATATTGAGTTTGGAGCTCTGAAAATACGATTTTGGAAAAATTGATTTTTTCACTATCATAAATTCCCTACTTTTTCAGAATTTGAAACGTTCAGGAGTGGGACGAAAATTTTAATGACTGAATTTTTTGTCATACCTTTCGTATTAGAGTAAAAAAAGTAAAAAAGTCAGACAGGTCATCTTTCTAAGGACAGCACTGGGACTGGAAATATGACATTCGGTATCTAGGTAATCCAATAGATGCTGAAGAGTGTTACAAATTCTGAATAAATCATTGAATTCATATAAACAGTACCAGAAATACAGTCGAATGAGAGAGTACGGACAGTTTATCCATCTAGATATTGATGGCAAGGTAAGATAGGACTCATTTTCAAGTGGCCATATCTTTTTGCTGATTGTAGACCTTATATATGGTAGGAGTATATAGAGTTCCTAGTGGGACACCTGTGTACAGATAATATTTTTATAGAACTTCCTATGAATAATAACCATAAAATCATTCAAAGTAATAATAGGATCATAGGTACAACAATGTATAAAATATGTGACACACTTTAACATTTTGAACTTGTCATGTACATCTAGGGGGCTCATCCAAAGTTGGGGTATCAGCTGAATTTTCCCTAGAAAAATATGTAGTGAAATTTAATTTTTTCATCCGCAACAATTATTCGTTTTACAATAAGTAGGTCAATTTCAGATCTGAGAGGTCCATGAAACCTACTTCTTACAGGTACTAGTCTTTTACCACTGCACACTTAATGCGTTTCAGATCATTCAGTAAATCAAATATTATGCAGATATTCCGAAAAGACCTCAAAGATCAGAATGTGTCCTACCTGATGCGAAAGAATTAATGTAAGTCAAACAGTTTTATGAAAATATTGCATTGTTTACTTTTTCCATGCCATAGGAAGAATTGAATCCTTTCTTAAAAAATTCGGATATTAAAAAAAGAATCATTTCTCAATCGATGCAGGGCATGTAGGTACCTATTCGCGATAGGGGGGCCTTGTTTATGTGGAAAAAGTGACAAAATCATGTCTCCACAGAAATGTTACATTTTCACAAAAAATGGATTATCTTCTTTCTCAAGAAGGTTATGACCTGTATTTCACTTTTTCGAAATCCTCACAAAAAAGGCAACCTTCAAATTTAATATTCAGAAAAGTTCTAGTCCTTTTTTCAGATCACCTGCGATCAAATTCGTTAAAAAAAAACACTTTCTCCAAAACGAGAGTATTTTCAGAATTCCTGTACAGTACTTCATGATTTTATTTAATTGCATCAATCATTCAACAATTGTAACGTTTACTATTTTCGACTTTTTTATTTATTAATTTCAACATTCATTGTATTATTTTAGCTCTCTTTTTCATAAGAATATATATATATATATATATATATATCTAAATATAGTGTTAGAATGGTAGAAAATTCTAGAGAAAGCCGTCCTCCATCTTAGGTAATATTAACATGATGGTTTCATTTTCGTTCGCCCTAAGTATTGAATTTGGAATTGGCGTGTTGGTTTATGCAAACCATTTTGTAAGACAAATTGCCTTATACTGGTCATTGGAACAAACTGTTTTGGTGGGAGCGAAACAGGAGTCATTCTAACCCTTGCTGAACTTCTTCTTTTGGATGAGTACAACCTTATTATTAACTTATATAAGTTAACATTTATTATCATTTAATAAGTTTGAGATAATGATATTGGACCGTATATAAATCCTGAGATCTGAATAGAATCTCACACTTTGTGATTTTCTTGTCAAATAAATTTGTTTAACCGTTCAGAAGAGTCGAACACAATTTAATACTGGTTTTGTCATTGTGAAATTCTTTTTGAATTGAAGCCGGAATTTATCTTCTCAAACATTAATTATAAGAACTTTACTGCACTCAATTGAAAATCTATCAGTATATTTTTTTAATACTAGATCATACACTTTCCTATTAGAACACTTAAATAAATTTGATAGTTTTGGAAAGACTGAATTTTGGAGAGTAGGAATTGATATTAAAACACTGGCGTCGCTACGAGGGGTGTAATGGGGGTAATTAACCCCCCTCCCCCAGGAAAATATTTACTTTAGAAAAATGAGTCATATAATCACTGCATAGGAACATATCATGGCAATACACTGTGTCCTAAAATTTTTTACCTACCCAAAAAAAAATTTCTTGCGACGCCCTTGTATTAAAACTATCTGGCTTTTTTGAGTTTAATTCATTTTGAAATACAACCTTAAAGAAATCCACCCCTTCTCCATTAGAGCTGCGCCGCAAGCTTCCTACCCTTGATTTTTGTTACATCTTGGAAATTTTGAGAATAATTCATTTGTGAAGAAAATGAACGTAACACAATATTCACAAAAAAAACTGAATCAACAAGTATTTAATTCTACCTATAATATGAGAGAAAGTAGTCGAAGTGAAAAAATTTAATATTTTCATAAATCATCGAATATCTCGAAAACTATGAGATTTTTATATAGAAGATTTTTCACATCAGGAAGAGCATATGTTGATCTTCATTGCGTTTTCGTTTGAAGTGGTCTTTTCGAGACACCCTGTATAAGTTATAGATATAAGAAACCTTCTAACATTCAATTGATATTTTTAAAATTTTTCTCATATGGAGAAAAAAGGATATAAACAATGAATAATTAATTCAAGGTCATTAAGCTATCTCATAGACTTGAATTGTCAGCTTCGTGCCATCATATGTCTGATAATTATGTCTGGTTCATTGCAGCGCAATATAAATATAAGCGTGCGCACGGTTTGCCGCAAGTGTCAGACTCACAAGAGTGTTTGCAATTATTCGAAAAAGTAATATTGCACGAAACACTCTAATAATTGGGTGGTTTTTCATGAAACTTCGAACAGTTCGAAATGTGTCATTTTTCGAAGTGATAGTATATTCTAAAATGAAAACGGGCGACGAAGGAGCGAGTTTTCGATAGAATGAGTGTTGGAATTGCTTTCTGCAACGAGTATTAGACGGTATTTTCTCTATTTCAGTCAATTTTTGTGTAGTACTCTCGAAATTCAAATGAAAATGCAAATTAGTGACTTTTGTTTTGTATCTTGGCAGTTGGTGTGACATACGAAACTTGACAGATCACGAAATTTGAATTGATTCGATTCGAAACTTGATTCGATCGGAGTTCAGTACTGACAACTAAAAAACGAAAAATATAACTGAAAACAATGCTGTAATGAGTTTCATTACAGCACTACTTCTAGTACTGTAATGAACTCATTACGATACTGAAATAGAGAATAGTATATTCTAAAACAAGTTGCAGAATGAGCTCCTATTCCAACACGAATGCGAAGTTCGAAAACGAGCGACGAAGGAGCGAGTTTTCGATAGCATGAGTGTTGGAATTGCCTTCTGCAACGAGTATTAGACGGTATTTTCTCTATTTCAGTCAATTTTTTGTGAAAACCTCTCGAAATTCAAATGAAAATTCAGATTAGGGACTTTTGTTTTGTATCTTGGCAGTTGGTGTGACATACGAAATTTGACAGATCACGGAATTTGAATTGATTTGATTCGAAACTTGATTCGATCGGAGGTCAGTACTGACAATCATAAAACGAAAAATATAACTGAAAACAATGCTGTAATGAGTTTCATTACAGCACTACTTTTAGTACTGTAATGAACTCATTACGATACTGAAATAGAGAAAGTAATTTTCAAATGAATGTTCACTCATAACCATCAAATTCAACATGTATTTCGTATTGTCTTCGTTTGTTTCAGTTGACCGGATATTTCTGACCATCAAAATCTGTGACCCGAACAGAAAACATCTAAAGCATTGACATCATCTAATTCTTCTACGAACCTAAGTGCTTTTGTATAAAGGTGTCAAAAATATCTTCCAGTATTGTTTGCACTTTGTCACACTTGGAAAAATAGAGATGTCGGTATGTTTGGTCCCATTTAGACTCGATGAACGGTCTTGATTTTCCCAAGAAAAACGCACCAACCCGCCGGATCGGCAACTGCACCCGCTCGGCGCAGCCTGCACGTGTTCTGAAGTGCGTCTCCCGACGGCAGACAGCATGTACCCTCCGATCGGAGATTTCCCGTGCGCACGATTCCCTGCTTGGAGAGAGAGATGAAGACAGAAGATCCACGTGCTCCGTAACTCCAGAGATGAAAAGAATCAAGGGATACTTGTGACTCCGACACGCCAAAAGTCGGAAATCCTTCATACTGTGTACGTTTTGTAAACTTCCGCATATTTGTTTCATTTCAGAAGGTCTATTGGTTCTGACGATGATATATATGTTATGGACCAAGTGATTAATTGGGCATTATGAAAAATGCCCGGGCAGTATGAATAATGCCCAATATGAGAGGGCAATGTGATAATAAGTATTGAAATAATCAAATTGCCCGGGCATTATTAATAATGCATATTTCATATCGGGCAGAGTGATTCAACCCTGGTTTTAATTCTCATAATTTTATTTTGAACATATGTTTAACAAAAAAGAGAACATTAATCACAAAAATAAATAATATTTCCTCTTTTTAGATGATATAATTCTTAGAATCTTCAAACTTAACGAATGCGAAATTCGAAAGCATGAGTGTTGGAATTGCCTTCTGCAACGAGTGTTAGACGATATTTTCTCTATTTCAGTCAAGTTTAATGAAATATTGTCGAAATTCAATGAACAATTGAGATTATACATCCTATTAACTTTTGTATTGTATCTTGGCAGTTGGTGTGACTGTTACGAAAACTGACACATTATGGGATTTGAATTTGATTTGCAGGTATTCTGATATAAATTGAAATTATGTCATATTGACAATCGACTTTTGTTGGAATCTGATGGATCGAATGTCAATGTAGACAACCAAAAAACCAAAAATATAACTGAAAACAATGGTGTTATGGAGTTCATCACAGCACTGTTTTTAGAAGTGTAATGAACTCATTCTGAAGTAGAGAAATGAATTTTACTTTGAGCAAATAGTAAAACTTAGAGAAAACCTCAAATTTTATTGGAAACATATATGAAACAAAAAACAAAACAATAATCACAAAAAAAACATATTCTTTCTCTTCCTAGATGATATCATTCTTAGAGATTTCAAACTCGAAATGACTTATACTTCAAAAAAATAGAAAAACACAAAATAAGTCCTAATTATTTATTGAAACAATTTCTGCTTACTTCGAGTTGCATAATTTTGCATTTGTTGGACTCACAGCCACCTTTACAACTATAACGACTTCATCCTTGTCCGCCACATTCAGATGACTAACTCAAAACCTCTCTCAGTGAAATCTCCTTCTATAGATGATCAATTTTTTCACACCATATTTTGTTCCTAATCTATAAAGACTAGCGGTTGTCATTTCCATTACTTTCTTTGTTTGTCTGTGATTATGTGTGTTAGTATATCATTTAAATGTTTATATTTCGAAATTCATGATTGTTATATTGTTATGCTATATATCTGTATATAATTGTAGCCTTGCTTGACATTCCCTGTAATTATTCGAGGGTCATTAATAAATTATTATTATCATTCTTCGCCCATACAGAAGTGTATTATCACATTGCCCAAACACGACTGGGCAATATTCATAATGTCAGGGCAATGTGATAAATAAGAAACTTCAAACCATAATTAATCACTTTGCCCGAAATTGGTAATGCCCGGGCATTATGAAAAATGCCCGGATTTATCACTTGGTCCACAACATATATAATACTCAGTCGGACATATTGTTGGTTACACCATTCATAACTCAAGATTGGATGAACTGTTTTTTATGAGAGTTTTTTTGTTGGATTCTTCTACAGTGGGGTTAACATGATATACATTAAAACTAGGAGAAATAAAAATTTTCCCTCTTCGCTACGATCTTTTTCTTCTTCTTAATATATGTGAGGAGATGGGACTGCTGTAATCTCTAATCAAAGAGAAATTGCTAATGTTCTGACGCTGATTGTCATAAGTATTGTTTGAGGAGAATTTATGTTTAGATATTGGAAGAAGTGTTTAAAATTTAGTTCAATTCAAAATAGTATAAGAAACTTATATTGTCCTTCTTTGTTTACAGGTATGATTCTAGATATTGTAAGTAGAAATGTTGAATAGAATTGACAACATTATCATAACCCCACAGACAACAAATTTAAATCTCGCACCGGTGTGACCGCGCTTGTTCACGGCGACACAGATATGCCACAGATGATCCCCGATCCCCAACATCCAATTCATGTTTTTATTTCATATGAGAAGGTTGTTACCTACGAAAAATAAAAGAAACACCAAGAACAAGTTTTTTTCGACAAATGCGAAAACATCCATTCCAAACGGATTCATTAAATCCAGGTATTCACGAAATGGAAATATAAATTCAAATAATGAGGTAAGAACTCCAAGAAGCAAAAACACTCAGAACGTGTTTACATCAATTTTCATGTATCAGATATCTACAATCCTTGAATACATAAAGAACTAAAATAGTCAGTAGAACATTTGTTGTAATTTAACTTTTAACTGTATCCAACCGTTTTATGTCCATTTCATTTAATTGTAGCCCTGAGGAAGATCAAAAAATATTGAATGATCGAAACGTTGGCAAATTATTCAGAATTGTTATCTTTTTCCGTCCTTCCACTACAAAAAAAATTCCATCAGATCAAATTCAAAATTGAGAACTTTGTTCACAGAGAAACACATTTGGTTTCAATTTCATCTGATGAAAATAGTCTCACAAAACGACAAAATTTTGTTATCATGGAAAAAAGAATCCACTTCACTTTCAAATTAGTAGTATCTCCAAGGGATACAAAGACAAATGTAGTTGCAATATCTAATATTACAACGGAAGACAAGGTAAAATATATACTCTCAGAAGAAGATGAATACGTGAATGAGCATGATGAATTGGTGAAAACAGCACATTTCAAGAGAGTGAAGAAAAGTCTGAACCAAAGAGGACAAGAAAGAACAGTTTGGATAACATTAACGCAGGAAATGAAAAGTGTTTATTTTGATGAAGATTATAATGTAATTTTCAAAGACATGGGCGACCGCAGAATTTTTTCTCAGGGAGGGCCAAATAACGATTTGAGGAGGCGCGAGCGAAATCAGTATTAGGTTTTGCTCATAAACAAGAAGGGAATCAAAATCTCAGGGGGGGGGCACGGCCCCCCCCCTTCCCTCCCTCCTGCGGGCGCCCATGTTCAAAGATACTTATTTGCAACAGTTGGTAGAAGAAGAGGTAATCCGATCACATGTATTGGAGTCCATGAGGAAGAAACAAAATCGCTTGGATCTCAAAAACATCGCAGAGAGGTTTGTGGAAAAAATCAAGTGTAACCACACAATTGCAAGGCAATGGCTCGAAGCATTTGAGAAAGAATGTGAGAGATTTAAAATAGGGGAAGAGAGTACAAAGACTGAGATTCGAAGGTTACTTATAGATAGATCATGCTCGGAATGGCACTCGGCAACAGTGACAACGTTGACAATACAAGCAGGTTGGGGTAAACGAAGAGAAAGATTTTTATATTCATTTGCAGACAAAGGGGTGCAATCCAAAATAGGAAGAAATCACTCAACTACTTCTTCCTGGACAGACATCAATTGATCGACATTACATCACTGCACGAGTATTCAAACAAAAAGTGAAGTCACTAATGAATTTCATTACAAAACATGTCTTCGGGGAAACTCGATACTGCATGTATTCAATTGAATGGCAAAAACGAGGCCTGCCACATGCACACATTCTCATCTGGTCAGTAGAAAGAATTCGACTAGAACAGATAGTTACACATTGCACAATACTCAAAGGCAAATTTGAAGGTGAGGAAGTTCTTATTCCCATAATTCCGATGATCCAAACAGATATGCCATTAGAGTTAAGGATAATTCGATTTTCAATTCGTCTATAGTTTGCTCTGACAATTGTATGGTCGGCTGGAACAACGTTGGATATTTATCATTTTTTAGTGTAACATCCAACGTTGGTCCAGCAGACTGTTCAATTAACAAATCCCAAGGTCAATCCTTGAGTGTGTGGCATAAATCTAGAAAATAGTTGTTTTTTTCATGGCCAGTTGTATGTTGCGTGTTCACGAGTCGTCACACCTTCTGCTCTTATTATGCTCGCACCCGGGAAAAAAGGTACTACAATGAGACATTTTCCAAATAATAATAAGTTACCGCTTATATAAAGTGAAGTCTTTCCATGTAACTATCAATGTCCATACCTACCTATTTCAATATGTTTAAGAAAAAAAAATAACGGAAAACAAAAAAATACTTTGCTTTTACGAAGGCCACACCGAAAACATTTTTGAAACATAGATGAATTCAAAATAGTAATCATCGAAATGAATACCATTTTCAATTCTCTGAGCCTAGGAATTGAAAATGACATTCATTTCGATACCTATGTTTCAAAAATATTTCAATGTAATTAAATTTTTTGTATATTTCGTACTTTAAGTTCGCCTAATATACCCCCTACTTGACAAAATACCAATGTTATGTTGATACAACTTTATGTATTTCTGAGGCGAAACAAAGTTCGCCAGGCCAGCTAGTCTTTACTATAAAAATTCAGAGGGAACCCTATTCAACGTGGGTTCAGTTAACTCTCTATTGCATACAAAGCCAATCTTGGCTAGTATGAATTTTTGTCTACCCTATTTAAAAAAAAATTACAAAAAAAACATTTCAGACATATTTGATAGTTCATATTGAAACGGACAACAGTCATTAGTTGTGTCTAATAAACTTTTTATGCCATTATTTTCCCTTTTTCCGCCGGAGCCTACTCTAGTACGTTCTAAGTTTCAGCTCATAAGTTTTTATTACCTAGTTTAAAATAGATTCAGTTGATCGATACACTATGAAACTTCAGAAAATTGTTATTTTCGGTTATACCTACAGAGTACAGGGTGATTCATTTATCTTGGTAACCCCAATTTTCTCAGAAACGTCCGAATATTTTTTGATTCCGTGAATGGCGTTTTGAACTAGTCAATGTCGACTTGAGATGAGCATAAAAATCTGCGGAATAAATAAAGACGCCAGACGTCGCGGCGCTATCAAAATTTTCTCTCCATTTTCATCATGTCATTCGAAAGATAATATCATTCTGAACTTTTTTTGCGAATACAATTTTTGTTAATTTTTAACCGTCAGCGATCTGCAGCGTGTTTTATGTTGATTCTATTCCATTCATTTTTTTTCTGTATTGTGGTAGTATCCCTTGATTTGGAGACATAGATATGATTTTGTGCCTCGAATTCAAGAAGGCTAGTTTTCTAAACAATCTGCCTCTCATAATAAGATAAAATATCCATGTCACAACGCTGCCATTGTGAAGAGATATTGAGATTAAGATTCGAAAATGAATGGACACTTATATTTTGACTTATAATGAAATAGGGAGATGATATAACTTGTGTATGGATCATAATGCCTAGATGACCTAGATTTGATTTGGTTTCGTAAAATGGCGGAGGCTCTGTAACAAACTATTTTTCCATTATTCTATTCATTTAATATTATATCCTTACATCAATAAACATTTTATTTAATAACAAACGAAACATTTCGAATCATATGTTCCATATACCGGCCATTATGATCCATACATAAGTTATATCATTCCCCTTTTCCATTATAAGTTACTTCGGTCAAAATATAAGGGGCTACTTGGGCACATGCTTTTCTTTTCTTCATTTTGAAATAGTCCAAGTTATTAGACTCAGTTTGGTATACATATATTTAAGGGTACCCTTCAGAAAGTAATCCATGAGCATTAGGTCTGGCGATATCTGATGGGTCCATTGGTTTCAATCCATTTATTTTCAAATTCTTGATCTAAAAACCTCTTGACAATGGCAGCGTTGTGGCATGAAGCCCCATCTTGCTTTAGCCACATATTTCATATTATTTGAAGGGGCACATTGACTAGAACACTAGCCTTCTTGAATTCACATCACAAAATCACATCTATGTCTCCAAATAAAGGCATACTACCACAATACAGAAAAAAATAAATGGAAAAGAATCAACATAAAACACGCCGCAGATCGCTAACGGTTAGAAATGGATCAAAATTGTCTTCGAAAAAAAATTCAGAATGAAATTACGTTCCGAATGACTTGATAAAAAAGGTATGTCCCTGGGGAAAAAATTTTTGATAGCGCTGCGACGCCTGGCGTCTTTATTTATTCCGCAGATTTTTATGGGCATCTCAAGTCGACATTGACTTGTTCAAAACGCCATTCACAGAATCAAAAAATATTCGGATGTTTTCAAGAAAATTGGGGTAACCAAGATAAGTGAATCACCCTGTACATGCAATGGGTGATTTTTTGATAGCTATAGAAAATCTTCTCAAGAAAAAACAATCAAATGAAGGAAAATTCATGAAATCCTTATTTGAAGCGATAGAATCGATTATGCCATGCAAATATGGCATATTGTATAAATACGAAAGAAAGAGAATTGTTACGCCAAAAGATGGAGCTAGAAAAGGCAAGAAGTGCACGAAAAGCTTCGATTGAGATTATTACAACTTGTGATTACGCATTTGGGAACGGATTTTTGAAGAGTTTTGTGTCTCTTTTAATATTTTGAAATTTTTTTTCAGTGATAATTGATCAGAATCTTCATGGTGAAAGCTTGTGTAGTAATAAACTGTACCAATAGGATCAAGAAAGACCAAAACAAAAAATTTCACAAGTATGATTTCCTATCTGGTTTCAATTTGTCATAATAATGTCTATATTTTTTAAATGGTGTCTGTATGATGACGCCTACTGTACTTAATGAGTTTCCAAAAGAGGTTGCTGGATGTTCGAAGGAAAAATTTCGATCCCACGGATGCCTCTGTGATATGTCGCAAGCATTTTGTTGATGATTATTTCATTAATGTTCATAGAAATGTCAGCTCTAGATATTCGAAATTATTTCTTCTTCGCGAATTCTAGTTAGGACATTCGATTGATAATATATATTCTAAAACAAGTTGCAGAATGAGCTCCTATTCCAACACGAATGCGAAGTTTGAAAACGAGCGACGAAGGAGCGAGTTTTCGATAGCATGAGTGTTGGAATTGCCTTCTGCAACGAGTATTAGACGGTATTTTCTCTATTTGAGTCAATCTTTGTGTAATACTCTCGAAATTCAAATGAAAATTCAAATTAGTGACTTTTGTTTTGTATCTTGGCAGTTGGTGTGACATACGAAATTTGACAGATCACGGAATTTGAATTGATTCAATTCGAAACTTGATTCGATCGGAGTTCAGTATTGACAACCATAAAACGAAAAATATAACTGAAAACAATGCTGTAATGAGTTTTATTACAGCACTACTTTCAGTACTGTAATGAACTCATTACGATACTGAAATAGAGAAAATTATCATATTCATTTCTTTCCCATATCTTGGATTCATTGAAAAAATGTCAATCAAACATCACACGTCAAGAGCGATATGTATCTGCGTATTATATGTTCTTTTAGGGATCGGAAAAGCGAACGCAGTTATGCATAAAATACGGCACACCTGAATGACTAGGTACATTAGCTCCCGTCATCCTGTCAGCTCAGTTCGAAGTAATATCTGGATTGGAAATACGAGAATCCAACGAACGTTTTCCGTTAGTGCTTGGATTATGCCTTCGCCTCAGCAACCACAATATGACCCACATAATATAATCGACTTCTTAATTATATCTTCATCGGTTCTCTCTGTTCCCGAGTATCCTGATCAGATAAAGAGATGATGAATAAATATGTCAATGTTTTTTTTTCATTCAAGGTGAAGTTCGATGCGATTAGGATTTCAATTTCTCAGAATTGAAATTTGAAGCTATAGCTACATTCAGAGCTGTGCCGAGCACTGAGCAAAGGAAAAAAATTCACTAGTCGCGAGCACTAAGCTCCGGTTTACACAAAATCATTCAGATTACTAAGCACTTTTTGAAAGTTATTCGATATTTCGAGCAGCAGGCCCCAATCACTTCATTCAGAAAGTGTTTTCTGTTATTTCAATCGGAATAAAAATTTAAATTATTTAGCTAAGCTGATATATGTGATTATTGGCAGGTCTATACATCCTAATGGATGTATAGAGTGTTTCCGTGCCCTGTAAATTTTGATAGAGTAACCTTAGAGTTCGCATGATATTCCATATATTTTCAGAATTTTCATGAGAAATAAGTTTTATCTTCAGGGGAATTCATGAAATTAATAAAATTTTTTTCAATTCCACATGTCCAAGAACAAAACAGCTAGATTACAATTTTTTTGGAGACAACAGTTCAACTAATTGTCTCAGATACACAATTTTTATGGCTCCTAAGAGGATATGATCGATCGACTTTGACTTTTCCATAGATATGGAAAAGATGTCATGAAAAGATAATCTCTGTATTATTGCCAGTGACGAAAATAAAAGTACCATTGATATCGGATGGAAATCTTCGATGATGACTTCAAGTGAACAACTGGATAAGACATGAATAAGGGAAGAGTTTCAAAAGTGGGGTTCAAAACAGTAAATTGTATGAATTCTGAAATAACAGCTCAAAATTATGTAAAAAACCCAGAAAAACGATTTTTCATATGAGGTTGATGAGAACTTTAAAGTCCGTTTTCAGGAGCGATCATATCAAATCAAATTTATTTAACAAATCATTACAGAACGGAGGGTAACAATTAAAAGCCAATCAAAATATAAATAAAGAAACCAGCAAAACATTTTTTCATCTTCATATTCGCTTTACTTGATATGCCCTGAGTTGCAGGAAAGTCTATTAAATTTAATGTTGCCTCAATTCTCTAAAACGGAGTATCCGTGGCTACCGTCTATGGATATTTCGTTTAAGGGAGAATTAAGGCGGCATTACATTTTAATGGATGGACGTTCCTGCAAGTCAGTGTTTGTCTGTCAGAAATTCATCAACTGAGTAGTTACATTTGCAGGCCAGGAAGTGTTTGAGGCGTTTTCAAAAGCAACTGCAGAATTTTACCTCATCTGGAAGATGATTGTGCAATTTGATTGCAAGATAATTTGTGGCTTTTTGTGCTTGTTCTATTCTGTGGTATGAAATACATAGGTCATTTCTTTTACGTGTGGCATAATCATGAAATTCTCCACTCGTGATGTATATGCTCTTGTTTTCGTGAACATGAATCAATCAAGTATAAATGAATTGGGAGTAAAATGTCAATATCTCATATTTTTTAAAATATTCTCTGCAAGAAGTGGTGTTTTTGTTCCCAGCTCGCATTCGTATAGCTCTCTTCTGTTTTAAGAAAACCTGCTTTTTTAATTGTTTTAATCTGCTCATGACGAATATAACAGATGATAACTTTTTGGTGTGATTCGCTATTTGGATGTTAAATTTAAAATTGTTCTGGATTTGCATACCTAAGAATTTTGCACTCTCGATGATATGTAATCCTGCGCTGAACCAACTTTCGGCTGTGCTGAGCGAGATATTTTTTGGCCTAACTGATGTGTTGGACATATTTGAAAAAAAATTGTCATCTGCGTAGTTACATACATAACCGCAAGGAATGTTATTGGGAAGGTCATAAATGTTAATTATGAGAAGTAATGGTCGTATTATGGAACCCTGAGGTATTCCTTCTCGAATCTTCATCCAGGAAGTTTTTTACCCCCTATCTGCACTAGTTGCTGCCTGTCCTGCAAAAAAGATGCGAAAATTTTGAGTGGTGGTACTCTTATTCCGTAATATTCAAGTTTACCCAGGAGAATCTCGTGGAAAACATCATCCAAAGCTTTGGAATAAAGGTCGCATAAACTAGGCTCTACCTCATTACCCTCATTAAGACCTTCTGTTATCTCTTCAATAACTTCAAGTGGAGCTGTTATAGTATATCTCTTATTTCTGTACCCGTGTGGTTGATCTGTCAGTAGGTTGTTCTTTTCGAAGTATTCCATCAGTCTCGTTCGTATCAGGTCTTCTATTATTTTTGAAATATCAGGAGAATTGATATTGGTCTGCAATTATTCTGTGCGCTTTTATCACTCATATGTTTGTAAACTAGGACAACTTTCACTAACTCCATTGAATCTGGGAAAACACCTTCCTCAAAACACATTTTATTTATAAATGTGAGAGGATCCACAATATAATCCATAAGTTGTTTGAATACAAAGGTAGATAACTCATATGTGTCACAAGTGGATTTTCCATGTAAAGATTTTATTATCTTTTCAACTTCATCAGATGTTGTGGGTTTCGAGAACAACGACTTATCTTTATTTTCACATTTTTCAGGATATTCGCCAATTTATTCACATCGATGGTAGTTACCTTATTATTTGTTTTTTCAAGAAATTTGAAATATTGCTCAGGATCTAGTTCTATATCATCATGAATTCTTAGACAATTCACAATTTGCCAGGCTTGTTTTTGTTTGTTGTTTGACTCTCTTATATTCATTGAATAATATTCTCTTTTGGCTGTCTCTAATGAAATTCGGTAAAATGTTCTATATTTCCTGTAGATTTTAACTGCTTCATTTTCTTTCTTAACATGAATTCTCGTCTGCGAAACGTCAAGTACATTTTTAATTTTCTTCAGTTCGTCCGTGTACCATGGTTGGTTTTTAAAGTCTTTTGATATATTCAATTTTTTTTTTCACAACCGGACAGAATATATCGAAGGATGTATAAAAAATTTTCAGAAATTTCATTTGGAGTTTCAATTCGGTAACTACTATCTATACGATTAATCATGCTCAGTCTGTAAGCCTAGAAATCGTATAACCAGAGGTATTCCTTAGTTATTTAATTGTACTCGTCTTGTTATATGTTTCTGAAACAGAAGTACCGAACTCAACTTTCTGGGCTAGATGGTCAGCAATATGAGGATTGAACGTACTTCTATGTATTAGGGTTGAATAATAGTTGAAAAAATTTTTGTTGATGCAAGTCGACGACTGGCAGATAATTCTTGATGGTTGTTGAAACAACGGAATAAATCCGAACTCCTTCATTAGGTTAAAAAATCTTCCGGACTCTTTGGTGAGCTTCGAAAGATCGATATTAAAATCATCCCCAATGAAAATAATCTGTTTCTTTATCATTTTTATTCAGAAAGGTCAAACACTTCAGTAACTTGTAGAAAAATAGCTCAATGTCATTCCTGGAACACGTGGGGGCGCTGTATATAGAATTGAAATATCTGTGACCATTCATTTTAATGGTTAATTGATATATTTTCTTCCACATATAAAAACATAATTTGGTCGAAAATATTACTTTCCTCATCAATTTCTCAAAACGAGAGTCTTCCGGGCTTATTGGCCGTGGTCTATCAGGAATTATTTCACCCAACGTTTTACCCACAACTGTGGTAGGCATCTTCAGAGAATTCTTGTTCTGAGGTTGTAACTTATACCCTGATCATTGGCGGGAGAAAGTAGTGGATTTACACGCTCGATATTGATCGGTCCATCGCTCCCATTTTGTATTGGCTTGATCAACACCGGCAACCATGACCTATGTCCCAAAGGAGGAGAAACTCCTTTGGTACATAGCATGTTGGGCTAACGGATTGAATCCAGCATTATTTTCGGAAATTCAGCTGTCGAGTTACAACCTCAAAACAAGAATCCTCTGAAGATGCCTACCGCAGTTGTGGGCGAAACGTTAGGTGAAATAATTCCCAAAAGACCACGGCCAAAAAACCCGGAAGACTCTCTTAATGTCCAGTCGTGAGAGCCTGAAACTATTTATCAATTGCTCGAAAGCTGGTCCTCTCCTCTCAGTAAAGACTTGAAAATGTAAGAAATATCCTGCGAAAGGTTCCAACAATCTATTTCTCTCATGTCAAAAATTATGAGCCTTGCAATAACGGACTTCATAGTATTGATAGATAGAAGACACAAAATTCTAGAGTACATGAACTTACTAGAACTGCTCACTATCATCACACACAAACTAGAACCTAGGATTCAAGGTGTCGGCTTCGATCACATAAAATCCTGTTACGACAAGATCAAACAATGGCTAAGTGCTTAGTAATCAACAGAAGTGCTCGGAAGCACTCAGGGTATTAGCACTTGCAGTGCTCAGAAACTGCCTTTTGTGCAGTTTCTTAGCACTGCTTTCAAAAAGTTTGGGAGTACAGTATAAGAAGTGCTCTGGCCGCGCTCTGGGTATATTCAACAATATTGTAGAGGAAGAGGTAATATTTTAATTTTCAGATTCGATACCAGATTCTAGCTTTCAAATTCAAAATATCCTTCAGAGACCAATATCGCCTTTGCGTCTTCTATTCTTCAATTTTTATATCCCAAAGCATTTCCTATGCACAGTTTATTACATTCCTCATTAAACTATTGTCTCTTATGTCTTCATTGCCCAAATAAACTGAAAAAAATCAAACAAACTATAGAGAGAACAAAATTATGGCGACAGAGCAAAGTGGATCGCGAGTGATCATCAATATGCGCTCGATGACGCGGGACTATATGATGAGTTCTAAATGGCTTCTCAGATATTTAATCGAGCGTTTGGGAATCGCTCGTAATAGCGCGATCATCTCAAGAAAGCCTTATTCAAACATTCTCTGGTATGCCGACATACTTCAATTTCATGATCTTCTGCTTTATCCTTGTGACAATGGAGCACTTTTTTTCGATGTTACTATCTTATAATTTTTTTGTTGCTAGAAAGTGCTGACCAATATAGAATCTGTAGCAAACCACATATCAACATGAATGTTCAGAAAAATTTTTAAACTCTGAATCTTAAATCATTGCTTTATCTCGCAACAAAATACTG
This sequence comes from Hippodamia convergens, assembly GCA_038502775.1. Lineage (NCBI taxonomy): Eukaryota > Metazoa > Arthropoda > Insecta > Coleoptera > Coccinellidae > Hippodamia > Hippodamia convergens. The sequence continues at coordinate 52,590,553 of CM076610.1, forward strand.
TAATCTATTGCCATTAGATATAAAACAGATAAGTAACAAAAAATTATTTAATAAAAAATGAAGACAGTATATTCTTGAAAATTCCAAAATGTATGAGAATATTGTGTGAATTGTTTGAATCTTGTCCCATGATTAGGAACATATTTCTCCTATGTTTCTATAGGAAGGCTGCTGAACTATTCTCTAAAATGGTGATGTCAGTGGGCTTTTTTTTTCTCAGCACATGCAGAATAATTTGTAATGTGATCCATTCTGAAATTTAGATCACTGTTGGATGTAACACATGATGTTGTATCCCATTGATTTGAGTTCTGTAGTATTGAATTGTTCAAAAGGTTTATTTTCATTATTATCAAATATTATTATTATTAATGAGTACCGGCGCATCCGCCAACTCGTTACTTCCATTAATCCATAGGTCGATGTCTCCAGTCCTGCAGGTTTTGTGATGAAACGAACTATTGGAAAAGATTTTCTGTGCCCTTGAAATGATTAAAATAAGGAATTTTGTTTCGGGGGTGTAGACCTTCCTGCTCACCCCTTCAATTTTGAGAATCCAAATTCTGTTTTTTTGAAAGGCTTCTTCTATTTTCGTACAGAAATGTAGCTCCAAGGAAAAGTTTTTAACGTTGAGATTCGGGAGTCTTAGGAGGGTTTCAAATCGAGAGGGCTCCAGCCATGTTTTCGAAAAAATGATTTCCAAAACATGCTGATACATGTGTACTAATTGTTTAGGGTTACCCAAAATTTGAAGTCAGGTTGGGATATCACTGAAACCAGGCAGAGGAGTTGAAACAAAATAGAAGTACTTTTCCGTGTGCCAATTTAGAAAAACAAAAATAGTAAAAACCAACCAGAATCCTTCGTTTTTAAGTTATAAGAAGAAACTGAAAATCGAACGATTTCGAAAAGTTCGAGTACTTTTATGCCTTTGAGATTACGGATCCGGAACTTGAACTTGCAACAGGAAATATTTCTGCTTGAAATCCATTGGTTGAAAAAAATTTCTCTTCAATACCTATTCCGAATTATGTCACTTCTTAATATTACTCAAACAAATGAATTATGGTTCAGTTAATTGATCAAATGGGTATATTCTCATTCATTTCGCTTAGATTTCATCGACAACAAAAATGTTAGCATAGGATTGGTTCCATTAAAGTGATGATATGAAAATCGAAGCATAGATATTCACAGTACAGTGTTCGTCAAATTGTGAAATTAATTCAGATCATTATAATTCTGTAACTGATTGTTAAAATTGTTAATGGTGATTGTCGAGAGCCAGAAAAAAAAATTGAAAAAATTTCAAGATTCTTGAAACGGTATCAGTTGTCAGTTTGACTGAACTGAAGTTATCGTTATCAGACATCACAAACAATGGTGTATATTACCAAAGAATATAGAATTCGAGATAAAAAGCATTTGTATTGTTTTGTTTTTACCAGGGTAGTTCTAGAAATAAAATTAAATTAAAAAACTGAGAATATTTACCAAACACGTATACAACACGTCACAAACCGTTCAGGATTCTGAATAAATCCTCGATTTCGAACGCGACAAACCCTGCGAGGAGTACCAGAACACCAATTCAAATTTGACAATAATTTTCAAATGAATATAATGTGACAATACTCTCTCTAGGATTGCAACTGTAGATCAATACCACAACTGCGATTCTTTGAAGAAATAAGTATGATTATTTCTTTCATTCATTATTTCCTAAGAGATAACGATTTCACCTATTGAAATTGCCTGACTTATTTTCAAATTTTTGTCTTGGGTTGGGTGAAATTGTTTGATACAATCCAGTCCGATCAAAAAATCATAATCGAAATTTGTTTCATCTATTATGACTGCATTAATTTTTTTCCTACATCGAACATTTTTACATCCATGTAATAATTCCATTTGATTTTTTCACGCCAATTGTTTTCAAGATAGTATAACGGTCTCTATTTCTGTGCTCATTATTAACCTTTAATAATCTCGAGTTTATCGAAGAAACATTTGAACCAGATTCATAAACTCCAAAAACTTCAAAATTTTTATTTAATTCTAACTTTATTTTGATTAATGGCGGCACAATTAGTTTTTTGTATCAACATCCTGTATTTCGCATTCTAATTCCGAATTTTTAACTAGTTTTATTTGTTTTTGCCTTTCAATTTCATTTTTCCTGTCATTATACCAATATAATGATTCAGGATGATATCGATTACCTTTTTCAATTTTTCGCACATACTGCATTTCTGTTTCCTATCCATCTTCAGATTCCTACCATTCTTTTACTTTTTTGGCTTATTTTTGGTGACAAGATGCTATAGCTTACCAATTTCATTGAATAGGTCTCTTGTTTCAAATATATCTTCTTTATTTATCCTATCTGTAATGAAAGTTAGTAAACCAGCAGCAATGATTTGAATGAGAGCACCTGGATCAATAGTTCTACTCACTTCAAGCATTAATTTTTCTTTTCTTACAGCATAGTCCAATAAAGAACCTGTTTGGTATTTGAAAGCCAATGCGTATCAACCAGCAGACGAACCTTTTCTTTCAAAAGTGTGACAAAACGTTCGTTTCCATTCTGATTGTAGAGTGAATTTCAATATCATCGAATTGTACCATTCTGAGCATGATTTATCAAGAAATATTCTGAATATTTCCACCTTTTCTTCATCTTTATCAATGTCGAATCTTGTACATTCCTTTTCAAAAGATTCCATCCTCTGGTATGCATTGACATTTGACTTACCATCGAATTTCTCGAGCACAAACCTCTCAGCTATTCTCCTTACATTTTGTTTCTTGTTTTTTTCCTGACCTTCTTTTTACCGTCTCAAGATTTTGACCATTGAATTGTTCTCATCACTGATTAAATCAACATCTGGATTTTTTACTTTTATTTCCTTCAGATACTCATTTTGAAATATAATATTACCATCATCGTCGTAGTATGCTTCCTTCATATCTTCTGTTAAAATAATCCGAACACTTCTTCTTCAAAGTATTTTTCACTCTTGCAAAATTGTTCGATGAAGATATCTCTTTGTGAAGAGATGTGGATTGAAATACTTCAAGTATCGAGAACGTTTTATCTTCTTCAGTCTGAATTAAAATAAAAGCTATGAAATTAGACTTTCCGTCCTCTGTTGGCTTGACTTCAAAAGAGAATTTCAATTTTGACATTTTCTTCCTTGTGTTTCACAGAAAAAGTCGTTTTATAATGTGACAATACTCTCTCTAGGATTGCAAATGAAGATCAATAACACAACTGAGGTTCTCTGTAATAAAGATTCTTTTTATTATTCAAACATTAGAACATAACATAATATAACCAGAACCTAACTTGTAATAAAGAAACGACATTTTATACTATTAATTACAATTTTCATCCAAAAATTAGTTAATCAAAGAATAATATTACGTTATTATCAGTCAATGACAAGTAATCAAAAATGCTATAGCAATGCTCGACCAACCGATGCGATTCTTTGAAGAAATAAGTATGATTATTTCTTCACATAAATGAAAAATAGTTCTTCAATATGGCTGCTTCCTCCGTTATATGTTTCACAAGCTCATACCCGCGCCTTCTATTTTATATTTGAATTTAAAACGGTACTGATAGGTCCGCAACCCCACATTCATAACCTCGTATCGAAGAAGAGACTGCACGTGTATACATGACAAAACGATGTCGCGTACAGATTCAACAATTTTTTGCTCAAATTCACACTTTTTTATATAACTTTCCAAGCACTACAAAATTGTCTCCGACCATGATTCTCTATCTCTTATAGTTTACGCAGCGTCGCCCGTAAAAGCTGGAAAGTACCGGGATTTTTCATGAAAAATGTATATTTTTTCTTCGTTATATTGGGATGAACCCTACATAAAAACCTTCCAAAAAAAAATTCTCCACAATATTGTAAAAGTTTCATCGAAATCGGTCATCTGGTGCCTGAGTCCATAGAGGACCAACACACAAACAAACACGGACATTCACATTTATAATATTATTAGTATGGATTCTATATTACCGATTCCATACATCGACAGGAATAGTACATAGTGTTTTTTAATTTCGTTATTCATGAAATAAATACAAAATACATTCTTTACTTCCTGGGCTCGCAATTTGTATTTGCTATGCTTCTTTCCTGGCAGGTTTTTTCGGCTGAGGTTTTTTTTCCCTGGCTCTATAGTATCATATGATACTAGTGATGATAGTATCGTATGATTCTATAGTATCATACGAAGAATGTTATGATACCCCGTTCTTTTTTTACCTCAGCTTAGGTACTTTTTGTTTCAACATTTATTGTATTATTTTAGCTCTCTATTTTCATAAGAATATATATATATATATATATATATATATATATATCTTATAGCAATACTATATAACTCGCTTTTGTATATGAATGAATGCAGAAATTCAAACACGAATTTCCATCAATGCATCGAAGGACTTCTTTGCAACTATTCTTGGCGCAAAATTCGAGATAACAGAATAGGTACAACTACAAAGCATTGAACTAGCGCAAAGGAAGAGGGGATTGGAACCAGCTAAAACGATCAGAACGACCTCGAAAAGAAAGATTGATAAAAAATTGAAGGGAAATCAAAACAGCATTCGATTTTAACGTGACAAGATTTAATTGGAGGCAGAATGTTCTTGTGATGCTTCTGATAATGAATTCAGGGAAATGTCATAGGGGCGATTTCCATCGTTTATCGAAACTCTGTATTTAAAACTTTTGATCTCGACATCTGCAGCCCGTCGTCTGTTATTTCTGACATGTAATTATAGCTTCGCGCTTCTTCTGGAAAACACGAAATGCAAATTCTAGGAATAATCAGATATAAGTGATGAAGAGAATACGACTCTTCGAAAACAGCAAGAGCACTCTTCGCAAATTTAATTCGAGGAGTGGAATATTAACAGATTCATGTCCGATCCTATTCGGGGTCTTCATCAAAGCTTCAGATTCTAACTAATGGAAGGGATAATGGAAACCAACATTCACTTAACTTATCATTGAAGGATATGATAGATAGCTTGTCCAAAGAAAATAATAATTTATTCGAAGAAAATATGCAACTTCTCAGAATCCATTTAAAAACTGTGAGACTTTAAATTAAGTTAATCTTTTTTATAAAAGGCGGAAATATGATACTTTTCAACATTTATAGGACGAAAATATGAGTTTGAGATGATGATATGTTGATTTATCTTAATGACAATCTTGCGATGTAAGAGGAAACATCTCGAGAGTTTTCTAGAACATCTAGACACCATGAGGAATCGATTGCATTCACTATAGAAATCAAAGTGAAAAACCGACAACATTTTCTCGATGTACCAGTTCACAAACAGAGCAAACTAGACACGCTGTAGCCCAAGAGATCGTGATAAGGAGTTAAATAACATAACAAAAACCCTCAAGAAAAACGGCTACCCCAAGGAGAGACTCCAGATAGCAAAAGAACTAAGAGTAACGCCAACAGACAATGAACCGACCGAAACGAAGATTGCGTTTATAAATTACCATGTGAATGTAGCAGATCCTACCTTGAGTAGACTGAACGCAATCTGAAAGTTAGAATAAAAGAGTACCAAAGACTAGCTCAACTAGGAGAAGCAGAGAAATCAAACTAGTCCATGACGCTTTTGGAACGAGGACGACAATATCACATGAAAGGAAGTTTCCATAATATTTAAGGGAGAAGGATGAAACAGAAGTAAATTGAAAGAATGAGACTATATAGATTTTGCTCTTATCACAATCAGCACGACCTCTCTCTGCATTTTCAAGATCTCAATTGAGGATCTTTGTGCAAAACAAAGCTTTGGTTAAACATCCATAACTTCAATTCTATTAATCTTAGGAAGCTGAAATTCTGTGAGCAGATTGCCAAGATTTTTTGCATCATGCAGGTGTTACGAGAAATGCTGTTTTTCATACAGGGCCATAAAACATTCGCTGGTTTATCAAGACATTCAGAAACGGTTGAAACTGCATTTTTTATGGGAAAAAAAATTGAATTAACTTTCAAATCGGATATCACATTTTTATACCTAGATCAGTGTTTTTCAACCTATGGGTCTTTGTAGGGGGGTCGCGAGAAGTCGAGAAAACTATATGTCCTACTTCATTCAAAAACACCAATAAATTCAAAAAGATACATTGATCAAGAAATAGTCACCAAAGCAATACTGGTTATGTTATTCATACACACACAGGTGTTGAATCGGAATTTTTATACTGGAGTTTTTGGTAATTTTTCCTGAGGCAGAGATATGAGATCCAATCTTGAAATTTCGAATGCAACCTTATATTTTCATTGCAGATTGGGATAAAGCAGTAAATTCTTCATCCAAATTGGTTGCAATCGAAAAATGTTTCGTTCAAATTTGGGCATTATGCAGCGTTTTTGTTGGCCCAATCAGTATTATGAATTTTTGCATCCTGGTCTGAATGAACGCCTCGGATTACTAAACGAAAAACACTCATGCGGTTCAAATGAGGACGAAAAAAATTTTTGGTTTCAACTGATTCGGATGAAACATATTCCGGTAAATCCGAATCTGTAATGAGAAAGATGGGTTCATTTGAAATATCAAAGTTGGTCCTCATATCTTGTATGGCCTTTTGCCATACAATCTAATGGACCCATTCGATTCCTCGGACAAGATTACTCAAGACCCCAATATCAGAATTGCAATTTTCTTTCACCCTGTTTGAAAAGAAGCGTATTTCATACCACCTGCATGATGCATAGAATCTTAACATTCTGCATACGAAATTTCAGCTCTCTAAGATTGACAGTATTGAAGTTATGGATGTTTGACCAAAATTATGTGCTGCACAAAAAGAGAATTCATTTAATTTCTCAGGATTCGTTGGAGATGAGTATGAGAAAGAGATACCAAAATAATTGTGGACACCTTATGTAATTTCTTTACCCGAAAATGTTTACTCTCACCCTACAGGGAACCAATTTTTGACACTAATGAGAGCATAAAACCTTTGAAAGTGGTTGATGGGACATCATGGATTTCGCATTCATTTTACATTAAATAGAATGATAAACTTTTCTGCAATACACTCCCCGTCAATAAATTCCGGACAGGCAAAATTTTCGTCAATTTCAACACCGTGCATCTTTTTTCCTGGTTGTCCGATTTCGTTGAAATTTTTCACCAGGTATAGTATTGGGCCTTCTTATATAAACCTGAAATTTACTTTGCGAAAATACCTGTAGTTCATCCTTTATACAGGGCGAAACAAAACCTTGTTTGATACCCTTCAATTTAAAACACCCTGTGGTGAATGTGAGGCGGAAAATTTGAAGTGTGACCCTTTATCAATAAAATATTTTTTGATTTACGTCAGTATCTGCTTGAAAAAAAACACATTTTCAAAGAAAATGTTGCATTTTTTCAATTTTTATAACAATTTGAAACATAACAATACCATATCGACTAGTAAACATAAACAAACAGCTGAAAATTAATAGCGTGTTTTTCCACCTCGCTTTCTCATTACTTCTACCGTACGAAGTGGCATACTCACAATGCATTACCGAATTGCTTCTGGGGAAATATTTTCCCGTTCTTCAAGAAGGGCTGTTCGTAAATCGGGAAAAGTGTTGGGCTGCCGATTTCGAACATGTCTACCTATCATATCCCATAAATGTTCAATTGGATTTAAATCCGGCCTTCTGGCTGGCCACACGAATCGTTGAATATTCGCCTATTCAAAGTAATCTGTTACAACCCGTGCAACGTGAGGCCTAGCATTGTTCTGCATTAACAGAGATTGTTGCTTCCCCAGAATCAATTCGTGAATGCATTGAAAGTATGCCACGTCGTATGGTAAAAGTGATGGGAAAGTGAGGTGGAAATACACGCTATTAATATTCAGCTGTTTGTTTATGTTTACTAGTCGATATGGTATTGAAATGTTTTAAATTGTTGAAAAAATTGAAAAAATGCATCACTTTCTTTAGAAATGTGTTTTTTTCAAAGCAGATACTGACGTAAATCAAAAAACATTTGGTCAAGAAAGGGTTATAGTTCAAATTAAAATTGAATGATATCAAATTTTCCGCCTCAAATTCATCACAGGGTGTTTAGAAATGAAGGGTAGAAAACAAGGTTTTGTTTCACCCTGTATAACGTATGGACTACAGGTGCTTTCGCAAAGTTAATTTCAGGTTAATATAACAAGACCCAATACTATACCTGGTGAAAATTTCAACAAAATCGGAGAACCACGAGAAAAGATACAGGGTGTTAAATTTGACAAAAATTTTGGCTGTCCGGAATTTATTGAGGGGAGTAAAGTTGATTGAACACCAATGATTATTGATTAAATCAACAATTGAGTGTTGAAATGATATGCTCCTTGCCTTAAATTCTTCATTCTTTTATTATGCCTCCATACAACATAGAAATTGATTAGTAGTAAAACACTTATACACTTTAAATTCGAAAGATTGTGAAAATGTGGAGGAATAAGAAAGTGGATTTAAAAAACACCGAAAATATCAGTGTGAACAAGTAGTCAACCGACATAGGTATATTTCAAAATTAAAATATTCATTCATTTCTGCGTATTCGTTTCACCCATCCCTAGTCTGGACTATTGGCGGGAATGGAACGATGAAGCGTGACACGTGTTCTTGTTTTGATTCGCTTCGTCGTAGCTGGTACCGGGTGATACGGTACCACGTGCCGACCTGCGGATTCGATATTGAATAACAAACTGAGAATTGGGAATGAGAACGAAACTGGAAATTATGAATTATTGACATCAATTCATTTTGACGTGTTACGAATTGATTAATAAATCGATTAATTGTTGTTAAAAACATCGATTGATCGGTATTTTTCGTTATTTGGCAACTAAAATGAAATCAATTGAGTTTATTACGCTATTTATTTACTTCGGTGAGTGAAATCAGGTTCCTCCTGGCAGTAAAAAGAATTGAAAAGTTTGATTAGACTCATTGGAAAGCTTGTGTAGAGGGTGGGCAAATTTGGTGATACTTGAACTACAACTTTTTAGTGAGAGATATGATCTTTTTTAGAGAAACTGATAATGACATCAACTGAATTCCTCTATAATCTTTTGTTTTCGAGTTATAGGTCAAAATTGAAATTTGGGCGATTTCAACTTCGGCCATTATCCCCGTTTCTGTTTGGGCTAGGATGTTGAAATGAAAACAATTGCTGAGCTATAACATGAATTTATGTTTTTTCTTCTCAAACAATAAATTGAAATAACTAATTGCTATTTTTTCCCGTTTCAGAAATATATCATACATCATACATCGCCGTCAGATTCTTTCAGATATCATGAAAAATATTGTTAGTATTCGAAATTTGAATTATTGAGTAGTAAGTAGGCTGAATCATATCAAAATAATATGTCTCTACGCATTGTATCATTATCATTTTGAGATTCAATACTTGATTCAATTCTCCGTGGTTTGATCTCTGTTCAGAAATATTCGAAAACTTCGAGAAATATGAGTTTTTATAATGTTTTATTTTAGCGGCAATAATGACTTCGAATTGGCAGTTGTTCTGAACAGAGATCAAACCACGGAGAGTGTTCGATCGCAAAATAATAATGATACTATGCGTAGAGGCAATATTCTGTGATTCAGCCTACATGATACTCAATAATTCAAATATCAAATACAAACTATATTTTGCATTTCTCACGGTTGAAAAGTTGTAGTTCAAGTATCACCAATTTTGCCCACCCCACCCTGTATAATAGCAATCAGGCTCGCCGTTAGCTGTTTGAGCTTCCGTGTGCGATTGCTGTTATGGGTCCCTATAAATTAGAGATGGGTAACTTCAGTGAAATATTCTGCGCTAACACAGTAACTCAAGCGCACCTCTCTGAGCCAACCCCTTTAGTTAACTCAATTGCCCCAAATGGCTCATCGATGTCAAAGTATCGAAGAGAGCACCTACTGAGTTTCAAGGTGGTATCAAGGGTTGAATACAATCAGCATATTCACGTGTTTGACGAAATGACAAAAAAGGTCGACTTATTTTGACCACTACTGAAAATATTTCATTTTGAAAAACTTTCGATACGGCCATCGATGCCAATTCATGAATTTTCATGCGAATTTTTCGAAATTGAAAGTATCTCGGAATCTTTTTAACACAGTATACTTCTACCAATTCGAATTATTATCTTATTGAGAAAAACCGAATCTATGCGGCAATTCGAATGAAAATCCGGCGATGGCCAGTATTTTCACATGATACACGACGAATGAGTAAGAGTTAGTACAAAGTTTCAACTCATCTTAGAGTTAAAATCAATGCAATGAGTTGGCTGTGTCACGCAAGCGCAGAGAAAACATACATACAAACACGAGCGCAATTAGTCAAGTCATCTAACCCAAGAGTTCTTTCTCATATTATTGAAAATTTTTTTCTAATTCTTTCTTGTTTCAGAGACTGGGAGAGAAAACCCATATTAAGTTTTCAACAAAAAAATTGGCCAAATGATCAAAGTCGACCACTTTCACAAGTCGGTATTATAGGATACCTAGACTGAGGCAAATTTCACATTGGTACAACAAAACGAAGTATCAATACGTGAATTAAAGAGCACGAACGATATTGTAGACTCAATCACACAGAAAAATCTGCACTAGCTGAACATGCCGTAACAGATGGACATAATATTTTCTCAGAGACAGAGGTTATTTCGAGTATCAGAAGTTACTATCCTAGGATGAACTTGGTTACAGTCCACTGCGACCTTATGGTCTATTGTGCCCCCTGACAAAGCGGTTTTAGGAAGAAACTTGAAAGGAATTTGACAATATGAATAGAAGAGAGAAAATCCTCTTTGCACATAGCCCATGGTTACTTATCAACATCGCACACGTAAACTCACTACCTTCTCCAGCCATTTATCGGGGTATAAAGAATACCTATGCATTGAACCCGGCATTACTGTCAGAAATTCAGCGATCGGGTAGCAATCTCAGATCAAAAATCTTCTCAAGATGCCTACCGTAGATGTAGGCGGAACGTTAGGTAAAATAATTCCTGATAGACCACAGCCAATAAGCAGAGAAATCTATCTCAGGGTGAAAAAGTCATTGTCGAAAATAAATTTTCTTAGAGTTTGCAGATCATTAGACTTGTCTTCTGCAGAATGTGACTTTGCTGCGAAGATTTCATTAAACAAATCGATACCGTCAATGTCTGATCCACTAGTTGCATCATCTTCAAGCTCCAGATCAAAATCTTCACAATACTTCATTAAATCATCATCGCGTAGTTGATTGACGTGTCACAAAAAAAGCAAAAGAAATTGGTCAATGTTTTCAACTCCTGGAATCTATTCTTTAACGAAGTGATTGTTTCATCCCGGGTCGTAAAACAAAATTCCACTCTGTATTTGGTTTTTGGGTCTACTAACACTTTATTACTGTGTTCATATTGGAATTGTCATATCGTAGAAAGTTATAATAAAAAAGAACTTGAAACTACTCTAAACAGAGCGATCAGAACAGCACTTGGTGTCCCATGCAGGAATGAACAGATCAGAAGATAATCGAAAATTAAAACTTTAGAGAAAATAGTACTTCAACAGACAGAGAAAATGGTGCAAAGAATGAAAAGACATTGCAACATTCAAATAGAGAAATATTTGAAATTCCTGTCAGAATGACTGACAGAAGAGTGAATATAGCTCAATGTACAAACTGAAACTGAAAAGCAAACAACGAGAAGTACTTTTCTGAAAACAAGTGAAAAAAGCAGGAAAAATTAGATGGGAGAAAAATTTCTGCCCTCGTCGCTGCCTAAAGCGAGGAGTAAATTCCATGTTAATATAACAAGACCCAATTCTATACCTGCTGAAAATTTCAACAAAATCTGAGAACCACGGAAAAGATACAATTTTACGAAAATTTTGCCTGTCCGGAATTTATTGACGAGGAGTATAGTTGAGCTCACAATAATTTCGTCAAGAAGAAACTTCGTGATGTTCACCCAATATCACAAAAACGAAAATACGGAAGTTTTGAACGTGTGTGCTGAGATCCTGCTCATTTTTAGCGTATTGGCAATTCCAAATGATACTTCCACCTATACTATAATATGAAATATTTAAAATTATAAATCAAATATCAGTTCTCCGGTGGTATAATCAGATTGCTGGTAGCATTTTCTTCTAAATTATATTAGAGCAAGTCATGGATGTTGTAACATCAAGCATCTTACATGGAATGATTAAAATATAACTATACCATATCCAGCGAGATCTGATAGTGGAAGTCAACAACTAAATGTACGCTTACAAGGTTATGAATATTTTCATTGGCTCCCGTTTAGTGCTTTCTCGGCCTTCTCCAGATCTGTATTAGGTACGACAATTGAGTCATTTATTTATGAATATATATATTTTAAAATTATTGGTCGTTTTTGATTCAATGTATGTACTTACAAAGTCGGCTATAATCTGGGGGCACGGTAGTGCCCCGCCAACACGAGCCAAACAAAGCGCGTCGCCGGGGCACTACCTATCTTTTATCGAAGTGTTTCGTCGTATTTTTGAACACTCATTAACTTGAGTTTGGGATATAGTAGATGAACAAAATTCTCAGGATACAATGCAATTGTCGATGTATAAATATAATTTATAATGCTTTTTTCCGTACTACTACATGCACGTTTTTTTGATAGCTTTTTTGTTGTAAATTCCTGGGCAGAATCCGTAGAACTCGTCATTGTTTTCAAAATTACACGCAATATGTTCGATTGAACGCGCCGATATGGGCAATCACCACGAAAGATATTTATCGACTGAACTGAAATCTGATCTATCTATGTAGCGTATGGTTAACAGGGAAACAAACGGAAAATCTGAAATCTGAAACATTGAAGATTAAACCCGGTTCTGATGAATTTGGCTCCGCCTTGTTGTTTTGAAGCGGTATCGTCTCTCGATGGATGAAGTGTAGAATTGTATTATAGTTCCCTGCTTCGGTAGAATAGTGGTGAGAGTAAGTAAAATTTCGGAAATCGAACCTCGGATAACTCGCGTTCGAATCATACTATAATTGCGAAATTGAAGAAATTATCAGATGAAATGTCGCAAAAACTATTCTATCGAAGTAACGAACCTTGTTTCTATTCTCCAATTAATTTTGCTTCTGAATTCTTGAATTCGATTTTCATTATTCATTTAAAAATATCTTAAATTGCAATTTTAACCCTCCCCCCCACTATGAATTCACTAAATATAATTATTTTTCTTATCCGAAAATTGCACATACATCATATCCTATTTTAGCACAACATCGAATTAGTTGATGTTGCTAATATTCCTAATAACACTGACGGTAGTGTTGAGAATCATAGCTCACAACCTGAGCAACATTGCCTGAATTGCTGATTTCAGCAATTGCTTCAGATTGAAGTTAAAAACTTTCTCTTTATACAGAGTGTTTCAGAATAATGTTCCGTGAATTCGGGATCTTCATCCTCTGATGATTTTATTACACAAAGTTCCTATGAACTATAGGTCTCTGATGAATTGTTTCTGAGATAGAGTGTGTTAAAATTCTAAAAAAAAATGGTTATATACAATTATTTTCTACACCGTACACGGTATTCTGCATTTTGGCTCGTTATGAGTACGCCTTAAGACATATTTCTTCCGATACGAAACGATGTTCAATTTTCACCTGTGGCGTCCCTACAGACTTCCGTCCGAAACAAATTCGGTGGAAAAATTTGTACGCCATTGGTTTTTTTTCAAATTTTCAGTTATTCTAGTAAAAACCGTATGATTCACATTGAAAATGGTCTCCCGAGTTTTTTACCTGTGACGAATATTTTCTCAGAAAAAAAAACATTTAATGCAAATTCAGCATGTGCTTCAATGCCGTAGCTTTCCTAGATGAAATTCCATTTTATTTTTTAGAGGTAAAAAACTCAAGAAACCATTCCTACTGTCAATTATGTGGTGATTACGAAAATAGTTTAAAATTTGGAAAAAAATCATTGGCGTAACAATTTCTTTACTGAATTTGTTCGGACAAAATTCTGTACGGACGCCACTGGTGAAAATGAAACATCGTTTTGTATCGAAAAACATGTTTCTCAATGCAAAACAAAATTGTGTACGGTGTAGAAAATAATTCCATAAAATACATTTTTTTTTTCAAATTTCAACACATGGTATCTCAGAAACACTGCATCAAGGACCCATAGTTCATAGGAACTTCATGTCATGAGATTATCTAACGATTAAGATTCCGAATTTACGGCACCTCATTCTGACACACATTGTATATCAACGAACAGTGAAATGTAAAAATTGCTGTTGCTCGCTTATGTTAGGAAAAATTGTAATACCTAAGATTTATGTTTCTTAGAGAAATTATTGTATTTCTGTGGGAGAATATGAATATGACATTTTTTTATTTTTTTCTTGTCATTCGAATAAAATTCACCGGGAACACTTACCAATATCCCATTCCAATTGAGCAGGCTTACCTGGAATAAACAAATGAAGAGTCAATTATGAAAACTCCTGTAGTAGATATATCACAAATCCAATTCCAAAAGTAAGATATAGACTATTAACCGTTTTGAGATAAAAGTTTTTTCCGTTGCTATTTCCTCAAAGAACTTTCTTGAGGATATGTTTCTTCAACTGGACAGTTACAACTACCACCTTGTGTCAAGTCCAGCCAGTGTTCGTCTTTTTTCAAAACGAAGAATTCTGCTGAGATAATTGTTTTCTTGAAAAATAAATATTTGAGATACAAAAAAAGACACTTTCCTGTGTGAGTGTACTCAATTTATATTACATAGACGCAAATCTAAAAACTTCAACAGTTTTTATCCATTGCAGATAAAATTCGACCTCTTTCTTTGTTGAAACATCATTTGGGCTGTTTCCATTATCTTTGAGATTGCTTGTTACATACCATCCTCAGGGTGTTGTTGGTCCTGAGAAGGACCTGTTTTTGATTACTTGTTCTGGTTGGACGCTTCATACTTTCTCAATTTCGCAAATATAGTGTGAGGATTCGAATGAGATTTATTCAAGGTGTGACTGCGGAATTCTACCCACTCCAACCATGAGTCTACCAAAGCAGGGAAGTTAAGTTCGTTAAATTATACTTTTTGTGGTAGAGGTCACCTTGGCTTCATCTCCTGCTTAGTTGGTATGCGCAGTAGGTTAGATTCCGACAGGTCTGGTCTTCCTTTGATATTATGGAGGCCTCGTCTCATGCCTCCTTTGATGTTGTAGCCCTCGTTACAAGCATGTTCAGCTAGGCTGAATTTTTCGGTTTTTGCGTAGTTGAACTAGTCTTTGGAGCTTTTTAATTCTGACTTCCAGGGAGCGTTTAGTTTCACAAGTGTAGGATCTGCAACATTCACATGGTATGCTTGCCGAAACATCGGTAACAACCAACCAAATAGATAATGGCAACAGATCAAATAAGGTTTCAACAAATATACCATTATCAAGTACATTAAGTTCACAACTACTACTCTCTCCTGTATTCCACTATTCATAATTAGGACTGTTTTAGTTCTAGTGCATATACAAATATTCATTCATATTTATAAATGAAGAATGTCATGCTCCATATCGAGAACGTGAAGATATATCAGACGCCATATTTATTGTACAAAATGCTATTTACCAGAAAAAATTCTGAGTTTTCAAGTACATATGTATTCGAAAATGGAACAAATCGAAAATATTCAAATTTCATATTGCATGACAACAAAAAAATGTAGAGAACTTAGAAACCTGGCATTGTGCATAATCACATAAAAATATCAAATAGCTCAAGATTTCCTCGAGAACATGAATATAAATTCAATACAAAATGAATTCATTTGTGAACACTGTTTATCAGGTAAGCAACTTATATTAAAATTCACAAATGGTGAGTCACGAGCTTCATAAGAACTGGTTCATTCAGATCATAATTCATTTTGTTTCTCATATAGAAGAAAAGTTTATTTCCTTGAAAATAAATCTGAAGTACCAAAAATGAACGAGAAATTTATATCTATGGCAGAGGCAAACAGAAGCTAAAATGAAAATGTTGAGAACTGACAATGGGTTAGAATTCAAAAATAAAAAGGTCACAGAAATTCTTTAATGATGTTAATCGAATTATTATAGTAAATTATTGATTATTAATTCATAACATTCGTGTTTTCTTCGAACTTTGCTCATCAATCTTAAAACATAGATGTTTGATTGTCAAAAATCGATATTCATCGAAATTCAATGATATTCAATCTCCTATATTTCTGTGGAAGAACTTTATCAAATATCTGGCATTTTTATATTTTCTAACCTTTTGAACCTTCCCCGGAATTCCATGAATAAGTCAAGACCAAAACTAGCCAAATTAGTCTAGCCGTTTTCAAGTTTTAGCGTACCTAACACAAACCAATTCATTTTTATATATACAGATTACGGACATTTTTATGAAAAGTCGAACATGAACATGAATTATATTTAATACTTCATTATTTTTAACGTTGCTGACAGATATTCCTGAATTTCTCAAGAATGATGATTCATTTTAGATATAGGGAAGATTTGAAACACTTCTACACTTCACTTATTTTCTCTTTAACAATTGATATTCGAGTGATGTATCTGTCTGAGAATCTTCTGGCTGCTTTGAATCCCAACTTTGAGGCTCACTTTTTTTTTTTCAATACATCAAAATTTCATGTTCTCTAAAGAATGACGTCGAATAATTCGTCGTTTACTCAATTCAAGAAACATTGAATCGTTTGCGTTGTACAACCCAAGTTCTCATTCTTTTTCAAAAACATTGAATTACTTAAAAACGTCTAAAGAAGCTATGAGAAATGGTGAATGAAATCTATAAGACATATTTCAGCTACAAAATTGTAAATAGAAATTTTAAAGGGGAAATTTCGTTCATCAGTATGGGATACACAATAGAAACAACATACTGATGATGCCAAAAAATTCTGAAACCGGTATATCCCCCATCTCATTGACACGGGTTGATGAAAAATCTGTGAGCCAAGGAATTGAAAATTGTATTCATGCCGATAATAATTATTTTTAATTCATCTTTGTTCAAAAAAGAAAAGAATATGATATCTATAAACTGTATGGCTACATCATTACTGAATAGACAAAATCTAATGAATATTCTATGAACCTCCATCTGATTCGAATTCGAAGCCTTTTTACGCTCGCTCGTTGCAAATGATCGTAAGCATCGGAGTCAGAGAAAGGATAAATGTCGTATTGGATTTCCATCCAGGTCGCAAATTTTATATAACCTTGACTAACAAATCAAGACCTGTTGAGGCTTGCTCGATTCGGTTACTGATTCTACTTCCGCCTGTCGTCATCTTTGATGTCCGAGCATCAAATAATTCAGCATTCGATTCCCCATTATCAGGAGACGTCGTGGTCGGAAGAATGAGCGGGGAAAGCTGCCAACGAGGTAGACGATAAGCATCTTATGATCGAAATTTCCTCAGTTATCTGGTGACTGTCAATATTCGAAGCCAATCATGGTAGGGGATATATCAGGCTCTAATTACAATCCGGGGGTGACTAATTTCCTTTACTGATGTGGACCAGTAAATGTCCCAACCGTTGATTAAACTCTTCTGACCCATTGGGCATACAGTGGTAATTAACGTCTGAATGTATTCTTTGTTTATAATGTTGCTGACCTTGCTACAATTGAGCTCCATATTTAGTGGTTCAATAGAGACAATAATTTATATAAATCTTTCAGCAAATTCGATACAATGAATTTTGAATATTCTTTGGAATTATGAATTTTCTAAACAGTTTTTCGGCTGTCCTAATATAATAATAAAAGTGCTGCCGGAGGACGTGATATTAGCAATCTTTTCGCCGAATATTTCGAGGATGTAGATGAGCAATCAACCACGAAAATGAATCATGATGATGTAATACGAAAAAAACTTCAGTGCCTTTAGCTTGAATAAAATAGTTCTAGAAAGATATGATGTAGGGGCTGCACTGGGGAAAATTAAATGTTCACAAGGGTCCAGGGCCGGATTTAATTCCTTGTTACTTCGAAAAAGCATGCAGCGCACCATTGCCGAGTCGCTCAACAATAATTTTCAATAAATGGTTGGTCCTAGCCGATGGAAGGTAGCTTCTTCTACTTCCATCTTTGAGGCAGTAAAGATTTAATTAATAATTATAGACCTATTAGCAAGCTCTGTTATTTCGAGAATATATTTGAAACGATGATCTATCCTCACCTTTTTTCATCTGCTGGGACCCAGATAATTCCTGAACACCGTGGTTTTGTTTCCATAAAAACAAATTTAATAATTTTTGTTGAATATCTTCAGGACAACCTTGATAATGGTATTCAGGTGGATTGTGTGTATACTGACCTCAGCAAAGCCTTCCACAAGACTGATACTCAGAAATTGATTTCCAGATTGCTTGAGGTCGGTGTGTGCGGATCACTTCTTTGTTAGTTCAAAATCAATTTATGTAAAGGATCACAATACGTTTCAGTTGAGGGATTTGAATCGAGGTTCTTTAGTTAATTTCTGGTGTTCCTCAGGGTTCCCATTTAGGTCCCCTACTCTTCATCATTCATATCAACAATATAATTACCTGCTCTATAAAATGTGAAATCTTACTTTTTGCCGATGACCTCAAAATATTTTCTTTAATAGAAGGAACAAGATGTCTATTGTTGAAAAATGATTTGGACAATTTCATTGATTTATGTAAGAGTGGTGGTCCCTACTTGAACCTGACAAAGTGTCATGTGATGAAATACATTAGGATTAGAAATATTTTAGAATATCCTTACAATGTCGAATAATGGGTTAAATGAAGCGCTCGTACAGGTTCTCATGTGTATTTACACCAAATATAATTTCCCTGTAATAACAACAATCACAGTTTTTATTGTGCAATCTCTAGTTGTGATCATTATAGGATTCCTTATACAATGATTGCGAAGGAAGCTCCTTAATTCCCTAACACATCACCATTACAGCTTGAACTGAGGTAGGTAAAGGTATATTTTTTTCTTCGTACATTTTTGGTTTTGAACATGAATTGTGCATTAGCTAGACTTGCAATACATCTGGCAATAATTATATCTTAGTTAATCATTATTAAGGAAGAATGTTTCTTCAGGTCTGATTTGTTTTTCACCACCCTCGGAAATTATCATTTGTCTTCAAGATATCCTATTAAGAATGCAAAAAGACCCTTTTTCACTCAACTGCTGATATCCCTGAAACCACTGAAGGTCTTTCAAACCTACAAATATCGTTCATGTTTAATTAAGAAATTTTTTCTTCTTCTATAACGGTTATGTGAAAAAATAGCAAGAAAATGCCATTTTGCCATTTGTTGGTTAAGAAACTTTATCTCCATCAGTATTGGAGGGAAAGCTGAGGTTATGAGAAAATTTTTCAGTTTAATGTACCCCAAAGGCCCTCCTAAATAGGTAGATGGATGAGTTTTCCCAGACCAATCGATTGAAATTTTTTAGAATTAAAGGAATAAGGTTTTGGTTCCTTAAACTTGAGCTTATCTTCTGGAAGATTATTAATAAAATTTTTCAGTTATTGGTAAATTTTTTATTCCGAAAAAATATTCCGGAAGTTTTAAGGAAAAGCTATTTTCTAGTTTTCTGACAAAAATTTTATTGATTGGTTCATCGCCTTCATCAGCGATACCCAAAGCATACCATTTGTGCTCATGCATGATTCTTCAGAAATGAGATCCTGTGATTCGTCAGCTCCACAGTATTTTTATTAGCAAAAAAAAATTTCCAAAATTTCTAAAAGTTTTTTTTATGATTAAACAAAAAAATTTAATTTTGTTTTCAATACATCGGAAAATAAATTTTTTCTTTCAGTGAGAATTTCAATTTTTTACTCGATTTTTTCAGAACATGATTCACGAGTACTTTTCCTGATTTTGTTATAACCTGCAAAACTTTCAAAATTGAGTTGAAAGTGAAAAAAATCAAAAATGGATTGAAAAGAAGGGGTAAACTTGAAGGAATGAAAACCTTGTTCCCTTAATATTTTTTAGAATTACAATCAATCGGTCCAGGAAAACCGATTGAGGGATACCTTGAGGTACATTAGGCTGTAAAATTTTCGCATAACTTTAGCTTTCCTTTCAATATTGATGCAGTCTTTTTTCCAACAAATGGCAAAATGGCATTTTTCTGCACTTTTTTCACCTTACCGTTACAGGTAAAAAAAATTTCGATTTATTAAACATCTGCAGATGAATAAATCGGCTGTTGGTTTGATAGGCCTCCAGTAGATCTGGGGATATCAGCAATTGAGTGACAAAGGGTCCTTTTGCATTCAATATGGGATATCTCGAAGATAAATGGTCATTTCTGGTGGGGAAAAACAAATTTGAACTGATTGAAAAGGCTATGCGGGCTTTCCATTGGTCTAGCTGAACAAATTTTTTCATGCGCGTAGAGCAAAAATAAAAATTTCACAAATTAAAAAAAAAATTGATTCGTGCTTTATCCGGGGATTGCATGGTAAACCAATAAATTCAGAAACTATAGTGTCCAAGCTTCAAAAGTTGAATCTTCTATTTCTCATACGACCATTTCTCACAGAGATACAGCCTCTTGAAAAACACTGAAACATTTGGAAAATTTTTCTGTTTCTCTAATTATTGCGAGACGTATATATATTTTGACTTAAGAAGTGGTACAATAAATGAAAACTACTTCATTCTCATGCTATATTAGTCGTATCAACTGTTTCTCAAAGCGACAGTGATTTCTAAATCTCATATCCAACCATAGAAAAAACTACGCTCTGTGTTTCTACCAAATATACAAATTTTCCGTTTTGAGTATTTTTACCGGACGAAAACCGCATCTAACACTTCATAATTAATATAAGGCATAAATTTGCCTCTACACGAGTACCCACTGCTCCCAGAATGTAATGTTAGAATGTTAGTAGTTATTCCTGATGAGCAATCTGTCGATTTCATTGAGCTAGCTCACGATATGCTGGTTGACGAATTTTAAAGTTGGAAAAGTAGGATCGAGGACTAATGATTCCAGGAGAACAGCGAAACTCCACAGTTCTGTAGAAGATTATTAGATCCACTCTTTTGAAATTTAGTTAAACGAAATATCCTTTCTGGATGAAATTGGAAAATATTCCAGCGGGAACACTCACATCCATCTCGAGTTTTCAGCAGCAGGAATTTGCTCCTGTTCTTCATAATGAAATTTCCGGAATAGGCAAGTGGAAGGCCCTCCTTCATTCGAATGGATCTTGAATCTCTGAGGACCCTTCGGAGAATCTGATCTACATACTTATATTGCTAAGCTGCATGGAGGACACCCAATTATAATACGTCGGAGCCTCGTTGACAAGATGCGGAAAACGGTGGTTCAGAACTATGGTTTTACCTATGAGACGGGCATTTTTACGAGATACAGAGAAACGAATCTTATAGGAATTCTTTAACTTAAATTTTATGATTTAATGAAAGGTAAATTATCTCCAGTATTCATTCAATTAACAATAGAAACCCTCCATAAATATACTGAAAACATGAAGGTGTCGGAAGAACACTTTTACCAACTCTCTAGGAAAAAACATTCCTAACAGTTGAAATTGAACTTGATTAGTAGGCTCACTATAGATCCATGAATAGCCTTGGTTGCTCATTCCCTAGTCCTAGTTCATACGTGAAATGGGTTATAATAAATATAAATGTATTTGAAACATAGATAAATTCAACATAAGATAAATCCAAATGAATACTTTTTTCAATTTTTTATCTCAAAGGGCTTTTATCATGAGGTTGGAGAAATGAAATTCGATTTTGTCACTACAAGAAGATTCTGGATTCAACCCTATTTAGTCCTATTAGTATCCCATGTCGCTCAGAGACAAAATCTTCATTATTATGAAGACATAAAATGTTGTCACTGAGAGAAGAAAATAAATCTGATTTCATATCTCCAGTGCTGATGATCAAAGATTTATGAACTTATGAATTAACGATGATATGTATTTCGATGATCACTTTTTTCAATTTATCTAGATTAAATCCAATTAAAGTAATGAAAGTACTGGGACGAATTCATGACAGCATCGTTTTCAGTTGTATTTTTTGTTTTGTGATTGTCAACTTTGACATTCGATCCTATGAATTTTCAACACATAAATTTAACTTCCGTATTTCGTAATCTGTCAATTTCTGTAATAGTCACACAAACTGCCAAGACAGAATACAAAAGTCACCAGAATAAATAAATTTGAATTTTTATTGAATTCCGAGAATATTTCACAAAACGTGACTAAACTAGGGAAAATATGGATAAATACTCGTTCTAACACTTATGCTCGGCCCTAAGTCACTAGTCTTCGAATTCCGCAGTCATGTTGAAATATTAACCCAGTCTGCAACATGTTTGAGAATATATTTTTTTCCACTCAGAGAAGAGACAAATCATCTCTATGTTGTTTCTATAGTCTTCAACGTCCAAAATGATACCGGGGCGGCTCTTCCCGAATCTCAGATACCTACAATTCAATATTTTGTACTATTCTCTAATATAAGATTTCGTAATCGAAATAACGTATTTTAAACATTTTCGAAAATGAAAAACAATTAGGACGAATTTTCGGAATCGATAAAATATCGAAATTTGGATTCAACCAATGTTTTCATGAACATCGAGCCCATCAGTCCTTTCAACATTAGTTGAAATTTCAGATACTCACTATGGTTTGTAATACAATATTGAAATAGGTGAATTGAGGTTGAACCATATCGAACCGAGTTATTTTGGATAATTATCAAATTGATTAATTAATTAATATTCAATTTTATTTTCCATAGCGATAATGATTTATATCCAATAGATATTAAGTTTCCTAGGTGTAGGCTAGCAATCCTTTTAAAATCTGTATAAATTAAATTATGTGGCATCTTGCATATATTCAATAGGGCATAAGGAAAAAAAGAAGAAAGTAGTAATAGGAACACATAATACAATGTATTAAAAAAAAATTACATCCGTTTTCTAGACGAAGGGCGATGAAAAAAATCCTTCACATGTTCTACAATTTTGCAAAAACAATTGAAAACATTGTTATGACATTTATACAAATATGTTCAGAAGCCGATACTTCCTTTAATTTTTTTTTATGTCTCACTTTCACAGAAGGATAAAGTTACACGATTAGAACCAAGTATGAGTATTGAACATGAATTTTTTTATATTAGAAATATGAGAGATGATGAAACTGTGTTATTCGAGGGATAAAAATCGCATGACCGAGGATTCAACCTAGGTTCATTAATTTGAAAATAGTTCAAGAAGTGAGCAGGTGGAATGAAAGCTAATGGTTTTCCAACATTATTTTTCTTCACAAAACCAAAACCTGATAGAAAAGGAACCACCTCAATGAAGCGCTGTGCAAGAGAAGAATAATTTGATATCAATTTGTGTTTCAAAATATTAAAGCTTCGGAAAGCAGCTACATTGTTGGACTCTCTGAAGACAACAAATCTGGCTGATGCTAAAGTGGTACTTTCATCTGGACTTAATTCTCCTCTATTCAATTTGTGTCACAGTAGACTGAATTCATTGTACAATAAACCAGGGTATATTGTGAGGAATATTACGACTACCTACTTCAAAATTTTGCCCAGTCACTTATGGTTTCGCAGGTTTGACAAAGCTCATATACGAAAAATTTTTTAAATTAACTTTATATGGAAAGTTTTTTATTTTCCTCTGAAAAAGAAATTGTTTTCAATAAATTTCTACATAACATTGAATAATTTACAGCCATAGGAAAGTTCTCAGTTCGGATCTGCCAAACAGGCATTCACTTTTCACTCAAATAAAAAAATTTCACAAAATCCCTTTCTTCCAGTTTGAAAATCCATTCGAAGCTTTTTCACTGAAACATATCAGAAGATCAATGGTCGTCAACTTCTCATAGCAAGTTTCGAATGAAAATAGTAGGTAACGTATTATGTGATAATAATAATAATAATAATGATAAAGTTCATTATCTGCAAAGCTAGAGGTATAAACATCTATCAGGAAGGCGTGAGCCTGAACATAATATTTTGATACATAAATAAATCACTAACTTAAGAATGAGTTCCCTTCATTATAACCCAGTATTTTACCGAGATTCGTTGAAATTTCGAATAATATGATTTGATTGTCTCGAAATCAAGAAAAAATCAATAAATGAAAGTTTCATAAATCCGCCCTCTTCTGAAAATGAATTCTATCAACAAATCCAGCAAGCAAAAATTTTTTCTTGCAACGACTCTCTTATAACAACAGAATCTCGAATATCAAGAAAATATATAAGTGGAGACAAACTCTAGGGACTCGAATATGTGGAACATAAAAATTCAACATCTGGCAATATGGCTTATTCAAACTGGGTTGTTTCTGTTTGAAATTGACAGAGAGTTGAGAATCTGTATCTTACGTTCATTCGGATTGCTAATTTGGCGGAGGGGCTACAATGCGGTAATGAAATGACTGGTGAGAGATACGAGAGGAAGGAGAAGGAGGACAGAAAAAAGGAAGCACATTGGTTGGGTTATCTCCCCAAGAGGATTTCGAAGAACGATCCTCTATTTGGCGATAGATTTTGACGTTTGTAAATAAGAAATAGATGATATTGAATTTTTGACATAATATCACCAAATATCTTCCCTATGTCCAGAAGTGGCTATTCCTGTCACCCGTCAAGTATGCTTCTAATGATTTTTTTTCGAGTACCTGATTACACAAAAAAAATAATACTAATTCTTTTTCGGATACAAAGTTAATTAATGAAGACTTTAGTTTTCCACAAGTTTCGTACTGCTTCCATCACATGCCAAAATGAAAGTTAGTTCTATCTACCACGAGGAAAAATGACCATCAATATATTATGTAAACTCACTGTAAATTCGTTAGCAAGAGCTGTGAAATTTCGTAATTAGTTCTAACATAGACATGAAACGGCACCTTTATATCCACAAAGTTCAGCTTTCTGAACAATCTCGAGAGTAAATTATAGTGAAACATGTCTGTTCGATCCCACGAAGAGAATTCCTGATCGTAAATTTCTGATAATTGAGTATTCCTGTCGAGATATGCCAGCCAATACTCAAACACTAAAATCAATTAAACCGTGGAATTGGTAGTTCATTCGTGGCACAACTACCCTATTTCTTCAGAATATTATTGCCAGTGTGCTGAAGTTGATTGGGTGAGATTAAACGGGGACACGGAGGTGATATATGCAATCATGGGAGATTAAGAGACTCGTACAATCGAAAGGGGCTCGGAAACCATAAAAATTAATTAACTTGAAGGCTTATATGGTTACTAAATACTCATGAACGAAATGTGTTGTACTACAAACAACGTTGAAAGTTCTTGACTCGTGACTGGTAGAAAAAAATTTTGGTTCAAGTTACAAATTTTCGCACGTGATGATATGAAATCACAAATCGTGAACGAGATATTATTGATAATGGGATATTTGTTGGGACATTATTTGGGCTATTTCCATCATCTATATTGTTGGTATTTACCGACGTTTCGGCAAGCATTCGCCTGCCGTCATCAGGGCCGCTAGTTTGATCCTGGTGCCTATACTGAGATCCAAATTGAGGAGGACGAACACGGCCAAGAAAGCCATTAGTCCTGACATGAACCAGTCCTGACCTAGCTTAACCTACCATGTAGACAAACTACGTAAGAGATGAGTACAGTTGATTAATGACTTCTTCTTCTTCTTGAAGTGAGACTTAGTCATGTCAATTCTGTCATCAGCCTTCTTGTGGCATTGATGTTCATTATTCATTCATGACATTCATGTCCAAGTGTCAAAACAACTTGAATTAAATGAGAATTCCCTACTTCGGTAGACTGGTAGTCAGATAGGATTGAGTTTTGGAGGTTGCATCTCTGACAGCTCGTGTTTGAATCCCCACATCATAATTGGATAGTATGGAGCGCACTAGTCCAAACGGAATAAGTTCGACAAAGACCGGTCCTTCTCAGGACCAACAACACCCTGATGACGACAGGCGAATGCTTGCCGATACGTCGGTAAATACTAACAATAAAGATGATGCAAATAGCCGAAATAATGTCCCAACAAATATCCCATCATCAAGAATATCTCGTTCACGATTTGTGATTTTATATCATAATAATAATAATAATAATCCTCTTTATTAGCAAAATCTGCTAGTTACAAACCATAAAAATACAATGAATACAATCTCTTATTCGTACTGCTCCTTTACATAAGAAGTTTACAACTTTCTGAAACTATTATATCTATCACAACTTTTTATTTCAGAAGTTTATTCATTATACAAGACCAGCGTTGACCCCGATGTTAAACCACTTCGAAATGTATCGACATAAAAGTTATTCCTATTCCTTGTATTATATTCATGTATTTCAGATATATACTTTATTTTTAAAAAAAAATAGTTCGGCAACATTTCATGTTGAATTTTATATATGAGTTCCAATGTTTTGAATTTAATTCTCTGTCTTACGGTCATCAAATTCAATGCCTCCAACATTAACCTGATGAGCGTTTTTTTACTACATTTTAACTCAATTCTCATACCCCTATTCAAAATCTTCTGTAGGTTATCTATACTGTTAGATTTCAAATAGAAAAATAATGATGTGCAAAAATCCAATTGTGGTAATACTATCGCCCTAAATAACAATGATCTTGTCCTCAAATCTATTTTGTCATTGATTCTACCTATGAAATGAATTTTCTGTGCCATCTTTTCTGCTATATAATCAACATGTAATTTAAAAGTCAAATTTAGATTCATTTTTTTCCTAAGTACTTAAGTCATATTGACTCTTTCAATATGTTTTTATTTATGGATACTTTTATGTTTTCTCTATCAATTTCTTTTGTTTGATTCTCCTTCCCAAAAAACATATAGCTAGATCAATCTGAATTTATTATCAGCCGATTATCTCCCATCCAATCAATTATGGTTTCAAGATCTTCATTCATTAGATTTACCAAACTGTCACTATTTTCTCTCGCAATATACAACAACCTATCATCAGCAAATGCCTGTATCTTACAATGTTTTTTATTACGAAGGTAGTTCGGGAACTACGTTCAAATGAAAATTGTGTTAACACCCAGGTGAACTTAAATTTGAATAATAGTTTTACTCCGTTATTTAAGAGCTTGATTTGACTGAGTGTTCCTGCTTTGTATGCGTCTCATTTAATTTTGTTTTATTTCCTTGTTTGACGTCTAAAAGAATTTTAATTTGTGATGTGACTTCGAGGTCCCCCTATGTCACTACGCCATGACTTTCCATTTCGATTTGAACCCGCTGTCGTCACATTCAACAATGTGTTGATAGTTGGGATATTCATTTTTTGTTCTCTCGGGGTCTCGAGGTTGTAAACCTTTGTTGTTTTCGCGATTTTATATTCGGAACCGATAATTTTGACAGTGTCTTAAATTCACCCTTTTGTGAATCTTGTCCGTAAAATGCTGTGATGACCGTTTCCGCCTGTATGTTTGTGATGGTTTCTTGGACGGGTAACTATTCTTCATTTAATTATTTACTCTATACAACTTACATATACCCTTCCAGGAAAACCCTGAAGATGGCCTTTTAATTAGGCCGAAAGCGCTCGGTTTTCGACAAATAAACCATTTCACACCGAAGTACTCAAATTTATTAATTTAATTCAATGTTTTTTATGTTTAATAATATCATTTATATATAACAGAAATAGCAAATTCCCTAAAGTTGTTTCCTGAGGAACACCGTATTCGTTTTCAATACTGAAAGAGACAACACCATTAAATTTAACTTTTTGCATCCTTCCTTCTTAATACGATCTGAACCAATCAGGGACAACATCAATTCCCATCCTTCCCAATTTTTTTAATAATAATTGCCGATCTACTATTTCGGAAGCTCTCTTGAAATCGATAAATACCGCTAAAATCACCTTGTTGCTTTCAACATCCCTTAACCAACATTACACATGTATAATACTGAGCTTTCACAAAAATGTTCAGCACGAAAACCTGATTGTCCATCAATTATGATATTATTTTCATTAAGGAACGTCAATCATTTCTAATACTTTTTCATGAATAAGTACAGTATGTACGCCCCTGAACTCCTCGCACAACACTGAATCGCAAACTTTCGGGATCGGTACCACCAAAGAAACCTCCCAAATATCAGGAAAAAACCATATTCTAAAGAATTATTGATAACATCAAGTAATCGATTATCAAACACATCGAATATATCTTTGAAAATTTCCGTAGTAATACCATCTTCTGGTCCACAGGTATTTTTTAACTTCTTTATATAACATCTGAGTTCTCTCATACATACACTGGAGAATCGAGAAAATTCACGTGCGGAAATCTTGTTGCCCTCTGCAATATATCCATAGGTGATAAATGCATGCTGTTAATGTTCAAGAATCTAGCTTGCATAAAAGTCGAGCTGTCTTTCTTAGTTTCTGTTGTGGGTGATGATATCTCTCAGTGGGGGTTGGTTTGCTATGAACCCTGTATCCTAGTTTTTCCTTAGGCGTTTTAGTTAGTGAGACGCCTTTTTCAATTTCCATAGTTGATTGAATATTTGAGTGCCCACTGTTAAGATAGGTTAGAAAATCCTCCAATTCTTCATCTCCGTGACTGCAAACGACAACGTAGCTATGTGGATGGTTTTTTTTGAGGTCGTTTCAATTGTATGTTAGAATTTTTCACACTCGCCCTTTTACTGAAAATAGCTGGTATCGCCATGGGAAACAGTTTAAGTCCTACCATTCGCAGAGGACCACTTCGAAAGCCTCAACCACCGCGTTGCTCCACTCTGAAGCTCAAACACTGACCCGAACTGTCAGGCGATCTGACCGCATCCGTTGCACCATCCAGAAATAACATGAATTCAATTCAATGTGAATAGTCCAAATAATTTATTAACATTCCAAATTAAATCGGTCTTCGAAGGGATCCAAAATCATTCGGTCGGAGGTATTAAAATACACCATCTTAGCTACCTAAACCGATAATTTAACCAACTATTAGATCAAATGCATTCGAAATTGACTGCCTTTTTTTTAATGAATTCATAATTTTTTGTGTGTTGTATGTGCCTATATCCATTTCCCATTTTGAATGACACACGTTTTTTAAATGATCCATCTAACATCCAGCCAGAAACTAGAAACTGATGAGGTGACAAGTTGCGGAGTGTACACCTATCTGGGAGTGGAATTTGACAGACCTGCTAAAAATGGCAGAGAGATACTGAAGAGGATGACACATGCCAGGATAACAAAAGGATATCTGAACAGCGTACTGTGGTGTCATGATATCGAGGAAAGACGTAAATATAATATTTATGATTAAGAGCAGTTTGAAATATGGAGTGGGGGCGTGTAGAAAAACGACACAGAATGGAAGGAAACTTGAACAACTGAAATGGATGTGTTTCGGAGATCACTGGGTATATCAAGGACAGATGAATTCGAAACGACGACATAAGCCGGCGAATGGGAAGAGATAGTTTGATAATCACAGACATATATCGAAAACAGCTGATATGGTCTGGACATGTTAAAAGAATGGAGGAAAATCAACTGCTTATAAAAAAGTGGATTCCACCATATCGAAGAGGGCGTAATGAAAGCCATGAGTGCCAGAGACCTGAAAGAAGACCATAGACTATCGATAATAACTAGACCGAGTAGATATTATGATTTGTTTTGAAACCAGAATATTCAAAAACAGGATAAAAATTCGACAAAAAATTGCCAAGACGCAGATCGAATCGTATAGATCTTATTATGTCAAATTTCATGAATAAAATTTTTTCCTGAAATCTTAGTTGGAAAGTAAAATATCTGAAATTCTACGCAAATAGCTAATGCTGTGCTCTGGTGGTGTTAACCTGTTGAATGTGTCAAACTTCGAAATTATTTTCGAATTATTCGTTGTAGAAAGTGTTCTGTAGTCTGAATCCTCTGATATCAATACTCAAAAGTATCAGAAACCTTGTTTTCTTAATTTTTTCAAAATTACAATCGATTGGTCCAGGAAAACCACTTCACAAATGGATCTACCGATTTAGTGGGGCCCTTGGAGTACATTAGGCTGAAAAATTTTCTTTTAACTTTTTCGTTTCCTTTAATATTCATGAAGATACAGTCTATTAACAAACAAATGACAAAACGGCTTTTTCTTGCTCTTTCTTCACATGGTGAGAAACTAATAAGACCTGAATAAACAGGCTACGCGGGCTTTGGATTGGTCTAGCTCGAATTTTTTTTTCCTTGCGCGTAGAGCAAGAATAATAATTTGAAAATTAAATAAAAGTTTTTTTCGTCATTTATCCGAGGATTGCATAGCTGCCGGTACTCTGAAAAATGTTTAACCAATAAATTCAATCTTTAAAAGTTGAAGATTCTATTTCCCATACGACCGTTTTTTACTGAAGTTCAGCCTGTTGAAAAACACCATAAAATTTGGAAGCCTTTTCTGTTCCTTGAATTGTTGCGAGAAGTGTATATACAGGGTGTATCAAGTTCGACGGCCAATTAGGCGTTTCTGGAGAACTGAACCTATTTGAAATCTGAAAATTCGGATTATATTATTGTTTGACATAATCTACCGATCTAGAATATTCTTGGAGCCTGACCACTTTCTGCTTTCTGTTATACAAGGAGTGGAAAAAAAATTTAGAAAATTTTGTTTCTCCGAATTCGATAGAGTATGCAAATCTGAATACATTCGTACTCAAATCTTCGCATTCGTCGAGTTACTTTCCAAAATATTGAGAAAAAACTGTAGAAAAAAGGGAGATAAGTGTATTCGGTATTATGTTTGTTATTCCTAACCTAGACATCGTAAGTACAAACTGTTTTCACATTCTTGAAGAGAAGACTGTGGGAATATTGTACAATTTCAGAATTTTAAATAACCCGTCACAGGGTGTTCCAAATATAGGTTCAAAAATTGGGATCAAAATCGGCTCATAACTTTCGTTTTTCAAATTTTTTTATGATTGCGTTGGATTCTGCGAAGAAAAATGACGATAATGTGGTCAGGCTCCAAGAATATTTTAGATCGGTAGATAATGTCAAACAATGAAATAGTTCCAATTTCCAGATTTCAAATAGGTCCAGTTCTGCAGAAACGCCTAATAGGCCGTCGAACACCCTGTATATATACTTATCTTCATTACACTGAAAGGTTTTCAATTTCTGTGAGACTTAACTAGATTTTATATTTCTTCCAGCTTTGATGGGTTATTGAAGTAGATAATTGAATGAAAAGGATGAACTTTGAAGATTATTCAATAACAGACATAGATAATTGATACTGTGAGTGCAATTCAACAACGACTGTATTAATAGTTTCAGGCTTTCACGACCGGATATATTGACATTAAGAGAGTCTTCCGGGCTTATTGGCCGTGGTCTATTAGGAATTATTTCACCTAACGTTTCGATGCGGTAGGCATCTTCAGAGGATTCTTGGTCTTAGATTGTAACTCGACCGCTGAATTTCCGAAAGTGATGCTGGATTCGATCCGTTGCCCCCACTTATACCATGATCATTGGCGGGAGAAGATAGTGGGTTTACGCGCGCGATGTTGATTGGTCCATCGCTTCCACTTCGTATTGGCTTGATTTTGGTCTTTTCCAACGTCTTGGTTACTAGAAAGCCTAATGGAAAGCTAGGACACAGGGTTTATAGAAAACCAACTCACACAGACAGGTATCTACACAAGCAGTCCAATCATCATCCTCAACAGAAACGAGGAGTTATAAAAACACTAGTAGATAGAGCCCGACGATTGTGCGAGCCGGAATTTCTGGAGGATGAACTTGAACATCTACAGCATGCATTCGTCGCTAACGGATATAATGCTAAGGAAATTCAGAGGGCAATAAGACCAAGACTCTCCACACGTGATGATAACACATCACAACTCACCCCCAATGGAAGAGCCATCTTACCATATATCCCCAAGGTCACCGATAGAATTGGTAGAATACTAAAGGGCCACAATATAGAGACTGTCTATAAGCCAACTCAAAAACTTGGCCAAATGATCAGAACTACCAAAGACAAAGTCGACCCACTCTCCGAACCCGGTATTTACAGGATACCTTGTGACTGCGGCAAAGTCTACATTGGTACAACGAAGCGAAGTATCAATACGAGAATTAAGGAGCATGAACGATGCTGTCGACTCAGTCAGACAGAAAGATCCGCACTAGCGGAACATGCTCTGACAGATGGACACAATATTGTTTTCTCAAAGGCAGAAGCTATTTCAAACATCAAAAGTTTCTATCCTAGGATAAACATGGAAGCCATTGAGATATATAAACTTAAGAACAATATGAATAGAAGAGAAGAAACTCCTTTGGTACATAGCGCATGGTTGCCGGTGTTGGAAAAGACCAAAATCAAGCCAATACGAAGTGGAAGCGATGGACCAATCAACATCGCGCGCGTAAACCCACTACCTTCTCCCGCCAATGATCAGGGTATAAGTGGGGGCAACGGATCGAATCCAGCATCACTTTCGGAAATTCAGCGGTCGAGTTACAATCTAAGACCAAGAATCCTCTGAAGATGCCTACCGCAGTTGTGGGCGAAACGTTAGGTGAAATAATTTCTAATAGACCACGGCCAATAAGCCCGGAAGACTCTCTTAATGTCAACGACTGTATTGAAACACTGTACGTCAACCATTGTTGTTGAATTGTTAATTTCAAACTATATCATGATTCGAATTTCGTTCCGAATGAAATTCAAATAATATGTATATTCTCAACTATGTTTCGAACCTTTTTGTTTCAAATTATGAGTTAATGAATTAACTGAATGAAATGCAATAACTACTGCGAAAATCTTTCCACAAGCAACGACGTCATTAAAATTAATACACCTTGGGATCAAATCTGCCGAGTTTTTCCCCAGTGCAGTGAGGTTAATATGGAGCTTCAATCATCAATCCGGTCGAATTCATTTGGGAATTCGAGTTTGATACACAACGACACGTGACGGGATTAAGCCATTAGGATAGGTGAAAATTGGAACGAATCGTATCAGACCCCACTGCAGGAGGCCAGATATCGCTTTATACTGCTTCCGTGATTGCTGGATGGGAGATTAATTATTTTCGATCAATCGTGGCTTGATCACAATTTTCAGTTCATATTCCCCGACGATGTTTCACCCAATAATATCACAGCAAAATTGTTCTATGTTTGATTTAATCTATGAGGGGATTGATGAGTGGGTATATGAGCTTTCCATATAATTGTTAATGTCTGAAAGCTTGTGGTAAACGCAAACATGATACCCCAAAAGTTCCCAAGAATCTGGTAACCGCGTACTTTCAAGATTAATCCATTTGGCACCGGCAAATGGTTTTGATGAATCCGAATAACTAGACGCCCACTGGAGGACCAATATCACCTTAAGTAGCGGAATAAGGAAATCATTAATATCTTGATATACCTATATATATATATATATATATTCTTATGAAAAAGAGAGCTAAAATAATACAATAAATGTTGAAACAAAAAGTACCTAAGCTGAGGTAAAAAAAGAAAGGGGTATCATTACATTCTTTGTATGATACTATAGAATCATACGATACTATACAGCCAGGGGAAAAAACCTCAGCCGAAAAAACCTGCCTCCCCGTAAACAAAATAA
Organism: Hippodamia convergens; assembly: GCA_038502775.1. Classification (NCBI taxonomy): domain Eukaryota; kingdom Metazoa; phylum Arthropoda; class Insecta; order Coleoptera; family Coccinellidae; genus Hippodamia; species Hippodamia convergens. The sequence goes on from CM076610.1 coordinate 52,624,406, forward strand.
CATAAAATATCAGGAAAATCTTGAAAGACATCAGTGTGATCATCTTCATGATATCCGTCGATGGTCTCGGATACAGAGATTCTTCCCAAAACGACTCGTAATTCTTAATCTGAAATGAAAAAAGGCAAAAGCAGAAAAGAAACCGATTATTCAGAATAAATCGAAGGCATTTCGGAAATGCATTTGCTACTTTAAAAAACATCAACATTAAGATTTCTTGGCCAAATAATGTTCGGAGATTTATAAATATTTATGACAGAAATGTCACAAAATTTTAAAGAAATAAAAAAAAACTCCATCAATTTCCCCTTTCCGTTTCTGTTGAAAGTTACGTACCTGATAATTTTTCAACATAACAAGCTGAACAATTAATACATAACCTTTCAACTGTCCTCTTTCACGACGATTCTGTTGCCGGGTGGGTTTCTTGCAGAAGAATCTCTTTGATACTATGTTCATCAGCTAATTTGGAGACGTAATCACACTTGTCTTTCGAAATTCCTTCGATATTCAAATTCAAAATCCACAAATTGTTGCTCTCTGGTCGTGAGGGTTTTTTCAAACCAGATACGACCTTCCAGGTGATGATTTTCCGGCTCTTCAGATGTTTGAAGACCGCTACGGGACCCCAATGAAAGGCAATCATCTCCCATAGATAAACCAAACATGTTATAACACAAGAAAACAGAATATTTTTCAGGAACAAAAACTAAGACATATTACGAGAATTGTCATTATGACAATGTGATATACCTACATCTGTACGATGGAAGGGTGATTTTTGTTCGATATTTGTTGGTATTTTTTTTATTTCTGAGTTAGTTCTTATATCAGCCTTCTTCATTGAAAATGTTGTTCACGAATTCATTACATTCAAGGATTCTGAATACGGATTGATTTTATCTTTATGAGTCAAATAACTGTTAAAATAGGCAAAAATTGTCTGTAAAACCTCATTTTGTGTTAGCAATTACTCTTCAAGAAACGATGGAAAGATGGAAGATGATTCAACCTTCCTAATTCCCTAATGAACCGAAGAAATTTTGATTTGTCCGATTCAATCGATTCCATTCTTTAATGTATGGAAAACTATATTATGGCTACTCAACCATATCAGAAAAAATCAATCGGACTTTCATGGCACATCCCAAATTGAGAATGGAAAGAAACCTGGGCTCAGAGACGAACGGATAACTTCGCAATGTGCTTACATATAATATTTTTGTTTTCATCGACTGAAATGTATTCTGGAAGAATTATTCATTTTTGCCTGGCTCATTAGCACTATCTGGTACAAACCCAATTAAAAAAATAATGAAGGTCACTGCATGAAACCGGCCGTCCAAAATCGGCAAATCGGTGTTTGTGTGTATGAAATGAACGTGAGGTGAGATGACGACTACTAAAAATACACAGCCACATCATTTAACTGTAGATCAAGTATGAAAATTCATGAATATAGTTTGGAATGCTTCAACATAAAATTATCCTAGCTTCCATTCAATAAATTGAGAAGACTTCATTGAAAATAAATTGGAATTCTTCCTCTATTTCTTCATTGTAATGTTTTCATTGAAGTAATAAAAGTAGTGCAGTAATGAAACTCATTACAGCATTGGTTTCAGTTATTTTATTTATTTAATCCCCCAATTTACAAATCAGCTCAAATTCCATGATCTGTCAATTTTCGTATATCACACTAACTACAAAAGTCACTTATCTGAATTTTTAAGTGAATTTCGAGAGCATTTTACGAAACTTTACTGAAATAGAGAGAGGATCGTCTAATTCTTGTTGCAGAAGGCAATTTCAACTCACTCCTTCGTCGCCACATTCGAATTGGATCAGAATCTCATTGTTTTATAATATACTATGAGTTCCAAAAACAAAAGAAGTTGTAATATTTCTGTTTGTGGATTCAAAAGTTTCACAAAAAAGTTCGCGAAAACCGCATGACTCTATTTTCAATAATAGCTGAGATATAATGCAGTCGCAACCAATTCAGTACACAGTGTTGTACGCTTGAAACGACAGTACTATATGATGAAGACGTTAATGAAAACATATCAGATGATGAAGATAATAATAAAACGACGAACACATATATAAAATTCAGCCTTACAGAAAAAAGTTCAGTTTTGTTCGTATTTTACACCCTTTTCGAGTCGTGTGGCAGGAACTTCGTATGAAACTTTCAACCTTACAGCGACAAGTTTTTTTAAAATTTTTTTCACACTTTCAAAGATATAAAGGTTGATGATGTGCAGGAGTGAGGGGTGCCAGATCATGGTTTTCGGCCTCAGTATGCTAGGAACTATCGCTATAAAAATTTCTTGCCTCACAGACAAACACTTACTCAAAAGTTTCACTAGCTCTCGTACTATTATGAAATACTCGCGGAATTCAAATAAAAATTAAGATAAGTGACTTTCGTATTGTATCTTAGAATTAATGAATGACAATTCTCGTAATATGTCTTTAGTTTTTGATCCTGAAAAATATTCTGTTTTCTTGTGTTATAACATGTTTGGTTTATCTATGGGAGACGATTGCCTTTCATTGGGGTCCCGTAGCGGTCTTCAAACATCTGAAGTGCCGAAAAATCATCACCTGGAAGGTCGTATCTGGTTTGAAATAACCCTCACGACCAGAGAAAAACAATTTGTGGATTTTGAATTTGAATATCGAAGGAATTTCGAAAGGAAAGTGTGATTACGTCTCCAAATTAGCTGATGAACATGGTATCAAAGAGATTCTTATGCAAGAAACCCACACGGCAACAGAAAAAAAAATCCTCGTGAAAGAGGACAGTTGAAAGGTTATGTATTAATTGATTTTTTACAAGTTTAGCTTGTTATGTTGAAAAATTATCAGTTTCGTAACATTCAACAGATTCGGAAAGGAGAAATTGATGGAGTTTTTTTTTTTTTTTCATTTCTTTCAAATTTTGTGACATTTCTGTCATAAATATTTATAAACCTCCGAACATTATTTGGCCAAGAAATCTTAATGTTGATGTTTTTTAAAGTAGCAAATGCATTTCCAAAATGCATTCGATTTATTCTGAATGATCGGTTTCTTTTCTGCTTTTGTCTTTTTTCATTTCAGATTAAGAATTACGAGCCGTTTTGGGAAGAATCTGTGCATCCGAGCCCATCGACGGATAACATGAAGATGATCACACTGATGTCTTTAAAGATTTTCCTGATATTTGATATTTTATGTTATTTTGTTTACGGGGAGGCAGGTTTTTTCGGCTGAGGTTTTTTCCCCTGGCTGTATAGTATCGTATGATAGTAGTGTTGATAGTATCGTATGATTCTATAGTATCATACAAAGAATGTTATGATACCCCGTTCTTTTTTTACCTCAGCTTAGGTACTTTTTGTTTCAACATTTAATGTATTATTTTAGCTCTCCTTTTCATAAGAATTTATATACATATATCTTAGCAGTTGTTGTTACTCGCGAAGTTTGACAGATAACGGAATTTCAATTGATTCAATTTGAAAATTGATAGGATCGAAGGGCAGTACCGACAACCACAAAAGAAATATAACAGAAAACAATAAACTCATAACGGTACTGAATTAGAGAACAGTATATTCTAATACAAGTTGCAGAATGAGCTCCTTCTCCAACACGAATGCGAAATTCGAAAACGAGTGACGAAAGAGCGAAAAGAATCCATTCTGTGAGGTTTCAAGTATATGTCCAAATAGTTTATATTCTGTTGAGAACAATTTGCTCGAAACTTCTCGAAAATACACTTGGGATGTAAATTGGTCTGTAGTTCGATATATCATGAGCAGATTCATTTTTATGGAGCGATTAATACCTATATGACAAAATGTGAAGCAATATCAACATTTATCAAGGAACGAGAAGAAATATGAAATAGACTCAACACCACTACATCTTATGGTTCCCAATAAGAAAAAATAATAAACAAATGTCGTACTAACATCTTCAGATCCAGTGAACAAAACATTTTCAACCCAGCTCAATAGGTCCAACACCTCTGTTTCCTAATCCAGTCAGTGTATTCAATAAACTCTACACAGTTTTGTTTTTATTATCAAAACTTTGGATTATATCTCAGCCTAGTATCATTAATTAGTGTGAAACAAATTTATTTTGGCGCGGCAGTTTGACTAGCGACGGAGTTGAGAAACATTTACATGGTTATTTTCAAGTGAGAAATGGATTTATTGGGGAATAAAAGGTTTCCTATCGCAGCTGTCTCTTTTCTGACTTCTGTCAAATATGAAGGTGCAGACAAAGATTATAGAGTTAGAAAGATAGGGAACGCCCTTACATCTGTGGTACTAAAATCCGACTACGATTCTTGGCTAGTTTCTTACTTTTGACACATAGATGGCGCTGAAAATATAACTCAGTACAGAAAACTATTTTAATAGGCGCGAAATTCGAATTATACTTTTCATAAATTTTCATTAAAATGAGTATTCTTTGTCGAGCTTTTAGAGAAATATCCTGATCGACAAAACAAAAGCAGAGCTCCGTTTTTTGATCAGGATTATATTTTCCATCTGCACATTGTTTTGAATCAAATGAAATACGTTTTGGATTCTTTATATTTTTATTTGAAATGATTGTGTAAAATCAATTACAATACAATAATTATGAAATTGAGAATATTTAAAAAATTTGTTCACATATTAGAGAATTATTATAACAATTTCAAGAACTTATTCATACAGTGAACTCTCGATAAATCGAACATCGATAAATCAAACAGTTGTTCTGGACCCGATTCATACATATCTTACCAGTGTATTTTAACCTCAATGAGTCTAGAGGGTCTAGTAGATGAGTCGAACTGCTGGAAGGGTCGTCAAGAGAGACCACCACCTCTATAAGTCGTTCTTCTGACCACCATTGCCTCTATGTGTGGAACTTTTTGATCTAATGAATGAGACCGAGGAAAAATCGATTCGCAAACAAATTATCCAGAACAATATACTTTTGCCCCGAAACCTCTATCCATTTGACAACACTGAAAATAAAAAGCAACGAACAAGACAGTAACATGATACGAGTTTCAGAACTTACATTTCCATTCTCATTGGTGATGAAAAGAATGCACATTCGAGATTGTTTTTTCTATTATTTCTGCAATTAATCACCATGCATTTCGAATGTCGGCCAGTTTCTAACACAAAATTTATAACAGAAAAACACACAAACCAAGATTATGGAGTGAGCTAGGTGCTACTCTTGTAGATTTCGAGTTATTCCAGTGGAAAATACGCGAGAAAATACATCATCATTCAGCAAAAATATTTATTCAAGTATTTCTTTCAAAATTGACAACAGCCTACTAATAATCTCTATATAATCTATGCCAAATGGACCCTAATTAAATATTTTAACCATAACCCGATTACTTTTGAAAAACAGATGTCGCTGACATCACTGTAGTCGCTTCATACTCTATAATCTTTGGGTGCAGATATGTAAGTTATTTGAAACGAATATCTGAAAAGTGCGTTGAAACGCATATCTGAAAAGTTTGTTGAAACGCCAATATAACTTCGCTCAGAAGATATAAAAAATTAAAATCAGAGACGCAATTCATACTTCGTTCTGCCTTTTTTGCTTTTTTCTCTCGTATACCATCATCAGAGATAGAAATTCGTCACATATTTCAGAATGAATCAACAATATCTCTCATCCCTGGATAAGAATTCCTTTTTCTGCTCTTTTCCAAATCAATATTATTTCTTTTGCTCACTACAAATCCATCGAATTAAGTTTCTGGTTTTAACCTTCCCAGGAGAATATGGTCCCTTCCTAATCGAACAAAAACAGGTCATGGTCGTATCAATAGCATGCTATTCAAGTGGAATTCAGTTGACAGAGTCCATATTGTGAATGTGTGAATCAGAGGAAACAGTTGAACACCTATTCATTAATTGTTCGATTTATAAATTTCAAGATGGCATTAGAGCCATACACAATGTATCAAATCCATTTTTGCAATGGGTTGAAAATTTTAGATCAATTTGATGAAGTTCTTGCTGTTCTGTCTTTTTTATTTTCAAGTTGGAGTTTATGTTTGGAAATTCATCCTCTGAAGAGCCGTTCCGATAATCGTGATTTCCTTCAACATGAAATATCCAGATACAACAATTTTATTTAATTTTTTTTACGAGGAGACAGGTTTTTTCGGCTGAAGTTTTTTTCCCCTGGCTCTACAGTATCGTATGATACTTGTGATGATGTGATACTATAGTATCATACGAAGAATGTTAAGGTACCCCATTCCTTTTTTGATTCAGCTTGGGTACTTTTTGTTTCAACATTTATTGTATTATTTTAGTCCTCCAATTCATAAGAATATATTATATACTGCAAAAATAATCATGAAGACTTTCGCATTCGCCATTTTGTACATTGAATGATATTTTATCAGACACTATCTCAAATCCGCGGCTCCACTCGCCCTATATTTCAACTCGAAACGGTACTAATAGGTCCATAACTCCACATTCATGACCTTGTACCGAAGGAAGGGCAATCACTTGAGTACGTGACGAGGCGACATCGCGTAGATTCAATTATTTCTGTGACTTTATTTTTCTATATCACATGTAACCAGCGTAGGCAGTGAAAGCCTGAACAAAACCGTTTTCAATAACGAGTTTTTCATGAAAAATCTTTATGTTTTCTCATTTCCTTGTGATATAGACAAAAAACTCTGCCGAAACAAATTCTGTACAATATAGTGAAAGTTTTATCAAGATTGGTCATCTGGTTCCTGAGTCCATAGCAGACAAACAAACTCACAATCATATGGTCTACCTCATTTATGATATCCGTATACAGGGTTTTCCATCAGGAGTACCCATTAGAAGTTTTTGGAGGTATAATTATTCTATCAATTCAATGATTCTTCTCAAAAAACAGTGAAAAACTTGAAAACGGCTTTGGGTAATGTTACATAAAATGAGTATGGCATTCGAATATCTATTCAATAAAGTCATCAAATGAAGAGTGTTTCGTTCGAAATCAGAAAATTTATAAAGTGTCCGGTGAAAGCGGAAGTCATTGTTATTCAAAAATGAATCATAAATGAAGGTCTTGGTTCTAGAACTTTCCGATGACACGATAGTATATTCTAAAACAAGTTGCAGAATGAGCTCCTATTCCACCACGAATGCGAAATTCGAAAGCATGAGTGTTGGAATTGCCTTCTGCAACGAGTTTTAGACGATATTTTCTCTATTTCAGTGAAGGATCGTGGAGAACTCTCGAAATTCAAATAAAAATTCAGATTAGTGACTTTTGTATTGTATCTTGGCAGTTGATGTCAGTAACGAAATTTGACAGATTGCTGATTTTGAATTGATTTGATTCGAAAATTAAGTGGATCGGAGGTCAGTACTGACAACCACAAAACGAAAAATATAACTGAAAACAATGCTGTAATGAGTTTCATTACAGCACTACTTTTAGAACTGTAATGAACTCATAACAATACTGAAATAGAGAAAATTATATTTGGCCACGGCTATTCTCATGAAATGATTCAAATTCCAATAATATAATACAACATTTTTCCACTGATAATTTACACAACAAGTTCCAGAGTTTTCAGTATGAGTATTCGTGAACTTCAAGCGGCCTTCATATCACCACCTCAGAAAATCCAGGAATGCATTGTTTGAAAGTAGATTCCAACCCGTATGACACTTCTCCAGTCAACATCAACAAAGGAAATGAACAAAGGAGATTCATAAGAGAGTATGGTGAAAATAATGAATCCCTCGCTAGTTGTGTTCGAGTGGCTCATACAGAAAGGGGACTATCTCTCAAATGAAAACTTTAAAAGCGGATCCTCCTAGAAATAATGAGATGCGCTTTCAACTTCAGTACAACAGTCCTATTCTTATAAAAAGCTTCGGTCAGTACAAGGAGATTCGGGAAAGCAACCGAGGCATCAGAGTGGAAAGGGATTTTCAATCTCAGAACTTCAATTGGGATTATTCTGCTGAAGGAAAAATAACATGTAAGTATAAAGGTTCAGACATTTCTAGGAACAGAAAATATCTGTGCATAATGATGTCTTCAATGCCGTGCTTTCTTTCATCTTTGGGATCATTAATAGGATCGATAGAGTCTTGATATTCATATTGCTTTCGGAAACTATAACCTTCCATTATTATATAGGTTGTCTCATAGAAAAGGAGTTACTCCCGATATTTGTCATGTTAGAATGAACATTATTCAAAGAGTAATACTCACATTTCGGAACAATCCGAAAGTACATAGATCGTTCCAGGTAAATGGAGGTATCTTCTTTAGATTTTTAAAATTTTTTTTTCTGGCAGTATCATTTTATGATGTCGAAAAAGGAAAAACTGAAGATTTGACATTCTTTCAGGTGATTTTCATATCAATCAGTTCTAAAACTATAATCGTTGCAGGGTCACCAACAACTTCGATCACAATCATCACGACTAAAACTTTGTGAGTGTTATAATTCAACTGATAATATTTTTTTATACGACCGTGCGTTTTCACTCAATTTCCCGTACTAATTTCAGTTTAGAAATTGTCACTTTTCCGTACTTGTGCGCGAAAGTATTAGCAGGGGTTTTTTCCGCACACTTTCTCGAAGAATAAACTGAATTATGATATGTCTCGATGAAAGGAGTACTATGGTAACGACATGAATAATTCATGTGTATTATGGATTTTCAAGGAATGCTTTGTATGTTTGAATAAAATATATATTTTCAATGTGGGGTCGTAGAAAAAATAATGTTCCTATCTTGTGTAGAAAGTATTACTCGATTGTTTTCCCGAACTCCGCTCCGCGTCATTCGGGCAACAGCAATCTCGTACGGAAAAGTAAAACTTTCAGCACTTGATAGGAAAACAACTATTTTTCTTAAAGATTTGAATATAAATTTTTTGTAAACAAATGGCTCTCCTGAAAATAACTCATGCATTCAAGTGAATGCTAAGGTCAGCATATTTCATCAAACACTCCTACAAGGGTATTCTTTGACATAAATGTAACCCTGAGATAAAACTAATTTTTGATCCTCGATATCGACTTATGAAAATGAATGGAGGTTTTCATATTCTTCCAGTATGAACTGAACCCTTTCAGCATAAAATGTAGAAAAACGGGGCTTCATCAATATTTTTCGATTAATTTGAATCAGTTTTATTACATTATTTCGGGCTAACTGTATTTTTCGTTGTTGTTTTTTCTTCACCCCGAAACCAACCTCTATCTGTGCCTATGAAATAAAAAATGAATATTTAATTTGAATATTTCATTCATTCTTGTGCATATGTTACCTTTATTATATATTTTCATTTGGTTGTGATCTGTAGCTGCTCCAAATGAAACTGTAGCACAGTACCTCCCAGCTTATAGAAGTTATTCGTGTAGGTGCGAATGTTCGTGATTGTTCTCTTAAATCAATCCTGTTTTCTACTTGATGGGGCAAGAGAAAGATACGAATTTACGGTAGATTGTATTAACATCTTCGTCTGAATTCGTATCTGCTCTAACTTTTTTTTTACAACCACTCCCTTCATTTCTAAGATAACTTATCCAATTAGAAACTATTTCAAGGAAAATTTGAAGGACCACAAACCACAGTGATCACATCAAACTAAACGATTGAAGGGCGCAAGAACGACGATACTAACGCTATCAACCTAACTTCAGGTTAGGCAGAACCTTTTTCTTCCCTTGAATATATCGCTTTCAGCAATCACGAAAAAAATGTCTCTTTCTGATAAAGATATCATGCCTTGCGTTGTACCTAGAATAATTCTAAAAACATAAATTTCTGTGTTTTTTATAAGCACCATCGAAAAGGGTTGTAAACCACCCCTTAAAAGCATATTTTGGAATAAGGTAGAATTTGTATTTGTGCTTTTTCACCTGCTGTAAAAATCTCAATTGATGGAATGCATTCCATAATAGAAGAATTCATAACAGATATCTTCACTGACTGGACGACACCTAGATAAGTTTCAAATATTTGAGAATACCCAGCATGACCTCAGGTCTGGCAGCTCGATTTCATCTAAGAAAATCTTGGTCGGTAATTGTGTCGGAGGCATATTTTTCCTATATCAGATGTTTGACAGCCTTTCCCATAAATTCAAACTGAACAAGTGCTCTCATTTTCGCTTTAAGATAGTGATCTAGGTCTGAATTTTCAGTTATCTGAATAGTTAGTCCAAGAGCTAGTGAACCTTTTGAGTAGAAATTTTTATAGCGATAGTTCCTAGCATACTGAGGACGGAAATCATCGCCTGGCACCCCTCACTCCTGCACGTCATCAAGATCTATATATTTGAAAGTGTTAAAAAAATAAAAATAATAAACTTGTTCCTGTAAGCTTGAAACTTTCATACGATTTTGTTCGTTCATTGTGAAGTTAAAAAAAAATTGACAGGGTGTAAAATATGAACAAAAATGAACTTTTTTCTGTAAGGCTGAAATTTATATATGTGTTCGTCTGAGGGAATGAAAAAATGAGTTTTATTATTAATCTTCATCATCATCTGATATGTTATCATTAATTTCTTCATCATATAGTACAATCGTTTCAAGCGTAGTACACCGTGTCTTAAATTGGTTGAGACTGCATTATATCTCAGCTATTATTGAAAATAGAGTCATGCGATTTTCGAGGCCCTGTGTAATTTTTTTCTGAAACTTTTAAATCCACAAACAGAAATATTTCATCTTCTTTTGTTCCTGGAATACAGTGCGAAAATGAAAATGTTCACTTTTTGAAGATTTTATTATTTCTCGGACCCTGTATGAGAAAGTAAGTATGAAAATGTTTATAATAATATTTTAACGTAGAAGTCAGTGGCGTAGCTTAAAATTTTTAACTAATAAATGTTTTTAAGATATAGCACAAACTTGAAATGTTTCAAATGGAACACCTCGTATGTTTTAACGTCTCAAAACTTCTCATTTTTTTTCTGAATACACCTTACCTTTAATAAATTTGAGCGTCAAACATCCGAAAAATGTATACAGTCGTCGCTCGATAATCCGGCGCTTGCCAATCCGGTACGCTCGGTAGTCACTTTGGGCACCCAGGTAACCCGCTCTATAATCTGGCGTTTTATACAGCTAAACGCCGGATCACCGAGAGTAGTTTTTTCCCGCTCGGCAGTCCGGACCTAACCTCGACAGTGATGTCATGTATTTGTTTTCTCTTGTTTCATAGCGTCCCTTGACAAAATAGCAATCTAATTTTGCGAAAGTTGGATAGTGGTGAAAATCATATAAAGTTAGCTCTTTTTTCCTGTACAAATTCGATAATCCAGCATTTCCGATAATCTGGCATCAAGCGCCAACTGTATTTCTGTTTGTTTTTTTTAAGTAAGACATGAATTCTTCCCTCGATTCTTCCACACATGCATCAAAAAACCATTTTTCAGTTGATATTTTGAAATTATTGTCAAAATAGGATAAAATAAATCTGTTTAGATCACATGGCTTTTTGAAAAAGTAATGATTAAATGCTTGTAAATATTGATTAAATGCGTGGGATATTTTTTTCAACTGAAATTGGTGTTCCATATGAAAAATTTCATTCCGTTCCAATTCAATCTCACAAACAATGCTTTGAAAAAATGTTTTGCTACGCCACTGACTTCTTCGTAAAAATATCATTATAAGAAGTTTTAATTTTTTTTCTTTCTTATGCAGGGCCCGAGAAATAATAACATCTTCAAAAAGGGAACATTTTCAATTTCGCACTGTATTCCAGAAACAAAAGAAGATGAAATATTTCTGTTTGTGGATTTAGAAGTTTTACAAAAAAGTGACACAGGGGTCTCGAAAACCGCATGACTCTATTTTCAATAATAGCTGAGATACAATGCAGTCTCAACCAATTTAAGACACAGTGTACTACGCTTGAAACGGTTGTACTATATGATGAAGAAATTAATGATAACATATCGGATGATGATGAAGATTAATAATAAAACTTATTTTTTCATTCCCTCAGACGAACACATATATAAATTTCAGCCTTACAGAAAAAAGTTCATTTTTGTTCGTATTTTACACCCTTTTCGAGTCGCCTGGCAGGTACTTGTGCTCGTCGAAATCGCCTGTCAATTTTTTTTTGAACTTCACAATGAACGAACAAAATCGTATGAAAGTTTCAAGCTTACAGGAACAAGTTTATTTTTTAAACTTTTTTAACACTTTCAAAGATATAGATCTTGATGACGTGCAGGGGTGAGGGGTGCCAGGCGATGATTTCCGTCCTCAGCATGTTAGGAACTATCGCTATAAAAATTTCTAGCCTTACAGGCAAATCGTTACTCAAAGGGTCCACTAGCTCTCGTACTAAGTAGAGCGACTTCCTTGAAAGCATCTAGTGTACCGCAGAGCTTAGTCCTTGGGAAGCTCCTGCTCTTGTTATTCATCAATGAGGAATGTTCACATTTTTCAATTTCTACATATTCCTATTCTCCGTAGAAAATGAAAATATTGTGTCCAAAAATTATTTGAATACTTCAAATAGCGCCCGAGATATCGAGTTATAAACATGAGTTCGATGGATCCGTGTGACGTCACTTTACATCCAACGACTTGCGAGGTTCAGTACGTAGCCGGGTCCAATATAAGGGACTTTCGTCTCACCGAGTGCGATTTGCGAATGTAGTATGACGTCACATCGCCGCGAGGAATTGAACATTCACGGGGTTGTAAAATCCGAACTACTCGGTCTTTTCGACTGAAACAAAAACTAGTGATTTCATATACATATAGGTTATACTGTGACGAAGTTTCGATCGATTTTGCATACCTGTGAACATTCCTCATTATCAGGTTATTGAAAAAAATCAGATAGTTTCATCGGCAGATTATCAGAATAATTTTGTTTGCAGATGACTCTTCCGTTGCTGTTCTTGTGAAAAATTTGGAGAAGTTGAAATAATTATGTAAACTCTTGTTAGGCAGCTTCATTGAGTGGTGCCGGTTAAATGCTATTATGCTGAATTTCAACAACACGAAGTGCATTCATTTCATCCCATCAAGTGTTGAACTCTCAAGATTTGTGATCCGTGCTCAAGACACCTGCATTCCATTAAATGATAGCATTATATTTTTGAGAGTTCATATGTACCGACATCTGAAATGGAACTCACATGGTGATACTGTGTGCAAAAAAACTCAATAGTTCGTGATTTGTTCGAACTAGTCATTTCCGAGAATTAAAAACACTCTCCCTGTGAAATACATCATAAGCAGCTATTACAGGTTAGTGTATTGACATTTGTGCTATAATATTCTGTTGTGGGAATTTTTCTCACAGGTTTATAGTTCATTCATAGTTCAGGAGAGAATACTGCATATGATATTAGGTTCTGCTCCGGGATCTTCTTGTAGACCTCTTTTTGTTTACGATGGTATTTTTAATTTGGACTTCATCGTTATTTTGAGATGTCACATATAGGTGAAGGAGAATGAGAATAATATCAAAAAACAGTTTTCACACACAAGAGGCAGGTGAATTATGTCCTTTCCTAAGCATGAAAACTTCTTAGTTTGAAATGACTTTCTTGTATCAGGTTATCAAGTAATTCAACATTCTCCTTCTTACTTAACAAGCCATAATTTTCAGTAGATTGCAAAAATACACTGTATGATTACTCGAAAAATTTTATGAATTTACTACCTATTTATGACTTGCCCTATGCATAAAAGCGTTATGTCTGAGAGCATCACTAAATTATATCGTAATCATTATCGCCTATCATTATTCAAATGCGTGAGTGAAATTCACAGACACTCATACATGGACGGGCCCAAGGGAGGGGGGGGATGGTGGGATCATCCCTTCCCCCCATCGCTTGTTGGCAATTTTTCGAAGCAGTTGGAAGATTTTCAAAGGAGTTGGAAAATTTTCAAAGCAGTTGGAAAAAATTTCAAGAGGACTGAAGTAATTTCAAAGCAGTTGACAAAATTTCAAAGCAGTTGGAAAAAATTTCAAAGCAGTTGGAAAAATTTCGAAGCAGTTAAAATACATAGGTAATTCCGAGAGAGTTATGAAATACGAGGGAATCTATAGTAGAAAAAGTTTGCAATCAGTGCTTGACAATATATGTATAACCGGCAATAAATGGTATTCAAAACAAAATTTTTACCAGTTGGGAGAGATGCGGCCTCAAGAAGCAGTTTCATTTTCTCAGAAAAAAAATTTTTTAAAAATTAAGCAATGCCGACAAATTCTCAGAATAAGGTTCTGTGAATTCGAAATCTTAATATTCACATGATTTCATGATCTGAACTATTTAGGTACTATGGTTCTCTGACGCACTGTTTTCTGATGAACGGGGTGTGACATTGAGAAAAGTTTTTGAAAATTATTTTCGGCACCGTACAAGGTGATTCATTTATCTTGGTAACCCCAATTTTCTCGAAAACGCCCGAATATTTTTTCATTCTGTGAATGGCATTTTGAACAAGTCAATGTCGACTTGAGATGCGCATAAAAATCTGCGGAATAAATAAAGACGCCAGGCGTCGCGGCGCTATCAAAAATTTTTTCTCCAGGGACATACAATTTTTATCATGTCATGCGAAAGATAATTTCATTTTGAATTTTTTTTTCGAATACAATTTTTGTCTATTTCTTACCGTCAGCGATCTGCAGCGTGTTTTATGTTGATTCTATTCCATTTATTTTTTTTTTTTCTGTATTGTGGCAGTATGCCCTGATTTGGAGACATAGATATGATTTTATGCCTTGAATTCAAGGAGGCAAGTTTTCTAAACAATTTTCCTCTTCAAATAAGATCAAATATGTGGATACAGCAAGATGGGGCTCCATGTCACAACGTTGCCATTGTGAAGAGATATTGAGATTGAGAATTCGAAAATGAATGGATACTTATATTTTGTTCAGAGTGACTTATGATGAAATAGGGAGATGATATAACTTGTGTATGGATCATAATGGCTAAATGACCTAAATTTGATTATGTTCCGTAAAATGACGGAGGCTCTGTAACTATTTTTCTATTATTTTATTCATTAAATACTACATCTTATAATAAGAAACATTTTTTTTAATAACAAACAAAAAATTTCGAATCATATATTCTTTATACCATACATTTATTTCATTACTTTGGTCAAAATATAAGGGTCCACTTGGGCCCATGAGTTTCTTGTCCTCATTTTCAAATAGTCCAAGTTATTAGAATCAGTTTGGTATACCATATATTCAAGGGGATCCCTCAGAAAGTAATCCATGAGCGTTAGGTCTGGCGATATCTGATGGGTCCATTGGTTTCAATCCATTTTTTTTCCGAATTCTTGATCTAAATATCTCTTGAGAATGGCAGCGTGGTGGCATGAAGCCCCATCTTGCTGTAGCCACATATTTCATCTTATTTGAAGGAGCACTTTGACCAGAAAACTAGCCTTCTTGAATTCAAATCACAAAATCACATCTATGTCTCTAAATAAAGGCATACTACCACAATACAGAAAAAAATAAATGAAATAGAATCAATATAAAACACGCTGCAGATCGCTATAGGTTAAAAATCGATAAAAATTGTATTCGAAAAAAAATGCGGAATGAAATTATCTTTCGAATGACATGATAAAAAAGGTATGTCCCTGGAGAAAAAATTTTTGATAGCGCCGCGACGCCTGGCATCTTTATTTATTCCGCAGATTTTTATGCGCATCTCAAGTCGATATTAACTTGTTCAAAACGCCATTCACATAATGAAAAAATATTCGGACGTTTTCGAGAAAATTGGGGTTACCAAGATAAGTGAATCACCCTGTACACATTTTTTTTTGTGTTTTAGACGGTACGCCATAAAACACAATATCTGAATTTTGTTGCATAAACGAAGAATTGTTTGACTTTCCTAGATGAGTTTGCATTTTGAAAGTAATTAAAGAATTTCGTAACTTTCCTACATGAAATTGCATTTTATTTTTCGCAAGAGACCATTCTTACTGTTTATTATGTTTAAAATCATTGGCGTACCAATTTTTCCACCGAACTTGTTTGGGCAGAAATCTGTACGGACGCCAGTAGTGAAAATTAAACATAGTTTCGTATCTAAAAAAATTTATCTTAATGCGCACTCATAACGTGCCGAAACGCAGGAAGAGATCGTGCACGGTGTAGAATAAAATTTCATAACATTTTTTTTTTAAATTTCAACACCCTGTATCTCAGAAACAGTGCGACAAAGACCCATAGTTCATTGGAACTCTATAACATAAAAACATCTGAATGAAGATCCCCAATTTACGGAACCCTATTCTCAAACAGCCTGTATATTTACGTACATCTTTCGTTCTGTGTTTAATTTCATATATATTTTTCTATATTATTGGAGTTCTCAATATGTTATAACACCAGACAATTTTTTTGCAGCATTTTCAAATACATATGGGAATGGGAAGAGAAAATCAATGATCAGGCTTTGAATTGAAGGAAAATAATTCAAGTTGTCGAAATCCAACTTCGAATTTTTGAGACTCAATATCTCCATGAAAAGAAGACGTATCAAGATCTAAAATGCGAAACTTAAAACCTTATGAACGAAGTATCAGAACATTCTTCAAATTTTTTTTTTTCATTTTGTTTTTGTTGGTCTTTAAGATATGACTCAAAATAACTACAAAATTGAAAAGTAATAATCCAACAATAAGAAACCCAGGGCTACAATTTCTTCGTTTGCTTTTTATTCTAGGACCGTTCCTCCTGAAGTTAGGGTCTATTGAAAATTGCTTGAAAAATTTCGCTTTCATTTTGATCGTTCGATTCATCAGATAGATAAATTTATAAGTAGATTAATATTTTTGAAACTATCAATTTTCATATCTAACCTGACAGAGCCGGAACTAGGATTCTAGTGCCTGTGGCAAACTTTCAAAATGCGCCATTGAAGAAATTCATTTTTCAATAAATACATGTTTTTCATAATTGACATTTGTTGATTATATTCTGAAGAACTTTTTTATTCACAATAATCCCCATATTTCTTAAAAGTAAATGGACAAAAACTCAATCAACAAAATGAATAGAAAACGATAAAAGAAATTGTTATTTTTTCCCAAAATAATATATACTGTTATATATAAACACTAAAGAAAGTATTAAAACATGAAGACAACAATAAATAAATGAGTGAACGACAAAGGCGGATATAGCTTTTTTCGTGGGGGGCGGAGGTGTAATAACCATTGAGAACGAATAACTAGAGGCTTCCAGTTTTTTGAGCTTGAAAGGCATTTGCTTACCACATATTTAGGAAGTTTTCATTGCTAATACACTTCGCGAAACAATTAAAGGAATAGAAAAATAATCAATTTTTTTTTTCAAAAGGCTGTATCTCAGTGAAAATTGGTCATATAGAAAATAAAAAAAATGAAGCTTCAAGACTCTAGTTTCTGAAATTATTGGTTAACAATTTTTCAGACGCTAGAGTACCGGTGGCCATGCAATCATCGGATAAAGCACGAAGAAAAAATTTTGAACATTTTTCGAATTTTTATTTTTTTGCTCTACGCTCACGGAAAATTTCTTCTGGCTAGACTGATGCAAATGTCACATAACCTGTTCATTCAGCTCTAATTTGCTATTTACGACTTTCGAGATATTCAGTTTTGAATGCAAAAGAATCCTTTTTCACACAACTGCCGATATCTCCGGAAATACTGGTGGCCTAGCGAACTGGAAGGTGATTTGACTTCTACAGAAAATTATCTACAAAAATCTGTTTTGTTCAATTTAAAATAAATTTTTTTTCACCTGGCACATAAACGTGAAAAACGAGCACAAAAATGTCATTTTGCCAGTTTTTGGTTGATGGACTGTAACAACTTCAATATTGGGGGAAAAGCATAGGTTATAAATAAATTTGGCAGCCTGATGTTCCCCAGAGTCCCCCCTAAATTGGTAGATGGATCGGTTGAGCGGTTTACTTGGACCGATTGATTGAACATTTGAAAAAATTAAGAGAACAAGGTTTTTTTGTCTTTAAACTTGAGCTAATCTTTTTAAATCGGTTTTTTACCGAATGAGTCGAAAGGTTTTCAAAAAAATTGTTTTTTAAAACGTGGTGCCAGAAAACAGAAAAATTCTGTCGCTCAGAATTTCGCTTAATGAGTTCCGTGGGCAAGTTAGGGGTATCAACTTTAAATTCATTTCATGATTTTTTCTGAGGAAAATGAAGTTTCAAATGTCTCCAGTGTCCATAGCTCCAGTGGAGCTGAGTCAGAAATGGTCTCTTGTTTTTTTTTAATTATAATTTCTTTTATTCTCATTTTATTTTTAGAACAAAAATTAACGAAATTCTTCGAATGTTAATTTTTTTTCCCCAATTTCGAAAATTTTTGAAAATTAAAAAAATATTTCTTTTTCATGATTTATTTAAAAAAAAAATTGTGTGAAAAGTGAAAAAATAATGTAATTATTGATTGAGTAGGAAAATTAGGTCAAGTTTAAGTAACAAAAACCTTGTTCCCTTAATTTTTTCAATACTTCAATCAATCAGTTCAAGAAAACTGCTGAACCGATCGATCTACCGATTCAGGGAGGAATTCGAGGAACATCAGGTTGTGATTTTTTTTCATAAACTAAGCTTTTCCGCCATTATTGACGAAGATACAGTCCATTGAACAAAAAATGGTGAAATGGCATTTTCACGTTTATGTGACAGGTGAAAAAATTACCCCCCCTCGTGAATCCGCCCCTGGTGAACTAATGGAATAACTAAAAAATAATTCTAACAACAGATATTCTAAAAAAGTAAATAAATAAATACTCTCATCAATAAAATAAATGAAAAAATGAATACTTAATAACAGAAATCATCAATATATTCTTTGGAAATAAATAAACTAAAACTTTTCTTGCTTGTTGATGTTTTCTTGCTTTTTCAGCGAAAACATCAATTATATCATCAGTTTTTATGTGCACCGAGTTGTGTTTCGCGCCATGTATAATTTTCTAGGATTTTGTTCCGTTTTGGTAGCGTTCGTTACATACGTGTTTCTCAACTTTGTGAACTGGTAAATACGCCACTCTGAAATATAGAGCTTGTAGTCAATCTTTATTCAAAATAGAATGTATCATATTTCACACTTTGCGCCCCTAGGTCGTTTGCGCCCGTGGCAAATGCCTCCTTCGCCACGCCCACGGTCCGGCTCTGTAACCTGAGAAGGGGAAGGATTTTATCCTTTCTTAACTCTTAAAATACCTACACTTCTTTGTTTTTCAAAATTTTTCATTTTCG
The DNA here is from genome assembly GCA_038502775.1 of Hippodamia convergens. Lineage (NCBI taxonomy): Eukaryota > Metazoa > Arthropoda > Insecta > Coleoptera > Coccinellidae > Hippodamia > Hippodamia convergens. Next base: position 52,643,717 of record CM076610.1, read on the forward strand.
AAGACAGACATTTTTTAAAATGTTGTGAGTTGGAATTCTCAAATATGTTGCAATATAATACGCGATATTTTTCCAGGTGCACCTGGACCTATGACCAAAAACCAATTCACATATTGTCATCTCCAAGGTTTTCCCTTTGTTGAGAAACTCACCACATACATATATTCAATCATTCAAGTTTGAAAAATTTCAATATCTTATTTTTATCCCGTCCATCAGTTCAGAACGGACTGGGAAACAGGAAAAAAATTCCAGATTTCTAATTAATCTTCACATTTCGAATATGAAGACAAAATGAAAATTGGTATTGGTCAATTCATGAAATTCCTTGGTGCTTTTTTTTTACAGGTATTATTGGTAAAGAATTTTGAGATTCACTGAAAAAGAGATTTGATGTATTTTGGAACAAAAATCGAATATGAAGTCTGAAATGTATCAAAAACAATATGTCTAGTGCCATATTTCGCTGATAGATTCAACATCTATCTGATTGAGGTAGAATAAGCAAGCTCATTTGGTTTCAATACTTAACGTATGCACCTCGTAGACAATTGGCATATGCGTCATGTTTATACAAATACAATGCAGTATAATCCAATCATATCATGGATTCAGAAAATCATTTCATTAGAATTTCGAAGCTGAATATTCAATTTAAGTTTGTAATAAACATGAGTCATTTTCTTCATCCTTATAAAATTGATAAATCTATTCGCTCCCTCGAATAGCGGCATAATATCAAAGTTTTATAACATGTCGTTTACTTTCATCTGGAGTCTGCATTTCAGTGATATGAAGAGTTCTATCGGCATCAACATAATCACGAACCGACCTAGATAACGAACGAAGACATCCTCAATATAAACATTGACTTGAAAATTACTCCGCTTTTGTGTAATAAATAACAAATTTACTTCTCCAGAATATATCAAAACCTTTCCATCAGTATTATCCATTCCAACAACGACCACAAAAATGTCCACATAAGATATTCCAGGAATACCAGAATCTAACGGACCTCCATTCGAATTCAAATTTTCCCTCTTAATTGATGAGCCCTCTATAGGATCAACACTAGAGATAGCGACGATATGCATAGGGCAAGACGGTCAGTCGCCATTTCGTGTTCACTTTTATCCAAATCGTACCATCTAGTGAGTGTGAGTTGTGTGTTCAACAAGTTTTAAGTTATTAACTGATTATTAACGATTTTAATATCAACGAAAATGTTCAAAATCAACATGGATCATAAGTTAGCAAAAGAAGAGATCGATAAATTGGATCGAAGATTGTCGGTTATGTGTACGAAGTTGGGATTTCACTGCACGCAAATGAACGGACAGCGGGTTTGTACTTCAATTAGATATACCCAGAAACCAAATGTAAAAGGTACAGAAATTTTTATAGGCAAAATCCCGCGTAAAATTTTCGAAGATGAACTGATTCCCCTTTTTCTGAGAGCCGGTGAACTGTATCAATTCAGACTTATGCTCGATTTTTCTTTGAAAAATCGTGGTTTCGCTTTCGCCACATACACTACAGTTGAAGGAGCAGAAAGGGCTATTGCCTTATTCGACAATTTCGAAATTTCTCGAAATACGAGGATTGGGGTTTTCAAATCCGTTGATAACTGTCGATTATTTTTCGGGAATATTCCACAGGAGTATAACAGAGCTGATATTGCTAGGATCCTGAAAGAAAATTTGATCGAGGGTATTTCGGATATCATAATGTACAAAGATTTACTCAGACCCGAGTTGAATAGGGGTTACGTATTCGTCGAGTTTGCGTCACACAGAGATGCTGCAATGGCGAAAAAACAACTGTATCCAGGCTGTTTGATTGTTGAAGGCCAGTCTGTTTTTGTGGATTGGGCCGATCCAATTCCAGATGTTGACAGTAAAATAATGGCTAAGGTGAGTGAAACTTTCAAATTATTCTTTATAACCTCTTTTACGTATTTCTCACAATACTATTTCCATGAAACTTCAATTCAAACACGGGTACACGGAATTCTGAAAATGCTACCACAATAACTTTTCAACTTGGAACTATTGCTAATTAGATTCCGATCATGGAATTGAACAATCTTCTTCAATAAATACTTAAAATCGATTTTTTGTCATATCCACAGTTTGTGTAAAGCTCAGATGCTTGCCTATTTATTGAATGAAAGAAATATCATTTGCTTCAATGTAAACGGAAAACTGAATTAAGCATGAGGAATATTTCGAATTTTCTGAATGAAATTTCTTTCTACCGAGATTTCCTAAGAAAGGATAAAGCTGTGTTGAAATAGTTCTGCAGTTAACACAAGTTAACTTCAAGTTTTTTCACAAGAATAAGTTCACAAGTTGAAAGATTAATTTCCGAACTGGAAATATAACCTTCGCGCAACAATTTCAGAACAGAAGAATTTTTGGTGATATTTAAGAAGCAGTATCTCATTGAAAAATGATCGTATGGGAAATGAAAGAACTAACGTTCTAAGCTTGAAGACTCTCGTTTCTTAATTTGTAGGTTAATAATGTTTCGGGAAACTTTTCCCCAGAAACTGCTTGTCTGCTCGCTAGGCGGCCAGAAGTTCCGGAGATATCGGCAGTTGAGTGAAAAAGGATCTTTTTACATTCAAAATTGGATATTTTGGTTATATCTGAGGGTGGTGAAAAGCAAATTAGAGCTGAATAAACAGGCGTTGCGACCATTGCATCGGTCTATCTCGAAAAAATCCTCTCTGCTCGTAGATTCAAAATAAAAATTTTTAAAATTTTTTCCAACTGATGTACCAACTGAAGATTCCTCTGCTACTGGTTCTCCGGAAAATTGTTAACCGACAAATTAACGAACACCAGTCCTAAAGCTTATAAAGTAACTCATTTTATTTTTCATTCGACCATTTTTAATCGAGCTACAGCTTGTTGAAAATCACCAAAAATTTTTGATGATTTTTCTGTTCCTTCAATTTTGTTGCTCGAAGTGTATATTTCATATGAGACCAGTCTGTCTGTGAGAAATGGCCAGCAATCACCAAAATTTAAGCAGTGTTTTTTTTATCGTCTTAAGTTTTTATGCCAAGCTTAAAACTCTTGTTATGGGTGCTACGACCCTCACAAGACATCATTCCCAGTTTTTTTTACGAATTTCTGCTCGCTCAAAGGTTTACTTAGCGATTCATATTTTTGGTATTGTTTTTTATTTTCTGTTCCGTGACGTTTTCGACCTACTATACACTATATCTCAAGCAGATCTCAACAATTTATGATTGATATTTTCCTAATATTCCCATAACCTAAGATGATCTTTCACATTTTGATTACATTGAAAATTTAATGTGACTTTGTATGAAGAAATCCATCTCTGTCTCTGTACAACTCGAACACAACCAACTGAACCGAGAACTGAACTTATATTAGGTAAGTAGTAGTTTTTATCAAGGAATCAACTTGTATATAGAAAATATCGACACTCAGGTCGAGCTGTAGGTACATACTTAAAAGAATCATTGATAAGCGTTTCTATCTGAATTATCATTTTCTGTAGCTGAGGCGCCTATTTGTTAATATAGTACACTATGTTCCAAATTGGGTGAAACTGCACTGTATTTCATCCATTATTGAACTTAGAGGCATGCAATTTTCGCGACAATGTAAGTTCTTCTTGAAATTTTCAAATCCACGAACAGAAGTATTCTAACATCTTTTGTTTCTGAAATACATGGAGAAAACGAAAATTTTTTTGTATAATTATTACGCAGGCACTGTATAAGAAAAAAATTGAAACTGTTCTAATATAAATTTTCACTCAGGAGTCAGTTGCGTAGTAAAAAAAAAATTCAGAGCATTTTTCTCGAGATTAAGCACAAATGGGGAATTTTTCAGATGGAAAACACTTTGTATAGTTTCACGTCAAGTTTTTGCATTTATGTTTCCGAATACATTGATGTGTCACAAGTTTAAAAATCAGAAGAAATCTAAATTAATGTTTGATGTTTAATTGTAGGATATGAATTCTTCCACACATGCATAAAAGTTTAACATACATGAAAAACATTCCAATATGAATATTGGAATTTTTTTCGTTTTCAACATTTTCAAAAATATGTTCACAAGTAATATTCTGAGTTTATGTTTGAATACAATAAAATGAACAGATGGCGTTTAAAAAAATATTCATCAATAGCATGTGTAAAAAATTCATGATCACTATTAATAAAACAAACTAATATGGATTCTTCTGATTTTCGATGTGTGATACATTGATGTATTTAGAAAAATAAATGCACAAATTTGGTGTTGAAATATACAGGGTGTTCATTCTGAAAAGTTCCATCTGGTCAATCTCAAAAACAGTGCTCTGCTAAGTAACTGAAGTCTGCAGGAAATATATTTTCAAAGGTTTTTTTTTATCTTACGACGATTTTTTGTGTGCAGGGAACTGAGTACTTAACTTCTGCAGCCAGTCTTTTCAGTCTGTGAGATTGAATAAGGAGCAGATCAATGGAATTCAAATTTATCAGGGAATGAACTCTTCGGAGTGATTATTAAATGAAAATTATGCTGACTGTGGGACATTTGAATATTTCATTTTTTTTCTATGAATGTTTTCCCTGTATAGTCCTCTTCAAGATCCACATACCCCGCACGATTTCCCCCCATTCATTTCTAAAAAATCATGGTTAGTGTAAAAAAATTCTCTTCAAGATTTACATACAACGATATTTTGTCGGGCAGTCACACCCCAGCACCCCCCGCCAATATATACAGGAGATATCATCCTTGGTGTAGGAAAATTCGAATATTTGAATTTTATTCTATGAGAAGTCCTCTTCAAGATACACATATCGCCCGATTTTGTCGGGCAATGATTAACCCCTACCGCAACCCCCAATCTATACGTAAGGCATTATCCTAAGTGCAGAAAAATTTGAATATCTGAAATTTTGTTTTTTATTTACGTGTCCTCTGAATGGGGATGTTCTCGATGCCTGATTATTACGGGAACTATGACGGGGAAGATTGTACCTCCTTACTCTTTATATAACCTAGGTGGGAGAACATCTCCTGAAATATTACTCTTGAAGATGCCAGACACTCGAATTGACAAAACGTCGAAAAGAATGAATCCACGATGACGGCCGAAAAGCTAGAAAAACAAGGGAAATTGAACGATTGTTGCGAAAGCCTCAACCAATTCGTGAAAAATCTGAATTTACCACCGAATATTTCGAAATATCTAAAAAAAAATTTTCAAATCAAACGAACACCCCATGAATTTCTCGGATGGATACCCTTTTTTTTTAAGTACATATATTTCATAAAGTGCTGAAAAATGACGTCAAAACTTTTCTGGATATAATTATTGTAACTCCCAAAAACTTTCAACTGTTGAGGTAAATTGTTAAATAATTTTTTGTACATACAGGCTGTACCAAGTTCGACGGCCTATTAGGCGTTTCGGGAGAACTAGACTTATTTGAAATATGAAAATTGGGAATATGATATTGTTTGACATTATCTACCAAGCTAAAATATTCTTGGAGCCTGACCACTTTCAGTTAGATACCTTAAGCACAAACCGTTTTAACATTTTTGAAGTCGAAGACTGTGTAAATATTGTACATTTTTAGAATTTTAAAAAACTCATCACAGGGTGTTCCAAATGTTGGGTCAAAAATTGGGATCAAGATTGGCCCGTAACTTTCGTTTTTCAAATTAGAACCCTATTTTTTTATGATTGCATTAGATTGTACGAAGAGAAATGATGATATCGTTCTAACATGTTAATGCTCCTAAAATTGATAATTCTTGAGTTATTTAGGATTTTCTGATTTTATGTCGTACGTAGCGTTAAATTCATTGAATCTGTTTCATTTCAACTATGACCTTGGTCATAGAAGATAAATCATTCCAATAACTCACTAGTGACATACACTTGAATACTCAAATCGTTGCATTCGTCAAAATACTTTCCGAAATATCAAAAAAAAAAAACTGAACAAGAAAAGGTAGATGAGAATATTCGGTATAATGTTTGCTATTTCTAATCTAGATATCTTAAGCACAAACTGTTTTCACGTTCTTGTAGTCGAAAAGAGTGGAAATATTTTACATATTAAAAATTTTGAAAAACTCGTCACAGGGTGTTCCAAATGTTCGGTCAGAAATTGGGATCAAGATTGGCCTATAACTCTGGTTTTTCAAATTAGAACCCTATTTTTTAATGATTGCGTTGGATTCTGCAAAGCAAAATGATGATAATGTTCTATAATATTGATACTCCTAAAATTAATAATTCTTGAGTTATCTAGTATTTTCTGATTCTATGTCGTACGTTGCGTCAAATCCATGAAATCTGTTTCATAACAACAATGATGAATGAATTGAAAAAAAAAGGTGTGTCACTAGTGAGTTATTGAAATAATTTATCATCTATGACCAAGGTCATAGTTGATATGAAACAGATTTAATGAATTTGACGCTACGTACGACATAAAATCAGAAAATCCTAAATAACTCAAGAATTATCAATTATAGGAGCATTAACATATGGGAACATTATCATCATTTCTCTTCGTACAATCGAACGCAATCATAAAAAAATAGGGTTCTAATTTGAAAAACGAAAGTTATGGGCCAATCTTGATCCCAATTTTTGACCCAACATTTAGAACACCCTGTGATGAGTTTTTCAAAATTCTAAAAATGTACAATATTTCCAAAGTCTTCGACTTCAAAAATGTGAAAACGGTTTGTGCTTAAGGTATCTAGATTTAGAATAACAAACATAATACCGAATACTCTTTTCTCGCTTTTTCTTCGGGTTTTTCTCGATATTTTGGTAAGTATTTCGAAGAATGCAACGATTTGAGTACGAATGTATTCAAAATTGTATACTCTATCAGATTCAAAAACAAAAAAAAAGAAAAAAATTATTTTCAGAAATTTTTTTTCTCTCCCTGTATAACCGAAAGTGGTCAGGCTCCAAGAATATTTTAGCTCGGTAGATAACGTCAAACAATATCATAATCCCAATTTTCAGATTTCAAATAAGTCTAGTTCTCCAGAAACGCTTAATAGGCCGTCGAACTTGGTACACCCTGTATATTGTGGATGCTTCGCTGTTAGATCGCATACTCATAGGGTATCTATCATTGACTCGGAAATCAAACGTTGATCTATTCTTGAACAAAAATTTCAAACACTCTAATATGTAACCACCATAAAATGTGACTATATTATTCCACTCAAAAATACCACGACATGAATCACAATAACCCATTTTGAACATAATTATTAATATATTTTTTTGAGATTCTTTTTTGAATTAGAAATATTTCATTAATTCTGGTACTACCCCCCACAATATTATACTATATCGAGCTACTGATTCCCAACTTGCGAAATAAACATTTCTATGGCAACTCTCTCCTACATAAGGGCCACTTCCGTAAACAACTATTGAATTTTAAAGCATGGTGAAAAACTAAACTATATGCTATCTTCATTTTTAAGATTCTGTATGCTTCAAAAGCTTCAAAATTTTAGCCGATATATATTAAAATTTAAACGTTTCTATAGACTAAGAACTAAAAACATTTTTGATAGTGGAAACTTTAACAAATACAACCGAATCGATTTAAATTCAAGTGAATAATATAGAAATGGCTTTGATATTTGATATCTTATTGATGACTGAAGAAATTCGAAATCATAGGAACGCACTTAGAAAGTATGAAGATAATATGTTACTCACTGTTGTGTATATAATAATACCAAACCTGTATATGTCATTCCCCCGGATGATTGTGATAGAACATGGGTGGCGTTCAATACCATGTTTTGTCGTTATGTTAATCACTATGGAAATAATAATAATATTGGGAATAATGACCATATCTCCTTCATATTGAGGAACAATATATTACAATCAAATCTTTTTTAGGGAACAGTATAGGAGAATTCAAAAAAATTTGAGAGATAATTCAGATTCGATTTACCTAATGAAATATTCACTAAGCTTTTCAGACTTGATGAAGGAATTTGTCAATTAATGAAACATTCAATATCTGAACATATGCATGATAGTCAAAGATCAACATTATTTGTTCTTAAACATCTCCGCATACAATGCACTTTTGCAGTTTCTTGGTCAAAGCAGTTACTAGACACCTACAGGACAGCTTCATCAAATCGCAGAAGTTACAGATATTATGGTTCATCATTTATCACAAAGGTACATCATATCTCCTTTTGTAGAAAACAGAACTAGGGTACAGAAGACTTTCAATGAATAGTTTCCTCATATTAATTGGTTATGTGGTGTGATTGACTGCACTCATATAAAACTCATATCTCCTCCTGTTAATCATGCTGTGCATCCTGCGGCGCCATAGTACTGTCGCAAAGGATACTACAACATAAATACTCAAATCATTTGTGATGCCAACAAATTAATTTTCAATATGAATGCTTGATTTCCTGGTTCAACCAACGATGCTCCAATATGGCTTAGTTCTCAAGTAAAGACCTTTTTGCGTCAAGACCATATAATGATCTTAGCTCGAATTTTGATTGAGCATACCAATAGACTTCTGAAAGCAAGAGTTAGATGTCTAATGGGTCACAGGGCTGCGAATACAATTTCTAGTTGTGGCGTCTTGCACAACTTGGCAGTTCAACAACATGAATTACCAGATGATGTAATCACAAATCCCACTATCAATGAAGCACAAATTAGACCAAATTCAAATGTTATTGAAAACCAATGGTTACAGGCTGGAATACAAATTCATAACAATATCACTCAACAATTTTTTGTATAATTAAATACACTGATTAAATGAAAAAGCCTCACTGAAATAAGTGGTATTTTATAAAAAAAAATAAAAATCACAATAATAAGTAAAAGCTGGGTAACAAAGAATATTCCTTCAAATAAAAATCACAATTATTCGAGACTAGTTTTGAAATGAGATATATAACTGGTAAACATACCTATACTAAAAATACCGATTGGTTACGACTAGTTTTTGAATAGTACATATGAAGTAAGGAAAATCTAAATTAAAACGTCTATTAAAATTTGAAATTATTTACAGGACTCCTGTAGCAGTTTATTTTAGAAAATTGCTTCGCTAACTGTGAAATAGCAGCAGCCATATTATTAGACTTGAGGTACTAAGTACTCCACATGAAGACTTTTTTAATCTTTCAAGGTATCTGCTCTCCTTGAATTTGTGGTACTTTCAACAAAAGGAGTGTCCATACGTTATTTTCCTTAATATGTTATATGGTCTCCTGAAAATGATTTTACATTTTATGAAACTACTTATTTATATCTTTTTATTGATACCTGTACTGTAATTGTTCATTGGCATTGACATTGTCCTTAATGCTTTTTTTCATGTACTTGAAAGATAGAATACAGTTTACATATATAAATAAACATAAAGTGATGGTAATCGTACAATTATTATAATTCGAGAATCAACAGCATCTCTGATGAGAAAAAACATTATTTGTGAAAGAGATACAAGATTCAAGTCATATGTTCCAAAAACGTAGGAAATTAACATACATTTCACATAGGTGAATAACCTGGAATCTCTTCTTCATTTCTGTTTAATGAATGTGCACTTTGTTCTTGTGCTTTCAGAGTATGCAGTCTATTTCGATATTAATCAATCAATTTGCCCCTAGCCCTTTCAGGTTTTACTTTGTAGATTGATGCTTCTCAATCGGAGAAATATAATAAGTCGATTTCTTTTAATCGTGGCAAATTGACACCAGACGATTATTACACTGAAATCGAAGTGATCCATCTCCCCATTTTTATTGACACAATTTGGTATGGGAATATCACATAATTTATTCCTGTCATTATTTGACAGGGGAAAGTTTTTGGATTTCTCCAATAAGGTTTGACCTAACATGTCACTTGTGAAAACTTGTATGATTTCCTAAAAAGTAAAATACCCTTTCTGAGGATTAAATTCTGTGGATGTTTTGGAAAGAGATGATGTCTCAGAAAAAGTTGAAGTGCATGCCTCCGATAAAACAATCACTTCATAAAGTATATTATTTGGTTGTTTTTCTCGACAACATTCTTCCAACAAAAATTTGTTTTCTCGTCAGTAACGTTTTTTTTTGGCAATGGCTCTTCTGGTTCACTTGTCTCCTAAAGAAATGCAGTTTTTTAATCAATTTGACAATTCATAGACTCAAATCACCTCGTCACCGTAATTAAATTCCACTACATTTTCATGTGTTTCATTTCTTGTTGCATTTCGGAGACGAATTTGGTCGCCTATTACATGATTTGTCAAAGTTTAACTTCCTCATCGCTTAAGTGTTTCAGAATTTCTATATTATCTATTCTGTTAGCTGAAATAGCTAAGGATAAGAATTCACGAAAAGTTTTCCACATATATGAGCAATATGACAGAATATAAGAATACCTATAATGTAAGAGCTTGATCGAAGTTTACTATATAATTCTGTGGAAAATATAGACTGAAAAGCACAGGATTTCGTGCGCCTGTTCGTAAAGTACTTCGAATAGAATGATCTCATGAACCGCTGCGCAAAAGTGCTAGATTGGTGTGTATCTTGAGCCATTGCAGTTTTTGATTTCGAACAATTCTCAAAATGTTCCAGTAATCAATTGAATTGATGCATTTCGAGGAATATTTTAAGAACTTTGCGACACAAAAGAAAAATAATATAAAGTTCGCTTGATGTTTCTGGATTGAAAAACTTGCTATTGCGTGATCATGTTCATGACTCTCATTTAAAAACTTAAATTTTGTCACATATTAGGTTCACTCACCTTCAAATATGGCCATAAGATGGGATAAATTCTCTACTAACCAGTGTTCAATAGTTGCACCAACAATTACACTCAACACCAAAAAACAATACATTGAACACCAAGAAACGTACATTTATTCGAAAAAAACAACACATTATTTGATGAGCGCGCATTTCATTGTACGCCTTTGATACATACTTACCAACGAATAAATAAATATTCATTCAATCCCATTCAAATAAAGGATGAATTTATTACAAACAACATAGTTTATTACATTCAAATCATATTTAGTGGAAACAACAAATAAAAGGAAATATTTCCAAACAAATCATATATAAGAATTCTGCATGAATATTTTTTCAGTGTACCAATGTCGTAGCGCTATTTGCGCAAGGTGCCAAATACTGGTACGGAATGTCTTCGGGAATGTCCAAATTACCCTACAGCGTATCGGTTTCACACAGATGCTGTCCGGACCCTTTGTTCCATTTTTCAATTTTTTTTATCTACGTATATAAAATCGTGTGGTAACTTCTAGTCTGACCGGGTGTGAACCTGGCTGACGTTTGTCGAAAACATACAGCGGCGTAAGGATCTGCAGTAAAATTTATGCTGTCCCTACATAGATACTGAAAATTGGCATCTGAGATTGAATTGAATTTCCATTAAAAAATGAAAAAAAGTTTTATGGGAAACAAAGGTTAATCATCTGAATGATTTGAAAAAGTTATCACAATGGAATATCAGCGATTCCATATTTCGGGGAATTACGTTGGATAAAATTCTAGGTGCAGAACTTTTATATCGCAGTGATTGATTTCAGAACATTTCACAGACTTTCTTCTAAATCTGAGGGTCAATTCTCACCTTTTCATTCACAAAATTCGATATCTCGGGAAAAGTTGATCAGCGCAGTATGCGAGTAAAAAAGAAATGTCAATTGGATTTGATCATCCACTGAAAATATCGTTCACTTGTAATGGGATTCAGGGGTGAATTTAAATCTCCCATTCTCCGAAATTCTATATCTCGAAGCACAATTACGCATGGCTTGTCGAACTGTTGCATTGACATTGACATTCACTGAACATTTCATTCACGTGTGAGGAGATCCTTGGGGTGAGTTTTCATCAGCTATTTCTCAGAATTCCATATTGAGGAAAATATTCAACGGAGCGTTATGACAATCGGCATCTGAATCTTGTGGAATAAAAAAAAAGTGTTGAGTCATTATCGAGGTCATTATCGACCATCCTTCGAAGGTCGTTTCGAAACTTACAGCTCTACGAAGAAACTGATAGATGAAATACAATAACAAGAATAAAATATTATATCATTCAACAATCTCACAAGATTAATGAATAAAGGTCGAAAAATTTTTCATAAAGCTGACAAACAAAAGACGGTGAATAAACATCGAGACTGCAACTGGGTAAATTATATAGAAGCATATTTGGTGACTCCTACTACAAAACGCCCATCCCTTTTAGGGCAATTGCAAAGCGCTACCAATGAAAAATTGGGTGGTGGCTGAAACGACTGCACTAAGGACAAGAACAGAGAACAACAACCAGAATGAGGCATCCCAACAACGTTCTGCAGAACCCTTCAAATAATCTCTTCGGGAGCCGAGCCGATGAAGTATATTATAATTATTAGGCTGGAGAAAAATTTAGTCCTAAATTTCTACAATCAGATGAATCGATTTCTCAATAACATGAAAATGAAAATATTTCAACAAGAAAACATCCAACGCTTAAGAATAAACTGAGTACCTAGTGACATTTAGAAAGTCTTCCGGGCTTATTGGCCGTGGTCCTTTAGGAACTATTTCACCTGCGGTAGTCATCTTCAGAGGATTCTTGGTCTGAATTTGTAACTCGACCGCTGAATTTCCGAAAGTGATGCTGGATTCGATCCGTTGGTCCAACTTATACTCTGATCATTGGCGGGAGAAGGTAGTGGGTGTACGCGCGCGATGTTGATTGGTCCATCGCTCCCACTTCGCATTGGCTTGATTCTGGTCTTTTCCAACACCGACAACCATGCGCTATGTTCCAAGGGAGGTTCTTCCCTTCTGTTCGTATTGTTTTTATGTTTATATATATGGCTTCCATGTTCATCCTAGGATAGAAACTTTTGATGTTCGAAATGGCCTCTGCCTTTGAAAAAACAATATTGTGTCCATCTGTTAGAGCATATTCCGCTAGTGCGGATTTTTCTGTCTTATGTCTACAGCATCGTTCATGCTCCTTAATTCTCGTATTGATACTTCGCTTCATTGAACCAATGTAGACTTTGCCGCAGTCACAAGGTATCCTGTAAATACTGGACTGAGAGGGAGGGTCGACTTTGTCTTTGGTAGTTCTGATCATTTGGCCAAGTTTTTGAGTTGGCTTATAAATAGTCTCTATATTATGCCTCTTTAGTATTTTATCAATTCTATCGGTGACCTTGGGGATATATGGTAAGATAGCTCTTTCATTGAGAGTGAGTCAAATTGCCTCCAGAATTTCCTTAGCATTATATCCGTTAACGACGAATGCATGCTGTAGGTAGATGTTCGAGTTCATCCTCCAGAAATTCCGGCTCGCACAATCGACGGGCTCTGTCTACGGCTCTGTAACTCCTCGTTTCGGTTGCGGATGATGATTGGGCTGCTTGTGAAGATACCTGTTAGTTGGGGTTGGTTTTCTATAAACTTTGTGTCGTAGCTTCCCATTAGGCTTTCTAGTAACCAAGACGTCTAGAAAGGGTAGAGCACCGTCCTTCTCAATTTCCATGGTGAATTGAATATTTGGGTGCCTACTGTTAAGATCGGATAGGAAAGCATCCAATTCTGCAAGTCCATGACTCCAGACGACACAAGTATCATCTACATAACGCAGACATGTTGCCGCTTCAACTGCACTTTGTTCGAATTTCTCCATGAAGAAATTTGCAATTGCAGGACGTCTATTTGCTCATATCTTTTTGAGTTTTTCATCGAGAGAAGAAACTTTTATAAGAGTCTTTGCTTGTCTGAGCCTGGACGGGGTAGGATCCCTTTTAAGTGTCCTGTAGTTTGAAAGGTCTAACAACGCCCTCACTTTGGAATCATAGTCAGAGGTGTCCATCACTACTGTCGCGTTTCCTTTGTCAGCTGGATGGATCACAATGGATGTATCATCATTGAGACTCTTTATGGCTGAAATTTATATTATTTTTTGGTGGTTTAGCCTTCCTGATTATTCTTGAGGCTTCAGTCCTCACTTCTTCAGCCGAAGCCTCAGGAAAGGACCGAATTGCCGCCTCAACATTGGCTATTATATTCTCGGCGGGAATTTGTTTAGTTCGAGTGGGAAAATTGTTTCTTTTTCCAAGGATGGATTTCTTCTCTTGTGTTAATGTCCTCTTGGACAATTTTACAACAGTTTCTTTCCTGTTCGGAACTGAAGAAACAAATAATTCCTGCAACCATGAGAATTTATTTTTGATGGATTTTTGGGTAGAAGGATGAATGTTTTCTGTGTAGGCTTTGTTACTACACTAGTTGCGTTTGGGTTGACGATTGGCAGAGTGAGTGGAGTAGTGCACGGTTTATGACAGAGGAACTCCAAGCACATTTGTCAATGAGGAATGTTCACATTTTTCAATTTCTACATATTCCTATTCTCCGTAGAAAATGAAAATATTGTGTCCAAAAATTATTTGAATACTTCAAATAGCGCCCGAGTTATCGAGTTATAAACATGAGTTCGATGGATCCGTGTGACGTCACTTTACATCCAACGACTTGCGAGGTTCAGTACGTAGCCGGGTCCAATATAAGGGATTTTCGTCTCACAGAGTGCGATTTGCGAATGTAGTATGACGTCACATCGCCGCGAGGAATTGAATATTCACGGGGTTGTAAAATCCGAACAACTAGGTCTTTTCGACTGAAATAAAAACTATTGATTTCATATACATATAGATTATACTGTGACGAAGTTTCGATCGATTTTGCATACCTGTGAACATTCCTCATTCGAACGCTGTGGAGTTCGGCATCTTTGTTGTTTTGACTACACGTCACAATATTTGAATTTTGAATTTGCTTGTGTGAAATATAATTGATATTATTCAAAAAAATCATAATAATATGAATATGAACAATGCTGCCGTGAAGTTTTTATTTGCGATGCTCGACAGTTCTTTGGCAATCCTTTTCCATATGATTTTTTTCATAGTTCCTCCGAATGATGAATGATATTTCTCGACCAACTGAATCAGTAAAGTTGTGGAACTTTCCGCCCATAATTTTGCATCCATCATCTCTGAATCAGTCTCTAGGCAGGCAGATAAGGAGCTGGAGCTATCTCGAATATCTGTTTGTCCTGAAAAGTGATATGAGGTCTGCAGTAGACGCGCTAAGTTTGTGTATCGAATATTCGCGCGCGAACTCTCAGTCCCAACAAGGAACTTAAAATTTTCCGGCATCTGAAATGTTTTCAAATTTTATTGAATTATATTAGTTTGTAGCAGAATCAATTTCATTTTCAAAAAATTGTTGATTTACTGTACCTATGTATCAAAATACATGGTTCAAGGGTTCAAGAGTTTCGAAACGTTGAATTTACTTGGCGCTAAGTTAGATAATCGGAATTCTGATACTGGAAAATGTTTTTCGAATTTATTTTCGGCACGGTACTCATTTTTTTGCGTTTTGGTAGGTTATCAGTACGCCATAAAAAACATTTTCTGAATTTCGTGAAGTAATCAAAAAATTCCGTCACTTTTCTTGTACAAGAGCAGATTTTTTGGGTTTGTAACCAATAGATCAAGCACTATCAAATTGATTGTAGTCACCCAGTTCAAGCAATTTTGTCGTTTTGAAACGAGTTTCGAATGAATTTCATTCCTGGATTATACTATCGAAGTTCTGTACTGGATCCTGACTACAAAAGTTACGAGATTTATTGAATATAAAAAAATCATACCCATTAATCCGAAAAAATCCATAACTTGATGAAACCTTCACAACCTCAAATCAGTGCCCTGATAGTTCTCGATAATTTTAAACTTTCTCATCGAACCATAAGATAAATATAAATAGAGTAGTACAATTTATCCTGGTGGCGAATTGTCGGAGTTTCCAATATTAATGGCTGACAAACCCTGATTGGATGGCACAATTTGGAAGGTTTCCAGCGGAATAGAAGGAATTCTCTGTACAAGTTATGGGGAGTTAAAACAATTATGTCTCCCATTTTGTGAAGAGTATCCACCTTCTCAAATCTTGAAGTAGGTCTAGTTACCCAAAATTTTATGAACATACAGCGTTGCCAAATGTCGGTATCCCTGATGTCATTACTTAAGTTACTTTGAATAATCCGAAAAATTATCATAATGTCCAGCAACCGAGAGTAAAATATAGGTTTCCGGTCCCAGTCTTTTTTTATAGCATCAAGAAGAGTTTTTTAAGATTTAATAAAACCCTATCGATTTCACTCCTGAAATTGCATTTCGAAGCTAAAGTGATCGCTAAATATGTATTCAGAACCCTCGAAGATCAGGTCAACACTGGGTGGCTCATCAATGCCTCTGGAAAATATCGAGGAAAATATATATGTTTTCTCGAACACGGATTGATTGATGAAGGTATATTCTTTTTAACGTGTCCGACAGAAATTCATTGCGCGTCATTCCATTCTGAATTCTCCCACCCATTTCATCGTCATTTTTTCAGTGGATCATTTCTTTGAGAATTCTGCATAGCATTCGATCCAGTAATTTCAGAGTTTCTACGTCGGAATTCGAGATGATTGCCTGTAAACTGCTTTCTGACATCTGAAACCCGCGTCTATAAAGTTTTGGAGATCAAAGGTCGAAACATAGACTTTTTGCATGTATTGATAATAATAAACAGTTTTTGTTTCTCTGAAAACCACAATTCATTTTAGCTATTCAATACACTATTTAAATTATCACAAAGTTACCTGAAAACCAAAGAAACAACAATAATTGAAGTTTGTTTTCTTGGCTTCTTTTATCTGAAATCTCGAAATTCGTTGTGTTCAATTTCTGATTGATGCTTCAGGTATTATGAATTATCACAGATTATCAAAATATTCACCGAATTATTCTATGAACTTCAAAATATGTCAATGAATCATTATTCCATCTGATGCGTCAACATGAAGAGACCTTTACATCTTTTGCTGGTCCTAATTGAGACATCAACTCATACTCATCCTGACCTCTAGATTTATTTCTTTTACAGATATCGCATGTTTTGTATATTTTTTTAATGTTTTCTATTAATCTTTTTTAGGTATAATATGGGCATATTCTGCTTATGGGTTGATTTATGCCAATATGAAACCAATCTTTATGTGTATTTCCCATTAATTCGATGCCCAATTTCTCTGATAATACCATATTCTTTTTATTCTTACCTTGAACTCATTCAAAAACAAACTTGACCAATCTCGTTCATCTCTTGCATAAATGGATGTTTCAGTGAATCTGAATTAGTGGTTTTATTTAAATTTTAATTTCATGTTATATTTCTTTTATTTGTTTTTCTGGGCCTCAAAGACGTAGTCTCGGCTGTTGTTATAAAAATGATGATAATAATAATAATAATAATAATAATTGTTTATAAATTATACCATGTTTATCAATCTATTGTTTTTTTCTGAAGTTCTTTTAATGCAATATTTTCATATTGATCCTTATTTATTTCTTGAATTTTGATTGCATTTACTTCCTTTAATGCTCCTTCAGTATTATCTATCGATTCTAATATCGGATTACCAGTGTTCCCAATATTTTACCGCCCCTTTCATTGCCAAGCATTCCAAATATATAGCCCTTTTCTTTCTTTGCGTCTCATTTAATTTTTTAGGGAAGTAGGCTACTGGTTTTTCCATTTTATTGTGTTTGTTTCAGTATTGCACCTATACCTCCTATTGAAGCATCTGTGAATATCTTAATAGGCAAATCTTCATCGAATATTTCTAGAACTGGTTGAGAACATAATAATTTTTTTATTTCTATGAATGATTTATCACAATCCATAGAAAAATTGAATTTTACCTCTTTCCTCAACGGTCTATGTAATGGATCTAGTATTCTTGAGATTTTCGGTATATATTCGTGATGGAAGTTTATTTTACCTAGAAATTGTCTGATATTCTTCTGTGTTTTTGGAGTAGGAAAGTTATGTATAGATACTAAGTTGCATTTGATTGGTCTTACTGCATTTCTATTATATGTTCGAGATATTTTATTGAGTTGGATGCGAACGTGCATTTCTTCAATTCAAATCTAAATCCTTCTTTATTACTGCTTCTAGAATTTGTTTGATATGAATGATATGATCTTCAAAAGTTTCTGAGAATATCAATAGGTCATCTATATAATTTTCTGTGAAGTTCTTAAGATTATGTTTTCTTAGTATATTAAATAAAATCTTTTGGAAGATTGCTGGTGCTGTTTTCAAACCGAATGGTCCATTGATAGTGTCCTTCTTGTGTTATAAAATCTGCTTTATTTCTATCTTCTATCTTGAGTGGTGTTGACCAAAAAGCAGAATTGATTTCCAGTGATGTGAAATATTTACAATTTCTAGCTTTTATTATTATGTCATCAATTAGTGGAAAAGGTTCAGCTTTTGGTATCACAATTTTATTCCAATCTCTAAAATCAATAAATAATCTAGTCTTTCCCTAGTCTTTCATCCACTAAGAGATCTGCATCATATTTATCCTTGGAAAATATTGTTTTTTGTTTTTCTATCAATTGTTCAATTTTGATTTTTTTCTCCTCATCTAAATGATTCAAATCTATTTCAAAATCTTCTTCTTTAATATATTCATTAAAATTTACTCTTACCATGACTTCTCTTGGTGATTGTTTTTGGCTTATATTCAGATTTTCATCTTGTGTTACTTTAAATTCTTTTATTATATCTAGGCCTATCAAAAAAATCGAGGAAAACTTCATTTTCTACAATAAACACGTCTACTTCTTTTCAATATGGAAAATTTTCAATTTTATTTTTGTTAATCCTTCCTGAATGTTTTTGATTTTATTCTGTTCTTATCTTTATTGCTGTCATTTACAGTTTTTACAAATTTCCTATTAAACAATGAAACCTGTGTCATATATATATATATATATATATTCTTTTGAATAAGAGAGCTAAAATAATACAATAAATGTTGAAACAAAAAGAACCTGTGTCATAGATCCCTTCTATATTCATTTTCTCTTCTTATACAATGTTCAATTTAATTAGTGGTGTGTTTATTCTTTTTTTGTTTCTTCATGAATTTCCACATCCAGAATAGAATTGTTATTCACCTTTTTAGTTGTGGTGGTATTTTCTCTATTTTTTTCCTTTTACCTGAACCAACATTTTTCATTGGAGTGGTATCTCACACCTTTGACCGAGCCTTTGACCAAACCTTCACACGTCTTAAAAGGTTTCTTTTCTTCATATTTTTCTCGAGAGTCTAATATGAACTTCCTTTTGAAATTTTTTTTTGTTCACTAGACATTCGAGTTGTTTCAATTCATTCAATAGGTCTGTTGTTTCTTTTAATTCTGACTTATTAATTCTATTCAATGTAAATTCTGGTAACCCAACTGCTATTAATGCTATAAGTGACTCAATATCCATATCCTTATCGAAATCTATCAGAAGTTTTTATTTTTTCAAAGCATAGTCAGTTAGCGAACCTTCTCGATATTTAAATGATAGTGCATAAGTAACATTATTCCATCCATTATCTGTAAAGCATTTCAAAAATATTTTCTTCCAATCTAACTAACCGGCATTTACTGTCAATCTAATGAGTGTAGATGAGTGCCAATCTAAACTTGGTTTGTCAAATAATAATTTGAACAATTCAATTTTATCTTCACTTTTATCTTTTTGAAACCTAGATCACTCTTTTCCGAAGCTTTCCATAAACTGTCTAGCATTAGTGGTTTTGCTTGAAAATTTTCCCACCGAAAGTTTTTCTTATATTTGCTTCAGGTTTTTTTCTTTACCTTCATTTTGTGTTGTGTCTATCAGTTTTTCTAATATCTTTTTTAGATTTTGGGTTTGTATTTTGTTTGCATTCTCTTCATTCAATTCCTCCAGATATTGACCTAAGATTGTAGATTTTCATCTTCAACTATATATGTCTCCTCCAACTCCTTTGTCATTGTAATCCACACCTTCCTCATCTGATTTCTTCTCTTCAATGTATTATTAAGTTTCGTGGAATTGTTTGTTTTACTCAATTCTACATGATCTCCTACATATCTTAATTCTTCTGGCAATACATATCCCTTTCCGTCCTCTGTACAAATTGAAGATATGGGAATGACATTTGTTTTAGCATCTTTTGATGAAGCAACTATCATAAATTCAAAGTGCAACTTCGAATTCATAAACAGAATTGTTGTTTTATAGGGATGTTATATTTTTTGGATAATAATAAATAATAATCAGTTGTTTCTCTGAAAACCAAAGTTCTTATTAGCTATTGAACCAAGAACCAAAGAAACATCAATTGAATACTATTATTATCTTGGCTTCGTTTAACTGAATTTTCGAGATAGTTCAGCAAAATATGCGATTTTTGATCTTTTACCCTTAGAATTAGGCGTGGGGTTCGAGTCAACTTTTTTGTGATGAGAAAATAAAGGATCCCACAAGTTTACACATTTCGAATTCTAATATTCTGACTGTATTTTTATATGACTGGACTAAAATTGATTTGAACCAACCATATCTACCTTTTGTCTGAAATTATTTCACAGTTTTTCTCCCCAGTTTCTGAAACAAAAATCAATCACAAAAATTTATGAATAATACAATAAAGATCCCTGCGTGAAACTTGTGCACTTATTTATCGGGGATCGATTCCCTTCAGAAAACTGTTGCTAACAATAAACCAAGAAATAATATCACGAAATATTTGGATAGACACAGATATCTACATAATATTTTCGTTCTCGGGACCAGTTCCGAACCGGTTCGTTACCAAGTTTATAATGAGGAATGTTCACAGGTATGCAAAATCGATCGAAACTTCGTCACAGTATAACCTATATGCATATGAAATCACTAGTTTTTATTTCAGTCGAAAAGACCTAGTAGTTCGGATTTTACAACCCCGCGAATATTCAATTCCTCGCGGCGATGTGACGTCATACTACATTCGCAAATCGCACTCCGTGAGACGAGAGGCCCTTATATCGGACCCGGCTACGTACTGAACCTCGCAAGTCGTTGGATGTAAAGTGACGTCACACGGATCCATCGAACTCGTGTTTATAACTCGATATCTCGGGCGCTATTTGAAGTATTCAAATAATTTTTGGACACAATTTCTACGGAGAACAGGAATATGTAGAAATTGAAAAATGTGAACATTCCTCATTAATAAACTTGACTATATTTCCGAACAGATTCTGACCCTCGTTCTGACCTAACCTCGCTGCGAACGATCCTCGAATTAAAAAAGGTCTGTGTGTTTATTTTTATGATACAATTCCTTAGCTCTGTTGGTCATTCAATAACTGTGCATCGATAAAGTTCAGGAGCATCTCTTCAAAATATGCTATATTCTCGGAAACTTCAGCAACTCTTGATATTTCCCGAAGATCTCCGTCATTTGACGAAAAAATATGAATTAACGATATGCCTCACATTTACTAGACACAAAAACAAAAAAACTGAGAAATAATTTGGAACTACCAGTTCTTGCTCCAATCACGAAACTCTTAGAACCGATTCGTTATCGGTGTAAGTAGATCTATGCTTGAGCCAAGTTTAGAAAGGTATTCTACATTGTGTCTTGCGTAGGATTCTGAAATGGTTCCGAACTCGACCCGAGAACAAAACTAATGTATCTCTCTGCAAAGCGTCCCTGTGAAAAGCTGAGATCAAGACCCCCAAATTATTGCAGTCATCATACTAATTTATGTATGTGAGTTCAATCTTAGCTACCAGACCTGGGTCACTGAAATTCCTATTGTTGAAAAATTTTGGGAAGAATAAAATGAATTGTTGAATGAAGAAATGACATACATTCACTCAGAAACCATAAGAGTCAAGCTTTTTTTTTGTATTTCAAAGTTTGTTGTTTCCTTGTGCTCGAAACAACAATTGAAGATTGAAGGGCAAACTGAACAACCAGACTCAGAAGTTCAAGGGAAGTCTTAACTCCACAGTTTGCCGTAAGGTTTAATTATCAAACGTTTGGTGAATGATAACTTTATTCCTTACAATCTAAGCTTATATACCATTCTAAATTAAACAATATTCCAACATTCCTCACAGGCAACCCACTTTTTTTTGATTTATTTTTCATACGAAATACTTTCATTTGGTTTAATTGATACCCAATGCGTATTAAGACATTTCCGTTTTCATCAATGAGAATGAATTCCACCCTTATATGCAAAATGTACCTACTTTTCTCGAGATTTTCGTTACCCTGACAATTTATGTGTAGAAATTATCATACTTAGGGTTGCGAAAGTAATCCTCTTATATAATATATTCTTTCATTCATTTGGATGATATTGTAAGTATTTGTTAACAAGACTATTGCTTCCTCGATTTCTTCATATCATGATCATCTGAATATTTCAAACAATTTTTTCGTAAAACTGGCCACCCAAGTTGTTGCGTTCGAGTGAGCCCAACGACCTCGAATCTATTGCGCATTTTTCCCATTGGTTTTCTAGTAGCACTAAAAGGCACTAATTTAGCACTTCAAGATAATTCGAAAATTTTGTTGCTGAGCACGAAGTCAGATTCAAAAACACGAATTATGAATTTCTCAAAAAATAGAATGGAGCTTTCAATGATTTATACATATAGGAACTAATTAGGGATAAAATGTTTCACATAAATTCACAATTAGTGCTTCCGACTTTTCGCAAACTTCAAGGACCTGATAGTTTTACAGGCGTTATGATCAGAACGAGGGTGAGTTCAACAAGCTCGCTAAATAAACCTTTTCGTAAGCTGAGATTTGCTTCTTTCAGTAATAATATTGATTTCAAAAAACACCTTCCAATTGACTCCTATTGTATTATGCTCAGAATTCCTTCGTGATGAGGGAGACTTATCGAAGAGTGACGAAACTTTATGGGGAGATAATCAGTAGGCTGAAAGGTAAAGTAGCTATTTATAGAAATGGCATGATATATCAATTTATGGTCTCGAATCGATGGCTGGATTAAACCAATTCGTCTGCTGAACTCTTCTGGAGAGCGCAGCGCCACCTCGGCGTCACTACCGGAAGCGTTGGTTCTCAATATCGTAACAGAAATCCATATCGAAATCCCAGGGGCTCTTGTTTTCATCAACATCATTCTCGAGAAGTTATGGGAAGCAAATCAGTGAAAAATTGCATCGATCATATCATTCAACGATAAGTACTGATGATTGATACGACGATACACGATGAAACAGAAACCTGTTAGAGTGAGAATTTACAGTTTCCTGCGGTGTTTCGATATCGAATTGGGGACGAAGAAGTCTGTTCTGCATGACCTGATGAAATATTCAACTGTGCCTCGTGCTACTCAAGAAAAGATTTTCTGATTTGGTTTTTTTCTTCATCCTTTTACAGTGAAACCTATAGTTTAAGAGCAGAGAGTAGACTATTCCAATGTCAGTAAATCTTTCATCAGTGGCGATATCCCTCAGTGTATATATAACTTTGGTATATGCCCGGAATATTGTATGTGTGACTAATTTGAATTAGATAATGCATCGATTTTTATATAAAACAAATATCTGTGGAAATGCAGGTTCATATCATGATGTAACAACACCCAACCGAACAAAAGCTATATATTTTGAATGCCTGTGTATTTTCATGTTTTTTGTTCTTGGAGCCATTAGGTATGTGCAGGACTATTACGATTAAACCGAAAGAGCTAGAGGAAAGTTAATGCGACGTTATAGTCTTCTTTCTTGGAGAAACTGATGATGCCATCAACTGCATGCATACCTTCTTTTGTTTTCTAGTTATTGAAATTTGGCCAACTTCGACTTTTGTCATTTTCTTTGTGTCTGTCCGGAAATCCATACTCATATTATGAATGTGAATGTCCGTGTGTTTGTTTGTCTTCTATGAGCTCAGGAACCAGATGACCGATTTTGATGAATCTTTCCCTATATTGTGGAGAATTTGTTTGGGAGGTTTTCATGTAGATTTCATCTCTATATAACGAAGAAATAAAAGAATATCGATTTTTCATGAAGAATCCCGGTACTTTTCGGCTTTTACGGACGACGGTGCGTAAATTATGAAGGATAGAGACAATTTGGAGTGCTCGGAAAGTTCTATAAAAAGTTCGCTATGGTATATGTGTAACTGCCGAAGACAATTCAATCCAAAATAAGGGTCAACTTGAAGAGGGATTTTGACTGGCATGGAATGAAGTAATATAAAAATGAATCTGTCTGTTATTTGCGGCATTCATACCTAATGACAAATGTTTTTTACAGTATAGAGATTGAGCCAGAAATTATTGAATCTGTCTCTCCATCCATACGAGGTTATGAATGTGAAATATAACGGGTATGAGCATATAAACATATTATAAACATCATATAAAAACTTCATTCAAATCCATTAGCGTACTATGATTTTTCCCAAGGATCTAAAACACAACCTTATGTTATCAGTCAACAAGGAAACCTCTGGGGAAAAATCAAAGCACGCTTCTGAATTGTTATGAAAAAAATGTCTCTCTCGGTGCCTGTATACTCTTTTCATTTCATACTAGCACAAACAGAAATGCAGATAACGATCTAAATCGCCCAGATTTCAATTTTATCCTATAACTTAAAACTCGAAAACAGAAGCAGCTGGAGGAATGCAGTTGATGGCATCATGAGTTTCCCTGAAAAAGGCTATCTTCATTTGTTTTGAACAAATTTTGGTTTCTCTCGAAATCGAAAATGTGCCATAATTTTTTCATTATAGAAAATACCTGTGAACGATTGAAACTTTCTCTTGCATCCGCAATAAGACACACCGGTGTGAACCGGAGCCACTTTTCTCGGAGATAGCGGCCGTTTCACCAGTGGCGTCGGGATAAATATAATGTATCACAACTTTTGACTGGAACCAAGTAGCGATCTGAAATATTTTTTTGGAGTAATTTTCAATATAATACCATAATATTAATTTTTTCACTTGGAACAATGAAAAATCGCCCTCAAATAAAAAAACAAAAATTATGACTATTCGGAAATAACCAAAAAAAATTGTCTCTACAGATGCAACTCATACAATAAGTTTTTAATGGTCCAAAAAACCAGTGTTATTAATCTCATCTCCTTCGGAAGGGGCTGAGGGTCGATATCGGTACCGCCGCCTCCAGTTATCCTATTGTCATTGGGAAAACACCGAAGAAAATGGCCTCTACACATGAAACCTTCGGGAAACGTTTATTATGAGCCAAGGAAGAAGTTGATATAAGGAGAGTCTTCCGGGCTTATTGGCCGTGGTCTATCAGGAATTATTTCACCTAACGTTTCGCCCACAACTGCGGTAGGCATCTTCAGAGGATTCTTGGTCTGAGGTTGTAACTCGACCGCTGAATTTCCGAAAGTGATGCTGGATTCGATCCGTTTGCCCAACTTATACCGATGTTGATTGGTTCATCGCTCCCACTTCGTATTGGCTTGGTTTAGTTTTTTTCCAACTTCGGCAACCATGCGCTATGTACCAAAGGAGTTCCCCTTCTGTTTATGTTGTTCTTATGTTTACATATCTCAATAGCTTCAATGTTCATCCTAGGATAGGAATTTTTGATCTTCGTAATAGCCTCTGCTTTTGAGAAAACAATATTGTGTCCATCTGTCAGAGCATATTCCGCTAGTGCGGATTTTTCTGTCTGATTGAGTCGACAGCATCGTTCATGCTCCTTAATTCTCGTATTGATACTTCGCTTCGTTGTACCAATGTAGACTTTTCCGCAGTCACTAGGTATCCAGTAAATATCTGGTTGAGGGAGTGGGTCGACTTTGTCTTTGGTAGTCCTGATCATTTGGCAAATTTTTTGAGTTGTCTCATGGACAGTCTCTTTATTGTGCCTCCAGTGACCTTGGGGATATATGGTGAGATAGATCTTCCATTAGGGGTGAGATGTGATGTGTTATCATCACGTGTGGAAAGCTTTGTCTTATCGCCCTCTGAATTTCCTTAGCATTATATCCGTTAGCGACGAATGCACGCTGTAGATGTTCAAGTGCATCCTCCAGAAATTCCGGCTCGCACAATGGTCAGGCTCTGTCAACGAGTGTCAACAGAAACGAGGAGTTATAAAAACACTCGTAGACAGAGCCCGACGATTGTGCGAACCGGAATTTCTGGAGGATAAACTTGAACATCTACAGTATGCATTCTTCGCTAACGGATATAATGCTAAGGAAATTCAGAGGGCGATAAGACCAAAGCTTTCCACACGTGATGATAACACATCACAACTCACCCCCAATGGAAGACCTATTTTACCATATTTCTTCCAGGTCACCGATAGAATTGGTAGAATAGTAGAGGCACAATATAGAGGCTGTCTATAAGCCAACTCAAAAACTTAGACAAATGATCAGAACTGCCAAAGACAAAGTCGACCCACTCTCTCAACCCGATATTTACAGTATACCTCTTTTCTTCGGTGTTTCTCAATGATTGTAGGATTGTTGGAGGCGGTGTCGATTTCCATACCTCAACCCCTTTCGAAGGAAATGAGATTGATAACACTGGTTCTTCAGATCATAAAAAACTTATTCTGTGAATTTCATCTGTACGGGCCATTTTCTTCGGATATTTCGAATAATCTCAATTTTTGTTTTTTTTTTGAGGTGTTTTTTTATTGTTCCGAGTGAAAAAAAAAAAAACAAATTTTTTGGTATTCTATTGAAAGTTACTTCAAAAAGTTATCTTATAAATTTCAGATCGCTACTTGGTTCCAGTAAAAAGTTGTGATACATTTTATTTCACCCGACGCCACCGAGAAAATTGGCCGCTAACTTCACACCGGTATAAGACACTATATTGAAGTTTTTCAAATTTCTTGTGTGCTTCAAATAATATGGGATTGCATATGATGAACCGGCTTCCTAAGGTTCGAAATTCATAAATATAATTAGAATCGAGTTCATTATGAAGCAAGATGCGGGCTAAGCCTGAGCTCGTTGTTGACTAATTTCGAAATGACTAGTCGAAATGGTTTGACAAAGCTGCATGTTCCTACTTGATACGGAGATCTTCATTGAATTCGATAGAATAGTAGTGTTCAGTGTTCTTCTACTTCGATGCATGCTTATGGTCAATGACGTTATAATAAAGCAACTTCCAACACTTCAACACCACTTCACTTATGAGGTTCTAGAAAGGTAAAAACCAAAGAGGTTTCCAGAATCGAGGCCAGAATAGTAGATGCCCGGAAGTGCACGATACGACGAAATGAATTAAATGAAGACGATGTCAGGTGAAAATATAATTTGTTTACACCCTATCAAAACATCTGCGGTCGTGATGTGACCAGAGAATATTTTGAGAGAACATTGCAGAAATGAACACTTCCGTAGGGAATGTGAAATACCAGATGTGTTGAGATGGACATGTAGAGAGGATACTTGAATGGATTCGTGCCCAGGATATGCCATGAGAGGTTGTAGAGGTCGCCCGAAATGTGAAACGGGCTGGAGAACGCCAGGGACGGCCTTCGAAGGCATGGGGAGTCACAAGATGTTGCGGGAATGGTCACTTTCGAGAATACTAAGAAGACAATTCGGCCTAGCAACTTAGTTTCCAAAACTGGTATGTCTAGGAATTATTGGTGGAGTTCGGGAAACGGTTTTGATCAATTTAAGGCCTCTAAAGATGGTAGGAGAGCGCACAATGCTGAATTTGTTTTCACTCGAGCCTCATAGAATACCTATTCAGTTGCAGAGCCTAGATGATAAATAGAAGAAATTGTTATACAGGGTGGCCATTTGAAAACGAAACAGACGAGATTACAGACGAAATAAATTTTTTCGATAGAATTGCTCGGACAGGTCGATTTCTGTTTCGAGGGGGACAACTTAAGATGTAGGTTACGGACGCATAGCGCTTCAACCCTTGCTGCTACAAACCTCACCCCCAATTTTTGAATAGGGAAGATGGGGAGAGTGATACCTCATTTGAAAGGTATTTTTATACTGATTTCAGCATAATAATTGTTTTTTTCATTTTATGCATTTGTTTTCGAAATACAGAGTGGCCATTTGAAAACGAAACAGACGAGATTACAGACGAAATAAATTTTTTCGATAGAAATGCTCGGACAAGTCGATTTCTGTTTCGAGGGACAACTTAAGATGTAGGTTACGGACGCATAGCGCTTCAACCCTTGCTACTACAACCCTAACTCCCAATTTTTGAATAGGGAAGATGGGGTGAGTGATGCCTCATTTAAAAGGTATTTTTATACTGATTTCAGCACAGTAATTGTTTTTTCATTTCATGCATTAGTTCTCGAAATATTCTTGACTGAGCATTTGAAAATGAAGTGGTGTTTTCATGGCACTTGTAGTGTTTTCTGTGAAAAACCTTTCAAATGAGGTATCACTCACCCCATCTTCCCTATTCAAAAACTTGGGTTGAGGGTTGTAGTAGCAAGGGTTGAAGCGCTTTGCGTCCGTAACCTACATCTCAAGTTGTCCCCCTCGAAACAGAAATCGACCTGTCCGAGCATTTCTATCGAAAAAATTTATTTCGTCTGTAGTCTCGTCTGTTTAGTTTTCAAATGGCATAGAATGAAAAAAACAATTACTGTGCTGAAATCAGTATAAAAATACATTTCTAATGAGGTATCACTCACCCCATCTTCCCTATTCAAAAATTGGGGGTGAGGGTTGTATTAGCAAGGGTTGAAGCGCTATGCGTCCGTAACCTACATCTTGAGTTGTCCCCCTCGAAACAGAAATAGACCTGTCCGAGCAATTCTATCGAAAAAATTGATTTCGTATGTAATCTCGTCTGTTTCGTTTTCAAATAGCCACCCCGTATAATGTATACTCTCGTGTATACTATTTCATCGGTGGGGGAACATTTTCTTTTAAAAATGTAAAAAAATGTTACTCAAACACACTCGTTCTCTTCAGAGTGAGATAGCTTACATGACCTACCTACTTCTTATGATGAATATTACTCAATCTGACCATTTCACTGGTGGGGTTGGGCGTAGGTGTGGATTGCAAATGAAAAAACAAAGGATTTCCTCGAGCGCGTCAGAGTTTCTGAGAAGATTTTAATTGAACCTAAAAAAGTCACTCATTCAACAAGCAGACGATTTGGATGTGACGCAAACCAGCTACGATGTTTTGAATTTGCAGAAAATATCGTCATGAAAGATTATGAAGTTAGAAAGAAAGGGAACGTCTTTATATCTGTTGTACTAAAATCCTACTACGATTTTTGGCCAGTTTCTCACCTTTGACATCTAGATTCCCCTGAAGACATTCTTCAGTACCGAATACTATTTGATAGGCGCGTAATTCGAATTATACTTCTCATAAATTTCCATTGAATTGAGTGTTCATCGTTGAGTTCTTGAAGAAATATCCTGATCGACAAAACAAAAGCAGCGCAGGTGTACAGGAAAACTTGCCGGCCACGTATACAGGTGAATAAAATGGGTCTTACCAATCCTGTGGATTTCTGGTCTCGACACAACACATGAGTCTGAATGGGGACGAATGTTAATTCTAGCGCGCACCGGCGATTAGAATTTCACCATCAGAATATGAGGAATTAAAACAGCACAAAACTCGTCGGAACTACCAACTCTTCGAGTCGAAGAACTTTCGAGACTAAAATCGGATCGTCGGAAAACTAACAAATCTAAAAACTGAAAACTCCAAAAACTGTAAACTCTAAAAACTGACTGCCGCCTGAAAACTGCCGAATTTATATGTTCAGTAGGAGGAGGAATACAGTGGCGGCTTTAGTGGGTGGCGAACGGAGCAATTGCCCGAGGACTCGCTCTTGGTGGGGCCTCGCGCGCAACAACCTGAGCAAATTTTGATATTGATTTAGATCATTTGAACATGAGGGTAAATTCGAAAAAAGTTAGTTAACTAATACATTCATTCAGAACAGAATTGAAGAAACCATTTTGTAGTTTTTGAATATTGCGTTTTATTGGAACGCACGACACCAGATGTCCGATCCACCAGATCAGTAGGTAGAATAGAATGCACACAACACAATTAAGTTGAAAATTATCTAAGTATTTAGGTACAATGTTCACTTATCCCAGATGTTGGAACCTCATAAAATATTTATAGCCCTGTGGACCGTTCTTTGAAATATTCGTTGAATTATCTTATGAATGAATTCATTTCATTGTAGAGAATTACGGAAGGAGGAGAGCTAAATCTGTTTATTTTTTCAAATCTAGTGATTAGGGATAGGAAAGAATATTGGGTTCACTTTTGTTACATTCTATTTTTTATGATGAAAAACTTCCATTGTTTTTGGTTCTTCATTCACATTTAGAGGTCATATTCTTATTTTTCGAATAACTCAGAATTTTTCTTGTCATTGAAGTGAGGAATTAATTCAATTCGTTAGTTTCTTAAGCCGTTCTTTTCAGTGTGGCTCTCGTAAGTATAAATTTGAATACCAACTATCCATTGAATTGATCCAATACATTATACTTGTTTAAGTATATCGGATACTCAAAAGTATCCAAGTTGCACAACACTACCACGAACTGCTCTGAGCTTTAGGACTTATACAACTGGGACTTCACACCCTTAATCAAACTCATAATAAGTGGCTCCTCTATGGCTCGGACAATCCCAGGAAAAGGCATGTATAGTGAATTTTGCAGAGAAATCTGCGATAGAAATATCGTAAAAAACCACTGTTTCCAATAGAAATATGCATACAAGATGGTGCCATTTCTCATGAAACTTTCTATTCTGTTCATCTGGATCATACAAATGAATAGTTTTATTTTTATGGCCTTCTCTTCGAAACCGAAAATTTCCTTTCAAAATATCTAATAGTGCTTTTATCATTTATTATCACCATCTGTGGGAATTCCGCTACACATCTCTTTTTCAACCCCCGCTATAGATGCGGAGTCCAAGACTTGTGGTTCAATTGGTTTGATTCATTAGAACGGAATGAGCAAACGAGTCATTTTCATGGTGAAGAACCGGAAGTATGAAAAAACTGTGTGTTACCTAAAAATTATTTCTGACACTTTCTGCGAAATTCAACAAGATTATCGAAATGAGTTCGCGTGATCGGGATGCCTGTAGAAAATTCGAGTCGGGTAGTTCAAAAAGAAAACGAACAATCAAAAAAAAGCAGGGACAAAAAAATCTAAGTAGATCTTTATATAAATTTATGAAATATGATGATCAAAAAACGACTACGAATCATTCATTGCCTGTAAGTGATTCTAATCTTGATCCAGCTGAAAACAGTGGAAATTAGTGATAGTGAGCTTTTGAAACATTGCAGCGACCTGCAAATATCTATGAGAGTGGGAGAATCATGTGATATTGATGGAAATGAATTGTGCGAAGAAACGAACATGTTTATCTGTGTGTATGAAGGAAACGACGACATTGTGCTGAAATACATAATTGAAAAAAATTTAACTGAAGTTTACCCCACTATAGAAATAGTCTTGAGAATCATTGCCACCACACCTGTTACAGTTGATTCTGCTGAAAGGAGTTTTTCTAGACTTGAAATCATAAAAACATATTTAAGGAATTCGATGACGATGACACAAGATCGGCTTTCAGCCCTTGCTATTCTATCAATAGAAAATGATGAAGCTCATTCGATCGATTATGATACTTCAATTACAGATTTCAGTGCTAGGAACAGCATTTCTGTAATTGTTAATTTTGTAAATCTTCCAATGTTATATTATATTATTAAATTTTAATCAAACCTCAAATTTTATATCTTTATAAAACTTTAGCATTTCTTGTCAAATATGACAATAACCTATTCTAAATAAGCGGACTTACTTTCGCATAACATACTTTTCACGAAGGAAATAGAGCCTCGCAATGGCTAAGGCCGAACCTGGGGGAATATTCTCTCGGATATCTTCAGAACAATTGCCGCTCTGTACAAAAAACACATATGGGACAAATAACGTCGCCGACTACGGCGAACATAAGTTTTTCTACATAGGCAGGAATCTAAAATTGACATCTTAGATTTTCACGATATGATACTCGAAATAATTTTATGTTTGAATTCAAAATTGGTGGAAAATATACAGGGTGATTATGGTGATGAAGTTCACCTCGTCACAATACGAAATTACGAATACTTTCATGTTTGAATTTAGGAATGTTTGGAAAATATACAGACTGTTCTTAGTGACGAAGTTCGCTTCGTTACAGAGGATCGACTCCAAAAATTTGGCTTGGGTACTTTTATGGACCAAAGTTTGAGGGGTGACCTGATTGTGACTTATGGAGCCCTACATAATAAATTTCGAGTAGATTTGTCGCCATTGTTCAAACTGAACAGGAATGAACTGAGGGGTCATCACTATAAGCTCCACAAAGAAAACTTCAGGACTACCCCTAGGGGGCAGACAATCTCCGATGTTGTTCGCATTTGCATCCTTCTATTCAGAATGAATATTTTATTTGATATATTAAAACCAAACTGCTTCAACACAGCGAGGTGATCCATGGATGAGCCAAACATATCCCCGCGATTCATTCATCAGAGGCTATCAATTCTAGTCAAAATCCTCAAAAACTGAACAAATACTTAAATTTTATTGTTCAATCTTTCTAATATCATATGCGAAATCAAAAGAATTCACGTTCTGTTATGTTACTAATGGAATAGGGAATGGAAGATACCGACCCAATTTCAATTTTTCACAACCTCCCAAGATGACTTAAAGGGAATATCGATTGTTTGAAAATTTTCTACAATTGCGTTTACACGCTGAACATGATCAATATTTCAACATTTTTTAGAACATGGCGCAACACATTATGGTCGGTCGTTAACTATTTCATATATGAATGTATTGAAATCACAATTTATGTCCTCGGCAATCAACCCTTGCTACACTCCCTCTGTACTGTTCGTCAATTTACTCATCCCGTCAATTATTCGGTATTTTGTAAATTTATCGCGTTGAGAGTATTTGATGTGCAATTGCACATCGGGTGTTTATTTCGAAGCAGCTATAATCGACGAGGAAATTAATGCGTTTCATTTTCTTTCCGATTAAAACTTGAAAATTATCAACCAAACATAAAAACTTCTGTATAGTAACAATAATTCTTCTTTGAGCTTCAAGGTGAGTCTCAAGATTCCTGGAAAAATCGTGAATAGTGTGGATACATTCATTGAATAACTAACTCGTATATTACAATATATCGGAAAGAACGTATGAAATGGACATAAGCTTAATTTTTCCATATCATCGTGTCATTGAGGAACCGAGGAAAGTCCGCCGAAATATCTCTCGGAAGGCAGGAATTTTCCCTACTAGCTTGATAATAGTTAGTCGTTGTTTTATGGACGAATTATACAAAATCCTGGAACCCCAACATGTAGGGTTTTTTTTGTTCTTATGGGTTTTCTCGATTGATTTTTTTTGTGATTTTCAGTTTTTTCTTCACACTTGATATATAAAAAACTGCCGGCAGTGTGATAAAAATGCACTCATTGTTATTGGATCCCAAATTACGAAAATAAAAATGTTCCCTTTTGTTAGTTTTGAACTGAACTTTTGTCCAAAAATACCTATATTTTCGCCCAAATCGAGAAATACCGCATTTTTTATCACTATAGAACAAGATCTCATAATATTCATCATGCTTATATTCATTCAAAATATAAATGAACCATGATAGAACGATCTCGAAGAACATATGCATATAAATATATGTGTATTTTTCATAAAAAACAAAATGCCCAATAATACTGGGTCTTTTCAATTTGACAATCCCGTTAAAAACTACTGGGTTTTATGACCATACCACTCCTGCTATCATGTTTAAGTCTGATGGGTAAACTTTATATACTTATATCGATGTTAATTTTCATATGTTCGGTAGATTCAACTTGAACGAGTAACAAACGTCGAATCTCACATTATCACAAACTTTTCATGAGTAGGATTATCAGGAGAATGGGATTGCTTTGAAATTGTAAAAAAATCTTCATTCAATAAAGAATCCCAACAACCTGTAAGAATTTCAAATATAAATTCCTAAGTCATAACATTCAAACATCAGAACCTTCAGATTGTAAGGGGTTTCCCAAATTGCTCGATTTTGAATGTTTCTGGTATTTCTTGACTAGATGGGTGAAGACGTTGGGAGGAGTCCTTGGCTCAGTTTTCGTGAAAATACCATTAGTGGAAAAAGTGCCATAAATTCTTCATTAATTTGTAAACGAGCTTAAAACGGTTAAAACTTTCTACGCCCACATTTCCACTGGAAATAACACAGTTTACTCAATTTTCTCCTTCTCGTTTGGTCAAAGTGGAAAAAAACAATTATTGTAGCAATGAAAAAAATTTTAAATAGTCCCTTAGTCCCAGTGATAAAGTGCTTGTAATAAATTTATATCTTTTTCATATATTTCAATATTTCAATATATTCTAAAACAAGTTGCAGAATGAGCTAATATTCTAACACGAATGCGAAAGCATGAGTGTTGGGATTCCCTTGTGCCACGAGTTTTCTCAGTTTTTGCTAAGTTTTATGAAAGACTCTCGAAATTCATATAAAAATTCAGATTAGTGACTTTTGTATTGTATCTTGGCAGTAGTTGTGACTTACGAAATTTGACAGATTACGGAATTTGAATAGATTTCATTTGAGAATTGATTGAATCGGAGGTCAGTACTGACAACCTAAAAACGAAAAATATAACTGAGAACAATGCTGTAATGATTTCATTAGGGCACTACTTTTGGTACTGTAATGAATTCATTACGATACTGAAATAGAGAAAAGTTATTACACATCTCCTAATCGTCAGAATATCGAAATATTGTTATGAGGATATCGCGAAACTTTTTCCAGTACTGGTCAGCGTGGATATATTCTTCGAATAATTGTTCTGGATAGTTCATTTTCTGATTCGACTAATCTAAGCAGTAAGTGAATTCCCAGTTTCTGTTTGAATTGTCGGTTTCATCGAATAATATTATCTATGTTTCTTATTTGATAAGGATTGGAAGTGTCATTTTGAGAGCGATCTATGAAAAGTATCTTTTACTCCGATTGAAATATGCTATTTTTTCAAACATTTTGATATTCACAAAAATTAGATTCAGAATAGAACCATTTCTACGACCGTTATAACTGAATGATCAATAAAAACTTTGCTCAGTTTCTGTTGTGATGTGTTACATTTTTCTTTACTCCGTACGGCAGAGGATCTCATCATTGACATAGAAACACTTTTTCGTACGGCGGAGAGAAAACTACTTGACAGATTATTCTGTAGGGCTATACATATCAGCACCTCAGAGGTAAAGTGTGTTAAGTCACATTTTTTCAAACACGAAATATCTACAATATTGAATTCACATTAGTAAATTCTAGCTGGTGGAACACATTTTCGACTCCCTAGGTATATCAAGTCTCCAAATAATGGCAGAAAACATTCTTTAAAACAATAATCGAACTGAAAAATCACTCTTTTGTCTAATTTTCATATTGTGACTTAACACACTTTTCCTCTGGGGTGCTGATATAGAGGTTATATACATATATACTCATTTTCAGGTTACCAAACTATTCATACATCACCTTCCTGTGGATTTGAGCAAAGAAGAATTGTCCACCGTTATTGGTCAGTACGTGGATATGAAAACTGTTCTCAAGATACACAAGCAGCTGAATTATGCTTTCGTACATTTTTTCTCAAGGGAAGCTGCCGAGCGTGCTAAAGAAGCACTAACTGGTATGTAATAATTCATTTTTGATTTTTAGTCGAACTGATCACATACACTAGAAAGGTCTCGAATCCTGCTGGTCAAGAAAAAAATAAACGTGTCTAGATCGCGGATTCAAGAAAACGTTGACCATTTGCCTTATGCCATAGAAACGAACACCTTAAGGTCTAACGCACACGACCGACAATCGGTGAGCTTCAATTTTGTCGGTCGAAATGCAGAACACGTATGTGAATGCACCAACGCACACGAACTACTTTTAGTCGTACCTACAAAACTGTAGGTAGCGGAGCGCGCTACATTTGGTTTTATTCGTAGACTGTCGTCCGTGTGCGTTAACCTCCTAGAAAATAGTCGTTCACCGACAATCGTTCGTGTGCGTTAGACCTTATTGTTACTACGACCCTTCCAGTAACCGGTTGGGTTGCTCCAGGGACACCCCGGGTGCGCACCGTTTCTATTTTGAAAGTTCGAGTCGGGTGCGTGAAGTAAGCGAAAAATTGTAGGTACTAATTCTGGAACTATATCAAATATTTTGTGCTTAATTAGTGCCAGTTGAATCAATGACAGCACCATTGTAGTTTTCGAGATATTGGGGATTCAAGTTTCTGGTGCTGACTTCACGCTCAACACCAAAAGTTTCAATGAAATTGACAATGAAATTTATATGCCAATATTCAGTGCCTGCTTGGTGCCTATTAGTGCCGTCAAATCGGCGCATGTGTGAAGTTAGCGAAAAGTTTTAAGCACTAATTCCGAAACTATGTCAAATATTTAATGCCCTAATAGTGCTATTTGGTGCCGTTTAAATCTTTGATAGCACCCTCATAGTTTTTTAGATATTAACAATTATATGGCCCGAACTTCTGCGTGTAAATATCGAGTGGTCCACAGACGACAAAAAATATCTCTGTCAACGGTCCAAGATTTCTTCAAGCACTTGTGATATTATGAACACCAGGTGTCAATTTGGATTTTCTTGAGCAGGGAGAGCTCAGTTCGAACAATGTCTATGTGGGAGAATGAAGAACTTGTCTGGAAATTAGAATCTGCTCATGCAAAAAAATATACAACAAGCTCTTTATTCTCTCACATAGATATTGTGTGAACTGAGCTCTCACTGCTCAAGAAAATACAAATCGACACCTGGTGTTCACTAAATCTGGGACCGTTGACTAAGACACATTAGATACGAATATTTTTTATCGTTTGCAGACCACTTTAAATTCTATATTTACGCGCAGATGTTGGAGCCGGCTTCGTTTGACTGGCACTTCGGATTCCGCTCGATAGATGGTTATGCCTTATAAAAACTCATAATTGTTGATATCTAAAAAACTATAAGGTTGCTAACAAAAAAATATATGGCACCAAATTGCACTCTTAAGGCACTTAATATGCGACATAGTTTCAGAATTAGAGCTTCCAACTTTTTGCTAACTTCACACTTGCTGAAAAACAACACTCGATTACTATTGAACTAAAAATGATATCGCAGCCGTTTTAACTGCACTAAGAGGCACCAATCAGGCATTAAATATCGGCATATAAATTTTATGGTGATGTGAAACTTTTGGTGCTGAGCGTGAAGTTAGCACTAAACGAAATGATCCCGGATATTATGAAAACCATACATTTTTTCTCATTATTGTCATATAAATTTCATTGTGATTCAAAATTTTTGGTGCTGAGCGTGAAGTCAGCACCAAAAACTTAAATCGTCAATATCTCGAAAACTACAATGGTGATGTCATTGATTCAAACGGCACCAAATGGCACAAATTAAGCACTCAATATTTGATATTGTTTCAGAATTAATGCTTTTAACTTTTCGCTAACCTCACGCACCCGTTCGAGTTACGCACTCGGGCTACCTTCCCCTTACCCCTGAAGCAGCTGTGAAACGTCAAATTCAAAAATGCCTGCTTTTTCATTCACTTCGTGATTCGTTTGAAGGTAGATTTTTTTCCATTCTCATTGAAATATGATAGTTACATTTGGCAAATAGAATATACAGGGTGTACCAAGTTCGTCGGCCTATTAGGCGTTTCTGGAGAACTAGACTTATTTGGAATCTGAAAATTTGGATAATGATATTGTTTGACAATATCTACCGAGCTAAAATGTTCTTGGAGCCTGACCACTTTCAGTTATACAGGATTTTTTTTGTTTTCGAATTTGACAGAGTATGCAATTCTGAATACATTCGTACTCAAATCGTTGCATTCGTCGAAATACTTTCCAAAATATCGAGAAAAACCTGAAGAAAAAGAGAGAAAAGAGTATTCGGTATTATGATTGTTATTCCTAATCTAGATACCTTAAGCTCGAACCGTTTTCACATTTTTGAAGTCAAAGATTGTGAAAATATTGTACATTTTTAGAATTTTGAAAAACTCATCACAGGGTGTTCCAAATGTTGGGTCAAAAATTGGGTTCGAGATTGGCCCATAACTTTCGTTTTTCAAATTAGAACCCTAGTTTTTCATGATTGCGTTGGATTGTACGGAGAAAAATGATGATAATGTTCAAACATTTTAATGCTCCTAAAATTGATAATTCTTGAGTTATTTAGGATTTTCTGATTTTATGTCGTACGTAGCGTCAAATTCATTAAATCTGTTCCATATCAACTATAACCTTGGTCATAGAAGATAAATTATTCCAATAACTCACTAGAGACACACACACTTGAATACACTTGAATAATCTTTGCATTCGTCAAAATACTTTCCGAAATATAAAAAAAAAACTAAACAAAAAGGTTAGATAAGAGTATTCGGTATAATGTTTGCTATTTCTAATCTAGATATCTTAAGCACAAACCGTTTTCACGTTTTTGTAGTCGAAAACAGTGGAAATATTTTACATATATTTGAAAAACTCGTCACAGAGTGTTCCAAATGTTCGGTCATAAATTGGGATCAAGATTAGCGTATAATTTTCGTTTTTCAAATTAGAACTCTATTTTTTTATGATTGCGTTGAATTCTGCAAAGAAAAATGATGATAATGTTTTATCATATTGATACTCCTAAAATTAATAATTCTTGAGTTATTTAGTATTTTCTGATTTCATGTTGTACGTTGCGTCAAATGCATAAAATCTGTTTCATAACAACAATGATAAACGAATTTGAAAAAAAGGTGTGCCACTAGTGAGTTATTGGAATAATTTATCTTCTATGACCAAGGTCATAGTTGATATGAAACAGAATTGATGAATTTGACGCTACGTACGACATAAAATCAGAAAATCCTAAATTAAAGAATTA
Organism: Hippodamia convergens; assembly: GCA_038502775.1. NCBI lineage: Eukaryota > Metazoa > Arthropoda > Insecta > Coleoptera > Coccinellidae > Hippodamia > Hippodamia convergens. The sequence goes on from CM076610.1 coordinate 52,682,772, forward strand.
TCAATTTTAGGAGCATTACCATTTTAGAACATTATCATCATTTTTCTCCGTACAATCCAACGCAATCATGAAAAAATAGGGTTCTAATTTGAAAAACGAAAGTTATGGGCCAATCTCGAACCCAATTTTTCACCCAACATTTGGAACACCCTGTGATGAGTTTTCCAAAATTCTAAAAATGTACAATATTGACACAGTCTTCGACTTTAAAAATGTGAAAACGGTTTGTGCTTAAGGTATCTAGATTAGGAATAACAAACATAATACCGAATACTCTCTTCTCTCTTTTTCTTCAGGTTTTTCTCGATATTTTGGAAAGTATTTCGACGAATGCAACGATTTGAGTACGAATGTATTCAGAATTGCATACTCTGTCAAATTCGAAAACAAAAAAAAAACAGAAAAAAAATTTTGAAAATTTTTTTTTCCGCTCCCTGTATAACTGAAAGTGGTCAGGCTTAAAGAATATTTTAGCTCGGTAGATAATGCCAAACAATATATAATCCCAATTTTCAGATTTCAAATAAGGCTAGTTCTTCAGAAACGCCTAATAGGCCGTCGAACTTGGTACACCCTGTATACGGGTTTGATTGATTCAAATTGTCAGTATTTCATCAAGTTATGTAGATTAGCGGAAATAATTATTAATACTCGTACAGAAGTCACATTCTGAACATTCATAATTAAATTTAATTTTGAATTAGTGGAAGAATATCAATGTCTTTCTGCACCTACATAATGAAAGTTATCAATGATACAAATGAAAAAGGCACTGAAATTCTTCACAAGACACAAAGTGGCGAGTATTAGTCTTCTCTATGAGTATTATATGTTATTGAAAAAAATTCATTGAATTCATAAAATTAATGGATTATTTCCATAAATATGGTTTGATGATTCTTGCAATGATAATTAGTGATTGGCAGAACTGTTTCCTCTCTCACAAATTTCACAAGATGTGGCAGGATGAAAGGATCTGACACATAACTAGAGAAATTACTATTGTCGTCCAGGATCCGCTAACAATCGGACAACAGCTTTTCGTTGAGGGTATCCAGGGAACTGAGGCACCGTCAGCTGAACGTCTGCTTTTAAATTTTGTGTTATCAGAAAAGCGGCGTCTAGACGTCGGTAACGTAATATATGTAGGGTGAACTATTCGAACGTCTCACGAATTCAATTCGAATTATCTATTGAAAGCTGTTCCGCTCCACTTAGTTGCTAGTAAAATGTATGGAAGATACATTGTCATAGCCAGTTCTGCTTTTATTACTATCATAATTATTATCAGTATGATGCGGTTTCAAAGCATATAACATCAATTAATGTATTGTAAAATTGTCTCTAGAAATTATTAATATCCATTCAGTTATTCTAATTTGGTTTGTCTAATTCAGAAATTAGAGAAATTAATTCGAGAAACTTTTCTAGAACTTTGACTTTCCTTTTTTTATTCCTCTTCATCTTCAAAGGGGAGCGAGTGAACTTGTCATTTTATTTATGCAGCTGCAATGTGTGTCCACCCATCATTCTTCAAATTCTCTTTCTAATAATTCGGTTTTTCGGTGCCCAGAATAGAGAGTTTTGATCGTATGAAGCGATTATTTGTCCTTGTACATCTTCAAAACATAATTATGCCACTTGGCGTCTAGTCCAGTAAACGAAGGTCTGAAATCACCTTTCTGCGGGAAGAGCTGCATTTTTGATATAATGATTGTCACTAGTGTAGAAACTCATGGTCAAAAAAACAGGTTCCCAAATTTTCAGGAACCTTGGAAGATTCGTGAAAATGTCAAAAAAGTTACGTTTTCTCGGAAACAAGAAGGTTTATCGAAAAAAGTTTCAAACAAAAGTTGCAGAGCGGAAAATTCTACTAAACTTGATGGCTCTTCACATTCTCGTGGGGTTGACTAATTAGAGGTGTATTTATGTAATGGCGTACTCAGTTGCTAACTTCATTATGTTCGGATTGCCGAAGACCGAGCCGAAGACGCTCCAAGAGAGTTTGTGGTTTTACCGAGGGTTTTATTATTCCCTCTTATGATGTATATGTTTATGAACTGCAGGGCGAAATGCGCCAGCACCCTTACCAATGCTATGCAAGTTCAAGAATGAAGGCAGCTTTCTTTCAAATCTGCGAGAAAACTGCACTTATATTTGTTTTATTTTACACCTGATTTTTTTTATCGGATGTTACCGGTAATTAGATGCTACCATTCCATGCGAAAATATAAAATTTCAACGAAATATCTGTCATTTGAAATTTCGGAAAATAAAGAAAATGAAATAAAAATTATTGATGGCACACCCTTAAGAATTTTTCAGAAATGTTTCACAATTTACAAAATTCATACAAGTTCTAAAATCACGAAAGTTCAATCAAATTTTTTTTTTGTTGAAATATAGATAAAAGTGAGTCCAAGAAGCTCATTGTACAAGATGAAATTTATTTCGAATTTTTACCAAGCTTAACACTGTAAAAAAATATAGTAGTTTTTGGAAAAATTCAATAGAAATATTCTGCTTTAAACCGAGCAGTTTTAACTTGAATGTTCTGCATTCAAGGGACAACATGCGAAGCGAAAGTTACACATGAAAAATGGAAAATGCTGTGCTCACTGAAATCCTTGCGGAGGAATACACAATAGTGATTCTAATACTAGCGTGTATAAAAAATCCACCAATATACGAAATGGAAACTCTTACATCTAGACAAAATCTATTACACTCGGCACTTTTCAGAAGGCTGTCGTATTTCTGTTGTCATCCACAGACCCCGTCACAAAGAACTTCATTTCCGCTGATGGCTTTCCCTCCCCTCAGCGTGGACAGATATGATATCGACTTATTTGTGAGCCTTTTAAAATTTCATGGTTGCGAAGCCACTGAAATTTTGCTTGTAATTGATTTTTTTTCGGAGTCATCTATCACAACGGAGATTTTCTACGTTGATGAAAAAGTAGAAACTGAGGAAGAAGAAGTTCGGAATATTCTATCGAGCATTTTCATAACTATGTTTCACAATGATTAGATATGTAAGTTGTACCGACTTCATATTATTTTTTTCGAAGAATATTAATGACCAGAGTTCATCTATTTTTTCTCATGGCTAACAAATATATTGATTGTTTGAGTCGAAATCTGGAATCTGAAAATTGAACTAACAAATCTGAAAATGAATCAAAACAATCGCAGGGCGAAGTTCAGATGCCACATAATGCATCTGTTCTGCCACTCACACTGATTGACAAATTGATACAATTGAAAAATTACTTCAGAATGTGAAACCAAAGAACAAGCGAATTTGAAAGAAACATGAATAATTTAACTGAGACCTTTACGATTACCTTATAATATTATAATTATGAAAAAAATTTCAACAGCATAAAACAAAATTGAGGTATACTTATTGAATAGTTTACGTATCTTCAAATACATAGGTGCTGCCATACTTTCCTTTCAATGCAAATACATATAATGTTTCGTAAGACAGGATAGTTTGAAGATATTTCAAGTGGGCTCAAGTTGTAGGTTAGGTCAGACAAAGATGAGATAAGAGAGAACACATACCATGGGGATGAAATACAAATGTTTGCTCCAAGCGGCGTTTTCCAAAAACCATGGGCGGTCCTAGAGTGAATTTCTGGGGGAGTAATTTTTTCCAACAAATACATACCTACCAGAAGATTATGTAAAAACAATTATTCGATCACTTCAAATTTTGTGTGAAGATATAAGAAAAGTCTTCATTCATAATATATTTTTAAATATCAATGACATCCGCTTTCACCGAAAATTATATCAACTGTCTCATTTCTGATGGAACACCCTGTATATAATAACTTTTTCGGATATATCTTTGAATGCCACCTTCATTTTATTTTTTATTTCCTATGTCCATCTAGAGCCGTTTTCGAGTCATCCAGTGTTTCTTGAAAAAAATTACAAATTGAGGCTTGTGGAAGACTGATAATTCTGTTTTTGAAATGTGTTAACGTGAAAGGAGTCGTTTATGGGTTCCCTTTATCCAAAATGTACCATTTTCGAGATGTTCCTTATTCACCATTTCTATTTTCCATCATTCACCCGCCTACAACTATAATTTTCAATGTTACTTTCTTTGGGTCAATTTTTTTGTGATTTATGAAAGGACGTTACTTTCCATATTCTTCCACATATCCCAGAAGGCACATCTATCTCCATGCAATGAAATATTTATGGTTCATATCAGGAAGTTTTACATCCTGTTCATTTCGCCTATTTCCCTGCTCGGAAGAACCTTAGAATATTGCCATATTGGTTCGGACGTGTACATCATTTATTCATCCGAAGAACATACATTATCCTTTCGTCACGAATTCATCAAAAATTCATTCCATATCGATTATTGAATCTGGTCATTTCTGAACCGGACGCACGTGGGTAATAATAGAAACTGATAATTGCTTCGATGAAGTAATTCATCGAAGGCAGCAATGGAATTTTGAACTACAGAAATAAAATTCAATGAATAGTTGATGCTCAGACGTGAACCAGATTACCCGTCATAACAAACCATCGATTTATAAATACCAAGCATCCCAATTCACGAAAGGCCTGTCTCTATTATTGGAGGAAAACATTCGATAATATCTGGGATATGGGCATTATTTAAAGCTTGCCCTCAAAATCAGATAAAGGGATGGGACAACAATCTGATAAGTTTGGGGAAGAGGGTGTTTAATAAACAAGCTCATACCCGCGGCTCCGCTCGCGTTATATTTCAATTTGAAACACGGTACTGATATAGTCCACTGAAATTAGACTTTTACTTCGGACCAATTCATACAAAAGCAAATGAAGGCTTTTCGGGTAGGTTTCGGTGTCCCAAATGATATCCCAAAAGTCCCCTAGGCGGGAGTGACCGCATAACATTTGGCAACGCTGTAAAGGGCTAAAATCCTGCCCCAATGTGAATTTTCGTGAATATCTCGGTCCCTATCAAACTTACGACAAAAATACATCAGAGTAAGAAGAAAGCTGATAAAATTTCCTAGAAAAAAGGTCTCGGGTCGTTTTTTGATACAACCAACGGTTTCGTCACAATCTTGCCTTCAATTTGACATATATGATACTCTGGATAATGGAGGTACTCTATTCCACACCACCTTTGAGGATGACTACAGGGCGCGTTTTGGTCAAATTGGTATCCCCTAATAGGTCTAATTCACGACTTTTTTGTTTTTTGGAAACGTGTTCGAACGCTAATTTTCTTTTCCTTCGTCTTCTTCTTCTATGAATGCATGTATATTTTCTTCGATGACATCTGTGGAGTCAATCTCAGAGTTTTGGATTCCTGCATCGGTCACATTTAATTTTTCTGAGGAATCTTCAAATGGTTTGGCATTCAGACAGGATTCTCCATGACAATTGCCACAAACCGGTGAGCAACGAAGTCCCAAACTTCGACGGCCTCACATTGGTCCACAACCTTTCGTACAGTTGCAAAATATCATTTTTGGAAGACAATCAGGCGCAGGAAGTTGGGATGTCGCTTTTGGTTACAATATATTGTCTTTTAACATGCATCCCCAATCCTCAGGATTCAAATTGTTACCAAGCCATTGTTGTACTTGATAGTACAACCGAAACAGATGTTCACAGATGTTGTTGTGCTGCGTCAAGAGTTGGAGGTAAAAGATTCAGTCTCACTGGTCTGCTTCTGCTAACAGCTTTAATCAAGGAAGAATATGGGTAGTGATTTATGGAGAGTTATTTAATGGGGACAACATATATTGACACAGATATAGTTGCATCTGAAGCTGAATATCATCAAATTTGTGTCAACAAAATTAACTTGCTAGTCTGCGAGAAAATGAAGGTTGGTCATCCTGCGTATGAAAATGGAATGGAATTTTTTCTTTCATTGGAAATCATGAAGACTCTCAGTTTAAATTAACTTATTGAAAGCAGTACTGACAGAATACATACCTGATGACAAGACAATTAAGAGAAAACTCGAAGAGGAGTATGGAGACCGTATTGTTATCACCCCAAAGGAAAACAGAATATCTTGAATCAAGCTTGGTACAATAGGAAAGATTCTGAGGAGAATTATCGGTACTTCTGCAGAAATTTTGCACCAGGACATACGAACTTCCACTTCTTGTTGAAGCAACATAAATACTACAGTTTTTGTGGCAATACTTTCCCTGAAATTGGAATCCCCTAAATTACCAAAACATACCCCGATATCAAAATGAACACCTTCTTTGATATCCTTCTCATAAAATAGGAGTGTATAATATTTGTCCTTGCCTCTCATGAAAAGGGATCACTTCCAACAACTTTAGTATTGTAATTTTGCTTGACATGGCAGCAAAGTTTCTAACTGAATTGTAGCTTTGAGGGTTTCTCTTGAAAAGTGAAAGGGGTAGGATTTTATCATGAAGGGTCTAACTTCTTGCTTTGGTATCATGAACTTCGAAGTTTACAATTCTGGAAATCATAAATTAGCAGTAATGGACCGTACATCTTAAAAGAGTTTTCGAACAACTTCTTTATTGGGTTGGAAGGTTATATGATTTTTATGAATTTTATAGGCCCTGTCACCGCTTTTAAAAATATTCTGCACACTGAATCTATACAACTTCCTGATACAACAGTCTCAATTACAGCTCTGGGGCGGCAGTAATTTTCGAGAAAAAAATAAATGGACCTCATAAATATACTCAATTTACCTCGGATACGGCTTCGATATAGTCGTATATAGTTTAGTTCTACAAGGTTAGGATATGTTTGGCTAGATTAGGTTCATTTTTCCTAAGAAAAGTTGAAAAAAAAAATGAGTGATAAATAAAAACATCGATCCGCATTCAGCTTAGGTTAAGGTGGGTTAGGTTCATTTTCCCTATCTCAAGATCACAAAAAAATATAAAAAAAATACAACTGGGCAAGGTTGAGGGCGGGCCGGGTTGAGTAATCAGTAATCTGTTGTTTTGTCGTCATATGACACTGTCAAATGTTCTAAGTCAAAGCTGAAAAATTCATTAAATTTTACGTACTGTTTTTCTGTCATTTTTGTCTCGAGGTGTATAATCAGTTCTGTTAAAATATTTCTCATCAGGGTTTGAGTGAAAGAGCAGGAGTGTATGACCATCTGAACCCCGCCCTATGATTTTTCTTCTGGTGTATTTTTTTTCTAGTTGTGATATTTTTGTTGGGCGATAAAGACATCATTATTATTATTATTACTCCACGACTCCATTAATCCTGGGGATAGAAGATTCTAGATCTTCTTCATGAAGGGGTAACCTAAAGGTGAGTACAAACATGCTCCAAATGGAGTACCGAACATCGTCGCGTACACCGACGCCATCAACAAAAGTTCGCCAATATCTGTGGTATAAACACGACGTGGTGTGGTACGATGTTCAGAGCATGTTTGTACTCATCTCTAGGTTATTGAAATAAAATTGAACAATATTCAGATTGAAGTTTGTTTACAAGTGGTAGGGTGCAGATTTCATTGGGAATGTTTTTTTCATTTTTCGGCACACAAAATGTTGAATTCTCCCAAACTTTATAGTGACTCCATCTTTGAACTACTCGACATAAAATGCTACTGAGGGAGACACATACTGCCTTTCCCTGTCATTTATGTTGGAGTACTTAGACGGAAAGCTTTTCTCATTCGCCATTGTCAAGATATTGTCCGACAGTCGATTTGACTTAGTGATTATGTTTATTGTATAAACTCTACTAGTAGCACGTTTCATTATTGATTTATCTTTGTGTTTTTGACAGTTGATTATATGTGATTGGAGCATTGCAGTCAGCGAAAAGAATCATTGAGTTTTTCAAAAACAGAAAAAGTTCTGGGTCTGGGGATAAATTATCAAGGAATGCCGATGCACAAATATCATTCAGTTTTCATTCTCACACAACTGTTACGTATGTGTTCGAAAAACTCAAGGATTATATTCCTAGACTTCAATGTTCCAACTCAAAACTTGTTCCAATAGTGAAGCAAGCTATATGAGGAAAACCAAGAAGCAATACCACCATAATTATGACAATAATACATCTGAGTTGACAGCTTCAGCTTGACCTCATTTTGACAGGAGACATAACTTCGATTTAGATCAACAGGATTTAATACCTATAACTATTCAGTTCATGGCACAATTTTTCAATTAATTTTTATAAGTCCATAGAATATAGTTGATAGCCGCAAAAAGCAGTAGACGTTCCGAATTTTACTTTTTATTGTAACTTATTGACGGAAATATATTCTTAACTTTGTGATTAGTCGTTCAAGGTGTATTGTCGTATTTTTGTTGCTACCGGTAATGATGTCAACTTCAAATTGATCCTTAAAAAGTACAGACGACGAAATCTTATAATAACTTTTCACCTTGGTCCTCAATCCTGATATTAACTAAACATTATTCATTAGTTGGACCCTTGTTTATAATTCATAACTCTCTAGTTATTCAGTGAAGTGTTGTTTCGGGAGGGCGCTTTATTCAAGTACTCACTGATCTATACTAAATTATAAATTTAAATGTCCGTGTGTTTGTTTTTTATTCATCGACTCAAGAACCAGATGACCGATTTGGATACAAATTTCATTATAATGTAGTTTTCATGAGAAAGTCGGTAATTAACCCGGGCTTTTACGGCCGATGCTGGGTCAACTATAAGAAAAAGAGCAACACGGTCAGAGACAATTTGGCAGTGCTCAAAAAGTTCTATGAAAATGTCCGCGACGGCATCTGTCTAACTGCTGAGGACAGCCCAAGACAACCATCTTTAACATTTTCAGTTCAATTCAAAATTATCTTTGAATTGAAGAGGGCTCTCAACATGAAATGAATTAATATAAAAATGAATGTGATAATTATCTGCGCCATGTATTCCTGATGAAAAATGGTTCTTACAGTATAGTTTTCTGATGGATACTTCAAAAGTAATTGAAGTTGAACGAATGCGAAATTGAGCAAGAAATTATTAAAGCTGCGCGCTTAAGAAAGAACATTGATTTTCGGTGTTTGAAAAATTGAAAAGTTTTTATGATCGTTTCACCCGTATTATTAATGAGATAACTTCATTCTGCTTTCGTTCACTCCCGAATATTATTCTAAGCAAGTGTTGATGAAATTCAACATTCACAAACAACTTCCGTTAAATGTAAAGTATTCATCGAAAATTATGTAATTTTTTTCAATAATAGCAGCTGTTGAACCTCTTCAAGAGCGTCTATCTCGATGTCGATATTGTGAGCATATTAGTATTGAACAAAGAGGGAATTGTGGAGTTTGGTGCATAATCATCCTTTATCCTTTCATTCGAAATCGTTGCATCCAAGTCTTTGTTTCTCGTACAGAATTGATTACTTATTTGTGATTCCCCCCTGAGTTCACTGGAAAATGAACTAATTTATGTCGCTGGATCATTTATACAGTATTGACCGAGGTGGAATGGCCGAGAGATGTGTCTGCTAGTGGATATGCATCATTTAACCTGCCATTTGAAAGCACAGGAAAACCGGCGACGATAATTTATTCATACAGAGTGGGTAAATTTATTCACGGCTTCCTACACTGAATTAATTTCATAAATGTGCGAATTTCATATTTTTGATTCAACACATTGCATCCAATTTTTTTCTGGAATACCGGTAACGAATTTCATGACACTCGAGATGAACTAATTACTGCGTTAACCGCTGAGTTATAAAAATCAATAAACTTGAACCTTAAATGAAATATATACCTACTGGAAAAAAATTTGAAAGTTCTCTTTCATTATCTAAAATGCTACATCCCGTATAGTTATCAATTAAACGCCCAGTAAAAAAATATAAATTTCGGAGGAAATCTCCATTCAAATGACATGTTCGAATATCATCGTTCGGACTGCAAAACCTCGTATCTGCCTTCTTTTTCTGAATTAATATTTTCAATACCATGGACTTGTAGAGGCCCAAATTTCTTACGGCATTCTGGGATGGGGTGGGACATATAAATGTCATATGAAAAAAATTGAGGTTTTACAAAAGTGGATTTTGAAAATGATATATGGAAAAGCACCAACCTTTCCCAGTGAGGAACTTTATCAATTGTCTGGTGTTCTAAGTCCGACTCAGACCTTCTTTCTAAAGATTCTTCCATGTATCTACAAATCAAAAATACAAATAGATATTGTTATCAGACAAGAGGAACAAGTTTTAAGACGTTGAGGGCTAAAAAACGAATAGGTCAGAGAAATTTCAAATATTGGGCACCAAGAATATATGCACTACTACCGGAAGAAATGAAAAACCTGAAAAATCTGAAGAAATATACAAAAAGTGTGAAAAAATGGATCATAAAAATTGGATCAGAATTTTTCGATAAATTGTTGAATGAAAGTTAAAAATATGTGGAACTTACCTCAATGCAGTGTTTGTGCCTGGCTTTGCTGCAGATTATGTTACCCAAATTGAGAATTTTTATCCCGAAATTGAGACTTTTTCACCCTGATCTGGACCTTCTTCGATAGTTGTAACTTTATTGAACTATTGATTTATTTTTGGCTTTATGTGGTAAATGTATTATAATTGAAATTATTGTTTTGCTAAGGGTTACAAAAAAAAATTTTTTGATTTATATACCACAAGCAGGCAAAGCTGTTTTTGCCTCTGTGAGTTTTTTTGCTGTTTGTTCGGAAAGTTAATTCAATGACATTTTTTATTTTGAAATTCTAACTGAATAAACATTATTATTATTATTATTATAATAAATTGAGATTTCAAGGGTGAAACGCGTACGTGTGCAAAAACTCGAAGCGCCTCGATATTCCTAAAACGTGTATATTGTTTCATTTGAAACAAAGTCTGTATGAATTTGAATTTTAGTTCGAAAAAGAATGAAATATAATGGTGTCCTGTGAAATTATTCAAAACGCAGATACGAGGTTTTGCAGTCCAGACGACGACATTTAAATTAATATATGAATTTTCGCAATATCGATTCATCAAAGGAGCTTCTGTTTCTTCATATAATTATAATAATATATTTATTGATATTATAAAATATTCATATGGGACAGGTCAAATAACAAAAAGAAGGATAAATTTTTAGAAACTTATACTGCGAGGACATTTTTGTCCTCAAGAACCTTCTTAACATTATAATACCTCTTTTTCTTTCAATACGATTTCATTCAGCACCTCAACGGATGAGATAGATGATTTCATGATTACATGTTATGTACATGGAGTTATACATTGAATTATAGTTAATTTCCTGCTCGATTCTCGGCTGGATCAAACTGAATAGTTTCTCATTTAAAATTTTACGGAATGCATTGAACTTCTTTTGACTATTGCTTCGCTCTCTCGAAATAAGTGTTGATTTTGAATGAAACCATCTATTTCGATTGAATATGGCACCATCTAGTAATAAAGAATCTTTCATCATTTTATTTTCAATACAATTTGGACAATTCGACGCATACCGTTGGGTTGTTATTTAACTATTAAATACTAATGAGGTGAGAGTCACGTCTTTGGTTGTAAATTGTCAAGTCCTGAGTTTGATTTATGCCCAGTCTTAAGTCCAACTTAGATTTGAACGTATTTTCGACACGCCGTTTCTCTAGCAACACATATTAAGTGCCTCATGAGTTGTACCTACAAGTCATCAATTATCAAGGTTTGATCATGACTTGAGCCTGTCTTAAACTTAAGTGAATACTTATTCATGGCTTGCACCGATAAATAATATTATGAATTAAATTCTCTTGAATGAAATCGATAGGTAGCTTAATCTACTTTGCACGGGGCATCCAGAGACGAATACTCAATTCAGAGGACTAACAAGGGGGTTTTAAATCCAATGGAGGTTCAACAAGCCGGATAATAATTGATGCCTTGATTCATGCATATTTCAGCCCGATAGTTAGAATTGCCTTCTGCAATGAGACGATCTTTTCTCTATTTTAGTAGTGTATTTTAGTCTTTTGTATTGTTTCTTAGCAGTTTGTTTGAAAGATTAAGGAATTTGAATTGATTTGATTTGAAAATGAGGGGGATTTGAGGTCAGTACCGACAATCACAAGACGAAAAATATAACTGGAAACAATGCTTTAATGGCAACTTCACCGGAATGAGCAGAGTTGTCAGATTCAGCATTGCTTAGCCTCGCTCAACAGAGAAAATTCTATCAGTTACAATAGGCATTAGAAATGGATATATCAGTTTTTGAAATTTTTATTCTCATTGTGTAATAATATTCACAGAAATTTGGAAAAAATATATCAATTTAATTTCCTATTAATACATCGCCAACGTTTCGAATCTTATGCGATTCTTTTTCAAAGGCTCGTATTATCATGGAATTGAATTTGTTTAGTCTTACTAGAGATTTGACCGTTCTGATGTTGTCATGTCATAGACATGAAAACATCATGAGTAATGATGACTCATGATGTTTTCATGTCTATATCTCTAGTAAGACTAAACAAATTGAATTCCATGATATTACGAGCCTTGAAAAAGAATCACATAAGATTCGAAACGTTGGCGATGTATTAATGGGAAATTAAATTGATATATTTTGTCCAAATTCCTGTGAATATTATTACACGATGAAAATAAAAATTTCAAAAACTGATATATCTATTTTTTATGTCTATGGGTTAAGGTAGACTTACAAAAGAAGCTCTGTGAATATTATTTTACATGGACGTTACCAGTAATCAGTGTTTATTTTCATTGTTCTGCAAATTCCATCCGCCCGCCAGATCTCCTGCTCTCGTATTCACATTCAACTGCGAACTTTCAATCTGGTTTCATCTATATTTTCTCAATTATTCACGTTTTCCAATGGAATTATTGTGTCTCAAAGTTTCCCCGAAACTTTCAGACCAGGTTTCCCTCACAAATGTCATGGAAACGAACTGGACGGTAAAAAGAGCAAATCGAAAACTTTTTTTTTTATAAAAAGAAGGCCGCGAACATGTCTTGTACAATCTTTTCAACAATAGATTTCGGATAAAAAGAAACACTTTTTGTGTGTATCATTTGTTCCGACTCAGTGTACAGAAAAATTTTAAACTTTCATGAACTATGCCATCTCAAGGAATATCACAGACACATTTGGCATGTGAATTTTTTTCAACAGAGTTTAATTCCGACAAAATATCAATTTTTTTTATTTCTCTGAAATAGATATTTTTCAAAGATTAATTACTCGTTAAATGTGTATTTCATATGATTTCAAGAAGAATACCTACTTTTAATTGCAAATACTCATTGAATGGCATTCAACTAACTTTTCAGATTTGGATCCCTCAAATCTCTAGTATAATCATGAAATGTTATGGCAATAATAATGAAAATAAAACACGTGAATAGAATTGTAGAATATTGACCACATCAATGAAAAATTATATCAGAATATTTTCATCAACATAGTCGAATCGGTATTTCCTTTGACTGCAGGAATCTGCCGTTGAAAAGTATGTACAAGTCAAAGACTCCCGCTGTATAATGTCAAGCATAATCCATATGATCTCAAGTTATTTTTATTCTATGGTTTTAGTCTATGACAAACTTCCAATTCGAACTCCGAATGTTTCACTACGCCAGAGACGTGCACACAGAGATCAAGGGCTACTGAGTTATAGAGAACAATGTAAACGAATCTTGAAAAGATTAAGACTAACATAATCATCGAATTTTATTCTTGAATTCCAACCCCAAAACCCAAACATTATTGCTTGCAATCTACGTTGTACGTAGAAATAAAGTCTAGAGCGAGAAAGATTTCATGAGACTGAAAACCCGATAAGTTGTCCAGAATATTGTGTAACAACGTTGTTTTTTAATTTATCACCAAGTCGTCTTCCAATATTTCATGACAATAGGTTGGAAATTCAATACAATTATGGACAATTCACTACAATTCATGGCAATTCCTAAAAGTTCAGTCCCACTCATAGAAATTCATAGTGACTAAGGACAATGCTTTTTTTCTCATCATACATGGTTCTCGTGCCTGATATACGTGAAAGCTGAAAATTGGGATAAATTTGTAACATTCTCTACTGAGACGAAAATCTTGTCTTTCTTTTCATTTTTCTGACTTTATCAATTCTCGATACATTCTTGTTCGAATAGTTGCATTTGTACAAATATATTTTCCGATAGTGATTATCTAAGTCAAGGCTGTCCAACATGAGGCCCGCGGGCCGCATGCGGCCCTCGACCTCATTGTTTGTGGCCCGCAGAGTTGCGCTGGAAATCGCCAAAGCGAAAAAACCATCGAAATAGCAAAATAGTTCAATGAAATAAAAATTGCCGAAAAGTTAGAAGCAGTTTATGTGTCGCATCAAACAATTACGATACGAGTGAACCATATTGATCAATGTATATATCTAAAAAACTGCAAGACACGGTTGAAAAGTGTAAATATTTTTCTCTATCCTTGGATGAAAGTGCTTATTGTCAGAACCATTCATAACGACTCAAGTTTAGCAGTGGAGATGCTTGATCTCATTCCTCTTTATGGTATAACTATAAGGGCACGGATATTTTTGAAACTGTGAATAAGGTAGTGTCGGACTCTGGGGGATTCAATTAAAATTCCTATATGGTCACTGATAGAGCCAGAACTATGACAACAACTGAAATTGGATTTGTAAGGCTCTTGAAATGAAACATCAACTATCCTGTGATACAATGTATTGTTCACCATGAAACGCTATTTGGTTACGTCAAATGGATGTCATCAAAGTTGATGTTGAAATTTTATGAGAGGGGGCAATCTTGCTTTGACTCACAGAAAAATTTGAGATTTTCAAGCCGAAGTAGAAGCTACATATGGCGACTTGTTACATCACATCAACATCCATTGAAAGAGTGAATGGATTTTAAGGAAATTTGAGAGTTACCCCGCATAAAATACGTCGAAAAAATTGCAGTTGAGAATGTTGGTAACCTTCAACTGGAATCATGTGACCTAGAAACAGATCCTTCTTACGGAAACTGGATTGAAAATTTTAAACTTTCTACCAGAAGAACGATAGCCCAACTTCCTTATTTTAAGGCCGACAGTGGGTTCAATGCTGGAAAGCACATATCTGTGAAAGCATGAAATTCATCAAGTCAAAAGATAGGTCTCCGATGCTACTTCGTTCATCAAAAACGAATATAGAAGTCAAATATCAATGAAATTGATGAATCAGTGAAATAACATGTAATGAAATTCAAAATCCTCAAATCTCCCATTAGCTCTCATTATCAAAACTCACACATGAGGTTGCAAACTTAGTATATTTTTCAATGCGGCCCCTCGCACGGGAATTTTTCAAAAAGTGGCCCTTGGCGTACTTGAAGTTGGACAGCCCTGATCTAAGTTGACTATTAATCTTCCCAATAGGTAAACTCCGCCTGTAGATTACATTTTCAAAACGTTCTGAAGGTTCTCTTCACCCCCACGACAAAAAAATTATACTGAGTTCGAAAATTTTAATATTTAACCTTTTCGAGAATGTATTCTCTGGAAGTTCCACGGACATTTCATTTGTTAGAATTCCCTATTTTTTGAAATTTTCAGAACAAGCCTAATTCAATCCATCGCACGAAAATTTGTAGCAAATAAGCGAGAATACATAGCGAATTCACGTTACTTCATGGCAATTCGATTCAATTCAGGACAATTCGTTACAATTCATGGCAATTCCGCACAATTCGACTCAATTCAAATAGTTCGTACACCCCAATTTATTACAGATTCACCCCGTGGGTACGATTCATTGGAAAAGCAAAAAGAAGTCGCTGAGAAAAAAAAATGAAAGTAAGAAAAATGTGAAGAGAAAGAAACAAATTAAGAAGTGCCCTTCTAGACTCTAGACTTAACAAGCGGCTGCCCAATCTTATGATTGAGCAAAGTCTGAAGCTTCCTGATATATGACGAAGCGATTTTGTTCATTTCAAATAATGGTCATGCTACAAAAACTTTGTTATGGATATTTCTAGTGCCTCTTGAAATATCAGGTTTTGAATTTCTTTGAGTTCTTTTCAATAGCCTATTTCTCACAAGCTGCTTTCATAGCCGGATCTGACATTTTCTCCTCATTAGTATCATTTCATCCATTTTCCTCATGAGTGCGATATCATCTTGAAAATGCATGTGACGTTGAGATTTATTAGTGAGGACATTTACTGATAGATTAGCAGAGTGAAACTCCTATCCCAAATTGATTAAACCCCTATTTCATGTTCTTCCTGACATGTTTTCCGAAACTCATAAAACAAGCGAAATTTGAGGGGCTGTAATGATATAATGCTGAATTCGCGCCTCGAACAAAATTCATGATTGATTTATGATCAAGCAATATACATATAAAGTTGAATTTATCTTCTGAATAAAACGTAGTAATTACAGGAAGTCGAAGATTCTCGGATTGGGCTATAAATTTATTATGGATATCCATTTCACTGTAGGAACAGTTCTTGTTCAATGCAATTGATTCCTGAATAGTATCGATTCACATCGTTATTTTGTTATTGGTTAATATTACGAAATATTTCCATACTGACGGGATATCTCGCAATGGAAAATATGCTGAGATTAATTTAGAATGAGAAAATTGGATGAAATGCTTATTATGGTGCAATATAGCCTTAAAATGCTAGTTCTTCATATACTTGATTAAGCCAGGTCCAGACGGTTGTAACGTGCATTTCTGCCCTCGTCGTGGATTGATTCTCGACGTTTCGCCAGTTCGAGTTTCTGACAGTCGAGGGTGCATGCACCAGCTAGTAGATAATACTTGAAACCGTGACTGTAGGCCAACATCAATATTTTCATCAACATGAAAACTGCGAGAATGAAATATGTTTTCTTTAAGTATCATAAAATAATAAGTCCCTAACAATTAATCATTCGGATCACTTCGATTCCATTGTATTTTGCAATTTCATATCAGACAGTTCAGTATACTTTGAGCTGATTATATTCGGGTTTCGAGCTTCATATAGTAAATGTTCGGGTCATATCGAGATGTTTCAATTCTAACAATGCGAAAAGATTCATGGTCGATCAATATAAAAAGAATTTATTAGTATTTTTCTTACTATTTATAAATTTTTTTATTCAATAATAAAAATAACCTGATGACTAGCGCATTCGCCAATTTGTCACAATGGTATTATTTCTGCTCATGTTCTGTTAACTGACTCATCACAACTTCGCGAATTACCCCACCCTAACATAAACAAACCGAACCTTATCTCTCCTAACATGAACCAACATATGCAAACATTCATCAACCCGAGCCTACCTAATGTAACGTTACCCCGCCTTACCGAACTCAACACAACCTAACTCAGAGAAATGTGAAATTATTTAAGTGCAGACGGAATTTGACTTTCTGATAGCATAGCTATTAACTCACTGGACCGGCAATCCCAAAGTCGCAGGTTCGAGGCCTGTTCGGGAGGGTCCTAACTTAACTCATTCTGATCTAATGAAACCCTCTATCCTAAAACTGAAGATCTATTGTGCACCTCTGCAATGTTTATCAGTAAGGCCTCTATGAACGTCACCATAATTCTGGGAGCTATTTGATCTGACTCATCTAATCTTATATATTCTGAAATACATACACCCAACCAGGCCTTAGCAATCTCAACCAAGTCTAAGCTCCCTTAATCGAAGCCTACCCGTCCTAACTTGAACTTGAGTCAACATCATCTTACCTTATCCCGAACCGAACCTGATAGGAACCAACTATATACCACCCATCTCGACTTTATCATACTCAAGCTAGTGAGACCTAACTCAGTTTGATAATTCCTAACTTATAACACTCGTATTTATTACCCATTTCATTTTCATATTCCCTGAAAAAATGTTCTAGAAGCAGCACCGTTTTAGGCCACAACGCTAAAATTCTCTCCTCTCATGAACACCCACTCTAAACTGATTATTACTAAACCTTCCACCATTCTTGAACAATCATACAAAATTTGATTTTTCATTAACATTAATTAAATAGGTATGAATATACCTATCTGTTAGCTAGTTTGAGGTCAGAAGCTCAAACAGAAATTAGTAATTACTGTTTTGACACTATGTATCAATAGTTCCACTTGAGCAATTTTTCAACAATGGCCTTTAGTAGATATTGAATTTTTCTGGTTCTTTCAGCTCTACCATTTCCCGAAGTGGTTGTCGAGTGGGCACGCCCTAGGCAATACAGTAAACAACAGCGTTTGGAATCTCCACCTACCCATTTCTGTCTGTAAGTATTCATTCTGTTCTAACTCAATAATAATAAAAAATCGACCACAGTTGATATTGAGTAGTCTATATGTATATTATAAACATCTTGCACTTCACGTTACCCATTGGAGTGGCATGAACCCATAAAAAACCTTTTCTTATTTGAACATTGTGGGATACTGATGATGCCAAATGAGACAAAATCTATTATCATTTCTCCAACCTCATGATAAAAGATTTGGGACCGTAGGAATCTAAAATGGTATTCATTTCGATGATTACCTTTTAAATTCATCTTTGTTTTCGAACTATTTGTTCGATCAGATGAGTAATTTTTGTTTCAATATCAATTTTCGACATACTTTGATGATATAAAGCTCCAGTTTCAATTAATGGTTCATTATCGTTTTCATCCTTTCCTGAACAATTCAGCTACTGAAAATTAAATTTCCTCCTTAACTCAGAATTAAAATTTCAATGAACCATAAATTTGAATGTAGCTTCTCGCAAGTGACATTCAAATCTGGCCAATTCGAAGGTTGGATGAATAAGTATTATTCATACTGCTGCGTAAACTATAGAGATTTTGTAGTGCTCGAAAAGATCTAAAAGAAAGTCTGCGACGGCATATGTCTAACTGCCGAAGACAACATACGATAGCCATTTTTCACATTTTCAATTCAATCCGAAATAATGGTCAATTTGAAGAGGTCTTTTGACTGGCATGGAATGCATGAATATAAAAATGAATGTGATTGTTATCTGCGGCATTTATTCCTGATGAAAAATGCTTTTTACAGTATAGTTTTCTAATGGATATTTTGAAATTTACAGTAGGTTGAACGAGTGTGAGTTTGATCAAGAAATTATACGCGACATCGTTTCGTTATGTATATGTTGTGGACCAAGTGATAAATCCGGGCATTATGAATAATGACAAACCATTTAGGGCAAAGTGACTAATTATGGTTTGAAGTTTCTTATTTATCACATTGCCCTGACATTCTGAATATTGCCCAGTCGTGTTTGGGCAATGTGATAATACACTTCTGTATGGGCGAAGAAGAACGCGGGGGGATACGCCATAATAATAACAATAATAATTTATTAATTACCCTCAAATAATTACAGGGAATGTCAAGCAAGGATACAATTATATACAGATTTATAGCATAAGAATAAAACAATCATAAATTTCGAAATATAAACATTAAAATGATATACTAACACACATAATCACAGACAAACACAGAAAGTAATATAAATGACAACCGCTAGTCTTTATAGATTAGCAACAAAATATGGTGTGAAAAAATTTATCATCCGGAGAAGGAGATTTCACTGAGAGGTTTTGAGATAGTCATCTAAATGTGGCGGACAAGCATACAGTCGTTATAGTTGCAAAAGTGGCTGTCAGTCCATCAAAGCAGAAATTGTTTCAATGAATAATTGGGACTTATTTTGTGTAAATTATTTTGAATTTTCTTCTATTTGTTTAAAGTGAAATTCATTTTGAGTTTGAAATCTCTGAGAATTATATCATCTAGGAAAAGAAAGAATATGTTTATTTTTTGTGATTATTGTTTTGTCTTTTGTTACAATTATGTTTTCAATAAAATTATGTCAATCATTTGAGTTTTTCTCTCGGTCTTTCTCTTAGTTTTACTATTTGTTCAAAGTAAAATTCATTTGTCTACTTCAGAATAAGTTCATTACACTTCTAAAAACAGTGCTGTGATGAACTCCATAACAGCATTGTTTTCAGTTATATTTTTGGTTTTTTGGTTGTCCAAATTGACATTCGATCCAATCAGATTCCAACAATAGTTGATTGTCAATATGACATAATTTGAATTTATGTTAGAATACATGTGAATCAAATTCAAATCCCGTAATGTGTTTTCGTAACAGTCACACCAACTACCAACATACAATACAAAAGTCAATAGGATGTATAATCTCAATTGTTCATTGCATTTCGACAATATTTCAGGAAACTTGACTGAAATAGAGAAAATATCGTCTTACACTCGTTGCAGAAGGCAATTCGAACACTCATGCTCTCGAATATCGCATTCGTTTTGGAATATACTATTTAAGTTTGAAGATCCTAAGAATTATATCATCCAGAAAAAGAAAATAATATCTATTTTTGTGATTAATGTTCTCTTTTTTGTTACACATATGTTTGAAATAAAATTATGAGGATTAGAACCTGGGTTGAATCACACTGCCCGATATTAAATATGCATTATTAATAATGCCCTGGCAATTTGATTATTTCAATACTTATTATCACATTGTCCTCTCATATTGGGCATTTTTCATAATGCCCAATTAATCACTTGGTCCATAACATATACACGCGCTGTCTCTCCTTCGATACGAGGTTATGAATGTTGGGTTGCGAACCTATCAGCACCGTTTTAAATTGAAATATAACGCGAGCGGAGCCACGGGTATGAGCTTGTTTCTAATATGACCTCAATTAATCGATCCCCTAGTAAAAGATTTGAAATTCTTGTCATTAGCTGTTGTTTTCAGGTAGTTAACCTCGTGAATTCGTTGCTCTCGAATTATATTTTTGTGTAACAAGCATTCCCAAAATGAAAGGATCAACTCTAGATGAATTAGTGCCCACCAAAAACATTCAAACGCCAACAATAAAAACTCAATGCATAACTTTGCTTTGAATACAAGAGCTTTCAGTCGGTACTGCTATAAACGACGATTTCCTGGCAGACCGTTTGTTGAAAACACCGAAACGCGGTCTTCAGTGGTGTACGAACAGAAGCCGAAATTTATATTGAAATAACGTTACAGCATGCAACACAGAATATGAGTATCTCAGAGTTGAATGAATCACAGTGCAACAACGAAATGGAATACAAAAAAATTAATTATCGGAATTATTTCGTAGAAGTGGGGAAGTTTTCATCCTCGCAATGTCTTGTATTTATTTCATTATAAAAGAACTATCAGCATGGCCATATTTGGCCTATTGAATAATTATGATTAAAAAATCATCGTCACGCTGAGGTATGCAGCGGGTGATTATTCATCTCACATTTTCGAAAATTCAATTAAACGAAAACCGTGGGCATAACCATATTTGGTACTTTAAATTATTATAAAGATGATTCTCGTTTCATAAGATTCGTGATATAGAGGGGATGAATAATCACTGCCTTTTTGTGTGCTAAATCACATGCATATAACGATTCAACATGACAAATATGGCTGTGCTCGGGCTCACGCTTTCCATTTTATCGAATTTTGAATAATCATCCCTGCCTGACCGCGTTTCGGAGTATTCGACAAATGGTCTGCCAGGAAGTCCTGTGCAAGGTTCACAACCGGTTCATCCGGATATTTAAAAGTAGTTCTTTGTTAACAACAAGCCTTCTTTCCCTTTGGAAGTCTTGAGTTGGTCTACCTTCCACATGAGAGATCATCTGCGTATTTCGATCTGCTACTAACTTGATCATATGCTCATGCCGTTTATAGTTCCCAACGTTTAGATTTGCTCCTTGGATTTTTGCTCGAGTTTCAGATAAATTCATGAAGTCTAGAAAGGTTTTTCGATCTTTATTTAATAATTTCTTCAGATAGGCCTCCTGATATCCTTGATGCGTTTATATAAGGTTTGACTTCTGTATTCTGTATCGTAATTTAATCGTCGCGAAACGTGACTAAAGCGTCGATCCTTACTTCGAACTAGAAATCGAATTATAGAACCGTCGAATCCAGCGTTCTTAAGTAGGAGATGGACCAGAAATTAAACCGATTCTAAACGAGACGTTGTAAGTTGAATCACATTTTTCTCTCCGAATTCTGACGATTCATTGTTTCTTGAGTGTAGATGAAGATTTATATACCATCGAAATCCGATAAAAAGTATCAATGGTATCGTCTTTGGACGGAACAGAGCGGTGAAAACGGGTAGCCACCCTTGACTGGAAATCGTCCAACGAAACAAAATATCGAAGAATATAGCCTCTTGTAGACGAAACTCACAGAAATCGTTCCTTGTGCATCGAGCAACAAAATTTTCAACTTCAACGTTTTCGTGGCTATTTTCTTCGATATGTTTCGGCAGGGGGTGTCCTGTCGTGGTTGGTTACCCGTATCTACCCCTTAGCTCAATGGGAAGCAGGCGTTTAATGGCCGTACTAGACCAGTTATCACGTGTTTAGTCTCAACATAAAATAATTTCAGCAAGTGATATAAACCTGCTAGCAGTTTCAGGATAGCTCGCTCTCAGCTGTTCATCTTCATTCAACCTTTAACCTGTAGAACAAGAATGATGGATGCATTTACAGGTGTTTTGCTTTTAACGTGCTCTTTCACGCAACTGAAAAGATTATAACTGATGCTCTAGGGATTTCTGGAAGCTTTCGGATACCAATTATGTGAATGATGTATATTTTTTTTAATGGGTCATATATCGTGTAAATTTTTTGTCACTTTCCTGGTTACGTGGGATTGTCCGCACACAAGATCAGTGAAACTACATTCCAACCGCCCACCTGTCCTGCCGTATAATGTTTAACGTACCTAAGACAACCGCGTTCTGCATGCATATTGAGTTTTCTATAACAGAAATCATACACGTCCTACAATTGTAAGAATGATGAATATATACAAGATAGACCTACAGCCTTCTAGTATCCATTTCCTTTAGAATTTTATGTATTTGTTTTATCCTTTATATATCAATGCATAGAAAAATGCTTTTTTACCACAGACAAGTGCTTGGCACTTTTGTGGTCTTAAATGTTTGTTAACGAAAATTCTTCAATGAATTTATCTTTTGTATATCTCTCTTAAATAATTGTTGTAAATTCAGGGAGAACCTCAAATAGATTTGATGAAAGATTTTAGAAAATGTCCGTGTACTATAGATGAGTGGACAAATTTCAAAATTCGAAATTTGAAAAAATAAACAAATAATGATTATGGACAACGACGATGAATGTCATTAAGTTCAATCACACATTGTCGCCAACCCAAAAACACTGAAGAAGCTGCAACCAAAAGCTGATGAATATGGTCAATATAACAAATTGAACATCGTCAGCAAAAAAAAAAAAAAAACTATCCATCTCTAGCATTTAAGGGAGATTCTCTATTAGAGAACTGTCTGAACCCATGGTAATTTCTGCATTCCAATAAAATAAAATGTTGAATTTTTCGATACAAGAATTTAACTAACACATGTTATTATTAAAAATCTGAAAAATGAATTAGCAATGAAGTAATGATATAACGAGTTATCTCAAATGATAATTCACAACTGATAAATGATATTTCACAACTATAACTGATATCGTCAAGTTAGAGACAATTACACTACGGTTAGATGAAAAATCTGGAGAAATTAGCTGTCATTTCCGATTAAATGACCATTTCATTCATTCATGTTTCGAAGCACTGAACTTTTGAAGGATTAACTTTTCGGTGGAGTGAACTGCGCCGACAAAATAATCCACGACCGAACATAACGTCATGTATACTGAATAATGTGGACTTTTTTTTAATCTCTGATATGTGGATAGTCTAAATTTCAAACATTTTTCAGGTCTCTCCCACCAAAGATGCGTCGCCATTATCAACAATACATAAATGCTTTGATTTCCGAAACATCTTCCAACGCTAGTCAAAAATCCGTAAGTGTTTGGTATTACATTGAAGATTTCATAAATCACTGAAAATGAAGCAAGATTGACTTTTTTTATCGTTGCAGTCTTCCAATAATTCTCCCACACGAAGCTATCAGAACAGTCTGGAATCTCCAAACAGAGAGGTAAATTATCGATAGTTATTAAGGTTGACTTTTTCAATACTGGGGAAATTCTATAAAAGCACTGACCCAGAGTAGACAGTAGGCAGTATCTTCTTGAATTAAATAATCAATTATTCATTCAAGTGCTACACCAGAACAACTAGAATTTCAAGTCTATTTGGCCGAATAGTACAATTTCATACAATCAATACTTCAAGCTTCGAAATCATCAAGTTATATTAAAATCATCATATCCAATTTTCCATCCGAAATTTCATGTGATCGGAAGAGCTCATTTTTTCTACATGAAATGTCTTTATTTTCATACAACTCGTTTCATCTAGTTCTATGGGGGTAGTTTATGAGATGACGAATTTTTTTCGTTATTAATTTTACACGTCGAAAGTTCTTCGAGCAATTTTCTTATTCACGAATTATCCATATTGTCTACATATATTTTTGATGAAAACAAGTATAAGCATACTGGAACGAGTTCTGAATATTCCGGAATAGTCTAAAGCTTCTCGGCAAATCTTCAACATTTCAGATTAGATCCCAGTCTTCGGAGCACTTACGTTTTAAATTCAAAATTTATGTATATGTGGACGTGCTCTGGTCTTCGCAACATTCAATCCTGGAAATTCGGGAACGCTTTTTCCGACATTCACCACGTACGTTGCTAGAGATCCGTTGTCCGTGTGGTATCGCTAAGTTCGAGATCAATACCTCCAAAATTGTGCTATGAGGTTGACAAGAAAAAGTTTCGTATACCAACCTATGTACAGGTATCCCAAATTATTTGATTTTGACTTTTTCTAGTACTTCTGGATCACAGAGGTGAAAATGGAGTCCTGGGCCCGATTTTGTGAAAACTCCATTGATGAAAACTGTTTCACGATATCTTAATTTTTTGTTTTGGTATAACTAAAATTTGATTTTCTGTAGTATTCATGCCAATGCTTAGAAATCTTTAGTATGTCAATATGGAATTTGGACAGATTTTAAAATTAATATTACATTGAATTAAATCGAATTATTTCACTTTTTGTTTTTGAATTGTATGGTAAGGTATCGCTTCATATTATTATTTTAAATAACCCTGTTATCAACAAAACCTTTTTCAAGAATTGAGAAAGCAATAATTAGTCCCGAAATGTCAGCTAAATCATGATTTGTTTGTTATCATCTGTCCAAATTCCTGAGACATACTGTAAACTTTGATTTCGATAACTTTTTCATTAACAAGAATTTCTGAAAAGAAAGAAACTTTTGCACTGGAAAAAAGACACTATATTCCAGATGTAGTAAACCGGTTTCCACCACTGGGGTTTTCACGAAAATCGAGCATAGAACTCCTTTTAACGTTCTTACTTATCTAATCTTGGAGAACCATAAACAACCAAATCAAGCAGTTTGGCATAATAGTACATAAAATATGTCTACGCCGTCTGAAATATTTCGTTGAAGTTCTCGAAAAAATATTGCGTGTTGTGTATAATAAGCTTCACTAGAAGTTTGAGCTAGTGATCAGGAGTAAAAACAAGAATTCAGTGAGAACTGTCAGAAGGTATACACATATAGTTTATTCATTTATTGAATATTGAAATGAGCGGAACTTCGTGATGTATTTTTCAATTGAAAGTATGACTATTATTTTCCTTCAAAATTGTATTAAATTGCTTAACGTCGAGATTCACTGTGACCATTGAAAACACAGAGTTTGGTTGAATATCTCCGATTCAAATAGAAATCATATTCCACATAGTTTATTCCTTGAATGAGATGATTAAGAGAAAATTCTCAGTCCCTGAATTGTTTGTTCTAGAAATAAAGGATTTTAAATCAATTAATCGCCCTTTCATCTTCGAATAATTGAAATATGATAGAAAAAACATAATCATAGGGATACTCACTAAAGCAATTCGAAGATTTCGAATCCCCTTCGTTTACAACGTTCAACGCTGAAAAGTTTGTCGCGATCTTGGCAGTTCCTGATGGAACGATTGAACGAAATATAAATGATAAATAACAATATATAACGATTACAGACAATGAGAGGTAAACCGGAGAGGGATACAACCGGCATTTTGGAAACGTGTATGTCCATGGGACAAAGGAACCAAAATTCTGGGAATTTGCAATTCTCTAATGACAATGTGAGTATGATTGTTTTCTCGTTCTTCCATTTGGTAACTTTTCCTTCAATTTGACAAATTCAAATCTATGAGAAGAAGCTGTTATTGGGATATAAATGAAAAAAAAATTTTTGGTCTCATTCCATAAAAGTAAGTAAATACAAATTGTATTTTACATTTACAATACATTATACCGATATATCATTTTTATTTATTCAAGAATTGTCAAGAACTCTGTTCGAATTTTCATTGATACAACCAGGTACAAACATTTATGGATTCTCTGTTTTATTTATTTAATTATTTAATGAACATGAGCATTGCTCAGTATGTTTTGAGTATTATATATGGAATAAATAAAATAACAGTTTTTTATTGGCCGCAGTCGAAGGCCATCGACCAAAGTTTCAGCTCCACATGGAATTTTTTGATATTGAGACACTTAGATAGGTTGTATCAAACCAGAAAATTGTGAAATTCTAATAGCAAGGGCATTCCTATAGGGAAAGGGGTAGAGGGGGTCATCACCTTCCCCCCAGAACACCTACAATTTTTAAAATTTTTTGATCCATTTATGAAATGAAACTAACAAATATACGCATAATTCTCATATCTATTTAATATAATTAACAGGAAAATCATAAGAACATCAGGAAAGTAAATTGAATCTTTTTTGTCAGATATATCGAAACAGAAGTGTTGCAAGTTGAAATTTTACACATTGGATAATATCAAGAACACTGGCCTAATGGTATGAGGGATTTCTTCATGCCAAGCAAAAGCACATCATTTTGGTAGGAGGCAAAGGCCATCTTTAGTGGCAATTCTTTTACGTTTCTTCATTCAACAAGTTATATATCAAATTGGCGCGATGCCATTGAAATATATAGATACATACATGAGACCCCTTGAGAAGTGTATGGTAAAAAATAAAATTTCGATGACTTTCAAATTTTGTGTAAAGATATGAGATACAAGCCATTTCTAATATATTTTTTGATATCAACAACTTCTGCTCTCACAGGAATTAATTTTCTTATTTCTGATGAAACATTTTTTATATCATGACTTTTTCGGATATACCTTGGAATGCCAAATTAATTTTATCGTTCCCCTTCGCCATCCAAAGCTGTTTTCGAGTTATTCAATGTTTTTTGAATTTTCAAATTTTTTTTTCAATTCCAAGTTTGAGACTGTTTTATAACCTCGAAGTATAACAAAACGTTATGTTCTCTACATCTACAGATTGAGGTCGATATGTTTTTGGAAACCCATTTCGGAAAACAGATGTGCAATAATGCGTTTTGCCTCTTTTGAATCCTCAGTTTTCTACAATCCTCAATTCGCATTTTTTTTTTTTCAAAACCAGTGGATAACTCGAAAACGGCTCTAGATTGTCATAATATTGAATTACACATCAAACAAAAATGAATGTGGCATTCAGATAGATCCGAAATAGTTATAATAAACTAGGTGGTCCATTAGAAAAGAGAAAATTCGTTGGTACCATTATCGGTGAAAGCGGAAGTAATTGATATGCAAAAATATGTATATTTTGAATGAAGGTCTACTCGGCTTATATCTTCTCATAAAATTTGAAGTGATCCAATTATCATTTCTCCATGAACTTCCCCTTAGATGTTATAGTTTTTTTGCTACATAGTGAATTTTGAAAATTTCTCGCCTTTGGACACCGTCTCGAGAACTATGATCAATACATTTCAAGGACCCCCTATCACTTTTTTCGCAAAAATAAGAAATCATAAAGCAGAACATAGACATCTTAAGTTGTTCCCAAGTTACAGGGTATTTCTGAAGAATTACTGTTTCAAATGCATATTTCCCCATAACTTATTTCATTGATGCTATTATGGTTTACGGTTATGGGCACATCAGATCATAGAAATCAATTACTTCAGGAGTGATATAGAGGAGAGTTGGTGTTTCTTCAGATAGTACACTCTATAAGAGAGTCTTCCGGCTTATTTGCCGTGGTCTATTAGGAATTATTTCACCTTACGTTTCGCCCACAACTGCAGTAGGCATCTTCAGAGGATTCTTGGTCTGAGGTTGTAACTCGACCGCTGAATTTCCGAAAGTGATGCTGGATTAGATCCGTTATCCCAACTTATACCCTGATCATTGGCGGGAGAAGGAAGTTTGTTCTTGATTGGTCCATCGCTCCCACTTTTTATTGGCTTGATTTTGGTCTTTTCCAACACCGGCAACCATGCGCTGTGTACCAAAGGAGTTTTTCTACCCTGTGTTCATATTGCTTTTATGTTTATGTATCTCAATGGCTTCCATGTTCATTCTTGGAGAGAAACTTTTGATGTTCGAAATAACCTCTGCCTTTGAGAAAATAATATTGTGCCCATCTGTCAGAGCATGTTCCGCTAGTGAGGATTTTTCTGTCTAATTGAGTCGACAGCATCGTTCATGCTCCTTAATTCTCGTATTGATACTTCGCTTCGTTGTATCAATGTAGACTTTGCCGCAGTCACAAAGTATCCTGTAAATACCGGGTTGAGAGAGTGGGTCGACTTTGTCTTTGGTAGTTCTATCATTTGGCCAAGTTTTTGAGTTGGCTTATATTCAGTCTCTATATTGTGCCTCTTTAGTGTTCTACCAATACTATCGGTGACCTTGGGGATATATGGTAAGATAGCTCTTCCATTCAGTTGTGATGTGTGATCATCACGTGTGGAAAGTTTGGCCGACAATCGTCGGGCTCTGTCCACGAGTGTTTTTATAACTCCTCGTTTCTGTTGAGGATGATAACCGGACTGCTTGTGTAGATACCTGTCAGTGTGAGTTGGTTTTCTATAAACCTTGTGTCATTGCTCCCCATTAGGCTTTATAGTAACCAAGACGTCTAGAAAAGGTAGAGCACCATTCTTTTCAATTTCCATAGTGAATTGAATATTTGGGTGCCTACTGTTAAGATGGGATAGGAAAGCATCCAATTCTTCAAGTCCATGACTCCAAACGACAAAAGTATCATCCACATAACGTAGCCATGTGGATGGTTTTTTGTTGCCGCTTCAATTGCACTTTGTTAGAATTTTCCCATGAAGAAATTTGCAATTGCAGGAGGGTTTCCTATGGCGCAGCCGTCTATTTGCTCATAGAATTCGCCTTTCCACTGAAAATAGCTGGATGATAGGCAAAATTCGAAAAGTTTTGTTATGTCATTCGGGAATAACTCAGACACGTAGTTGAGCGATTTCCTGATGGGAACTAGTGTGAACAAAGACACAACATCAAAGCTAACGAGTCGGTCATTCGGTCCCAACTGAATGTTTTGTAGTTTTTCTACAGACTGAGTAGTCCTTGACGGAAGTGTCCATATTTCCCACATAAGGTCTCAACATAGTCGTTAAAACTTTGGCTGAGTCGTATGTTGGTGAATCGATGGTACTCACAATAGTCTCAATGGGACATTATCCTTGTGTCCGTATATATGCGGAGCTCTTGCTTGACTCTCATGAATCCTCTTTTTAAGTTCTCCATCGAGAGAAGCAACTTTTATAAGAGCCCTTTCTTGTCTGAACCTGGACGAGGTAGGAACTCTTTTAAGATCTCGCAGTTTCAGGGTCTTACAACGCCCTCATTTTGGAATCATTGTCAGAGGTGTCCATTACTACATTCGCGTTTCTTTTGTCAGCTGGAAGGATCACAATGGATGTAACATCATTGAGACTTTTTATGGCTTGGTGTTCCTTGAAGTTTATATTATTTTCTGGAGGTTTAGCCTTCCTGATGATTCATGGCGCTTCAGTCTCCATTTCTTCAGCCGTAGCCTCAGGTAAGGACCGAATTGCCGCCTCAACATTAGCTTCTATATTTTCTACAGGAATTTGTTTAGTTCGAATGGAGAAATTCTTTTCCTTTTCAAGGATGGATTTCTCCTCTTGTGTTAATGTCCTCTTGCACAAGTTAACAACAGTTTCTTTCTTGTTCGGAACTGAAGAAACAGATAATTCCTGCAACCGTAAGAATTTATTTTTGAGGCGTATAGTATTACTGTACATTCACCCCTCCATGGATTTCTGGGTTATGTTATCTACAGAAGTCCAGTCTGTTTGTGTTAAGGTTTCTTCTAGACCATTCTGTATTTTTTCGAGTTCCTCGTCGATACTGACAAGTTTCTGACGAGGATAACGGATCCTCTCCCCTACCAGAGCACACTCGGCTCGATTATATATCCTATGTGCCTGAGCACTGAAAAACAGCCGTCTAAAGCGTACGGAGTTGGGCATAACATTCAAATCCTGACAACGTTTCAGAAACAAGTCCAATCGTCGAATGGAACTGTATGCCACCTCCCCGTAGAGGCGTTATATATTTTATAATATATAATTTTGGTAATGAGGGGTAGTTCTCACCCCTACAAAAATAATAAGCATATATCGGTATAGGTTCGACTTTTGAGTAGGAGATTAGTGGAGCTCATTCCCAAAATTTCATATCAATATCAATGAGCTCTCTGACTTCTGAAAATCTGAGATACTTATCTGCTGATACCTATTCATTTCTGATGAATTTAAGTTTGCCAATCCAGTATTTTATAAACTTGCTCTGAACAACGGAAGAATGCGTATTGATATATCATAAATGTGACAAATTTTATTCAATAATTGCTTTTTCTGATTTACATAGGAACTAATGAGAAAACTCGAAAGCATGCATCTACTTCCCACGTCTCTGATATCCGATCAATATAATGGATTTTCAAGAGCTTCAACAAGTGTCCAAACTTCTACAACCCCGTCAACCATCAGAGTTGAAGAGGTGAGAATGCATGTATTACATAGAACACTTCTTAATTTCAACCGAGAGGTAAGACTCTTCTTATATGGGCATCCTTATCATATCATAAAAACGAAATATAAACGTTGAAAATTATTTTCTGTCTCCTAAGTGGAAGTCAGTTTATTCCAGTTCGATATCTGTTTCCATTATTTAATGGCATATAATTTAACGAGATAACGAACGATAATCACGTCTCTCGGGTGCTCCGTAAAATTCGCTTATTTTTTGTCGGAAATCGGACTAAATTTAATTCGAAAATTATATCAATAAGAAGATCAACTTACTCGCTGATTCCGTCGGTTGTTATTTTTTCTGGATGTGTACTTTATACTGGTAATTTCCTTTGAATAATTGAGTAATTGGGGATATTGGTGATATCAAAGATTCAAAAAACGTAGATAACATACATCTGTTGTACCGGTGTTCGCGAAGGCGAAGTACTGCGGCGTTGTTGTTGTTGCCTGTTGAATCTAAGAGGCGAAGAACTGCGGTGTTTCGAACACCAGCTTTAGTAAACATGACCAAAAGGAGGCCTAAAGTAGTTGTTTGTGGCAAGTGCAAGTCGAATATTACAAAGACACAAATATGAAAATGGAATAAAGGATGAAAAATGGATTTGTAGCAGTGATAACCAGGCGGAGTTAGATACTGGGAATGATGAGGAACAGGATGGGGAAGCTGAAAGAAATCCTAGCAACCTGGACCTAATGAAGGTGATTAACCGTAGATTCACTGAGATGGAGACAGCGATAGTGTTTAACGGGGATGGCTGAAGACGTCTTTCAAATCGATTGTGGATTATAATAAAAGATTGAAAAGGAACAGGAATTGTTGAAGAATCGTGTGAAGGAATTGGAGGGGGACGTTGTCATGATGAAGAGGAAACTATCGAAGGAAGAACACGAAGAACGCAAGAGGAATGTTGTTATCACTGGTGTAAAAGGTGATAAGGATATTGAGCCTAACGTTAAGAAAGTCCTGAAGAAGTTGAGTGAGGATAGTGAAGATTATAAAATAACTGTTATACCAACTGCTAATGTTAATAAAAGTGTTGTTGTTGTACAATTCGCAACTGAAGATAAGAGAAATAGGGTACTGGAAAAACGGAAGAGAATAGAATTGAACAGACAGAATTTTTTATTTTTGTCTCTTTTTGATCTTCACGCTCCATTTGTCACACGTAAAATAACCAAACCGAAAGCAGAATGGTACACTAACTTTATAAGGGACATGATTGAGGAAAGAGATAAACTGCTAGCAAAGTATGAACGTAGTAGAGGAAATGATGACTGGAAGGAGTATAGAGTGATGCGTAACTTTGTCACAAAGGCAGGAGAAAAGGGGATATTTAAATCATGCTAGGCGGACTGGTGATAGTAAAAAATTGTGGAACAGCTTGAGAGGGATAAATGTATATAATAGGTCCAATAATATACTTCCAGCTAGCTTTAACAATCTAGATCTCGTCAATTTACACTTCATTGATGCTATAAAAAAAATAAACACCATTGCTAATGATATATATATATATATATTCTTATGAAAAAGAGAGCTAAAATAATACAATAAATGTTGAAACAAAAAGTACCTAAGCTGAGGTAAAAAAAGAACGGGGTATCATAACATTCTTTGTATGATACTATAGAATCATACGATACTATCAACACTAGTATCATATATATATATATATATATATATACAGCCAGGGAAAAAAACCTCAGCCGAAAAAACCTGCCTCCCTGTAAACAAAATAACATAAAATATCAAATATCAGGAAAATCTTGAAAGACATCAGTGTGATCTTCATGTTATCCGTCGATGGGCTCGGATACACAGATTCTTCCCAAAACGACTCGTAATTCTCAATCTGAAATGAAAAAAGACAAAAGCAAAAAAGAAACCGATTATTCAGAATAAATCGAAAGCATTTTGGAAATGCATCAACATTAAGATTTCTTGGCCAAAAATGTTCGGAGGTTTATGAATATTTATGACAGAAATGTCACAAAATTTGAAAAAAATGACAGAAAACTCCATCAATTTCTCCTTTCCGAATCTGTTGAAAGCTACGAAACTGAAAATTTTTCAACATAACAAGCTGAACTTGTAAAAAGTCAATTAATACATAATTTCAAGTGTCCTCTTTCACGAGGATTTTTTTCTGTTGTCGTATGGGTTTCTTGCAGAAGAATCACTTCGATACCATGTTCATCAGCTAATTTGCAGACGTAATCACACTTTCCTTTCGAAATTCCTTCGATATTCAAATTCAAAATCCACAAATTGTTGCTCTCTGGTCGTGAGGGTTTTTTCAAACCAGATACGACCTTCCAGGTGATGATTTTTCGGCACTTCAAATGTTTGAAGACCGCTACGGGACCCCAATGAAAGGCAATCATCTCCCATAGATTAACCAAACATGTTATAACACAAGAAAACTGAATATTTTTCAGGACCGAAAACTGAGACATATTACGAGAATTGTCATTCTGACAAATAATGATGACTTATGATAAACTTTTATTTAACAAACAAAATTTGTGGTAATCCCGATAGTTTTCACTTCTCCAGAATAACAGAAACAATGATATATGAGAGCATTAATTTGATCAAGTCCAACGCTGTTTTATCGGATGGAATAAGTTTGGAACTGCTGAAGTTGTGTTGTCCACAGATCAATCGCCATTTAATGCATATATGTATAACTTATGCATAGATAATGCGTATTTTACTATACAATGGAAAACAGCTGTTGTGGTGCCGTTGCCAAAAATAAAAGAACCTGACTGACCTTCGACCAATTAGTTTGTTACCTGTTGTTTCAAAAAGTGTTTGAGAGAATACTGACTGGGCAAATGAAAGATTACATAAAAGGAAGAAATATTTTCCCAAATACTCAGTCTGGCTTCAGAAAAGATCATAGTACCACTACAGCCATGCTGAAAATTGTCGATGACATCATAGATGCTTGTGATAAGGGTGAGAATACGGCATTGTTGCTGCTTGATTTCAGCGAAGCTTTCGACCTGGTTGTGCATGAACTGATGATTGCCAAACTTAAATATCTAAATTTTTCACCGTAATCAAGGATGTTGTTGGCCAGCTATTTGTAAGGACGTAAGCAGTAATGTGATCATAAATGGTATGAAATCAGGCTCACTTAACGTATCACGGGGTGTACCTCGAGGTTCGATACTTGGTCCCCTGTTGTTTGTCCTATATACTTTTGATATGTGTAACGCGGTTACCGACTGTAATTTACATCAGTACGTGGATGATACACAGGTATACAAAAAGTTTAAAAAAAAAACGAAATTCAGGACGCGCAGTCTACACTTCAGGGGTCTATCGACAGCTTGTTTGAATATGCATCGAATAATGGACTGAAGCTGAATATAGGTAAAACCAACCTGATTATATTTGGGCCATCTCATGAAGAAGTGAGCAAGGAATTCATCGTCAGGGTAGAAAATCAAAAACTGAATCATGTTGACACGGTAAAGAATCTTGGATTTCACATGGACGCTCAACTACGATTTAAGAAGCATGTACACTCAATATTACAGAAAGGTTACTCACTACGAAACCGATATCGCAGCAGATTATTCCTCGACAAACAATTGAAAAAAATGCTATGCGATAGCCTGGTGCTCAGCTTTGCTAACTATGGAGACGTCGTCTATGGACCATGCCTGACACAAGAATATGCATACAAAATACAGATACTGCAAAACTCCTGTATAAGATATCTTTGTCGAATAAAACGTAGGGAGCACTATATGATGTTGGCTGGTTGAAAATGAGGAACAGACGTGTTGTTCACTACGCTTCTTTTTTTTTTTTTTCTCGAGGCATCGACTGCTACGGTCATTAGCCTATCTGTTTGAAAAAGTGAGATATAGATAAGAGTGTCACAATGTGAATATGAGAAGAATTGCGGGTCAGATCACAATTCCTAGGCATGAAACCACATTTTACGAGCGCTCCTTCTCATACAATTGTGCAAGGATATACAACGATGTTCCTCAGAATATGAAAGATAAATATAGAACTTTCAAGAAATATTATAAAGATTTTTTTTTTTCACAATCAAATGTCAAATGAATGAAACTTGAGAATCGTTCCAGCTTGTTGATTCCGTTGTTTTTTTTTCATTGAGTAGATTATTTCTGTTATTGATATTGTCTATATTTTTTTGTTAATATGCTGATTGTAATATTGAGTATACATTATGGTCCTCAGTTAAGTAGAAAAGCTCCTAGCTTGACTTCGCTGAGGTTAAAATAAAGACTTTTCATTATTATTATTATTATTTTGTGTGTCAGTACAAAGAAACTGTAAGGCTCACATTATACTTTTTGTGTTTCGAT
Source organism: Hippodamia convergens (assembly GCA_038502775.1). Taxonomy (NCBI): domain Eukaryota; kingdom Metazoa; phylum Arthropoda; class Insecta; order Coleoptera; family Coccinellidae; genus Hippodamia; species Hippodamia convergens. The sequence continues at coordinate 52,718,134 of CM076610.1, forward strand.
TTTGAGTATTCTGTTTCTCGAAAAATTCATTTTTTTTTCATCTTCGCATCGTTATACATATCCAACACGTTTTGCAGTTTACACGAAATATGAATTGATATCTGTGGTACGAAAAAATTGCAGAACTGTAATTTTACAATAATGAGAAAAAATTTTCCATATACGAGACTTAAATTCCTGTTAGTTTCAGCGCTTGATATCTTAAGAAATCACAATTTCACAAATTTGTGGTCTTAACCATCATATTTCGTTTTTCTGAAATCTAAGTAAATGAAATTCATAACGGGCTCTCCTAGATTTTCACGAGGGATTCCAGAGACCGAATTTCGGTCTGAATACATTACTTATTTCCAACAGTCGAAAATAATCATATTGTTCCTTTGTGTGCCTTTATTTTATAAAAATAATAAACTGAGACATCAAGATCCTACAGATTAGGTTGCTTGAATTTGTTTCGTATATGTCAAATAATCGGTTAGTTCCTGCAAAAAAGTTTATGTATGGAACGCAGTTTCTGTAAATGCGCTTAGGATTTTGCAACCAGAACGACCAAAAATTTTATTTGGATACTTTAGTTTCTGATTCAAAACCAAACCTAGCCACACAATTTTACCTATAGTGTTCCGTAAATGAATTTCTGCCAAAATATTGTCTATCAGTCCTGAAAACTCTGGTTTACGAAATTTATTCATAAGAGCAACATTTAAAACAGAGATATTCATTTATTAGATCACAAATTGCGGATCATGTGTAATCCAAAACCGGAGATCACATGATAGATTATGGATTGTAATAACACAGAGATTATGATGACTGACTATGAATCTGCTCAGATCTTGTTGGATGGCAATAATTATCTGGCCAATTGTGGTTTGGTAGGAGTGGATCGTATGAAGATTTGTTTCTTCAAGGAACATAAATCGAGATATTCACAATTCGATAGGTCTAGATTTTAGGATAGTGGCTAATGAAAACGCCTGATATGACCCCGAAGCATTGCTGGTTGAATAATTAGTTCATTTTCCATTTATTGTTAGACCACAATTGATTTGCTCCTAACAAATCATTGCAAGAATTCATGTTGAATCAATTCAATTACTTGCAATGTTCATGGCCCTTGTTTCAAAGACAGTGTGAAACCCAGAAATCCTCAGAACATATTTGAATATTGTATATTCTCCTTGTATTCAGTAACAAAAATACTTCTAGTCACTTGTCATACAAGTGCAGAAGGTACTGATATACACTGCACAAAAAAATTAACGCTTATCATGTAAATCTCAAATTTATTCTACAACTGAAGGTGTTCCCAATTATTTTTATCAGAATTATGCATGCGTGATACTTTAACTGACCCTACAACTCTCATAGCCGATATTCAAAACAAATTTCAGCATCCATCAAGAGAAGGAGAGAGATAGAGAACCAAACGAGTCAGCTCAGAAGATTTGAAGCAATTTTACAAATATAACAATCTTGTTGAAAAGTTTCAACAATTCATGTCCAAAACCATGGTGATAATTAATTCCCTTGATTAATTGGAATGCTGCTTTGCCAAATAATTTCTCATCGGAACCCAATTTCTGATTTAAAAACACTAGTGCCATCAGACTTTGGTCTCACAGATCACTTGATTATAGTCCTTCATCGGATCCTCGTAGCATCTCTAGCTGATCAGATCACCAGACAACAAAATTTTTTTTTTTTATTCTTTATCAGCATGAAACTAGCAACGTGTACCTACAGTAGGCGCTCGATAATCCGGCACCAGATTTTTTCCCTTCATGCCGGATTATCGAATTTGTGCAGGAAAAGATTTTCATCACTATCGAACTTTCTCAAAATTTGACCGCTATTTCAAGGGACGATATGAAACAAGAGAAAACAAATACTCCCGGACTGCCGAGCGGGAGAAACTACTCGAATCGCTAGGTAGTCCGGCGTTCAGCTGTATAAAATGCCGGATCATAGACCGGGTTACCTGAGTCCCAAAGTGACGGACTACCGAGCGTGCCGGATGGCGAGCGCCGGATTATCGAGCGCCTACTGTATATAAAAAATGGTAGAAGCTCGATGCTTCAAATTTCAGTGAACACATTTGGCAAGATTGCTGAGATATTAGTCGGAGGTTTTTATCGTTTTCCGAGCATAACATGATACCGGTCTATTAGCATGATTTTCTCTGGAAGAGACATAACCGCCTTGCTGAGGTGTCTCGATGAAAGAACTTCATCAGTGGATATAAATATTCCGAACGAACATGCTAACTGGGACTAAAAATTATAATCAGCAAGACTTATGCTGGTCGATAGAGTTCAAATACTTCAGCATCCGAACACCAACCCATTAAAGCCAATAATTCTCCCTTGGAGATTTTCAGGTGAAATTTGGTATGAGGTATCGAGAAGACTCAGAAAGTTGATCGGATATGAAGGATAGTTGCTCGCAAGTGGAAACTTTATTCATCTTCGTCATCTCGCATTTTTTTAATGAAAAAGTGGTATGCCTGACACATGATGTTACATTTTCGATACACGATGAAAATAGGGTACCAATGCCGCGAAGTCATCTGGATCTTAGTTCTGTCATGGATTACTTTGAAGATTTTGATGAAATATTTCAAACCTGGGATGCCTATTGATTAATCAAGAATGGGGCACTGAGAGGCAGGGCACCTGTTCGATGGATATATCATGTAATATAAGAAATACACACTACACACAAATACACCACTACAGACCGACAAATCTGAGAAACTATCTGACCTACCTGAATCGACGAGATTTCTCAGGCACGAGAATACGACTAAGAAGAAGACTGCAATCTGAGTGACGACAATCTGGATGATAATAGTTCATGATCGTGTGTACAGGGTGATTCACTTATCTTGGTAACCCCAATTTTCTCGAAAACGTCCAAATTTTTTTCATTCTGTGGATGGCCTTTCCAACAAGCCAATGTCGACTTGAGACGCGCATAAAAATCTGCGGAATAAATAAGGACAACAGTCGTCGCGGCGCTATAAAAATTTTTTCTCCAGGGACATACCTTTTTTATCATGTCATTCGAAAGATAATTTCATTCTGAACTTTTTTCGAATACAATTCATATTCATTTTTAAGTGTCAGCGATCTGCAGCGTGTTTTTATGTTAATTCTATTCCATTCATTTTTTTCTGTATTGTGGTAGTATGCCTTGATTTGAAGGCATAGATATGATTCTATGCCTTGAATTCAAAAAGGCTAGTCTTCTAAACAATCTGCCTCTTTGAATAAGATTACTTATCTTCCGAATGACATGATGAAAATGGTATGTCCCTGGAGAAAAAATTTTTGATGTCGCCTGGCGTCCTTATATATTCCGCAGATTTTTATGCGCATCTCGAGTGGACATAGACTTGTTCGAAACGCTATTCACATAATGAAGATATATTCGGACGTTTTCGAGAAAATTGGGGTTACCAAGATGAGTGAATCACCCTGTACAGCGTTATGAATAGTTTGAAAACTTTAAAACCTAAATCAAAGTTATATCAATGATTTCATTAGTTTTATATTATTCCTTATATTTCATACAATGCATTCGCTTACCATAAGGAATGGTCTTGTCAAACACCACAGAAGACTGCAATTTGAATCTACATTTATTTGTTTTTCCAGCCACCGAATCGCAATCCACTAATTGGACTCCCTATTACATTGATACCAACAAGGGTGAGTATTCTCAATTTGTTCGTATTCACAAGCATGGCCTCTTTCATCAGAATATTTTTCAGCAGAGGGCTACTCCACCTCCTGTGGCTTTTCCGGAGAGATCCAAATATAACGATGTTATGTATCCAAACTCATCGTGCAGAAACGCATTTTATCAACCATTCTTTCAGAACAACTCTATATTCGCTTCAAGAGAGGTACGTATAAATTTAGATCTGGAGTGGCAACTATTTTGCGGCTTAGGATTAACTTGATAATAGGGATAGATCAAAAATTTCCGAACGTATACAACTTAATATTTTCATTAATTAAAGTGATACCCATCGAGATGGGTTTGATCGTGAAACCCACAGATATTGACGAACTTGAGAACCACGCGGAAAATATCTTCATCAACGAAACTTGAAAGACGAGATAAAAAAAAATTAAAGGGCCTAATATGATTTTTAATAGTAGCTACTACTGAGTTATGAGCTATGTATTAAATGAACAACCTATTGAAGTACTTGCTCAGTCCTTTGTAAGAACAATGTACTAAAATAGCCTTCAATGAAGGCGAATATGAATGAACTTAAAACTAGACAGAAAATGCACATTTCTAGTGGTCTAAGTACCGAATCAATATCGACCTTCGCCGAACTGATAATAGGATAAAACATATTTTAGAATTTCGTATATTAGAAAATATATTAAAAAGAGGTTGTCTGAAAAAATTTTGGACAAAATATTCTAAAATATGATTTTCAATAAATTTTTGCTCGATCATATTTATAGGAAAATTTCTAACTGGACTTGAAATATGGAGCATGAAAAATGTGCAGACACAGGGTTGTCTATTATTCACCTGGAAGAATTACTGTATTGACAGTGATAAACAGGTATGTCGATACGAGTTACTTTCACCTGATGTGAAAATAAAAAATTTCATATCAGAATGAGCGCTAGTTTATTGTGAATACGTTGATCTAAGTACGGCTTAAAAGTGTTTTTTGTATGGCTCGGAAACTATTTTATCTTAAATCATTATTTGAAATATGATTGAGAATATTCTGTCCAAAATGTTTTCACACAACTCATTTTTAATATACGAAATTTTTTTTGAGATGGGTTTAATTCTATTATCAGCTCGATAATGTCCATGTAGATTCGGATCTTAGACATACCTATTCATACCTGGCAACCCTATGTCCGCACATTCTCCATTTTCCATACTTTGAGTCCAGCATAAATTTTCCTATTATCTTAATTTCACAAAAGTTTATGGAAAATCATTTATCCAAAAGAAATTAAAAATAGTCTGTCTGTTTATATATTTTCAAATATACGCAATTTATTATAAGATAGGTTTCATTCTATTATCGGCTAGGGCTAGATGAAGGTCGAATTGGGTTCGGATCTCCTACTATAGCAGTGTCATAGTAATTGAGTTAGCAGAAAGAAAAATTAGATAAAAGTTGAATTTTTCCATTGCACACACGCACAAAACTCGTTGTATTCGCTTCTATTCGTCATAAAGGTAATTCAACCTTGTTATCCAATCAACGACGAAACCGGATACAAGATCCGTGAATGTCAATTGTTCTCGGAGACTTGCATGCCAATATTGAGAAGGATGCGAAGTTTCCGAGCAGTATTGACTCGCATCATCAGAGGAGCTCGTCTGGTACAGTTGTGTACAGAGGAACGTCAAAGACCACCCCCGAAGTCTGTACACTCGGAAATCCCCTGCCGAACGTGGTTGTCACATAATGAGATACCAAGTAGATGAAGTCCTGATATCCCATGTTTAGATGTATTGGAAGATCGGCAACATATCTATCGACAACAGTGATCACTATCCAGCGAAGATTATGGGGTGTAAAAATCAGCAACGTCCACCTATCTCGCGCATCAGCCGATTTAATCAAATCAAAAATAGTTTATTGAATATTCTTCTACATTATTATGGCTTCGATGTGCGCATTTTCGTGTACAATTCCTCGACAGTTCCTCTGTAGATGAATATTTTCAATATATCTGATTCTATAACCAATGCAATATTTACAATAATGGGTTTATCTGTTTTGTTTACAGGGTTTACCAAGTTCGACGGCCTATTAGGCGTTTCTGGAGAACTGGACTTACTTGAAATCTGAAAATTGGGATTATATTATTGTTTGACATTATCTACCGATTTAAAATATTTTTGGAGCCTGACCACTTTCAGTTATACAAGAAATGAAAAAACAAAAAATTCTGTTTTTTTTTGTTTTCGAATTTGATAGAGTATGCAATTCTGAATACATTCGTTTTCAAATCGTTGCAGTCATCGAAATACTTTCCAAAATATCGAGAAAAAACTGAAGAAAAAAGGGCGATAAATGTATTCAGTATTATGTTTGTTGTTTCTAACCTAGATATTCAAAGTACAAACCGTTTTCACATTTTTGAAGGCGAAGACTGGAAATATTGTGCAATTTCAGAATTTTGAATAACCCGTCACAGGATGTTCCAAATGTTAGTTCAAAAATTGGGATCAAGATTAAACCATAACTTACGTGTTTCAAATTGAAACCCTATTTTTTTTCATGATTGCGTTTGTTGTGCGAAGAAAAATGAAGATAATGTTTTTTTCATATCAACAATGACCTTGGTCATAGAAGATAAATTACTCAAATAACTCACTATTGACTTTCTCTTTCTGAATTCATTTATCATTGTTAATACAGATTTCATAAATAGAAACAGAAAATCCTAAATAACTCAACAATTAGTAAATTAAGAAGCATCTACATGTTGGAACATTATCTCTATGGACCTTCGCAGAATCCAACGCAATCATGAAAAAATAGGGTTATTTGGAAAACGAGAGTTATGAGCCAATTTTCATCCCAATTTTTGAAACAACATTTGCAATGGCGTAACTGGGCGTGGGCGACGTGGGCGATCGCCCACGGCCTCGCGCCTTTAAGGGCCTCGCGGCCCAATGATCCCCTTTCCCTCTATGATTAATCATTTCATTTACAGATGAATCGTTATGGAGACTTTTTTCTTTGGTGACGACGATTTCTTCTTCGTACCTCTCAGCTTACTCATCAACTTTATATAGCGCAATATTTTTGCTGAAATTCACACAAACCTAAATCGTGCAAGGAATACCTACATACATCAGTTTACTCTGGTCGCCACCTGAGGGTGACAAGAGCGTATCTCCACCGCCCTAAATCAGAAAGATTATGTGACTATGAAAGCAGCGATGAAATTGTACAGGGTATCCTGAATTGCTTGATTTTGACTGTTTTCGGTATCTGGTCTAGAAAACACCATAAATGGCAACGGTTTGGCGATATCTTAATTTTTTTTTAGGATATAACTAAATTTTGATTTTTGATCGATTTCGAAAGTGTGCCATATCATTTTCATTTACGAAATATGTGACAACGATTGAAATTTTTAAAAGCCTTTTTTCACAGGAAACAATACACAATACTCATTTTTTTGTCTCGCCTACTAAGGGTGGAAAAAAAAATTTTTCTTAGATACGAACGCATTTTTTTCATCTTATTTCATAAAAAAAGAGATGAAGAATTCAAAAAAGAGTCCCAGTAAGAAAGTGCTCTTAGAAAGTTTTAATCGTTTTCAGATATTTTGGACAAAAAAAGTTATGGCACATTTTCGAAATCGATAAAATATCAAAATTTTGTTATATCTTCGAATCAAATAAAAATATGGTGAAGAGGTTTCCACTACTGGTGTTTTCACGAAATTCGAGCCCAAGACTCCTTTCAAACGTTTTTACCATACCGGTGAGTACAGGTTCTGCTGAAAAATTTTCTCAAAATTAAAAAAATCTGCAAAATGCAATGTAGGTATCAGGAGATACTTTCTGCTTTGGCAACCCCCTCGATCGAAAACAGATTTAACATCCCAGCTGGACTATGATTATAATTAAGCAGTTGAGTGAGGCTAGAAGCCCACAATTTTTATTTGTTTTTTACTTCATTATTCGTCACATATATTTTATTAAATGTTGGACAACTTCGATTGTTTCTTATGGAAACTTTTTTTCATGAAAGGGCCCCGCAAATTTTATCTCGCCCACATATAATTGTTGTCTTGGTACGCCACTGAACATTTGGAACACCCTGTGACGGGTTATTCAAAGTTCTGAAATTGTACAATATTTCCACAGTATTCGCCTTCAGAAATGTGAAAACAGTTTGTACTTGCGATATCTAGGTTGGGAATAAAAAACAAAATACCGAATACTCATCTCTCTTTTTTCTTCAGTTTTTTTCTGGATATTTCGGAAAGTATTTTGACGAATGCAACATTTGTGTACGAATTTTATTCAGAATTGCATACTCTATCAAATTCGAAAACAGAAAAAAAAAATTTTTATATTTTTTTTCACTCCTGTAAAACTGAAAGTGTTCAGGCTCCAAGAATATTTTGAATCGGTAGATAATGTCAAACAATAATATAATCCCAATTTTCATATTTCAAATAGGTCCAGTTCTCCAGAAACGCCTAATAGGCCATCGAACTTGGTGCGCCCTGTATATTTTATGTTTTTTTCTGAAAAAATCTGGTAGTAAACTTGATTGAGATAATCAGTTTTTATTATAACGTGTCGTCCAGGCGCATTCGATCACCCTTGGGCGACATTCATTCATATCCGAATATCGGAATAATGCGAAAAGGCCTCGATACGAGGGGGTCTATGTTTTGAGTACCACTTGAAATGGAGTGTAGACGAGCATCACTAGGTGTCACTTCAGTAATTTATCACTTGGTTGCACGAGTTTTGCCTTATTACGTTCGTTCTTCGAAATGTTCGTCGTTGAGTTGGAGAATTATGATGCATTGATGACGTGTAACAACCCTGAAACCGTATGCATCTGACGTATTGAAGTATTCTTCAATCAACGGCCTTACACTCAATATGGATCTCCGCCAGTCCACGGTCGTAGTGCGGAGATTCATGGAGTTTTCATGGTATGATTTTCCATGATGCTTGTTCTCAGTTCACATCCGTATTTTATGTACAATTATTTACAATATTTACTTTTGGGAGCTAGTATGTTGTTGAAGGAATATAGGAAGGAAACTACTAGCTTTGACTTCGTAAAAATAAATTTTCTCTATTTCAGTATCGTAATGAGTTCATTACAGTACTGAAAGTAGTGCTGTAATGAAACTCATTACAGCATTGTTTTCAATTATATTTTTCGTTTTGTGGTTGTCAATACTGACCTCCGATCCAATCAAATTTCGTAAGTCACACCAACTGCCAAGCTACAATACAAAAGTCACTAACCTGAATTTTCATTTGAATTTCGAGAGCATATCTCGAAACCTGACTGAAATAGAGAAAATATCGTCTAATACTCGTTGCAGAAGGCAATTCCAACACTCATGCTTTCGAAAACTCGCTCCTTCGTCGCTCGTTTTCGAATTCGCATTCCTATTGGAATAGGAAGGAGCTCATTCTGCAACTTGTTTTAGAATATACTATTGTGAAATTAACGTTCTCGTCATTTCATTAAAGCAAGCACATGCGATATAAATTCAAGCTCGACTAGAGGAAACTGACAACTCTGACTATATGGACGTGAAGCTTCGGTGGAGTGTATTTAAAAGTTTTTATAGACTCTCAGAGTCTCTTCATGTAGTATGTACAATCCCTTAAGAGGGATTGGAGATCTCTGCTGCAAGTTGTAAGTATCGTCAGAGTATCCGAGTTGTGACTGGCCTCTCGACTCGATTCGGGGTATTCGGAGAGTCGGTGTCCCGACTCTCGATGTCGAGTATGGCTTATCACAGCTGCCGAAATTTGCCATTCCAACAGTCCAGTCTCTTATGTGTTATCGAATCGCAAAGAGGTTTCGATTATTCCAATGTTCTACTAGACTCGGAGCTCATTCGAATTTCACATTGGGATTTTTATGTTTCCATTATTTCATTCCAGACAGAAGGAGCGTAGCTTCGGCCTCACAGCCGCTACAAGAGGTGGTGATTTGATGGCTCCTCAATCTAGGCTATATTAGTGGGGTCTTTCATAACGTCGATATAGTTAGTTTGAAGATAGTGAAGATAGCAAGGCGTGGTTCTAATTTGATCATTATCACCGTTTATATCCCTCCTGGTTCGAGACTTGAACAATATCAGTATTGTTATATCTGCTTGTCGATGGTTGTGATGTCGTTATTCTTTTTGATTTCAATATTCCTGAATATGTGGATTATCAGTTATCTCCTTCCCATGTTGTTGGTAGGATAGAAGCACTCCAAGAGCTTTTGGATTACGCCAGTTCAATAATATGGTCAATGTGAACGGACGGATATTAGATCTTGTCTGTTGTCGACGTCAAGTAATGTGAAGAAGGCTAACTCGTCTCTCCTCCTCTAGAGTTTTGTCTGGCCTTCTCAACAAAACAACCTTAAAATAATTTGAAGAGTATTCCAAAAGTTTCAAGTTCAGGAGAGCTGACTATGACTGCTTGCTGAACACTAATTGGGATTTCTTGAATGAGTAAGACAATGTTGATTCGGCCAGTTCAGGATTCTATGATCGTATTCTTGAGGCTTCAGTTCCTGAAACATCAGGTGGTAGGTCCCTATACCCACCTTTCACCAGTAATATAATCTTAAAGCTGAGAGTCAAAGACAGATGTTGTCGTGCCTATAAGACTACAGGTTGTTTTTTATATTGGGGACATTTGAGGTTCTTCGAGGAGAACTAAAAAAAATTTCAAGTGCTCGAGTCAGTTTCTGTCAGGAAGCTGAGATTAATTCATCTTTGGATTAATCTAAATTTTGGGGTCATTTAAATAAAATTTGAGGAAGTTCGTCCATTCCGGGATCGATGAATTTCAATGGTTTCATTTTATCAGCTCCCCAAGACATCGCTGATGATATTGCAGCTTTCTTTCGACTCTGCTTTTGTAAGCCCATCAGATCAAAGTCTAAGCATGATGGCCAGGCGGTCTTGCGCAAACTCTTCCAATTGCAACATGACCGAGGATTGTGTATTGTGTTGTTTGAAGGAATGCAAGATTAGCATGACTGCTGGCTCTGATCATATTCCATCGTTTTTATTGAGGGATTGCGCCATCATTTTTGCTGAGGCTTTGACTACGCAGACTGTCACTTCCGCAACTAGTCTTTCCTGCTATTTGGAGGGAGGGCAAAGTGTGCCCAGTCTTCAAGAAAGGCTGTTGGGAAGACATTGAAAATTATAGATCAACTCTTATCTTGAGCAATTTCAGCGAGGTTTTTGAAAGAGTTTTGTATGATATAATAGATGCACACATAAAATGTCAAATGAATGATGGTCAACACGGTTTCATGAAGCGGAGGTCTCATTCGTCTGTTAAGAGCGGGTCTCTTCAGATTTCGATTCCCGGATGCGCTTGTTGTAAAAGAACTATCATACAAAGTGTAATACGTGCAATAAGGTTTACCATCCTGGTTGTGCAAATAAAGTAAAAAAGTGCTGTAGAGATGATATAACTACGTCCAACGATCTAACTCCTGATAGTCGGGTCTTTTGAGTTTTCAGCATCTTCTGGTGTTCCGCAGGGTTCCATTTTGGGTCCTCTGTTATTTATGTTGTTCATGAATAATTTGAATTCATTTTTAGCATGCCCGCCTCTTCTGTATGTAGATGACTGCGAATTGTTTAGCCGTATTGTTTCCATCCAGGATTGCTGGAATTTTCAGAGTGATTGATGAACTGATTGATTGGTGTAGGAGAAACCGGATCTCGTTGAATATAAAAAAGTGTAATGTGATGTCATTTGGCCTCAGAAAATCAAAAATTTGTTTTCAATACAACATTGAAGGCAGTGTTTTGGACAGGTTGACTGAATGTAGGGATCTGGGAGTTTTATTTGATGAGGGTTTAACTTTTGTGCCTCATGTGCCTGCAGTTGTTAGTGAGGCACTCAGAACTCTAGGTTTCCTACTCAGGAACATCAAGTACCTGTTGGAGACTCGACCTCTTTTTCATCTGTTTACGACGTTCGTGAGGTCAAAACTAGAAAATGGGCGTGTTGTGTGGAATCCTGGTCATAGGGTTCATATTGATAATTTAGAGAAAATACAAAGGCGATTCCTGAAATGCGTAAGTTCTATCTATTGGAGAGATTTCATGTGAATTCCTCAGAAGAACGCCGGCTTTACTAAGGAATTCTCTTCCTTCGTTATTTTATGTTCACTAATTGATTGCCCTTACTTACTCGCGTCAATGAAACACTATCTACCATTTCCAAGTTCTAACGAGCTACGCTCACGAAATACAATAATTTTAGGGCAGCTTCTTTCTGAATTTTTCACAGGCGCGAAATTTCATCTCAGAATAATAAAAAAAAATTGTTTTCATAGAGAAACCAAAGTATGTTGTGATATTTTTCAAAAGACTTCTTAAGTAATTCAAGAAATATCTATTTCTCTATTTCAGTATCGTTATGACTTCATTACAGTACTAAAAGTAGTGCTGTAATGAAACTCATTACAGCATTGTTTTCAGTTATATTTTTCGTTTTATGGTTGTCAGTACTGACATCCGATCGAATCAAGTTTTGAATAAAATCAATTCACTTATCTGAATTTTCATTTGAATTTTGAGAGTATTTCACAAAAATTGACTGAAATAGAGAAAATACCGTCTAATACTCGTTACAGAAGACAATTCCAACACTCTGCTATCGAAAACTCGCTCCTTCGCCGTTCGTTTTCGAACTCCGCATTCGTGTTGGAATAGGAGCTCATTCTGCAACGTGTTTTAGAATATACTATTATTATAATTTACCGATTATATTATATCGAAAGTTTCGTGAACATATCTTTTGGTCAACAATAGTCGGACAGGCTTTCATTAACTTCCGAAGAAACTATGATATTCTTATCATTCAATAATCTGTTCTCAAGTACTGTTCATTTTCTTATCGAAAAGAAAAATTATAAGTAAAACAAAAAGGTACGAGACAACTAACAATTGCTGAAAATGAAGTTCTATGGTATCCTCAGTAAGAAAAACGAAAATCAAAAACAAAACCACCTTTGATTTCATTGAAATTGTCCGATTTAAAAATATCACAGCACATTATGGCTTCTATTTGAAAAACAATGTTTTTGTATTTGGTCTAAACTTTGAAGCGGTGCTGAAATTTCGTCAGCACCGGTGAAAAATATTTGAAAAACTGCCATAAACATATTTCTATTTCAAGAACGTGGGGTAGTTATAGCGAATTGTAATCATTCGCCAAATTCTCAAACCACGGAAAATAGATTCCGTAGCATTATTGAGCAATAAGTTTCTCCAGAAGAGACAACTTGATATAAATATTATTTCTCTATTTCAGTATCGTAATGAGTTCATTACAGTCCTAAAAGTAGTGCTGTAATGAAATTCATTACAGCATTGTTTTCAGTTATATTTTTCGTTTCATGATTGTCAGTACTGACCTCCGATCGAATCAAGTTTCGAATCAAATCAATTCAAATTCCATGATCTGTCACATTTCGTATGTCACACCAACTGCCAAGATACAAAACAAAAGTCACTAATTTGAATTTTCATTTGAATTTCGAGAGGTTTTCACAAAAATGGACTGAAATAGAGAAAATACCGTCTAATACTCGTTGCAGAAGGCAATTCCAACACTCATGGATTCGTGTTGGAATAGGAGCTCATTCTGCAACTTGTTTTAGAATATACTATTATTTTCTACCTCTCCTAATGTAGGAGATATATTTCTGTACAAAAAACACTGAATCATCGAAATCTGTCCACCCTGTTGTACCGTCAAATTTGGGAGCGAAAAAATTCTTGTTTTTATTGTGTTTATTAATTTACTCTGTTTCAATCAATACGATGAATAGATTTATACAGTAAATTGTTTCAGTATTATGCCTTCTGAGAGAAGAATATTTCTGGGAAATATTTGTGATAATCAATTTTCTCTTTGAAAATGAGGACAATATCCTAACGTTTGTCAATTTTTTTCAGCCCCAATATTCACAAGCAGCTGGGACTTCGATGGCGGCTTCTGGAACGGTAAGAATGGACATATTCTACGAATACTTGCGGTATATGACGGATATGTATACCTCATTTGTCTGCTTATTACATATTCTAAAACGATACTAATAAGACGCAGGTCAATTTTGAAGTTATCTGATTGAGCTTCCTCTTTTTCCTACATTTCTGTTTTAGAAAATATCGAAACGGGACAAAATTCGTTTTTTTCGTCAATTCATAAATAATAGATACTAACCAGAAAAGACGGATAGTTTCTGCATGCTCTAGTACTCAATAACTAAATAGAGCGTAAATACGCTCTCAACTCGTCTTAAGTAACCTCAAAATTTGAGGACAATTCATTTTCGAATTGAAGTAAGTTTCGGAATCCAAGGACGTAGAGAATGAAGATCGATCACAAATTCATCGTTGGTGATAGCAACTATTCTGAAAAAAATTTTGAATAAATTGTGAGCTCTTTCAAATTGGAAACTTCTTCTTCTGATTTTTCCAGAAGGACATAGTGAGAGTATCAATAATTTTTGGTTTCATTCACTCAAATTACCGAGTTGACTTATCTGCGTATTATGCTCACACAATTAGAATGTCTCATTGGGAATTTTCTATTTCAATTCTATTGATTGAACTCCTTAATTTCAGAACACACCGGTGGTCCAGAATCATGCCTTACAATCTGCTTTCAAGCCACTTTTTGAATTTTTTTGAAATATTAGAATACTTTCATTTTGACTATATCACATATTTTATCCATGTTTTACTTCTTAAATTATTCTAGACGAAGTTTATAATGTTTAATTGATACTGTATTTTATAACTTTCTACTTTTGACGTTTTTTATATCATGTTCCATTGTTTTCTGATTATCATTGACGCATTCTTGTATTCATCAAAATTATATCAATGATTTCATTTTATATATTATTGTAATATTTTATCCGATTTGCAATTGCTTCAGAGCTCTTGATTAAGTTCGTCTGAAATTCTCTCTCGATGAGTTAGTCTACTAATAAAACTCATTGTTACGATGCAAATAATTTACACTTTTAGAATTGTTTATCAATCTGAATTTTATCATTTCGATCTGGAATATACAGATCATCAAATTTTTATTTTATTTTTCATCAATTCGGATTCAATCGAAGGAATGTGTCAATGATGCTATTATTATATTCTTGTGACTTATTCATATTGTTTGTGCGGCATTTCGTTTATTATTGTCATTTTATGTGTATTACTGAGTGTGCCTATGGAAAAACTATCTGAAAAATAAATTATCCCCATTTAATTTTCTTTACTATATAAAATAATATTTGGAATCGGTGACGGAAAACAACAATCAAATTCAATGAATTCAGCAAGTGATACTTCAATATTTATAATAAAATTATGAATGAACTAGCTGATCCGGCAGACTTCGTACCGCCTCAATCAATGATTAAAAAAGCAACTTCAATATTATAATAAACTACTCTGGTATAATACCTTGAAAGTGGACATAAAATTGTTTTGTACAATATATGTTGCTCCAAACGATGTCATCTGGAAACAGGTGTTATATTTTTTAATTTTGGCCAAGAAGTGTTTAGAATCATTCCTCATTCCAGAAACTAAAGAGGGTAATGGATCTGTACTGGTGGTGGGCAGGGCTGCCGCCAGACATTTTGCCGCCCCGGCATAATGAAATTTCGCCGCTCCGGGAAAATTATATTTTGCCTCCTTGCTGTGATGTACTGAGTTTGGTATTCATAACACACTCTTTCAAAATTTGGTCAAGGGGGAAAAAATTCAGAAAAGAAATATATATATATATATATATATATATATATATAAGATGGTTTTTTCAGTCTGTCTCTGAAAACAGGTTTATTATTACAAGATTAATCAAACATAACAATGAACTAAAATGAAACTTAACATATTATTTCAGGAATTACAAAAGTGTAAATAGGAAATATAACTGTAAATATGAATTATAGAAAAAATATATAACATCCTCCGTAAGAAAAAATATTGAAATCAACTGACGTCTTTGAGCACAGCTCCCAAAAGAATTTTCCACATTTAATAAAATGACTCGTCGGTTTCGAAAACCCAGGGGTAAATGTAAATGTGTATGTGAAAATTCTCAATCAGACGGAATGGTATGTATCATAATAACAATAAAATAAATTTATCAATTCAAGTACAAATACATTTCTGTAGGATATGTCAAATGAAAATTCAGAATTCTGAAATGCATTCACATACAAAATATCGAAACAATGAAAACGATCTATGCTTTGAGTATACGAAGCTAAATTAATTTATGTCAAAGGAAAAAAAATTTCGCGTCTTGGTTTTTGATGATTGCTAATTCTTAATTCCAAAGCAACACAGCTCTCGTATGTAAGAAAAATTCAAGACAAATGATATTCCGATCAGAATTAATAGGTGTTTTTCCTACTGTTTTCGTTCTGCGATTTGACCTTATTATATTTATCACCTGTTGCCATGTTCTTAAATTCTAACATCCGATTAAGTAAATGAGAAGAGGTCAATATAAATCTTGAGTATTCATCTGTATCTAATACTAATAATATTGATATATTCTTCTACTATGACCATTACCCAGTGAATTATGAACACTAATCTGCCTCAAATTTCAGCGAGGCATATTTTCAACTCATTCAAAGGCGCCTTTTCGAATTATTAAAACGACGGCGCTTCATACACATTGCGTACCTGAGGCGATCGATGAAGGACTCAAAAAAATCACCTACATCCATGTTAATAAACGAGGACGCCTTATGCGCATTATCGTTTGGATGTTAAATCAATTTTGTAGAGTAATTCAGTTCGAAAATCAAAACTCTGAAGATAGATAAAAGATTTCTATTATGTGGCACTGTATAGAGTTGCAAAAATATTGAATATTGTGACGACACTGAGGACTAACGAGTTGATGATACCCTTATTTCTCCAGTATTTTAAACCCCTTTCGGATATCAAAATCTAGATTTCCAATTGGCAAACTGATAATGAGAATCATTGCTGAATTATCCTAGAAACCCAGTAGCGTAACGAATTTCGACCGGGCCCCCCCGCAGAATTAATTTTCGGGCCCCCCCGCAGAATTAATTTTCGGGCCCCCCCGCAGAATTAATTCTCGGGCCCCCTCGTATGGCCATGCGTATTTATTGGAAAAAAACTTTATTCAAGAAAAGTATATGGTTTAGGTGTAACACCACCAAATTACTCCGAAATATTACTCGAAGTAATACTTTCTATACTTTATTTATTGAAATATCATTCAAAATTTGCAGTAAATAATATACATAATTGCATCTTTATTTCAAATATAGTTTCCAATCCCAGAAAATACTGTGTTACTTGGAGTAAATGGTAAATAACTTGAGTGGTTGATTTCTTTGTTGCAATTACATTTATTACTTCGTGAAGGTCCATATTCCTGGCTCTTTTATTCTCAATCCTCAACAAACTGGGCCCGCTAAGTCTTTTCTTGGGTCATTGTATTTCTCAAATAATTCTTTATAAACTTTAACTTTTAAAAGGATCGCCCTGCCCTTGCTACAGTAACAGGTTATATTCGAAATAACATCAAAGCAGTACAGAGATCTGGGAAACTAGTTGCAATCGAAAAATTTTGTAAAAACAGGAGATCAGCTAAATGTCGTATTGATGATCTTTTCTAAATCTCTGATTTCAATGCAATTCTAAAAGAGTTTATTCGGAAGCTAAGGTCAGAACTGAGGTCATGTTCATATTCTTTAACGATAAAATTATTTGAATTTTCTCTTGAAGGCCAGGCCCCCATAACGCCTGGGCCCCCCGCACCGCGGGGTCAGCGGGGGTGTACGTTACGCCACTGTAGAAACCCTTCCAAAAACTTAACAGTCCCAGATGTTCATCATAGGGATCGTCTTGATAATAAACTCGTAAACAAGGGAATGTAACTAGGATGAGAGGCCGCTGAGGCGTTGGCGAAATTAACAACCTGACGGATATTTATTTATGAGTAGAATGCTGCATCTTCGATAGTTTTCCTTCTGCCAGTGTTAATCCTAGTTTATTTTCATTTTTATCTGATTATTTGTGTACATGTATGATATATTTGTTTGACCAGGCTCAAAAAGCAACCCCAGAGTCTGGTCGTGTTTTCGCTATCTCTTTCAATAATAACAGACAGGTTTTCAAAGGAAAAAAATTCTAGTAATACGAAACTGATTTTGCCGCCCCGGAAAACTGCCCGGTTTGCCGGCCCTGGTGGTGGGACCAATTTTGGCAATTGGCAATTAGATCAGCTATTAGCTGACCCGTCAAACTATGTTTCGCCTTAGAGATGAATGAAGTTGTAGTCACCATTTGTTTTTTTTTTCAAGAAGAAAATTCATTAGGTGAAGTACAAAATTTACAAAAAAATTGCATTGAATTAGGTACGTTCAGGGTTGGCATAATGAGGAATGTTCACATTTTTCAATTTCTACATATTCCTATTCTCCGTAGAAAATGAAAATATTGTGTCCAAAAATTATTTGAATACTTCAAATAGCGCCCGATATATATCGAGTCAGAAACATGAGTTCGATGGATCCGTGTGACGTCACTTTACATCCAACGACTTGCGTGGTTCAGTACATAGCCGGGTCCAATATAAGGGCCTCACGGAATGCGATTTGCGAATGTAGTATGACGTCGATCCGCCGCGAGGAATTGAATATTCACGGGGTTGTAAAATCGGAACTACTAGGTCTTTTCCACTGAAACAAAAATTAGTGATTTCATATACATAAAGGTTTTACTGTGACGAAGTTACGATCGATTTTGCATACCTGTGAACATTCCTCATTGGTGAAACTTGAACTACAACCGCGAGAGATAGAGAACAATAAATGACACGTAACGGTGGTTAGTCCACTGAAATTAGACTTTTGCTTCGGACCAATTCATACAAAAGAAGATGAAGGCTTTTCGGGTAGGTCTCGGTGTCCCAAATGATATCCCAAAAGTCCCCTAGGCGGGAGTGACCGCATAAAATTTTGCAACGCTGTAAAGGGCTAAAATCCTGCCCCAATGTGAATTTTCGTGAATATCTCAGTCCCTATCGAACTTACGACAAAAATACATCAGAGCAAAAATAAAGCTGATGAAATTTCCTAGAAAAAAGGTCTCGGGTCGTTTTTTGATATAACCAACGGTTTCGTAACAATCTTGCCTTCAATTTGACATATGTGATATTCTGGATAATGGAGGTACTCTATTCCATACCACCTTTGAGGATCACAACAGGGCGCGTTTTTGTCCAAGTGGTATCCCCTAATAGGCCTAATCCACGACTTGTTTGTTTTTTGGAAAGGTGTTCGAACGCTTATTTTCTTTTACTTCGTTTCCTCCTTCTATGAATGCATGTATATTTTCTGCGATGACATCCGTGGAGTCAATCTCAGAGATTTGGATTCCTGCATAGGTCACATTTTATTTTTCTTAGGAATCTTCAAATGGTTCGGCATTCAGGCAGGATTTTCCATGGCAATTGCCACAAACCGGTGAGCAACGAAGTCCCAAACTCCGACGGCCATACATTGGTCCACAACCTTTCGTACAGTTGCAAAATATCATTTTTGAAAGATAATCAGGCGCAGGAAGTTGGGATGTCATTTTTGCCTTCTATGAATGTTTTGGATTCCTGCATCGGTCACATTTTATTTTTCTTAGGAATCTTCAAATGGTTCGGCATTCAGGCAGGATTCTACATGGCAATTGCCACAAACCGGTGAGCATCGAAGTCCCAAACTCCAACGGCCACACATTGGTCCACAAACTTTCGTACAGTTGCAAAATATCATTTTTGAAAGACAATCAGGCGCAGGAAGTTGGATGTCGCTTTTGGTTACAATATATTTTTTTTTAACATGCATCCCCACTCCTCAAGATTTAAATTGTTACCAAGCCATTGTTGTACTTGATAGTACACCCGAAACAGATGTTCACAGATATTGTTGGGTTGCGTCAAGGGTTGGAGGTAAAAGATTCAATCTCACTGTTCTGCTTCTGATCACAGCTCTAATCAAGTACGAATACCGGTATTTATGGATGCGGCAACGAAGCTGACGAGGAGAAAGAGAAAAGCGTAAAATAATTTGTTATGTTTCAACCCTCATTTTCAAAGAAAATATTAAAGCACTTGCCGGAGATGATTGGGCAAAATCTGTTAAAAACCGTGTAACGTTTGACACAGATATAGTTGCAGCTGAAGCTAAATATCATCAAATTTGTTTCAACAAATTTAACTTGCCAGTGTCCGAAAAATGAAGGTTGGTCATCCTGCGTATGAAAATGTTCTCAAGGCAATGAAGGACATTTTTTCTTTCATTGAAAATCATGACTCTCAGTTTAAATTGACTGGATTGAAAGCAGTACTGACAGAATACATACCTGATGACAAGACAAGAGAAAACTCGAAGAGAAGTACGGAGACCGTATTGTTATCACCTCAATGGAAAACAGGATATCTTGAATCAAGCTTGGTACAATAGGTGAGATTCTGAGGCAGAATTATCGGTACTTCTGCAGAAATTTTGCGCCAGGACATACAAACTGAAATTTGCGAAACTAGTTTCTATCCACCAAGCGACACAACATCTGCTCTGTTCAATAAAGGAAAGACCGAAGCTTTGAAAATGGTTAAGCAATGGCAGGACTTGAAAAAGGAGCTGGAATCTTCAACAAAAATAATACTGCACACAACCTTTAAGCGGAATGAAGTTTTTCCTCTCAATCTATGTTGCCCCCATTAAAGAACTCTCCATCAATAGCTGCCGGTATTCTTTCTTGATTAAAGCTGTTAGCAAAAGCAGACCAGTGAGACTGAATCTTTTACCTCCAACTCTTGACGCAGCACAATAACATCTGTGAACATCTGTTCACAGTGAACTATCAAGTACAATAATGGCTTGGTAACAATTCGAATCCTGAGGAGTGGGGATGGATGTTGAAAGACAATATATTGTAACAAAAAATGATATCCCATCTTCCTGCGCCTGATTGTGTTTCAAAAATGATATTTTGCAACTGTACGAAAGGTTGTGGACCTATGTATGGCCGTCGGAGTTTGGGACTTCGTTGCTCACCGGTTTGTGGTAATTGCCATGGAAAATCCTGCCTGAATGCCGAACCATTTGAAGATTCCTAAGAAAAATAAAATGTGACCGATGCAGGAATCCAAATCTCTGAGATTGACTCCACGGATGTCATCGCAGAAAATATACATGCATTCATAGAAGGAGGAGACGAAGGAGAAGAAAATTTGGGTTCGAACACTTTTCCAAAAAAACAAAGAAGTCGTGGATTAGGCCTAGTAGGGGATACCACTTTGAGAAAAACGCGCCCTGTAGTCATCCTCAAAGGTGGTGTGGAATAGAGTACCTCAATTATCCAGAATATCACATACGTTCAAATTGAAGGCAAGATTGTGACGAAACCGTTGGTTATATCAAAAAACGACCCAGAACCTTTTTTCTAGGAAATTTCTTCAGCTTTTTTTTTTGTTAAATCGTATTAAATCGTAAAAACCCCTAGTGGTAGCCATGAATATGAAGAATTGAAAGTCTTACAACCACTATTCGAGTGATAAAACTATTTTATTTGAAGGCTGACATGTTTCGGCATACTGCCATTCTCAAAGCCATGCTAAAACAACACAAATATCAAATTAAAAACATTGATTCTAGATGTAAACGAGTCGAAAATATGACCACAACAATTATGATTCTATTTTATGTGGTCTTAAAAATTTTTTGATGTTTAGTAAAAAAATTACGATGAAAACATAAACGAAAGAACAAAAATAAGGAAATGAACAAATAATTACATGAATCGACTCACAATCAAACAAATTTATCACAAAATATAACTAAATAAGCTATTTCCTGAAGTCATTCCTTCTATCGGAGTCGAAATAAACGAGGTCAAACACGTAGATGGTCAAATTCCAAGTTAAAACCAAAACAAAAACAATCTGCATAGAAACGGATGACAACTGACGGTATGTGACGCGACAGGCGGGATCAAAATGTGTGCGTTCCCTTCGGTGTGCTGGAACCTATGAAAATAGTAAGTTGAGTTCCACTTAGAGTCGACGCTTCTCGAGGAGCTTGAATGTTTCTTGAAAAGTGTTCACCATTTTAGAGTTGAGGGTATCGAAATTGGGGATGTTCGTATGTTTATATATTTCGACCTCTTCTAGAACCTCCAATCTTCTTCCATACTCACATTGGTGTAAAAGTTCCACGTCGTTTTCTTTATCGAAATTATGTTTATTTTCTTTTAGGTGTACTCCAAAGAGCGATTTGTTGTTATCGGCTATTCTGGAGCTGGCGAGGTGTTCGTTAACTCTTGTACCAACGCTTCTCCCACTTCTACCTATGTAGATGGTCCTACAGTCTCCACATCTCAACCGGTATACTCCTGGCTTGTTCAGGTGATGAATGGGGTTTTTATTTTTAACTAGGTGCTGTCGAAGAGTGTTCGAAGACCTAAATGATACCTGAAGGTTTTCGATGTTCTCGAATAGTCTTCCTATCTTCAAAGATATGCTCCCATGATATGGAAGGCTTATATACTGCTTACTCTCTAGTTTTGAATCATTTAGCGTTGCTGATGTGGGGTCAGTTATGTTAAGAAAATTCGCTCTATTCTTGAATTCATTGACTAGTTCTTCAATTTTCTGTGGGTTGTGGCCATTCTGCGATGCAATGAATTTCAAAGTTTCAACCTCCCTAAGAAATCTCTCTTCATCTAGTGGAACCTTGAACAATCTATGGATGTAAGTCCTAAAAGCAGCAAGCTTGTGCCTAGGGTGATGACATGATGTATTATGAATCGTGTGGACGGTTTGGGTTGGCTTCCTGAAAATGTCGAAAGATAGTTCAGAATCGGATCGACAAATCAATACATCCAAGAAGCTTATTCTTCCATCATTTTCATGTTCAACTGTAAAATTTATGTTGCTGTGCAGTTGATTAATCCAAAGATGTAGCATGTTGAGTTCTTCCCTATCTCCGTTCCATCCCACAATAATATCGTCAACATACCGGAACCAGAATAGAATTTTTGATTTGAAGGGATTCAATTCGTTAAATACAAGTTTGCGCTCGAAGAAAGACATAAATATTTCAGCAAAAGTCGGTGAAAGACAATTGCCCATACTGAGACCATCTTCTTGTGAGTATATCCGACCATCGAAAGAGAAGAAGTTCTGCTCAAGACATAACTTTGATAGATTAAAAATGCTATCTGCAAGTTCATTAGATAAATCGGAGTGGAACAATAAACTTTTGAAAATCTGCAATGTTTGTTTGATTGGAACGGTGGTGAAGAGGTTGGATACGTCGAAAGATGCGAGTATAGTGTTGCTCTGTAGATTTACTCCTTTGAGTTTATCAATGAGGTCTAATGAGTTCCTCACACTGTATACAGATCTATAAGTTAAATTTTTCTCTAGAACCTTATTAAGATACTGCGATAATTTGTGCGAGAGGCTGCCACAGGAAGAAACAACTGGTCTAATGGGGACATTGGCCTTATGAATCTTGGGTAATCCGTAAAGTCTAGGGATCCGGTAGTTCATCGGAATCAACGTTTTCCAGGTATCAGTAAGGGAGGGACCGAAACTGTTCAAGGTTGATTTGAATCTTCTATTATAATTATTTATGAATGTGGTCGTCTTTGTTGTGAAATTATTTTCGGTTAAAAATGTGTTGACTTTATGTATGTATGCGTCTTCATCTAAAATCACCAAGCAATTGCCTTTATCGGCCTTCGAAACTATCAAATTATCCCTTTTAATTTTGCCCCTGATGGAATTTAGTGATGAATAGAATTCTCTGAAAATCGCTCCAACTTTTGTTCTGGATTTTTGGAAAGTGCTGAGGGCGGAAATGATGTGATTCCTGAGGGAAACAGATTCTGAATTCTGTAACTCCTGAAAATAGTCTCAACAGAGATGACCAGGTCCTCTATTATTTTAGTTTTATTTAAAATTGGAAGTGAGAATTTGAGACCCATATTAAGAAGCTTCATCTCTTTATCATTGAAAATTGTGCTCTGTTCTGATGTATTTTTGTCGTAAGTTCGATAGGGACGGAGATATTCACGAAAATTCACATTGGGGCAGGATTTTAGCCCTTTACAGCGTTGCCAAATGTTATGCGGTCACTCCCGCCTAGGGGACTTTTGGGATATCATTTGGGACACCAAGACCTACCCGAAAAACCTTCATTTGCTTTTGTATGAATTGGTCCGAAGTTTGGGCTTATTTCGACCTAAATGCAGTGGACTAGTTCTCTTTTCGCTGAACTGATAATGTAATGAATTGCATTAATCTATCTTCTTTTGTTTTCGAGTTAAAGGCCAAAATTGGAATTTGGGCGATTCCAACTTTGGTCATTATTTACGATTCTGATTATACTTCGATGTTGAAATGAAAACATTTTTCATGGCAATCCAGTAGGGTACTTTATTTTTTTTTCAAGATGTTTTCTCGCTGAGCTATAACATCAAGTTGTGTCTTTTTATGAAAACAATAGTTAGAATTGGCTTAGAAAAAATCGCCATTTTTTTCCCGTTTCAGAAATATATTATACATCATACATCGTCCTCAAATTCATTCTGTTATCATGAAAAATTAAGGTTTTATTTGAAATTTTAATTATTGAGTATTCGGTAGGCTGAATCACAGAATTATATATCTCTACGCATGGTATCATTATTAATTTGCCATTGAATACTTCACACAATTCTCCGTGGTTCGATCTCTGTTCAAAATAATTGTCAATTACTAGAATTCGAAGTTATTATTGCCGGCAATACGGAAATGTACGCAAACTACTAGAAATATATGTTGAAATTTTTTATTTTAGCGGCAATAATGACTTCGTATTGACGGTTGTTCTGGACAGAGATCACACGCAGAAAATTGAATAAAGTATTCAATGGCATAATAATAAAGACACCATGCGTAGAGACATACTATTCTTTGATTCAGCCTACTTAATACAATAATTCAAATTTCAAAGACAAACTTTATTTTTCATGATAACTGAAACGAAAGAAAATGACGATTCTTTCCAAGCCATTTCATTCCCATTTTATGGCAACCTCTTGGGAAAAGCAGAAAATTATTTCAATTTTTTTTTTCGTTTCATCAAATTAACATAGTTTCAATGTATTTTTTCTGTCAACCCCGCCGTAGGAGAATTCAACAAAAAATCTTTCACAACGAACAGTTCATCCAATCTCAAGTTATAAATGGTGTAACCAACAAAATGACTGACTTAGTTTTATATATTGAGATTATCTGTGTTCGTATTTCATGTAACTTGTAAAAATTATCGAAGTACATGTTTCTTCGTTGTTTTCCATGATTTGAAATTTTTATGCGTCATATTTTATTGATATCACTTACAACATACTGTATGTCGGTCCACACAATACTTCTATTGATGAATTACACAATCCTTCGGCCTATTTCAAGAAGAAAACCTGATATGAACATATGTCCTAAACGTCTTACCATTTGGGATACATATACATTATGTTTTTTATTCCAATGCAGAAAAACGGTGTTTTTTTCGAACCAAAACCGTGCAACAAATTGAAAAATCAAGTGATCAACTTTGGTGAGAAATAATTGGGAATTTCAAAAATAAATTTTATTTCAAGAGAAATCTGTGGTGATTCATCAATATCTCCCAAAATAGGTAGGTCAAATCACGTACGAACGCCATTGGAGGAAATTTGGAAAACATTTTAAAAAAATGCCTCTTGATTCATAGTACATGTATGACAAATTTCTGAAGTGCTATTGTAGATATTAATAATCAATGATTTTTTTTTAATTTTACCACCTTGTATCTCAAAAGGTAAGACGTTTAGAACAAATGTTCACCTGAAGTGTGTTCTCGAAATGGGCCCAAAAATCATCTCCATAAATATTGACATTCAATGAGGAAACGCAAGCTTTATAATTTTCTAATTTCATCGCTATACATTAGGTTAAACTTGTTGAATTGAGTCAGACTTTGTTGAGAAACTATTCCAGATAATTTCGAACATTAGGTTTAAACTCACAATTTTCCAAGCCTGCATTACCGCTCTTATACGGGGTGAATCACGAAGTCTGTTGGTTAGAATTTTTCGATGGAAGATTCGAGATGAACTTTTTATATGTGCTTGTTAGGAGAAATGAATTTTTGGAGATAATTGAATTCTGATTCGTTCTTCTTTCTGTTTCGTTTGAAATAGTTTCCTTTTTCAAATGTAATGCCCAGGTTTAGTACTCATTGAATTTTACATTATTCAAAATTCATCTCTCCAGATCAGAACGCATTCGTATTGCTCAGCTGGAATCCTCTTTTCATGGATAATCTTTTCATTTTCCTCAAAGAGTGTGAAAACGAAAGAATTATGGAGTTCTCAATAAAAAATATCCGATGTGTTCACTGTTTTCATCGATGCCTTCCAAACATGTTCTGTAACGCCTTTGTTGCTTCACTACTTTTCAATTATATATATGAACCAGCTACAAATTGTATCATATGCAAGAAAATCAATTGGGGTGATGTGGGCTATAATTGGTGTGAACCTATGTCATCTCAGGTTTGCGGATAGTATGGTGCTAATGACAGATTGCATTGAAAAGGCAAGAGAAATGCTACAACAATTAAGCGTTGTTTCCCGAAGAGTATGCCTGCGCGTGAATTGGACAAGAACAAAGATAATGAACAATCTTGTGATTGGTTGAAATGTACTTCTGGACGATAAAAAACACCGAAAAAACAATGTCCTGTGAATATCTAGGAGATGAGGTCGCATTTCCCGATGCAATCAAACTTGTGAATTCAGCAGAAGAATAGGTCTGGCATGGGCAGCATTAGGAAAACTGAACCACAAAATATCGTCGTGGGCAAACCCACGTCAACAAATCGGCCATGGTTGCGGATGCCTTGAAATGGTTAACATGGCGAAAACAATTCATGACCAGTCAATGTAAGGTTGACCTGAGTCGACACATCTGAAACAAGGAGGATGATGCGTACCAATGAGATGAGGACCATTGGAGACATTACAGGTCATACCTTGAGAAATAACAGGATTGCACGGAATGGCATGCCAGCTGCTAGAAGACCACCAGGACTCCCGTCAAAAAGAAAGAAGGATAATCTGATCTCAAGAGATCACGTGAAAGGTTAAACAAGCCTTTGGTTTTCGAATAGATGTAGAAAAATCGCATTTTCAATTCAGCACTACCAATAAGCTTGAAACGTAAAGTGTTTGATCAATAATTCTTGCCAGTGCTAACCTACGGTACAGAAACACTAACCCTTACAAAAGGCATCGTGAAGAAAATCTGGACAACACAGTATGTCATTTAGAGATCAATGTTTGAACTGTCTTTGAGAGACAGGACGGCAAGATACGAAGAACCAAACTGACAGACGCAGTAGAGAGAATAGCTGCACTCACATGGAACTAAGCAGGGCATGCCGCAAGAATTCCTGATGACAGGTGGACGAAGAAAATTGACAAGATACATCTCGGAATAGGAACCCCCCTCCAACTAGATGGCATGAC
Source organism: Hippodamia convergens (assembly GCA_038502775.1). Taxonomy (NCBI): domain Eukaryota; kingdom Metazoa; phylum Arthropoda; class Insecta; order Coleoptera; family Coccinellidae; genus Hippodamia; species Hippodamia convergens. The sequence goes on from CM076610.1 coordinate 52,745,502, forward strand.
GATCTGAGGAGAATTCACTCCAACTGTGCAAGCCGCACAGGAAAGAATTCTCTGGAAAATTTCGAAGGAGGCGTATGTTCAGCAGTGGACTCTTAGTGCTGCATGATAATGACTTGTATATATTTTATTATAGAACTATATTTCTTGCCGAAGAAGCCGTAAGTACGTGCGTTAACAATATTCGTTAGCACCAATTCGTTTCTACCATAGTGAAATTTCTCATTAAGGTTACTTCAGTAGCTCCAAAGAAGTTTCTGATGTACTCTGAGATTTTCGACAACAACATTTCATCGTTTTGTATCAATTATTAGCCAGCTTTTCAGTATTTTTATTTGAATGGTAGTTTGCAAGTGAGGCTTAAGATGGGCTCCCATGAGAAAAAAATTTGGGCGCCCTTGAAACATGTCCTAGGTATGTTCGTTCAAGGCATGTCAGGAGGACGAAAAAATGAATCTGACAAAGGTCTTTCCAGTGAAACAGGAATCAAAGATGTAATTGTACATAAATTGAGTTAGTGGTAGGCAGGGGAGAGAACCGAAAATATCTTCAGCACCACTGTTTGTTTGAAGCTCAGTATATATTGATATTTAGTCATATCATTTATACAGCTGAGCTAGAGCTACCCTATGCGAGTCCAAAAACCGAAATAATATGATAGGTCTGATCGATTTCGAAACCGAACTATAGGGTGGTGCATGTAATCACCAAAAATTTCAATAGCGAATAACTTTTGAACAAACCGGTATATTCATTTGATACTTGAATCGTATCTTAGCCTCCCACAGGTCGATCGATTTACATTTGAATTCCTGAAAATTCTAGGTCTGTATTCGAAAAATATGGTACTTCTTCCAAATTGAGATGTGTATTGGGAATTTGGATGATGGAGATATTTGGAAAGTACAGAAGATTTTCTATGAGGTTCGTTAGATTTTATTGTCCCGCTGAACGAGTTGTTGCCGAAAGTAGGCTTCAGAGAAAGATCCAATTAGAAAACTTGTTTATTGCAATCAAATTAGAAAAACTTCATCTCGAACTGATAAATTGATTTTCAAAAAAAGAAAGGTTTGATTGAGTGAAATTTAGTTGTATATATTGAATTCCACAAGGAATACTACGAATTCAACGAACGTGCGGTTGGGCGTATTTAAAAGTCAATTGATTAGACCGCTCGTCCTACCAAGACGTCTTACGGGTAATCCTTCAAAATAATCTTTCTGTTTTACTCAAAGGTACTCACATTGCAGGATTATTTGCAGTATAATTTCAGAGTCATGTTCAAATATTTTTGAGATCATTACTTTTCAAATCTGTGGAGTTAGACTGCATTCCTGGTCCACTAGATCACCTGATTTCAATCTTGTTGATCATTTCATTTGGGATTATTTGAGATGTTAAGGATATTCACCTGAAAAGGAAGTGAGGAGATATCGAAGACAGGTTTATTAAATACGTAAAAATCCGGGAATGATTGAAAAAGTATCAGACATATGTTGAAGCGGAAAAGTATGTGTATTCAGAAAAACGGGTTACTGTGAATCACGTTGACTGTTCGTGGTTGTTAAGTTAAAAAAAATTTTTTTCAATCCATGATATTCTTTCGAAAATACATTGAAATGATTCCTCACATTATTATGAAATACGAACGTGCAATTAGTAGAAGGAAAAAAATTCGATGTGATCAAAATGTACGACTTTTCTGAGAATTTAGTGGAATTCCAACAATCAATCGGATTATTTTTGAGATACGGAATGAAACGAAAAACAATTCTTTACCTTCACGGAGGCCAACCCGAAATATTTTTGAAACAAAGATGAATTCAAAATAGTAATCAATATGACAAAAGATCTCTGAGTTTTCTTTGGGCAAAATCTGGTGAGACAATTAAATCTACCGAATCTCATAGAACATTTTCTGTTCTTTCCAAATAACTCAATCAAATCCCAGAAGTTCAGTGAATCTCAGTTTGGAAGAAGTCCCTCATTTTCCGAATGCAGATCTGGGATTTTTCAGGAATTTAAATGTAAATCCATCGACCTGTGGAAGGCTATGATACGTTTCAAGTATCAACTGAATATACTGGTTGGTTCAAAAGTTATAACCAATTGAAATTTTTGCCGAATACATGAACCACCCTGTATCTCGGTTATGGAATTGATTAGACTAATCATATATGGGTTTTTCGGACTAGCCTAGGTTAGTTTTAGCTCAGGTTCCCGTATGTTCATTTACCAATGAAACACTCTGTGTAGTTGAGGTTTATCATTGATAACTTCATTTTGTTTTCATCTTGTGTCTCAAAGTGCTTCACAATGTGGGCTACCAAGAGACAAAATCGGATTTTTTTCAATTCCCCGTTGAAAATTATTCAGTTATATTGTGGTAATAATTTATCCATTAATGGTTAGTAGTGGATTGAATATTCACATGCATTCGGTACTGTTGCTAAAAAGTTAAATCTAAATATTTATCTCCAGAAATGTAGGAATTATCGCATTGTGACTCACCTTCCAAAAATAATGTGACATAACCTGACGATATTTGTATGTCTGGAAGAAGTTCATATAGGGTCTGAAATGATGGGTCTCAAGGTGGACTTTCAAGCCTGGCGTCTATAATAATAATGATAATAATGTTCATTTGACTACGTGTAATATTAGGTTTGGTACAAAATATCCAGAAAAAAATCAGCAAACAACGAAATAGAAAATCATCAGAAACTGAAATTCGAGATCTCCCCCACTGAGTAAAAGCACTCCCTCAATAGAAACTTTCTATTTTCTCGCTTGAACTCCCTATTATTCAAGGTCTTAAATGACGTTGGTGAAATATTATAGAAATTATAATTTAATGAATTTTTCTTGGTTATAACTAGGCGACGAAAGGGCACCATGATATTATGTCTCGTAATCATGAACACTAGCGTTGACCTCTTGCCATGTATATCGCAAAGAACACTAAAAAGGAACATTGAAGGCAGTGGCATAATTTCTAATCTTCTAAAATGTGGCCCACAATGTTCTCTCATTCCTGAACCCAGCATTATTCGAATGCACTTTTTCTGCAATCGAAGAACGCGTATTGCAGAAGCAGAATTTCCCCAAAGGGCAATACCATGAGCGATCCTTGAGTGGAAAAGTGCGAAATATACACTATAATGTGACGCCGCGACAGTGTGACAGTAGAAGTACAATGAAATTGCATAGAGCAGTATTCGAGCAAAGCGTTACTGACGCCACGACAGTTACAAACGTTTCAACCACAAGTACCTCCCTTGTACGATTCACATAGCGTTGCATTCATTTCATATGATGCTTCACTTTCATGGCAAGTATGACATTCTCTATGTCCTCATTGTTATTGAATAAAGTCTGAGTCACGTCCTTGGTTTTACATACTGGGTTTTAATAGGGTTGCAATTTTTCCGAATAACATCTATTTTATCTGAATGAACTTGGTATACCACAGTTTCACCCTTTACCAATTTATTAGTATTGTAATAATGTCTATTTTTATATTATATTGTTATGTATGTAATGTTTTATTGAGTGGACAGCATTTTATTTATACATTTTATCATTGTTGTTAGTTGTCGTTCTAATTGTTGTTTTGTATGTGGTATACTTATACTGATACATTTTAATTGTACATCTTTTGTATTCAGCCTTGAAAAAGTTCGAATATACGGACGAATCGTCGGCATTAGTTCAACGTAGTCTTGTTCTACACTACCTGTCCTAGCTCCTGTTTAAACACCCAGTGCTATTGAATAATTTATAAGAATGCAACTTGTATTTTTCACTCACCTTTCTTCTAATCTCCAACTGGATCTACTTATGTCACTCCAAGCACTCATACTTCGATTCCTCCTTGGTAGAAGAGGACCCCTACTGGAGACCCTGTCGATAGTGTCTGGGGGGAAGTTTACCCTCAGCCTGGAGGTTTGCAATGCCAGCGAGCTGTCATCGCTGGGAATCATCTCGTAGCTCCAGGGTGTCGAATCTGAGGGTTCTTCGTACCGGTTATCTCCCCCCACACTGTCACCGGAAGAGTCTGGGGAATGCACTTTGGGAGTTATGTTGAAAGAAATTGGGAAAATACTTTTTTATAAAAGAGGTTCGGAGGGAGTCAACGGGAAAGTCTTTCTCCGTTCACATGGTTGAGTTCTCTCCACATTGAACTAATATCTGAAACGAAAGATTTTTATCAAAATTGTTGAATCCAACTGGTTCATTTAAAACTACAAGAGATAAAAACTCCTGTAATAGTATCTGTATTAGTTGCATATTTCCACACATCTATAAAAATGTACAGGGTGTTACAAAAAGAGGTGACCGGTGACGCTTTCTCTATCAGGGCAGATAGAAAACTGAAAAATAATAGGGTCTAAAAAGTTCGTTACGCCATCCTTATTCAAGGTACAAGGCGTTGAAAAAGAAAAAATATACACATATTCTACGATTTTGCCGAAACTACCTTCAACAGTGTAATGTGGCCACAACATATATTGTGGAAGCTGATACATTTAATGAATGTGTTTTGATGTCTGACTATCATAGAGGGCGCTAGTTACACGATTCATACCAAGTTGTTTCGAATCATAACTTTTTGATATCAGGCTTACCTACTAAGCTGAATTTTGAGCGATATTAAACGTCATTCAATTGAACACTAAAAAGCTACTCCTGATGAAACCCGATACTGTACCGTTTTTCGAATATTTCGATTTGAAAATTATGAAGTTATAATCGATGCTGATCCATATTGAACATCTTTGCGAGACTTTGAGCAAGTCTTACTATGCCATTCAACGTTTGAAGGGAAAAAAGCCAACAGATGCTCCCTTAAATGTTTACTACTCCTTTTTACAGTCACCTACAATATCATCCTATCCATCATCGGAGATCGATAGAGTATTCATAATGCTGAAGAGCATTATACGTCGGATATTCAATCTACGATCTAGAGATTCCTGAAGGAAAATCTACAAAAATCTCAAAATTCTTACGCTTTATATGTGCTTTCAATGCACAATCACAGGAAGTGTTTCATAGCTACAATACCAGGCATTGTGATACGATTAGTGTTAAAGATTAATACTAGGCATTTATTGTGGAAGCTGAATTTTTCTCAAATAAACTTGTTTACTATTTTGTCATTATAAGTACCTATATCTGTATAATTATGTACATTATTGTTATCCTGATATATTCTATGTATCTTTGTTATATCTGAAATGATGAAAAAAAAAAATTTTATTATGAATGTTTCAATGGAGCAAAAAATTCAAGGAAATTCTAAAAATTCCTTAAAACATTAACATAATTCAACTAGGGTACCGTAAGCAGGGGTTACTTTGCAACAGTTTTCGAACATTATTTTACATACATTATTGTTATCCTGATATATTCTATGTATCTTTGTTATATCTGAAATGATGAAAAAAAAAAATTTTATTATGAATGTTTCAATGGAGCAAAAAATTCAAGGAAATTCTAAAAATTCCTTAAAACATTAACATAATTCAACTAGGGTACCGTAAGCAGGGGTTAATTTGCAACAGTTTTCGAACATTATTTTACATATTTTTTTTATTTACCGATATAACTTTTCCAAGTTGAGATATGTGAAATTTTTATGTTTTGGGTAATAGTTACTCATGTTGAAATTATGGAGGCACAATTAGAAATATTTTTTTTATTTTTTTAAAAAGTTGGCAAAGTCACTTAGCGATAAGGGTTACTTTGCCAACAGCTTTAAAACCGCTTGTAATGAAATCTGCCCCCTCCCAATGGGCAGTTTTGTCACATTTTCATGTTTTATTTTTATTATCTGTTCCATATAAAAAAACAGAAGGGTAGTAACTTCATAAATAAGCACAAAACTACCAAATGAAAAGGAAAATAAACTTTATTTTTGAAAAACTACAAATGAAACATAAACTTTACAAAAAATAATAAACAAAATAGTAGGTACCTTGGTATTTCAGACTTATTGTTAAAAAATACAAAAAAAAAACAAACTCTACAGTACAATAATAAACCAAATTTAAAATTCTTTGGTATAGGTACATGCCAATCTCAGTCAAGTAAGTGAAAAGCATTTATAAATTATAAATATCTAACTTGGCTTTGAAATAGTGCAAGCCCCTACGAATTTCTGGAGGTGGCAGTATCTTCATAATTTCCACTTCTCGCATCAGAGAAGTATCCTCTACTAAGGGAAACGAAAAACTTTTATTCTTTTTCCTTAAAAATGTTACATCAAACTCATCATTTCCGACATTTTTAAGTATTTTTCCTAGAAAATGTCGACACTGTTTTTTTGTTGGGAATGCCACTACAACAAAGTCTCCTAGACTTAGTGATTTGCTATTCATCTCCTCATCTTCATTGTCTTCAGTTTGATTGTAGTCGTCGTAGTCTTCGTTTTCATTTCTTTTGTTTTGGTCTTCGTTTTCTTTGTTTTCTCTCAAAATTCTTCATTTTCACTTCCTTCATCTGAGTTTTCTATTGCAGTTCCCTCAACAGACACGTCGTCGCTCTTAGGAAGTTCAAAATCTTTTGCAGACACAGATTTTCCTGTGCAAAGTCACCCAAAAATTTTAGCAATTTAGAAAAAAAATTCTAACTATAAAATGCTTGATAGAAACATTAATGCAAAATGTGCAATACCTTCCTCTATAGATACACTGCATACTACATACGCTTTGGTAGCGGTCAAATGTTTGGCTATCTCTAGCCAGGCCTTAGCATTTTCTATATATTAATTCCTGACAAAATACTCACCACGCCACTACTCCAGCTAGCAACGTACTAACCGGCAAACTTCGTCTGCACGCGGAAGAATCGGATTTCGCCGCCTCGTTTTAACGGTCGCCACCACAACATTGATGCCAATGTTGAAATTAGAAATTGAAAACTGTTTTGTTGCAAAGTTACCTGCGATGGCAAAGTAACCCCTGCTTACGGTAGGTGTTCAAAATGTCCTCTTTTTTTCAGAAATACACAAATCTATCCTTAATTCTGAAATATTCATTGATCTTCTCAACCCTTGGGAGTCAGTTATGAGGTCATTAAAGTGACGTTGAATTCCTTCAATTTTTGAGGTGGATTTGCCTCCTTTGCATATTTTTTTTTCAAGATACTGATAAACTGTAATACCACAGATTGAAATCGCATGACCGAGAAGGCCAATGAATTGGAGCTTTCGCACCTACCAATCCATCGATTCGGAAAATGGTTAATAAACCCCTTACGACACCTTCTATCCATGTGGCGTGGAACTCCATCGTGCTTAATAATTAATAATAACAATTAATGACTATCAGTACCTTATACCAGCATCGATTATTACTTCATAATTTTCAAATCGGAATATTTGGTGTAAAATTCAATGATGTTGAAGATCGCTCAGAATCTAACTCAATATATCCAATATCAAAAGAGTTATATTCAAAACAACTTGGTACGAACAACCGTTGCCTATGACAGTCAGACATCAAAACAGATTTATCAGAAGTATCAGCTTCCAAAACATATTCCTATGAAATTCATTACAATGTTGCTGGCAAAATCTGTGTATATATTTTTTTTTTCAACGCTGTTTATGGGGATGGCGATGACTGAGCAATTGATTCGGGGAGAATAATTGGAGTAAGTAAGAGATGAAAAGGCAAAATACAATTTTTTTACGGAGCTCATGGTTTCTGTTAGTTCTGACTGTTGATGATGGCCTAGTGCCAAAAGCGCTCCAGATCATAAAATTTCACATGGTTGAAAGTACAATTCTTGATTTTACGAAGGCCATTCCACGAACATATAGAAACATAGATATATTGAAAATAGTTATCAGCGGAATGATGATCTGTAAGATCTTCCTCCAACACGAGGATTCTAGAGATTGAATCAGATGTTGCTACTGATGAGATGGATAGACCAGAAACAAAATCCTCAAGAAAAACTTCTACCGTAAAACCCGCCAGTAATTTCATTTTCAGTATTTCAATTTCGACGTTTGGCAAATCTCAGAGAGTGAAGATGGTATAAACATACGGCCGAAACCAGATTCAGCTCTCAGTCACGCGATTTGATTTCATCTCTCCAGTACCCATGATAAAAGATCTGGAGCTTTCAGCATGAAGGTGATATTTGTTTCGATTACTATACATACATACATACATATTCGAACTATGTACTTTTGTTTCTGAAATACAAGGTGAAAACGAAAATGTGTACTTTTTGGGAATCTCGAGCCCTGTATGAGATAGAGAAAAAATAAAAAGTGCTTTCAATAGATTGTTTCACGAAGAAGTCAGTGGCGTAGTTACATCTTCTTCCCGAACGCTGATTCAGGACACCTGTATATTCAAACGTCAAATTTCTGCAATTATTCATTCGAATACATTGATATTAAAAAAAAAACATAATATGGATTCTACTGATTTTTGAGCCTGAAAATCAATTCATCAGAGGTTAGGTTGTGATACATCAATGTATTCAGAAAAATAATTGCAGAAATTTGACGTGAAAATATACAGGTATTACTTGAGATAATGTTTTCAAAGCAGTTTTCATTTCTTCGCATACAAGGCCCGAGAAATAATGACATCTCCAAAATGTGCACATTTTCAATTATTTCTTCCTGTATTCTGAAATAAATCTCTTCAATATTTTGCGGAGGGGCCATATAAACTTTATATTTCAAATATCCCCATAAGAAGTGTCTAATCAGGTTGTGTATGGACTATCAGGAGGCCATAGAATAGAACTTCGATATAAATAAATCACAACACTTCAAATTTGCGTATTCAAACGTTTTTTTTTGTACGACCAAATTGTAATGCAAAACTCAAAATTTCATTAAGAGAATTCACAGTAGAAAATTGAATTTTAACACATTTTCAAAATTTCGTCCAACCAAATGAAATACGCAGTACCTACAGTACAGGTGAATCATCACAGGCCTTGATTTTGTCTATGTTATATCGACCCAAAAACAAAAAAGTCTATCTATATCACTTCCACAAGATATTTTCATTATTCAATCATGTGTTAGAGCCAATTTAATTTTTGGGGAATGTTCAGCGCAGCAAAGAAAACTATTTCGAAAAACTCTATATTCAATATAAAGGTTTCCTCATATAACTGAAAATTGAATTTCTCACAATTCGCGTATTTTTGAAATGTCATAATCGAATTCTTACACAGTTATATGAACACACTATGTCGAAATTGCTCAAGGAAAAAACTTATAACTGCTGCGTCATTTCTCGTGAATTATTCAATTATTCTTTTTTTTTTAATTCGAAAAGGAGTTCCTCATCCAATGTTTATTTATACATTTTTTTCGATAGAAAGAAAATATCTTAAACCAGCTAGATTGAATAATATGATTGCATCAATGAACTGGTTGGTGACTCGATACATATGTATTTGATTTCATGGTTGATTACTTTCATTCGAGAGGAGAAAACTTACACTCATTTTTAGTTAGATTTCATTATCAGAGAGCCGTCTCGATATAGATTCTGTTTCAAATTTCTCAAAAAAGATTTGCATTTGAGAGGAACAGTTAACATATTATCAACCTACGAACTAACTTACGTGAATCATAATATAGGTATACAAGGTGTCCCTCGAATGGTCTTCATTCGACTATTTTTGAAGGGGAATTAAATTTCCAAAAACATATGAAATGAATCGACCGTACAAGTGGCCATCGAGCAGATCAGCATCACCTGATTCAGGAATTGCTCCAATATAACTTCGAAGAATTTCATCCAGGAATAATTTCCATCCTTTTAAATTCATAAGACTCCTGAAGATGCAACGAGATGATTATTCATGGAGAAAGAAAATAATAAAATATCTAACCATTGAAATGAGCAGTTTCGTTATCGAGACAATATGTAAGCTATCAAGGAGTTTTATATAAACTCAATTTCAACTTTCATTGAATGATTTTCCTCTGTATTTCTCATACATAACGAAGTCAGATATTTTATCCCAACAGAGAAAATTTTATCTCTAGGCGGTTCTTAATAATTGGAGTTGACTTGCTCGAAAATTTTTGGGGTGAAACTGAATTTACCCTTGCAATGGCATTCAATCCAACCTCATAGTTAATTGTGCTTCTAGTTTTGATTCATTTCCCGCTTTTTGAAAATACAAATCTAATAATCATGTTTTAAAATACAGTGTCGTATCATGTTTTAATGAACACCGAATTTCAACCTTGAAATTGGACCACATATCCCACAGCATTTGTAGCAGAGCCAGTGTTGACTTCAGTCAATTTTCTCCGGGAGGGATTTTCAACATCGTGTGTGGAGTTGTCAAAGATTTTTGCTCAACAATTTGGAAGATGATTCAAGAGAAGAGGTCCTGAGGCGACATCCACGGCTGTCGGGGGTTGTCAAGCCCACTGTTTTTTTCGTGATTTTTTATGTTAAAAATTTTTTGTGAAAAATAAAATTTGTGGAGGATAAAGTATTCTCCGACTATTATTCCGACTTGTACAGCGACCAAGGTACGGTGTGATTCACTCATCTTGGTAACCCCAATTTTATCGAAAACGTTCGAGTATTTTTTCATTCTGTGAATGGCGTTTTCAACAAGTCAATGTTAGCTTGGGACGCGCATAAAAATCTGCGCAATAAATAAAGACGCCAGGCGTCGCTGCCCTATCATTCAGGGATTTACCTTCTTTATCATGTTATTCGAAAGATTATTTCATTCCGAACTTTTTTTTCGAATACAATTTTTATCCATTTCTAACCGTCAGCGATCTGCAGCGTGATTTATGTTAATTCTATTCCATTAATTTTTATCTGTATGCTTTCTTTTCGAGACGTAGATATTATTCTGTGCCTTGAATTTAAGAAGGCTAGTTTTCTATTCAATGTGCCTCTTCAAATAAGATTAGTTATGTGGCTACAGCAAGATGGGGTCCATGTCACAACTCTGCTATTGTGAAGAGATATTAATGCCAAGAATTCGAAAATAAATGTATAGAAACCAATGGACCCATCAGATATCGCTAGACCTAACGGTCATGGATAACTTTCTGAGGAGTACCCTGGAAATTTGGTACTTATACCAAACTGATTCTAAGAACTTATACCACTCGAAAATGAAGATAAGAATCGCATGTGCCCAAGTCAACCCTTGTAGTAATAGGGGTATGATATAACTTATGTATGGACCATAATGTCTGCGGGGCAGATTGAAACCATTCAAAAGCCAAACCAAATGGTTTCAATCTGCCCCGCAGACAGTGGTGTAACCTCAATAGAATCAGAACGGGACATGGAGTATGCAACAAAACATTTAACCAATTGGGTATCATAGACAACCCCCAGCCGAACAAACTATCCACCATCTAGCCATAGAATGTCCTTATACCCGTTTCCACGGATCAATAGGGGATATTCATGTCTGTACGAAACATGCAGAAGATTGGCTTCGGTATATAGAACATATGATTCGAAATGTTTCGTTTGTTATTAAAAAGAAAACGTTTAGTGATATAAGACATAAAATTTAATGAATATAATGATAGAGAAATAGTTTGTTACAAAGCCTGCGTAATTTTACGAAACAGAATCATATCTAGGTCATCTAGCCATCATGATCCGTACAAAAGTTATATCATTTCTCCATTTCATTAAAAGTTACTTCGGACAAAATATCTCTTCACAATGGCAGAGTTGTGACATGGAGCCTCATCTTGCTGATTCACATATTTAATATTAGTCGAAGTGGCAGATTGTTTAGAAAACTAGTCTTCTTGAATTCAAGTCACAAAATTGTATGAACATAAATCACGCTGCAGATCGCTGACGGATAAAAATTGTATTCGAAAAAAAAGTTCGGAATGAAATAATCTTTCGAATGACATGATGAAAAAGGTATGTCCGTGGAGAAAAAAATTTTGATAGCGCCGCGACGCCTGGTGTGTTTATTTATTGCGCAGATTTTTATGCTCTTTCCAAGCCTACATTGACTTGTTGAAAACGCCATTCACAGAATGAAAAAATACTCGGAAGTTTTCGACAATATTGGGGTAACCAAGATAAGTGAATCACCCTGCACAACAGTTGTTGGCGCTGACAGAAAATTGAAAGATCTTTTTGAAAGATCAACCCAATTCATAAATGATCTTACTAATAAATGAAGTTACTAATTGGCATTTAAATCCTCCTGTAGACCCACATTTCGGAGGCATTTGGGAGGCTTCAGTGAAGTCAACTAAGCATCATTTGAGGGGGGTGGGTAATAGGTGGCCATAAGTAGAAGCTCATCTTAACTCTAGACCAATTATGCCTTTGAGTAAGGATTCACAACCGCTAATTGCCGCTCATTTTATCATGAGGTTTTCATCGTTTATAGTACCAGAACTTTCGTACTTGACTGAGAATATATCTCCTTCATTTCGCTGGAAACAAATCCAACATATGCTACAACATTTTTGGCAGCGGTGGTCCAGAGAATATTTGCATTCTTAGCAGGTGCGTTGTTATAAATGGAAAAATTATCAACCTGAAGCCCAAGTAGGTGATATTTTATTGATTACTAATAATGTTACTGCACCGGCAAAATGGCTTTTAGCCGAAATAATTCAAATATTTTCTGTTTAGGATAATCTGACGAGAGTTATGAAAATGCGTTTATCAGTCTCTGAATTCATTGGACCCATAACTGAACTTGTTCTGTTGTCTAAAACTGATGAAAACAGTCGAAAAATGTTAAAATCTTCGTCAGTGATTTTTTCTTATTGTTTGAATGAATATGTAAACATATAACAGACAATAAGATGCTATAATTCCTGTACAAAATTATGTGTCATTAAATTCGCTGCTTTTCAAAGTTTAACCAAAGTCATTTGAGAAAATGTACCCATACTCAGTTGTTTTATTCCTTCCTTTAATTTTCATACATTCGGTATTTGTATGAGCGAGAGACAACATATGCGAATTCTTGATATACTTATTTCATAATGGAAATAAATGCTGTTAAGTTTCAAGTGAAGATTAAAAATCCCCCACAACACTTCTTAATCAAACAACATTCAAAAACTCAGAAACATATTCATTCATTATGCAAAAACTCAGACTTTACGCTTCAAACTGAATATAAATACTGTTTGTACTTGACGTTTCTTCGCCAACTGACTACATATATTACGGGTGGGGGTGGAGTTACATTGACGAGTAAATCTAAGTTTCGCTATTTGCACGAGTAAATCGCGTTTCACCCATTTTCACTTGGTTAACTAACGTGTAACAAAGAGGAAAAAATCATCAGAGTTTCTAATGTTTATTTTCTGGAAAACTCATTCTACGAATATTAGTTATTATTAGTATTAGTATTAATATTTCCCGAAATAAAAAAAAACAAATAAATATCTTGGTTTAAATGGTATTTCAAGCTTTTTTGCTTCCATTGATATTGTGACGCTTGATAGTGTTGCCTACCAGAATAAGATCCGAAAAATCATCTGATATGAAACAAACTGTATGATGAACTAATTGTGGAGTTTGGTCCACTAAACCAAGTTGATGGGGCTAACACAACGGTTTTGGAAATGGGGTTCAAAAACTGAGAATTTTTGGAACTACCTACTGAATTAATTCTCTTTAGTGAAGTCACTATCATAACGTCGTTGGACATGTTGTTGCAACTCGGAGATATCAGCTCCTGTCATCAGAATGCTCAATTACTGGTAGTTTTGTTCTTAGTCTGTAGTGTCTGTTTTGTGTTAGTCTATTCGCCGATTCAATACTTGTATTCATCAATGGCGTTACAGCATCTGTCACAGGTGTTGCAACATTAATAAAATGAGATCATAGCACCGGTTTGCCAAAATTATCAGATACTGACACAGTAATAGGGTGAAATAGTTATTTATGATACAAGCGCAGACAACATTCATATTCTTACACGAGTTCAAAATTAAGAATGTATTTTTTCAGTTCAATTTACTGGTTACTGATATATCAATGAACAATGCAAAGCAAACGCCGGAGTTTTTTTTAAATACACAAACAACAAGTGAAGCAGATATTGAAACATAATTAACTTGATTTGACTTTTCTATTCAATATGTTGTAACCACATTTTGAAATCACCTGAAGATTTTCTATTAAAGATTTAATGTATGAAATGAAATAAATCGTATTTTTAAAAAAATTACATTTTGGTAATTAAAAATCCCCTAAAATTTCAACACGTTTTGTCATGAAAAAGGTACGAACTGAGAGATTTTGAGATAATAGGCTGGAAATTTGAATACATCTTCTTTTTGGGGTTGTCTTGAAAGTCACATATTATCTCGTGTCTGCGTCGCAACTTATTCGTGGTCAGAAGTCCCAAAAATTGTGTTTTTGGAATCATCTCCGTTTTTATGGTTTCAATCACTTCAAAACCTGTGATGAAAACTTAAGATAAATGAATTTGCCACGACTTTTGTCTCAACGTTTTTTCTATACATGCAACTCTTTTTGAGATAGAGGGCGTAGAGCATTCAGCGCTCAGGCATACCTATCGGCATACCGAATATCGGTGATTACAATATTTAAATAGTTTTTGAAGTATTTGGAGCTATTAAAAGGAGATAATTGCAAAAAAACGATTTTCGTGACCTCTTTGACCAGGAATAACTCACGAGGAGTAAGAGATAATATGTGACTTTTGAGACAACATTTAGAACCCCAAAATGACGCTGCATGAAAATTTTCAGCTTACTATCTCCAAATTTTTTCGTTAAACTAAGGTACTTGGACAGTTAGGATCAAACTCCTGGTACCTACTTTCAAAAACTTTCCGAGGAAGCTCTAGGACTCTAGGAGGACCCCCCGATAGGAAGGGTGCCGTACAACTAATTTGGCCTAAAGCCTCTTGTTATGTGAATCCGGCACTGCTTCAACTGGACATTGATGAGTACCAGTTTGAATCGTTTTATTGTCAATTTGAAGTCGACTAGTGCTCATCTGATTTGGCCTATTGGCAATTTGCTTTTGCTTAATGCCAATTTGAAATTCATGTTGCCAATTTAATTAAGCCTAATATCATTTTCTTTTTGATTAGCGACAATTTGAACTTCAAAATGTATGGTAAATTTTCGAGTAAATTTTTCATCAGATTTCATTTAAGAATAATCCCCTGAATAATGAATATACAGCTGTTTACTTATCGTATGAAGATAATAGACCAGTATCGATTTTTCCATTACTATTGGGCCATTGTCTCTTTGAGAGATTTCAGCCAACAGCTATTGAATCAATAAATCGCATTCAGGGGTTATTCTCGAAGCAAAGTCTAATTTATGAATGATGCGGAAACAGTTCAGGGTTCTGTTATTGTTCGGATGATTTACGGAAATATAATATATGGCCGACTGAGCTCCTGTCCGGATATTTTCAGGAAATGCAAGAATTTACCTGTCTGACACCAGACGTGAGCCTTTTCTTGTCTGGAAATGATTTACAAACGGTTATTTCCTTAAGTATATCCTCAAAACATTAATATCAATGTTTGACTTGACACCCGGTTGAAACGAAAAAGCAATAAGTATGAAACCTATTCTAGGACATGAAGCTAGCAACCTTATCATGCTCAGTTCAACATCAGCTGGAAGAAAACAGAATTTTTCTTTGGGCAAACATCATATTATCCATCCAAAAAGTACCTCTGGGAACAAGAAGTAGTCTCTGGCTGCTGAATCTGTATATTTCGATACCGACTTGAGAATTTTTTCTAGGGATTTCTTTCCTTGAATGCGCACCTATGACGATTAATTATAATAGGGAAATCCGGGACAAAACGGGGTACCGGGGTATAATACCGCCATTTCAAGTGAAATATATCCGAATGAAAACCGCAAATCTCAGACGCATCATCTCCAATACCAATACCTTTCCCCACAGTAGAAGCAGTACGAATCGGGTGGATCATATATTTTCTAAAGGTATGTACATTTTTCGAAAAGTTTTGTGTATGACATATAGTTCTGTTACACTAATTGCTTTTTCTTGTTTTATTCAATCAGGTCGTTTGCGGCGAAATGGGGTTTTGATGATGGAACAAAACGTGGTTCCGTTTTAACCTATCTTTGGGGACCATGTTTCGACACAAAGTATTGAGATTCACTATGTTTTCGTATTGATTTCAGATGGTACGAAAATACGTAAGAAAGACAACTCCGGTAAAACTGGGTTACTTGAAACAGATTGTTGATTCGGGAATAAATCTCCACAGCTGCACAGGGGAGAGTCTTTAACCCCTATCTTATTCAAGTGAGATAGACAAGTGCAATGTCCAGATCTAATTCTGATCATTGTCGTTATCATCCTTCTTGGAATTTTAAGATCCCTAAACCACGTTCTGTTATTCGGAGCAGTATTTGAGGAGTATATCCGACCCTTGGTCAGCCCGATTTTATCAAATTCCCTAGCCCAATCCGACCAAAGTCTTCTTTTAAAACTAGGCCATAGCTCGCTCGGGTCCCCTCTTAAGTTAGATTCACCCGGAAGACCTCTACCCCAAAAAAAAAAAGATCAAGCCGATGCGAAGGCCAATAACCAGTGTATATATATATATATAACACTTCCGGTGCGCAAGTCGACTTCCCGATCATGAAAACCTTCCACACAAAGATCATAGAGTATCAAGATAGGAAACGACCCTATATCTCCAGTACTAAAAACCGACAACGATTTTCGATAAAGTCAACACACGACAGACTAGATGGCGCTGAAACCATGTTAACTAAATTTGTCGATACAGATTTCTGCATTCTAGGAAGAGCACAAAATTTGAATGAAATCATACGTATTAAATTGAATTTCGACTTCTTCAGGCCCAGAATATAACATGCTGTGCGACAAAACAAAAACCAATGCTCTTTCTTGTTCTGCTCAGGATTTTATTTTTCACTCGGACTTCAACTCAATTCATATTAATAAAACACGCAGTCAAATTTTTTATATTTTTATTTGAGATGAATACATTTCAGGAATATCGTACAGCAGTATCAGAACCATTTAAAATAAACTAACAATTCAAGAATAGTTATTTATGATGCAAGTGCGGAAAGCATTGATATTCTTACACGAGTTCAAAATTAGAAAACTAGCCACGAAGTGGCGAGTTTTGAAATGAACGGAATTGACACATAATTGGAGAAAAACACAGATTAATCAGAATAACAATTATAGAGGTGTTCAGGATGTTATCCGATCCCGTTCAACGACATACCTGCATCGCATACAGGATCAGGTGTGAAAGCTTGGAATAGGCATAATTTTTTTTCAGTATTCAGTATATCTTTATGAAACAATATTTAAATTGAGTAATGAATGAACAAAGAAGACATCAAAAAATAATAATGCGATGCATAATGCCATAGAAGGCACATCTCTCGCAATTTGTCATCATATCTTCGATTTCTCTTCTTCATGTAGGTACCCAGCTCTCAATTCAATTGAGAAAAGAGCATGTGCCTCCTCAGACAAATAACTTTTTGATTCTCTAATCAATTTACTTATTGCTAATTTATTACTAGATATGAGAGGCTGACCTTTGAAGGAGTGACGGATCACTTTCGTCCTATTAATTTTGCACCGCAAAGAGTTGATTGTAGCCTTCATCCCCTTGATTTTCTTTGTCATAGGGGTCTCTTGTATAGATGATTTTTCCCCTTTTTTTCAATGTCATTCAAAGAAATAGCTGAAAAAGAGGAATATTAGGTCATTCCATAATTTGAATGAAAATTATCTCGAATTTACATTTACAAGCTAGAATGTATTCATGAAAATGGTTAAGTTTCAAAACTTATTGTGAATGAAGTCAGTGAGACATTTGAGAAACATTTAAAGATAAAACTATGAGGTCAATGGAGAGACTTACAATTATTATTCGAGCATTCACTAGGATTTGCCATATAACAACTCTCAATCGGTGGTGCACCATCTGTTTTGAAAGCTCCCGATGTTGGAATTTCTGTAAAAGGAGAAGCTTTAATGAACGAATTCAATGTCAGACATATGTGTTTTCTATTCATTATATTAATATTTGGTTAAACTCACCGACAGAATTTATTGCAGCACTTTCAGAAATTGATTCATTTTCTTTCGAATAAGGCCCCTTTAGGAATGGAATGCTTTCTGGATGCAGCAATTTTCGAGGGGAATTGTACCTGATTTGTTCTGGAGAAAAATGCTCACTGCATACGGTGTAAAATTTATTGAGATCGATATCGTCTTTCCCTGAAAATT
Source organism: Hippodamia convergens (assembly GCA_038502775.1). Lineage (NCBI taxonomy): Eukaryota > Metazoa > Arthropoda > Insecta > Coleoptera > Coccinellidae > Hippodamia > Hippodamia convergens. The sequence continues at coordinate 52,763,780 of CM076610.1, forward strand.
CTACCTCTTTCTGAGCACTGAAAATAAAAGGAATGAATAACACAGTTACAAGAGTCGTGTTTCATTACTTTCATTTCCATTTACTTTTATAATGAAACAGTTCTTCACCATACAACACGATTCAGAATTCATCTTGAAATCGAAAAATAATAAATAATAATATAAGTAAAAACCGAAAAAACACACGACAGCAAAAACCAAGCAAACTTCGAAAATAGTCACGAAGCTGGCACGTGATCGATCACGTGCTTAATTTTAGTCTACATAAAACTCTTCAGATGGCGCTGGAAATTGTAGTCGCTTCGTTTCCTATCTTTATACTCTATAATCTTTGCTTCCACATATGACCCATTTTTGAATTATCGCTCTTTATATTGAAGATTTGGATAATCTTCATATAACCTATAACCCTATACCCAAGCTATTGAAAGTTAGTTCCCCATTGTCCCTTCTATACAAGGTGTCCCACCGGGAGTGCCCATTAGAAGTTTATGGAGAAATGATAATTCGATCATTTCTAAATTTTGTGTGAAGGTATAAGCCAAGGAGTCCTTCATTAATGATATATCATTAATATCAATGACTTCCGCTATCACCGGAAGTGGTATCAACTTTCTTATTTCATGACTTGTTTTATAAGTTTTGCTTTACAATTCAAGCTATCGATATGTACGTCATATTTTCCGAAAGATAACTCATTATTTTCATTGTGAGCACTAAAAACATTAGAGGTCGAGTTCTTTGAACACTGAAAGAAGTTTTTAATAATATCAACAATAGAATCATGGAAAAATATTCTGAATAAAGTCAAAAATTTTCATGAAAGAGCGAACATAGACCATATTATAATAATATTAAGCTCGTAGCAGTTAATTCTTAATATCTCGAAAATGGTACATTTCAGATATAGGGAACTCTGGATATCTATTTTTACCCCACAAATTCATATGTGAGTAGAAAGAAATACGGTGTCTACTTGAAAAAATCTAGTTTTTGTTTTTTTTTTGAATGTCTACTTTGACACTTTTATTTAACCTCCTAATATATCTCAATGTTATTTTCTCTACAGAGTGACGTCGAATTTCTTTTTGGTGACCCATTTCAAAAAACGGATCTGAGATTGTGCGTTGCGCTTTCATTGTAAATTCAGTGTTCTACAAGCCTCAATTTGTATTTTTTCTCACAAAACAATGAATAACTCGAAAAGAGATGGCTATAGTGTAGTAGTTATAGAGCAGGTAGTTCTTATGTATGTAGTAGTGATAGAGAGTAGGTCAATCCTTATGCGTGGTTCCCGCGCAGAATGTTCGAGAGTACTAGTAATTCAGTAGTACTAGTAATTGTCCTTGTGTGAAAAGTGTGAAATAAATTATAAAACCCAAAGTGTGTTTATTTCAAAGAGAGCTACAATAGGAAATGATATACATACAGGCTGTTCCATTTGAAATATGAAAATTGATACCATTTCCGGTGAAAGCGGATATTTGAAAATACATCATAAATGAAAGTCTACTTGCCTTATATATCCACACAAAATTTGAAATTGATCGAATAATTATTTCTCCATAAACTACTAATGGGCAATCCCGGTGCGACACCCGGTATATGAAATATTAATCATTTTCTAATAGATTGATAATTATATCATAATAAATCATATTTGTGATAAAAATTGAAGTATCCTGATTTGCCCTCTTTCGGCTAGAATGAGAGTGAAAATGAAAATGAAAGTCAAATTTATTAATTGAAAATCTCATACCTTTCAGGGACGACATTTTGACCGATCGCGTCTCACAAAATATTTTTCAGTATATTCACGCGAAAAATTTGATTGTCAAAAACAGAAATATCACAAAATGTCGTCATTTGTTGAAATAATCATATGGAATAACACCCTTGTTCACGAATCAGCCTTGAACGATTCTGAATACTGACTAAATGTCACCTACAGTCTTAATTATTTAAAATCGCAAAGCAAATTGGGATTGTATTTCTTTCTTGATGTTTAGCATTTTCCAACCTGTATAAAAGTAAAAACAACAAGGCATGAAATAATTCAGTCCGTGACTTTTTGCTTCCACTCCTCCTAACTCACCGTTGAAACTTTGAGAGCTTAAACAAACCCCCATTATACAGAAGTTGAAAGCCCGAGACCCTTTCCAACAGCGTTTTTATACCCAACACCGTTCTTCACGACTCTGAATTCATGGGAGAAAAAGCGGATAGTGCTATTTACTTGTTTCGCAAACATGGAGGACAAGGGGAAAAGTTAACTACCGATATACAGGTGGAGCAAAAGTCATGAATAAATTCTCAAGAGGAGGTAGGTATGATTGATGGAGATATATGAATCCTTATTGACTAGTAGCTACCAATTTTCTCTTTGAAGATTCTTGTCTTCTTCTTATTGAGAACTTCACTTTATTATCCATTGTGTCCAACATCAATTTCGAATGAGAATCAGGAAGGCCCTTATATTATTCTAATATTCATCTTATTCTTCTTTCAGCTCTACAAAACGAGGTGGGGTCTTGGCTGACATCACTACTTGTTTCATCAAGTACGGATCGAAAGGTATATCCATTGCTGATAGGTCTGCTTTGATAATGTCCCTCCATCCCATACGCGGTCTGCATGGAAGCCGTTTTCCTGCTGACGCTTCTTCCCAGACCAAATTTGCTAGTCTGTCATTTGGAAGTTATATCAATAACTTAGGTCATCTGGTTGACAGAAGTTCTGTTTTAACCTGTGCACATCTGACCACCTTTTCTAGGATGCTATTGAAATATAGGAGCTATAGGGCGTTTCCTTGGATATTAAAACATGAAGAACACTGCAGGAACGTGCTGTCATCGAACCAACGCAACAACAGACTAGTTTCTAGGTTGTTACCCGTCATCAGTGTTGCTTAACTTCTTCGTCAATGACAACCAAAAGGAGCCGCAGACCTATATTCAATGCTGTTAATTACTTTCCAGACATCGAAAAAAAAAGTGCCATCTAGCGGAGAAACGTCTGCACCTCACTAACAGTGAACTCTACATGAAATAGATCCCACGTACATTCTTAAGTGTATTAAATGAAAATGGATTAACGACTTTACTAATAACAAGGACTAGTGAAAATCTAAATCGTGAAGAACACTACAGGAACGTGGTGTCATCGAACCAACGAAGCAGGGCGTTTTCCACTTCCCGAAGTTTTGTACGAGACTCCGAAATGGAGTACTAAAATTTTCTGATGAGAAAATCGGAATGTACGTGAGGATCTCTGTGAGAGTGAGGTGCAGACGTTTCTCCGCTAGATGGCACTTTTTTTCTTCATGTCTGGAAAGTACCTATTGACATTGAATATAGGTCTACAGCTCATTTTCTTTGTCATCGACTAAGACGTTAAGCAGTACTGATGACGGGTCACAACCCAGAAACTATTCTATTGCGACGTTGGTTCGATGTCAGCACTTTCCTGCAGTGTTCTTTGATTCAAATTTTCACTAGTCCTTGTTATTGTCATTTTCTCCGACGGCTTATGAACGTCGTTAATCCATTTTCATCAAGTTCTCATTCTAAATACTCCGCCATTCACGCATCTTTTGATCAGTTTGATAAGATCTGACATTGCGTTCCACATCCTATCGTCAGCCTGTCGGAAGTCAATGAAAAGATTACGAACTAGTTTGTTGAATATCTAGTAGTTTCCGAAGGGTTAAAAGCTGATCGACTGTTGATCTGGTTTTCCTGGAACCTGCCTGATTTTCTCCTAAAAATGCTTCGAAGAAAGGCGTTAGTCTATTCAGGATATTAGATAGAACTTTTCTTAAGTGAGGATGTAGGACACACACGAAAAGCGGCAAAATGACCAAGCAGTCGAAGCCGCTAGAATAAATTAAAAAAAAAGTAAGGAAATACTTCTGTCATTTGAGCATTTTGTCTTTTCTGCTTTTTCGTGAATAGGCATGATTATACTTTCATGCCATTTCTTTGATATCTTCTCTTGTTTTCACATGAGCACTAAGTTTTTGCATCTGCTCTTGTAGAAAATTTCCCCAATTTTCAAAAAGCTCTGCCGGTATATTGTCCAAGCCTGCTGTTTTTGAGTTTTTCAGTTGTTTGAGTGCTTCTATTGTTTCTTCAAGTGACCGTTCTTCTACTAACAAGTCTGTAGTTTGATATATTAAATATGTTCTACCGAACTGCCTTCATTATCTTCATTGAGTAGTTTGTTGAGGTACTCCTTCTATACTTTCAGCAGTTCGTCTCAATTTTTATTATGTCTCCACTTCCTTTTTCAAGTTTTCTGAATTGGGTCTGAAACCATTCTAATATTATATTATTATATTTTGTGGGTGAATTTGGATGATTCAAAATTCGAAATTATATTGCTCCTGTACCATCAGAACCCCAGTATGATGAATCATTCCAAAACCAGACGAATATGAAAACGGATGAACATTCTGTGAAGGGAAATGAACTAACACACATTAGCATGAAACCAATGCAGTCTGAAGGATCACAAAGTTATCTCATAGTTAATTTTATCAATTATTTATTTAACTCAATTCAATTAGACAGTCTATAAATTTTGTCGTATCCTCTGGGTGTCCTTTCCTATTCTTCAATGAGTAAAGGTGCCTGGAATTGCTGCTTTGAAAGCTCTACATCTCCTTAAAATATTTTTCTTCATATTGTGAAAACACTTACTGACATTATTTTCATATTCCAGTACTTCTTCATGTGTGAATTTTTCAAGTTTTCCGTTTTTCATATAATTGTTCCTATTCTTTCAGTCCTAGCGTATAAATCAAAATGACGAAACGATCACTATAATTATCTCTAACAAGTTGAGGTATCAGATCTTTGCTTCTGGATGTATCCTCTCAGTAGATAACAGTTGAACATGTTTTTGATCAATCTCTTATAAATGTTCTTGGTTTCCTGTTGTATACTAGGCATGCTATTTGTCAAAATTCCTTAGTAATTTTAGGCCTTTCATGAAAAATTTTAAAGATAAATAACTTGGACCAATAGAGCAATAATGAGCTCTTTCCTTTCTGAAACTTCTTCTCGTAAACTATTTCATCAATGTTCTTGATTTAGTTTCTTGGTCAGTCTATCTACACTGCTCTGGTTCATTCTCTAATGATTCCATTAAATATACCCGGGGTAGTTGTTTTGTACATAGTTGACAATTTGTTAGCCTATAATTATAATGTGATCTTATAATCTCGAATTCCAAAATGGATGTCAGCGTGTTCGATATGTGGATGGCGAGCAGCCAAGCACATGTTGAAAGATATATCAATCAATCAATCTTCTTATAATTTGTGGCTCTTCTGATGCATATACGTTGTAGCATAAATTATAAAAAGTGGTGATTCGTTATGATGTTTGTGCATAGGTCTTCTTGTACTGAGAGTTATCGATGCCTATCATCCTTCAAACTTTGAACAATAAGTTACCATTCAGATGGCTTTGTTCCCTTCGGAGTCAATATGAGTGATAAAAGTTTGGTTCCTTCCATTCCTCAGCTATTCAGCACTTCCGTTCAATGTCTTATTTGAAGATTTTATATTAATTTCAACACTTTCTGAGAAAACTCATCTGGAATTTCATAAATTTCAATAATTGGAAAATTTGAATTATCGGTTTTTGAAATGGTCCGTCCATTTCCCCTACGAAAACAAAGATTGAGTTTTGGAATAATGGTTGTTGGATTTCCGGAATATTTCTGTTAAAATCAAGAAGTCTGGAATTCTGCTGCTCATAAAGCTTGAAATGCCAGGAAAGCTCGAGTACAGGTTTCCCTTTTTACCTCTAATGACAACACGTTTCTAGAGATCGTGATTCCGTGCTATTGTACGAACTTTGTGTTCCATACCCTTTGAAATTATGACAGTATTGTGTTGATAAGAACACACTGAATGTGCGGTCAACAATAAATTTCACGTATTCAGCAGACGAATTTCATGTTCTGTTGTTTTTGAACAGAGACATTTTTTCGAGAGGAGTGTATCCTTCAAGGGAAAAAAGACGATAATGCCCAAGTTTATCGCTGCATTTTCATTGTAGCTTTTTCTGAGAACCCTATCTATATCTATACCAAACTAATACATAAATCTTACTTTCAAATTTAAAGAGAATTGTAACTGAAAGAAATAATGCAAAATATCAGATTCTTATTCGTAATAAACTGAGCATCAATCTTTGTCAGATTTTACTTTGGTATAAGGGTGGTGAGATGATTGCATGCTGTGAATGGTACAAGTACCTGGGTATGATTATCACAAATCAGGGAAATGTGGATCAAGCAATAGAAGATCGAAACATCCAGGGAAGAAAGACAATTACGCTCCTCAACAGTGTCCTCTGGGATCAGTCTATCTCGAATGACAACAAACATCGCATATACAATTCGATTGTGAAGAGTATAGTCACATACAGCAGTGAAGTTTGGCAAATGAAGGAGAGAATCAAGAAAAAACTTGAAGCAACAGAGATGGACTTCTGGAGACGTTCAGCGGGAAGGTCTAGACTTGAGAGAGTGACCAACAGCAGAATAAGGGAGATCATGAAGGTGGAGCACACAATAGTGGACGACATTTATACACAACAACTGAGATGGTATGGCCATGTTCAAAGGATGCCTGAACATCGATTGCCCAAACAGATACTAACGTGGACCCCGCATGGAAGAAGAAAGAGAGGAAGACCGCGTATCACCTGGAGAGAAGGAGTTAATAAACAGATGAGAGAAAGAGAACTGGAAGAAGATCTTTGGATGAATCGTGAGGAATGGAAACTGGGTATCGGAAGACGTCGGAGAACTTTTTAAACCGATGGATATATATATAAGGGGTTGCCAAGAGAAAACACTAGTTTTTTTTACATTGCTCGGTACATACTACTTTTCAGACCAGAGAAGATTGAATTCCAAATTGGCTTACTGATTATTTCTTCATGATAGAAAAAAACTACAATAAAGAATAGCTCAAGCGCTTCAAAAAAGAATAAAAGAAAAGACTCAATTCAATCGTTTAACGACTTGACATTTTATCGAACGTAACACGCGCGACTTCACATGCGTAAAATCACAAGTGGAATACCAAAGAAACTTATGCGTCGCTCCAACGGACCCAACTTCGAAAGTCCAACATTTTCCAAAGTGAAATCAACAATACGTCCATTCTAATTAACGATTCCATTCGGCCGGATTTATTCGGAATTCGTTTCCAACAGGGGGCTAACATCGCAGTCGTGATTGATCCTGAAGTTTCATTTTCCCCCGAACATTTCATGAATTGAAAATGTGATCCCTTTAATTTTCAATTCCAGCTTCACTAGATGGAGTTAAAATTAAGCCAGGGAAATTGAATGATTGCATGACGCATTTTAATCACAGATGTGTTGAGTATAACCAAATTCACAATAATTATTAAGCCATGTTAGCTTGGGCCGAATGGATACTTTCGTATGCTATGATTCGAACGGATGAATCTCCTTAGACGACTTCTAAAGCTTTAATCATAAAGTTTGTTTCGACTCGAATGACCTTTTTATACAAAACCCATGAGAATATTAGATATTCAGTTTATCTGCACAGATTTTATTTATCGTATAAAAAGTTGGTCGTTATAAAATACAGATACCATGATACCAAGGACAACAATCGTTTCATCATGCTATCGATACGCTTTGATGATACAGAATCACACCACACCTCCCAGAGTAGGATGGAAATGCCTTGGACTCTCTTTTTGTACATGTTTTCAGTGCGGACATATCCGGGAAACATTGGATCGGTGATGCCTTGTACGGTGAACACTGAAAGAAAGAGTATAACCTCTAGAAGCCCTAATGCATACCTTCTTCTTCTTGATTTTCACAATATAGGTGACAGGATAACTATTTACGTGGGATCCAGAACAATGAAAAAAATAAATTTTTGCTTTTTTTTTCAAACACATACTTAAACTTGAAAAAAATATGTTCTCTCAGGTTACGAACTTTATTTCAATACTCACGTAAATCTTTTCTTTTGACCTTCTCAGGAAAAAGGCATATTTTTTTATCAAGATGATGAGTCTCCTCTATACAGGGTGTACCAAGTTCGACGATCTATTAGGCGTTTCTGGAGAACTAGACTTATTTGAAATCTGAAAATTGAGATTATGTTATTGTTTGACATTATCTACCGAGCTAAAATATTCTTGGAGCCTGACCACTTTCAGTTATACAGGGAGCCAAAAAAAAAATTTTCAAAATTTTTTTTTTCTGTTTTTTTCTTTTTGAATTTGACAGAGTATGCAATTCTGAATATATTCGTACTCGAATAGTTGCATTCGTCGAAATACTCTCAAAAATATCGAGAAAAACCTGAAGAAAAAGAAAGAAAAGAGTATTCGGTATTATGTTTGTTATTCCTAATCTAGATACTTTAAGCACAAGCCGTTTTCACATTTTTGAAGTCGAAGAATGTGGAAATATTGTACATTTCTAGAATTTTGAAAAACTCATCACAGGGTGTTCCAAATGTTGGGTCAAAAATTGGAATCAAGATTGCCACATAACTTTCGTTTTTCAAATTAGAACCTTATTTTTTTATGATTGCGTTGGATTGTACAAAGACGAATGATGATAATGTTTCAACATGTTGATGTTCCTAAAATTGAAAATTCTTGAGTCATTTAGGATTTTCTGATTTTATGTCGTACGTATCTGTTCCACCCAGACGGCACCCTATATTCCCGGAATATTCCTCCAATCTGCCATTAAGCCAAAAGATATTGCAATATGCGAGGCATATGCCAGATATATATCAAATATATCTGCTCTCAAAGGAATATTCCAAATATATGCCATACCAGATATGTCTGGTATATGCTATGGGAATATCTATATGATATGCGTTTAGAATATTATTCAATAGTATTTATTGTTATATATACATGAATCTTCATGGAATATTACAAACGTTACAAAACCCTTTTTGAACGATAATTGTGTGTAGGCACTACCACTACCTCGATTTTGCTTTTGTTCCGAACTCATCAATAATTGATGAGTTTGCTATTTCCCAGTAAACTGTTAAAGAACTACAAACTTTCTATATAGATTATATTTTCGAGGAATCGCAGTTATCATCAAGTTAATTATAGTTGGATTCAAGTTAAAAAATAACACTTTCATTCGCTTAATAATTTGATCTTATTTATTAAACTGAGTAAACAATGGAATCAATGATTTGTAATTTATTTATATGATTGATACAATGAAATGAAAGAGCAGGCAACAAATTAAACGTTTTAATTTGTGAAAAATGGACATGCTATACTATATCGTCTATCGACTGAGAGTCGAGTGACTTTTTAAATGATTGAAATGTTCGATGAAACAGAAAAAGAGGTCCATTATGATTTTGATCTTATAGGAAAGAGATCAAATATATATTTTCAATAAATGGAAAAACAATATATGATATTCGAGCAGATATGTGAAAAGGGCGTAGACAAGTTGTCAAAAATCATATATGATAATCAAATATTAGTCAGCAGAGGTGAGAGTAGCTTATTCCACTGGAGGATCGAATCACTTTTGCTCATATTTTTGTTTCCATGAAGCTGCCCTGTGGTGACAGAGATGTCTGGAACTTAGAATCTTTCTAGTTCAACTTAATACTTCTTGCTTTTCATTGAACCAAATACATTGCATTTCAAACATTTCAGAGCCATTGTAGGTTGAGGAAGTTATGTGGCCACCACCACCATATTTTCGCCCTTTCTAGATATTTCCTTGAATTTTATCAAAATATCTGACAGAAATACCAATGACATTATTTCTTTACAGGAATAAAACTACTCCTTTATAAATAAAAAATTAACTATTTTCTGGCCTCTACCCATTCTTAACTCCTGCAATTCTATCCCTGAATTTACCGATAAGAATATCAAATTTCGATTTTACTGATTTGACTTTTTCTTATGGATGTAAACATTACGTCACGACGTTTTCAGTCAAAATATTCATATTTTTGTTTTGTGGTCTTGGATTGAGGTTATTTGTGTTCTGTGATTAGCGTTCCAAACTTCCAAAATGGTCGTCCGTCACGGTGGTGACTTATGGAGCTCCATGAGTTAAAAGAGTCTTATTGAAAAATTATTAAATTGTGTGTGGAGTTGAAAATATGTTATTGTTTGAGTATTATGTGATAAATAGTTTGTGATGCAGCCGAGCACATGATAAAAGATAAGACAGGCACACAAGAGCATGACTGTAGGAGCGTGAATATCAAATCAGCGTTGGTAGGTACTCTTATATATTTGGAATGCTTGAAAAAGGTTTTCGTAATATGCCAATCACTTGTCAGTGCTTTATCTTTGGTTATGTGTATTTACGTTTTTTCAGGTCAAAGAATTGAGGACTTTACAGTGAGGACGTGATAGAAAGGATATTTCCTATATTTTAGTTGGGTTGGGAAAAAGGCAAAAACTAACTTTTCATCCCTAATAAAATTGTGCAATGTTCTCAAAGGTATAATATAAATAATTTCAGTGATCATAAAACCCATTTTATGTTTTATTAATATTTTCAGAGGTTCTTAAACAGAATGAAAATACTAAATTTGTTACTGAAAAATGGCTCTACGTTGTGCAGATAGCTTAACCAAAATTTTGCTTTAAATCGAAACGTAAAAACTACAAGAGCATGAGTGGAGGAACTTCTCAGGTGTAGTAAGTCTCACCCAAGCTGTATATCGTAATTTTGTTCCTGCAAGCAAAAAGGCTGTACAGGTCGAAAATATTAGTGGCATCAATACGGATTTAGGCCCTAAAAATCAAAAAGAGGGATCGTCTTCGAGAAGGAAGGTTGCCTCGATATAAATTGCCAACACTGCCTACTAAAATTCAAAGTAAGTTTATAAATATATAATTAGAACAGATTCCACTATTACTATAGCAGTAGACAGCCTCTTATCTTGAAAATCTTAGAATCACTGGTTTTTTTCAGGGCCAAAATCAAAGAATTCCAAGGAAAAAGGCGGGGAAGACCAAAAGCTACCTGGATGAGCGGCATACAGAAGACGATGTCTGAGAGACCGGGAGAATGGGTGTTGATAGAAGGGACTGGAGACTGGGAATTGGAAGGCCTGGGATGTTATAAACACGGATATCTATATCAGCACCCCAAAGGTAAAGTGTGTCAAGTCACAATATCAAAATTAGACAAATGAGAGATTTTTCAGTTCGATAATTGTTTCAAAGAATGTGTACTGCCATTACTTGGCGTCTTCATAAACCTAGGGAGTCAAAAATGTGTTCCACTAGCTAGAATTTACTAATGTGAATCCAATATTCTATATAGGTCGTGTCTGAAAAAATGTGACTTAACACACTTTACCTCTGAGGTGCTGATATACAGGGTGTTTCCTAAACATGCGGCAAAAATTCAGGGAGCTGTTACTTGGACTATTCTAAGAATATTTTGTCCTTTGATGTTTTTGGAAAAACCTCTTTGTTTCGAAGATACAGGGCGAACAACATTTTTCATATTTTTAAAATTGATAATAGTATAAATAAAAATGCGTACCGCACTGTGTTTACTAAGTAGGTACAATTTATTTTTAAATGTGTTTGACAACTATAAAAAACGGCCAGTTTTTTGACTTAAAATTGATAAGTTCAGATGGTAAAGGAATACAGATTAAACACGGTTTTCATTTGAATTCGTTTTGTGATGTATTAGCAATTAACATTTTATCTTTCACTATTATGAATTTATGGCCTGCTCGTTCCCCGGACTTAAACCCTTTAGATTATTATCTATGGGGCCATCTAAAATCATTAGTTTATACCACTCCAGTAGAAAATGTGGAAGACTTGCGAAATCGGATCATTGCTGGGTGTAACTTAATAAGAAATGATCCTGGTGTTTTTGAAAGGGTTCGGCAGTCAATGAGGAGAAGATTGGATGCTTGTATGCTGGCTGGAGGTGGTCATTTTCAACAGTTTTTGTAGGTTAAGTTAAATTTTCATGTAATTTTTCATAATAAAATGTTATTATCTAAAATTTTGTTTGCCCTGTATCTTCAAAACAAAGAGGTTTTTCAAAAATCATCAAAGGACAAAATATTCTTAGAATAGTCCAAGGAACAGCCCCCTGAATTTTTGCCGCATGTTAAGGAAACGCCCTGTATAGATATAAGGTCGGTTTTACAAAACTTTGTTAGTACCATTTAATTAACTGGAGCCACCACGATTCGTAGAAATTTCAAAACGAGTAATTCGATTTGTGAAACCGACCCATAATCTGATGAGTCGATTTCAAATGGCTGTTTTGGTTGGTTAACGGTTGACCGCTCGGTTCATAAATGACAACGTCAAACGAACTGCGCTTTCGAATTCTGTTCAAATTTTGGAGAAACATCTGATTTGAGACGTCACCAGAATGTCATTCGAATGCGGTTTGTCCAAAACTGACGGACCAATCTATGAACCAACCAAGAACCAGTCAATCGAAATCGCCTCTAGTTCACAAACCAAATAATTGAAGTTCACAGTTCAATATTTATATCATTTAAAATATTACCTCATTGTGTTTTCCCTATTTTTTAGTTTAATTCATCAAATGTTAATTTTTACTTATTCTTAGTATTGTTTTGTAAAATACCTAGTTGATTTATATTTATATTTTTACTTTATGTTCATTTTTATGATTTAATGTGATAATTTTGTTAATTATTGTTATTGTACAAAATATTCTTAAAACTGTAATAAATTTTTTTGAAACAATCTAATCAATGCATTATTATTTAGTACCGCTACAAAAATTTACATATATTTAAATATATACAAAGATATTACCAGCATATGGCATGGACAAATCAGGAGATAAAAAGATATTGCCAGCATATATGTAAGGGAGATATTCATAGATGAATCTGTATGGCATATGCCATGGAGATATTTTTGAAGATTATGGGATATTCCTGGCAGATGTTTCATGGTGACCTTGGATATTCCTGCTATCTGCCAGGCTTATGCCCTGGGAGATTTGGAATATGTTTGGAATATCTCAATATGCCAGCGGTATATTCATTGAATATGCATGGAATATTTCTGTGCCGTCTGGGATATCAACTATGACCTTGGTCATAGAAGATAAATTGTTTCAATAACCCACTAGTGACATACCTTTTTCTTTAATTCATTCATCATTGTTGTTATGAAACAGATATTATGAATTTGACGCAACGTACGACATGAAATTAGAAAATACTAAATAACTCAAGAAAAGTTAATTTTAGAAGTATCAACATGATAAAACATTATCATCATTTTTCTTCGCAGAATCCAACGCAATCATGAAAAAATAGGGTTCTTATTTGAAAAACGAAAGTTATGGGCCAATCTTTATCCCAATTTTTTACCGAACATTTGGAACACCCTGTGACGAGTTTTTGAACATTCTAAAAATGTAAAATATTTCCACTGTCTTGGACTACAAAAACGTGAAAACGGTTTGTGCTTAATATGTCTAGATTAGAAATAGCAAACATTATACCGAATACTCTTATCCACCTTTTTTGTTTAGTTTTTTTTTTTATATTTCGGAAAGTATTTTGAGGAATGCAACGATTTGAGTACGGTTGTATTCAAGTGTGTGTCACTAGTGGAATAATTCATCTTCTATGACCAAGGTCATAGTTGATATGATACAGATTAAATGAATTTGACACTACGTACCACATTAAATCAGAAAAACCTAAATAACTCAAGAATAATCAATTTTAGGAGCATTAACATGTTAGAACACTATCATCATTTTTCTCCATACAATCCAACGCAATCATAAAAAAATAGGGTTCTAATTTGAAAAACGAGAGTTATGGGCCAATCTTTATCCCAATTTTTGACCCAACATTTGGAACACCCTGTGATGAGTTTTTCAAAATTTTAAAAATGTACAATATTTCCACAGTCTCTGACTTCAAAAATGTGAATACGGTTTGTGCTCAAGGTATCTAGATTAGGAATAACAAACATAATAATAATAATAATCTTTATTTCTTCAGTTCAATATACAACGCATATAACAGAAGAAAACGTCAAATAGACAGATTCATTCAAAAAATTCAGAAATATAATAGCAATTCTTATCAAGTAATAGCGACTTTACCCTTTTCTTGAAAATAAAAATGTTAGGTGCATTCTGTATTTCCACAGGTAACATGTTAAAAATTTTGCAACCCATAAACTGCATATTTTTTTGAACATATGCAGTATTATGGTTTTTAGGTGCTAACAAAAATTTCCCTCTGGTATTATAACAATGATTCGAATAATTAATAAAAAAAGATTTATTTTTATATACCTATATACATATCTCAAGAATGTAGATTCCAACTAGAGTAAGGATCTTCAATTCTTTGAAAGCTGGCCTACACGATTCCCGAAAAGGAATCCCAGCAATAATTCTTATTGCGTACTTCTGCAGGATGAATACTCTTCCAACATCAGTAGCACAACCCCAATTTAACACACCATATCTCAAGTGACAGTGAACGCTAGCATAATAAATGGTTCTCAATACATTGTTGCTGCAAAAATTTTTCATGAATTTTAATGAAAAGCAACTGGTACGAAGTTTTCCACACAAAAAATCTATATGTTCCGTCCATCGACATCGAGAATCCATAACAATACCCAGAAGTTTTGTGTGGTCAACAAAGGGAATCTCAAAGTGCAATGTCTGAATCACGTCATATACAACCCTAGGTACCCTCAGTGAAAATTGTACTGCATGAGTTTTGGAGCAATTGATCATCAAATTATTTTTCTTGGACCATTCAAAAATTTCAGTGAATATGTCCGCGACACAATTTGTGACTTTTTCTCTGTCAGAACCAGAGACAAGAATATTTGTGTCATCCGCAAAACATATAATATTACATGTAGGAAATTTTTTCTTTACAAGTTTCGGTAAATCATTACTGTAGATCACATAAAGCTTTGGGCCAATAATCGATCCCTGAGGAACACCCCTACTTATAATTCTCGCCATACTTGAGTCTCCACCGATTTTCACAATCTGAGATCTACCCGTCAGATAGGATCGAAACAGATCCAGACTGAGTCCACGAATTCCATAACGGTACAACTTATGTAGAAGTAGTTCGTGATCAACAAAATCGAAGGCTCTAGAGAAATCTATAAACAGACCCACCACATGCATACCACAATCCAGGTTATCCACAATTTCCCTATAAAACTCATAGAGAGCAGTCTCAGTACTACAATTGTTCACAAACCCATGTTGGGCAGTTGATAGCAGTGAATGTTTTTCAAAAAATGAAGTTAACAGTTCATTCATTTTGAGCTCGTAAATTTTTCCTACACTAGACAAGATACTGACAGCACGATAACTTTCATAAGAATTTCTATCTCCCCTTTTGTAAATAGGAGTTACTATAGCGCGTTTGAGTTTTTCCGGAAAAATACCGGTTTCCAATGTTGAATTTATGAGATAAGTTAACGGCTTGCAAAGTTCAAGCTTACATGCTTTTATTATTTTATTAGATATATCATCAAAACCTGCAGAATTAGTGTTTTTCAGCTTAGCAATTAAAAGTAATATATCACCTTCACATACAGGAGTCATAAACATGGTGCTATAATTGAATTGCACATTATTATCTGTGTACCCAGTATCTATTTCAGTAGGTATTGAAGGAAAATTCAAGAAATGAGTATTGAAATTATTAGCCGCAGTGGCATTAGAAATTCCCACTCCATTCTCCTCAATAACTATTTCGTCTCTCATATTCTGTTTCTTATTTATTTTATTTATAATCTGCCATGTAGTTTTAGTTTTGTTATTTGATTGTGCTATTTCAGCATCGCAATGCATTACCTGAATATCAGACAGTTTTTTCCTGTATAGTCCACTATAAAACCGAAAATCATCCTTAAAACGTTCATCATGTTTGGCTAGCTCACCACAAAGGCTAACTAGTTTACGGAGCTCAGTCAATTCAGGACAATCAACCCTGCTATATCCTGAATGACAGGTAAATTTTTTCATGGGAAATGATTTCTCATAATAATAATGAACAATTTGAGAGAAACAATTGAAAGCCATATTGGGACACGAACAATTGAAAACTTCATCCCAACTTTCATTTTCTAAGAATGATCTGAAAGTCTTAATATTTTCAGCACCATGTAATCTGGCATATATTGGTCGCTTATATATTTTTTTTAAATTACTCAATTTTACATTTATTGAAATGGCACAGTGGTCCGAAATGAACAAATCCTTTACATCAGTTGTAAAATCATCTTCAAAATTAACTAGAAAATTGTCTATGCATGTTTTCGTTGTTGAGGTGACTCTAGTTGGCGATGAGATCACCGATTTAAAATTGAAGCATGCAATAGAATCTTCAAACAACGTTGAACCGTCACCACGAACCATAAGATCTATATTAAGATCTGCTACAATAATTATTCTACCTGACATTTTGGATAAGAAGTCAAGAAATTCATTGAAAATTTCCAAAAAATTCTCAAAATCTCCTGTTGGAGGTCTGTAACAAGCAGCAATTGTTAGACGTTTGTTTGGAATAGAAATACAACAACATTCAAAAATGCCTTCAACATTTAAATCTTTAATATTCACAACAGAAATGTCATGTATGCAGTTATCGCGTTTATAAATCGCAACACCACCATGTTTCCTCATTTCCCTACAATAACTTGCACAAAGAGTGAAGTTTCTTAACTTTAATATATTGATATTGGTTTTTTCCTGCCAATGTTCACTAACCAGTAAAAAGTCACAGTATACTTCAGAGAATACATCGTCAAGCATCAGTATTTTATTACCGATACATTGCATATTTTGATGAATTATTATGATATCATTCACTTTGTCACTTGAGATGTCTACGGATGATTTAGTTACGCAATAGTTTGAGTTGGGGTTAAAAAAGAAGCTCGAGGCTGAAAAAAACGATGGACGCTCGCTCTATTAGGCCAGTTGGCACTGACAAAAACTTTTTCATACTCATTCTCTTTGATCAATATGCATAGCATTCTGGATATCTAGACTTAACTAATTCACATCTTACATCTGTAAAGTTTGTACCCAAAAACGCTTGAAGTTCCTCCACAGTTGTTGTAGGTTTCAGGTGGGAAACATGGAATGCCTTGTATTTTTCAATACCCTCTACTGTAGACGGACCATCATAATTTCCCACCACCAGTGTTCTCTGTCTTCTCGATCTCTTCCTCGACTGAATTTTCCATTCCGAATTGTCTTCTTCAGATTTCTCGCATGGAACGTCTTTTTCCACATCTATGTACTTTTGCATTAGTTGTTTATCCTTGGCCTCTTGAATTGCTTTGTTTACATTCTTCAGTGTAACCTTATTCTTATGTTGTTTCGTTGTACTTCGTGTAGTACGGATTTCCGTAACTGCCGATCTCTGTGTTGAGCTGTGGTCGTTATTACTCACACTTTCCCGATCGCTAGTTGACGCACTTGCATCAGGAATCACAACAGTCGGAACCGCAACAACCTTATCAATATTTATCGGCATTTGTGCATGGATTTTCAGTTTTTTGTTCAATACTGCAATTTGATCGTCTTTTTCATTCAATTTATTTTCCATGTCTGAAATTCTAATTTTCAAGAGCGATGTATATTCCATTAATAGAAGATTTCTCGCTTCCAATTCCTCTATAATTTTTAACATCAAATCCTTCATAGTAGAATCATCAGTTATACTGCTTGTTTTATCTGTATTTTGAACATCCTTCATGTCGAGAGAACTCAATGTTATTATTTCCCCACAACACTTGCCAAATTTTACCCCACAGCTAGGGTGGAATGACTTGAAGCATACACTACACTTTACGCAACTTTTCACCACATTATTTTTACAATTTCCGCATTTAGAATTTTCAGATTGAGGAGCGACGCTCTCATCGACCTTCTTATTCGACGACATATTGCAATACCGAATACTCTTTTCTCTCTTTTTCTTCAGGTTTTTCTCGATATTTTTGAAAGTATTTCGACGAATGCAACGATTCGAGTACGAATGTATTCAGAATTGCATACTCTGTCAAATTCGAAAAGAAAAAAACAGAAAAAAAAATTTTGAAAATTTTTTTTTTGCTCCCTGTATAACTATCGCCGGATCCTAAAAATATCGTGGGTCTCGCACACTACCAACGAAGATGTCCTCAGAATGATGGATACGGAACGGCAACTGCTGAATATCATAAAGAAGAGAAAAACGGAATACTTTGGACACATAATAAGAGGATCTAAATACCAGCTGTTGCGCCTCATAATACAAGGAAAAGTTGAAGGTAAAAGGTGGATAGGACGAAAAAAGCTATCCTGGCTTCGCAATATCAGGCAATGGTGTGGTCTTTCGGCCGAGGAACTATTTCGCGCAGCAGCCGATAGAGAAGGATTCCAAAATATCGTATCTATGATGATAGCCAACGTCTGAAGACAGACAAGGCACCAGAAGAAGAAGATAACTGAAAGTGGTCAGGCTCCAAGAATATTTTAGCTCGGTAGATAATGTCAAACAATAACATAATCTCAATTTTCAGATTTCAAATAAGTCTAGTTTTCCAGAAACGCCTAATAGGCCGTCGAACTTGGTACACCCTGTATAATCGAACACACAACAAATTTTTTCTGATGTTTTACAAATAATCTTTTTGTTAAATCCAGACATTAAAATACACATGATACCTACAATAAAAAATTTTTCTATTTCACTACCCAAGTAAAAATTTCTTTTTATTCTGAAGAAGACTGAAAGATACTATGCACAATGACCTGGATGAATAGGGTGTAAAAATAGCCAGATCCCTAAATATCGTGGTCTCAAGTAGACCGCCTTCTTATTGATTTCTTCAATATTCATCGCGTGATCTTTTAAATTTCGAGCTGAATGTGTTTTGGCTGAAGTTCTTTCGGAAGGATTTTGCATTATCATAATCTTAAAGTTATTACAAATTGATGTTACGATTGTTTTCAGGATTTTTACTCCACCTGTTACCTGAAACTTCCGGAAATAATTAGGGTGCTTTGAACTGTTCTGAATATGGTTTTACACGGAATTCCGAAAAATCATTTCCCGACATTTTTCATTTCTCCCTACCATCGATATCGGATATACCCAGTGATTTCTTTTGCTTCTTTCTATCGCCTAAGAGCAACGCAATTATAGCAAATTCTTTTGTTGAATCTTCACTACCTACAGAATTTCAGATGAACCTGTTCAACGCATTAATATATCACCTCCCTGAATCGACACGTATTGAAAATTAAGCTCCTTTGCTTTAAGTCGAGCAGCTTTTAAAATAATCTTGTTTCTGGTAGTAAGATGTTCATTTATGTAAAGTTTATGAGAAACACCATCAATTGCAAATCCTGAGACATCATATCAGCGCTACTAAATATCCATTTTTTCCATATTCTGTCTTTTACTATTATATTCTTGGGCTTGTTCTCTAATCTGGTCGTAACACGAGTTATGAAGTCGATTGAATCCTGTCATAGAACATACCCCACATAATGGAAAATCTTTTTAAAAGCTTCATGTAAATCTTCACTGCTCTTTTCAGGCACGTCCATGATTTCAACGTTATTTTCACGAGCATTTAGCCCAATGCGGATTCATCCTCTAGGATAAATCACCCACTTCCCTTTTTAGTAAATCATTTTCTCCCTTCAACTCACTTGATAACTCTGTTAAATCATCCAGTTCTGACAATCTCGCCTCGACGTCAGTAATTTTATGTGATTCCTTTCAGGAACATCCCAATAGGATCATTTGTAACTTGTATTTACACTTGTATTATTTGTGTAACGGGCCGCTGGTGTCAATTTGAAATTTCTAGAACAGTTTAGACTCACATCAAACAATGTGTATCTTGGAAAATGAAGCACTTGTGTGAAAAATAGAATCTACCCACGCGCAAAAAATATTCGTTAGCATTAAATGGTGTTTGAAATGAAAATTTTTATTATTATTAGAGGACATAATTAAAGAAGGAGTTGGTTCCCAATTCGACTCATGTTTGTATAATTTTTTATGTTCGTTAGCTCTGAACTTTCGACTTGATCAAACGAATTTAATGCTTCTTTCTTTTTGGAGAAGTGGTTTTGATAATAGCATCTATGGCATACAGAGTATGATTATACGGGAAACCCCCACTTAGATGAAAATATAATTGTATTCGAAAAAATACATATTCTAGCCTAAAAAACGTAAGAACCAAATAACAGCAACAAAAATGTACACAATATGGTGATATTGCTTGCCATAATTTCCACTTGAATGCATAAATCGAACAAAAAAACTTAACACTGATCTCATTGGCAGATATCACAAATCGGTTCTCAAAAAAATTCAGCCTATAATGAGTTAATTTTGTGCACATAAGTATGCTCCTCAATACTTTACAGAAACTGTCATAAAAAAATTGTACAAATAAAACAACTTTTCACGAGACAATCATTTAATAGCTCACATCTGACAAATATGTATAGAATAGAATAGAATTTATTTGATTTCAAAATTACAAATTAATCAATTAACGTTAAAAGTTACAAGGTGCGTCAAAATTAAGAAAATTGATTATTCATTATTCAAATCATTCACAATGAATAAAATAGATCACAATAAGTTACAATAAATTACAGTAAGTTAGTGTACACAGGACATTTGCGGTCCTAGCGATGGTGGCGAAATGATCGGCAAAAATTTCCACAACTGCTCTAGGTTCATCATATGAAACATCGTTCACAACAAGCCTTATGGGTTCCTGATCATGACGTCTTCTACCTGTCATAGTATTCACTAGATTCCAAATAGTTTTATTTTTATTAGCAGAATTTTCTATAATATTGCAGTGATAGTTCAATTCAGCATTTGTGATCAGTTGACTGTAAGAATGATTGGCTTCCTTATACAGGTTATAAGTAGACAAGCACCTCATATTGTTATTTAACCAATGAAGGTTCATTAGGTTGCGTTTTGCCGAGATGATTTCCAGACTAACAAAGTTTTTATCACAGTAATTTTTCTCAGTACGTTTCAAAGTGGACAACAAGTAGTTTAAAATATATTTGTTATTAAATTGATAAATGCTTCAAAGCCATCGTTAGAATATGGGTATCTATATATGTCTTGAAAATCACAATTAGAAACGCAGTATTCAAAATCAGACTTATTTTGGAGGGACAGATTTCTTACTAGCTGACTCGATTCTATTTTATTCTCTGTTTTAAGCCTGATAGATAAATCGGGGGAAAGAGCTCGGTGAGCACTGATATGGGGTTCATAAATATCTGCATTATAATCAAATATATCAGCATTTGACAAAACATAATCAACTTTTGAGATTGATGTATGTCCAGTGATGCCTGTGAAGACCCTAGTAGGAATCTCTGAAGAAACCTTCAGGTTGAAACAGTTCATCAAATCTACAAGCAACTTACGGTTACCACATACTCTCTTCAGGAAATCAATGTTAAAATCACCACAGAGAAAGAGAATATCAGCTGAATTAGCGCAATAGTCCAAAGCAAGTGATTTCTATCCAGAAAGATTTCCAAATTACCCGAACATGGCCGATACACACTTATAATGGCAATTTGATATTTACATGCCATTAATAAGATACCACTAATTTCACATTGCATTTCCTCAGAAAAACGCGATACATTCAGACTCTTCACCGACAAGCCAGCCTTCGTATAAATCATAGATCCACCATGGGCTCTGCGATAACGGCAGTAGTAGTCAGATTTGATATAACCAGGGATGGTCATGGTTTTAACACAAAGAGGGCTGCACCAGTGCTCAGCAATGCTTAAAACATCCGGATTTTCTTCAATTAGGAATGACTCTAGTAAAGTTAGTTTATTTGAGAGACACTGTACATTCAATTGTATGAGCTTCAAGTTTTTTGTATGAAGGATCGGTCATGGGGCAGCTTTTCTCTCGAGCTTGGGCTGAAAAAAAAACGATAGACATTTGTTAGATAGACTCTGTTTGGCCAATTTGATGTATAGTTAGCTTTCTCACACTCAGAAATGGGCAGGACCACCTTAAACGAATTTGGGGCTTAAGATTTGATACGTGGAATGCCCTAGTCTTTTCAATTCCCTCTATAGAAGATACATCAGAACTAGTGCCGACGACTAATGTACTCTTTGTTTTCGATATGTCCTCTTTCGTGAACCAAATTCCATTCCTTATCCTCATTCATATGTTTCATACTGTCAGCCTGTGAAGAGACACCCCATAGGATGATGCTGTAGATTATTCTCCCATGAAAATGTGCAATATATACAAGAAGTGCTTCGTTTTCGGTAAGTGCTTTTTTATTTGCCTGATTGTAAACAAGGCTGTAGAGAGCCCTCTATTAAGTGCTGTTCCTAAGTTAGGTTTGCACTAATTGTTACTCCAAGTAAAGAGACACAGTCCGTATTGTGCCGTTTTGTCATCCGATGCAGTATTTGTAACAGTCTTGTTATCATCAACAAACAATATTTGATCATCCCCAACAACGTTGTACATCAAGTCGTCAAAATAAACAAAAAATGAAATAGGTCCTTGCACCGATCCTTGTTGCATCCCTAAGGTGATTTTCCTTTTACCTGTTCTTGAATTCAATTTGCATTGAGTATTTATGTGAAATAGTGCTGTTAATGATGATACGACATAGATGCCCTTCAAACCCTGGCCAAGTATTTCAGCAGATAATGGATGGAATGAATCCATGAATTTGTTAAGGAGCATTATCTGAGTTCTCGAATATTGAGGACTGAAGGTCGCCAAAATCACTTTCTGTTTTGGGTACCTACTCTAACAACTTTTCTGTAGGTTTTATTGGAATTGAAAAAATGAATCAGCACCAACAGTAGAACATTTGGTTATTAAGACTTTCTGAAGACCTGTTACAATCTGAAGTAATTGGAAAATATTGCGCTTCTACTTATATTGAAATAAGAATATGAGATGAACGAAATGGTATGTATGCCGTTTAGGGGAATTATTGGACAGAGTTTAATTTCAACAAGGCTCTTCATTTTACGTTATTAACTGATCGGCGTATTTCGATTCGAGCTATTACGGCTCAACTGAATCCAAATGGCCATGTTGATCATAAAATGATAAGATCAGTCAACGAAATTCATACAACCATTCGATAAGAATGTGAGTGAAGGCTGTAGACCACTTCAAATTTAACAGTGCCAAAGAAAATTCAAATTATGTCGTTGAGCTAGCTAGTGATACTCGTACCAACTTATGTTTATGTACTTCTTCTATTTCTTCTCCTCCACTTTACAGCATTGTTGTTTTCTTCATTCATATACATACGTTTCCTTACATAGAATATATATTTTGAATGTTATAGGCTTGCGTAAACTCTTCACGCTCTGTAAATGGAAAAATAGATATCATACTACCCATTTTCCATATTTCACGGATCTTCTCTTACTGCTTTTTTGTTTTCAGTGAAAGCTTTCTTATCACTTCAGGATGTAAGTGATGGTGGAAAATCTTTGTGTTCAATATTTCCTACCGTTTCTTTCGAAAGTATTGTTGTTGTAGCTGAAATATTTTTTCAATTTCATTAAAACCTACAAAAAAGTTTCCGGTACCCCACGAAAAAAATTACGTGATCCTTAATCCTCAATATTCGAGAACTCGGCTCATGGTCATTATAAAATTCATGGATTTCCTTCATTCATTTTCTGCTGAAACATTTGGCCAGGGTATGAAGGGCAACTATGTCGTTTCATCATTGAAAGCACCATTCCACAAACATAATGCAAATTTGAGAGTATATATAAAAATGATTTTTTTACATATGCCATTATTAGAACCAGCTTTCGAATAAAAAAGAAGCATTGAAATCTGTTGACCAAGTCGATAGTTCTGAGGTAAAGAACATAAAATAAACTATACAAACACAAACTCAAATTGGAAGCCCTTTTCTATTCAGGTCGGGTAATGATTTGTTTCTGCCGACGAAAATGAAAATTGCAAATCGAAAAGTCATTCAAAGCTTACGTATATTTTTTCGCATCAGCCGATTCTAATTTCCACACAAGCTCTTTATTTTAACATTGTTCGATGTGAACTCACACTGCTCAAAAAAATCCAAATTGACACCTGTAGTTCATAACATCACACGAGATCTTCACGAAATCTTCGATCGTTGACTAACCAGATACATCAGATACGAATTTTCATATCATTGCTTGTAGCTGAAAAACTATATTGGTGCTCTCAAAGATTAATGCAGCAGTAGTTAGCACTACGTAAGCAATAAATATTAGTATATGAATTTCATGGTAAATCGAAATTTTTGAGTCAGCACCAAAAACTTGAATTCGCAATTTCTCAGAAACTAGAATTGTGGTAATTGATCCAAACGGCACTAATTAGGTACTCAATCTTTGAAATATGTTCAGAATTAGTGCTTCCAACTTTTCGCAAACTTCACGCGCCCTCTCACTGAAATACTGGGACGGCAGTCATCGGCAGTTCTCTGTAAGATATGAATCGCCCTCAATTTTTCATACGATGAAAACGCCACTTGAGAAAAACTTGTTCTCTAACGAAATTCAGCCCACTCTTTCATTCCTTGCGTTATAATCTTTTTTTTACTTTTTTTCTCGAGAAATATTTTCTTGAATAAACTCCCCGTCAATAAATTCCGGACAGGCAAAATTTTTATCAAATACTACACCCTTGTATCTTTTTCGTGGTTCTCCGATTTTGTTGGAATTTAACCAGGTGAAGTATTGGGACTTGTCATATCAACCTGAAATTAACTTTGCAAAAATACCTGCAGTTTATCCGTTTCACAGGGAGAAACAAAACCTTGTTTTATACCCTTCATTTCTAGATTTGATATCATTAAGTTCTAGTTTGAGGTGTGACCCTTTCTCAACAAAATGTTCTTTAATTTACGTTTTCAAAGAAAGTGTTGCAATTATTCAATTTTTAAAACATTACAATACCTTATCGTCTAGCAATGATAAACCAACATCTGAAAATTAATAGCGGGTATTTCCACCTCGCTTTCTCATCACATTAGAATTGCTTCTGGGGGAATATTTCCCTAACAATTTCTGATAATGCAGAACAATGCTAGGCCTCACGTTGGACGGGTTATAACAGAATACTTAGAATAGACGAATATTCAACGATTGCTATGGCCAGACAGAAGTCCGGATTCAAATCCATTTGAACATATATGGATATGCTAGGTAGACATGTTCGAAATCGGCAGTCCAACACATTACCCGATTTACGAACAGCCCTTCTTGAAGGACGGAAAAGTATTCCCCCAGAAGCAATTCAGAAATGCATTGGAAGTATGCCACGTCGTATGGAAAAAGCGATGAGAAAGCGAGCTGGAAAGACACGCTATTCATTTTGAGATGTTTGTGTATGTTTACTAGTCGATAAGGTATTGTAGTGTTTTAAATTGTTATTTAACTTGAAAAAAATGCAACACTTCCTTTAAACGTGTATCTTTTTTTCAAAAGCAGATACTGACGTAAATCGAAAAACATTTCGATAAAAAAGGATTACACTTCGAATTGAAACTGAATAATTTTATATCGTTATATGAAATTTTCCGCCTCAATTCATCACAATGTGTTTAGGAATAGAGTGTTCAAAACAAGGTTTGTTTCTCCCTGCATAAGGGATAAACTACAGATATTTTGCAAAGTTAATTTCAGGTTAATATAACAAGACGCGATACTACACCTGGTGACAATTTCGACAAAAACGCAGCACCACGAAAAAAGGTAGAGGGTGTTGAATTTGACAAAAATTTTGCCTGTCCGGAATCTATTGACGGGCAGTATATATTAATAATATAATAATATTTCATTAGGATTTTCAACCATAAATTCAAAGGTGATTTTTCCACAAATGGGCTGCTGAGTTCCACAAACACAATTTTTTTTCCGGAAATGAGTAATTTTCGTTGAAATGGTGTTAAACTGATACTCTTTTCCCCTGCTTTTCATTTGAGATATATTTCATTCAGAGAAAAGTTTCCGAGGGCCACCCTTTCGAACCAAATGGGGATTCGGATCTGTTGCATTAATCTATTTAAACACCGGATAATCTTCAGTGCTTAAACAAGGGCGTACTGGCAGACTTGGAGTTTCGATTTCTCAAAGCATGTTTGAGCTTTTCGAGCTGGATCTGCCTGGTATCCAATCATCCACCCCCATTGTGAAAACCTTATTGTGCTCCTATCCTCTTTGCATAATGGATTCGAATATCCTCTGAAGCACTTATACAAAACAAGAGGAATTGTATGTCAAATTATGCTGCAATCCCGTTTTGAGAGAAGCGAAGCATAACTCGAACGACAATTATTAGAAAATATAAGAATGAAATATAATTGGTGAGTCTCTTACTTGTAAATGTAATTCAACAATGAATTTCTGAGTTGGAACTAAAACTTTTTTCATATGCAAACATATAAGTCGAATTTTGTGGTCTAACAAGGTACATCACGTCAATAAGAACTCATACATAACACGAAAATCGTTTCTTTCTCTCAAATGATTGGTATTCGTCAATTTCATTTTTTCTATCGGTTTCCAACAATCTGTATCTTTCCAACCGAGTCGAATCGAACAAAAGTGTTTCTTTTGACCTGAAGCCACTTGATGTTTGCCAAGCTCTAGTTGCTTAAAATGAACGGCTCCTTGTATTCATAGAATTAAGTGTCCATTTCATGTAATAATCAGCACCACTTCACGAGTCTGACTGATTTATGTCCCTCTTCTCCTCGTAATTTCAGAAGGTTGAGTGTACTCAGTGTATTGAAACGTTATAACTACATTTCGTTTTCGAAACTGAAACTGCCTAAGACGAGGCCAGTTCCGGTGCAGTTCACTCGATCCGAAAATTAGTCCTTCCAGTTTATTCCTTAAATATCAGTGGACCGAAAATTCACTCCTTCGAAAATAACGGCTACTTTCTCTTGATTGAAAATTTGATCTCAGTGCCGACTGGGACTTCGGACGGTCGCAGTAAATTCGTTATAATAGGAACGCGATTTCCAAATATATTTCAATTAATTGTCGAAAAGTCGATATGGAATATTTTAAATTCAATCAAATACCTAGAAGCAACAATACTAAATCCTACTTGACCAATGAATTAGTTTGATTAATCATTTTTATTATAACTGGTGGATATCAATTAAACGAAATTATTTGATATGTATAGAAGCACAAGAACTTAATGATTATCAATGTATTTTGACAATGCAGAACATTTCATATCGAATTTGTTGTTCAGCAAAAACCAAAGAGAAGGTGTAGGGTCATCTCATGCCACAAAGTTTTGTATTTGAATCAATGTAATCAACATAATAGGTAAATCTGAGAAAAACTTGAGATCCAAATCATTTTAATATCTTCATGTACAAAATTTATTAACAGAACTTTAATAAAATCTCTGAACTTAATAACTATAGCTGAAGAAATAAACATAAATAATTAGGGGGATTGAGAATATAGAATAAATGTCAAAACTATGATACATGATGAATATTTCGGTTTTTTACTAATAATTTGTCACATTTGATCCGCCACCATCTGAAATGCCAGAGTTTTTCTTAATTTTCATTCGCTTCCCCTTACAAAAATGTTTCTAATAAATATAAAGATTTGTTCAATTTATACAATTCAGCATCCGGACCTTCCCAACCTCGTTCATCTACATAATATTTATTTATACCGAGAAAGTTCATTTGTAAGTTGGCACCACCTTGAAATCTTGAGATATAAGGTAGGATCCATTTCAAATCTATAGATGATAATTCAGAATCTTTAATGAAAATTTTTACCTGAAGGGTCTCACTTGTTATTAAAACATTTACTGTTATAGTCTGTCCAAAATGTAATGAAAAAGTAGATTTTGTTGTCGAGTTATTTTTTAGGTTATCATAATCTTCAATCAAATCCGAATTGAAAAAAACATTTATATCATTATTGCTTCAGTCCATCGTTCCATCTTTTCTAAACTGGGGATTAGTTCTCTGTTTGAGAATTTTTTTGATAAATAAAACGGTAAATTTGGAAAAAATAAAGGAACTGCTTTTTCCTTGAGTTGTTGACGTCTCATTGGTTCCATCAGCTAATAAAACTTTATAAAAATTTCAAGATATCGTTTTCATGGAAATGAATTTCGGAAACCAAACTGAAAATATCGGAAACGAAGAACTTCCACTCGAGTAGCCCTTTTCAATTCGTTATGGGGACACCTCAAGGCTAGAGTATACGAGACCAAGCCCCGAACTCTGGACGAATTGAAAAGGGCTATTCGCGTGGAAGTTGCCCAAGTTGAGAGAGCGATGTTGGAGAGTGTCTACGCGAACTTCCAAGAGCGCCTCCAGCACTGCATCACCGATTTCGGCCATCACATGCCTGATGTGATTTTCCACACTTGAGTGTCTCAAATGCTATTTCCTTGAGAATCTGATTCCGTCAATAAATGTGTTTTTGAGTAAACATTAACGCTTTTATTATTTTTTTAAAACCATCCATCCTCCGTGCCGCACCCTGTATAATTAATTTATCCAACTAATTCAATTGTTATCGGAAATACAATGATTTTGATGTATACTGAGAAATAGTGACCCTCCTGTCAAAAACTTCATGTTGATAGAATGCAATTATCGAAATTACAGCGAATATTTCCCTCCTGTCAAAAACTTCATGTTGATAGAATTCAATTATCAAAAATTACAGCGAATATTTCCCTCCTGTCAAAAACTTCATGTTGATAGAATGCAATTATCGAAAATTACAGCGATAATTGTAGAGAGCGAAAGATCCCTGCGATAATTGCACTGCTCGTATCCATAGCAATTTCGGGAAATATTCCCCCGAATTACACTCGTGCATCAAAATGACCTGATAATTCTGCATTCCAGCGTGTTGTCTTTGAAAAACTGCATTCGGTCATTTTCATTTTTGGAGAAAGAGCCCTTCACCTTCGGTGTCGGGCTCTTTCTCCAAAAATGAAAATGAACTCATGCAGTTTTTAGACAACACGCTGTCATGCAAAATTATCGGTAATTTTGATGCACTTGTGCAATTACTTCCGAATATTTCCCTCCTGTCAAAAACTTCATGTTGATAGAATGCACTTATCGAAAATTACAGCGATAATGGCATTGTACCCAGACGGCACCCTATATTCCCGGAATATTCCTCCAATCTGCCATTAAGCCAAAAGATATTGCAATATGCGAGGCATATGCCAGATATATATCAAATATATCTGCTCTCAAAGGAATATTCCAAATATATGCCATCCCAGATATGTCTGGTATATGCTATGGGAATATCTATATGATATGCGTTTAGAATATTATTCAATAGTATTTATTGGTATATATACATGAATCTTCATGGAATATTACAAACGTTACAAAACCCTTTTCGAATGATAATTGTGTGTAGGCACTACCACTACCTCGATTTTGCTTTTGTTCCGAACTCATCAATAATTGATGAGTTTGCTATTTTCCAGTAAACTGTTAAAGAACTACAAACTTTCTATATAGATTATATTTTCGAGGAATCGCAGTTATCATCAAGTTAATTATAGTTGGATTCAAGTTGAAAAATAACACTTTCATTCGCTTAATAATTTGATCTTATTTATTAAACTGAAAAAACAATGGAATCAATGAAATGAAAGAGCAGGCAACAAACTAAACGTTTTTATTTGTGAAAAATGGACATGCTATACTATATCGTCTATCGACTGAGAGTCGAGTGACTTTTCAAATAATTGAAATGTTCGATGAAACAGAAAAAGAGGTCCATTATGATTTTGATCTTATAGGAAAGAGATCAAATATATATTTTCAATAAATGGAAAAACAATATATGATATTCGAGCAGATATGTGAAAAGGGCGTAGACAAGTTGTCAAAAATCATATATGATAATCAAATATTAGTCAGCAGAGGTGAGAGTAGCTTATTCCACTGGAGGATCGAATCACTTTTGCTCATATTTTTGTTTCCATGAAGCTGCCATGTGGTGACAGAGATGTCTGGAACTTAGAATCTTTCTAGTTCAACTTACTACTTCTTGCTTTTCATTGAACCAAATACATTGCATTTCAAACATTTCAGAGCCATTGTAGGTTGAGGAAGTTATGTGGCCACTTCGAACCATATTTTCGCCCTTTCTAGATATTTCCTTGAATTTTATCAAAATATCTGACAGAAATACCAATGACATTATTTCTTTACAGGAATAAAACTACTCCTTTATAAATAAAAAATTAACTATTTTCTGGCCTCTACCCATTCTTAACTCCTGCAATTTCGTTCCCTGAATTTACCGATAAGAATATCAAATTTCGATTTTACTGAGATTTGACTTTTTTTCATGGATGTAAACATTACGTCACGACGTTTTCAGTCAAAATATTCATATTTTTGTTTTGTGGTCTTGGATTGAGGTTATTTGTGTTCTGTCAGAGACAGTCTCTGGTTCTGTGATAAGCAGTTTCAGTTTGGCGTTCCAAACTTCCAAAATGGTCGTCACGTCACGGTGGTGACATGACTTATGGAGCTCCATGAGTTGAAAGAGTCTTATTGAATAATTATTAAATTGTGTGTGGAGTTGAAAATATGTTATTGTTTGAGTATTATGTGATAAATAGTTTGTGATGCAGCCGAGCACATGATAAAAGATAAGACAGGCAGACAAGAGCATGACTGTAGGAGCGTGAATATCAAATCAGCGTTGGTACGTACTCTTATATATTTGGAATGCTTGAAAAAGGTTTTCGTAATATGCCAATCACTTGTCAGTGCTTTATCTTTGGTTATGTGTATTTACGTTTTTTCAGGTCAAAGAATTGAGGACTTTACAGTGAGGAAGTGATAGAAAGGATATTTCCTATATTTTAGTTGGGTTGGGAAAAAGGCAAAAACTAACTTTTCATCCCTAATAAAATTGTGCAATGTTCTCAAAGGTATAATATAAATAATTTCAGTGATCATAAAACCCATTTTATGTTTTATTAATATTTTCAGAGGTTCTTAAACAGAATGAAAATACTAAATTTGTTACTGAAAAATGGCTTCACGTTGTGCAGATAGCTTAACCAAAATTTTGCTTTCAATCCAAACGTAAACACTACAAGAGCATGAGAGGAGGAGCTTCTCAGGTGTAGTAAGTCTCACCCAAGCTGTATATCGTAATTTTGTTCCTGCAAGCAAAAAGGCTGTACAGGTCGAAAATATTAGTGGCATCAATACGGATTTAGGCCCTAAAAATCAAAAAGAGGGATTGTCTTCGAGAAGGAAGGTTGCCTCGATATAAATTGCCAACACTGCCTACTAAAATTCAAAGTAAGTTTATAAATATTAAATAATCAGAACAGATTCCACTATTACTATAGCAGTAGACAGCCTCTTATCTTGAAAATCTCAGAATCACTGGTTTTTTTTCAGGGCCAAAATCAAAGAATTCCAAGGAAAAAGGCGAAGAAGACCAAAAGCTACCTGGAAGAGCGGCATACAGAAGACGATGTCTGAGAGACCGGGAGAATGGGTGTTGATAGAAGGGGCTGGAGACTGGGAATTGGAAGGCCTGGGATGTTATAAACACAGATATCTGTATCAGCACCCCAAAAGTAAAGTGTGTCAAGTCACAATATCAAAATTAGAAATGAGAGATTTTTCAGTTCGATAATTGTTTCAAAGAATGTGTACTGCCATTACTTGGCGTCTTCATAAACCTAGGGAGTCAAAAATGTGTTCCACTAGCTAGAATTTACTAATGTGAATCCAATATTCTAGATAGGTTGTGTCTGAAAAAATGTGACTTAACACACTTTACCTCTGAGGTGCTGATATATAGATATAAGGTTGGTTTCACAAAACTTTGTTAGTACCGTTTAATTAACTGGAGCCACCACGATTCGTAGAAATTTCAAAACGAGTAATTCGATTTGTGAAACCGACCCATAATCTGATGAGTCGATTTCGAATGGCTGTTTTGGTTGGTTAACGGTTGACCGCTCGGTTCATAAATGACAACGTCAAACGAACTGCGCTTTCGAATTCTGTTCAAATTTTGGAGAAACAACTGATTTGAGACGTCACCAGAATGTCATTCGAATGCGGTTGGTCCAAAACTGACGGACCAATCTATGAACCAACCAAGAACCAGTCAATCGAAATCGCCTCTAGTTCACAAACCAAATAATTGAAGTTCACAGTTCAATATTTATATCATTTAAAATATTACCTCATTGTGTTTTCCCTATTTTTTAGTTTAATTCATCAAATGTTAATTTTTACTTATTCTTAGTATTGTTTTGTAAAATACCTAGTTGATTTATATTTATATTTTTACTTTATGTTCATTTTTATGATTTAATGTGATAATTTTGTTAATTATTGTTATTGTACAAAATATTCTTAAAACTGTAATAAATTTTTTTGAAACAATCTAATCAATGCATTATTATTTAGTACCGCTACAAAAATTTACATATATTTAAATATATACAAAGATATTACCAGCATATGGCATGGACAAATCAGGAGATCAAAAGATATTGCCAGCATATATGTAAGGGAGATATTCATAGATGAATCTGTATGGCATATGCCATGGATATATTTTTGAAGATTATGGGATATTCCTGGCAGATGTTTCATGGTGACCTTGGATATTCCTGCTATCTGCCAGGCTTATGCCCTGGGAGATTTGGAATATGTTTGGAATATCTCAATATGCCAGCGGTATATTCATTGAATATGCATGGAATATTTCTGTGCCGTCTGGGTATCCATAGCAATCTCGAGAAATATTCCCGGAATAACACTCGTTGAGGGAAATTATGCCAGCAGAAAATCTGCATATAAGTTGCATTTAGCCGTTACGAAACCAGTGTTTATTGTTGCTCTACAAACAATAACCAACTATTTAGCAGTTCTAGAACCAGAAATTAACGCACTGCAAGCTAAATCGATGGACATGATCTCGGTGGGGAAACACTTCAAAATTATCAAAGGAATTCTCAAAAATTCCTGACAGAATAAGTAAAGGAATGCTTCAAAAAGTGCCAGCTGTTGCAACGGATTCCACATCTTGCTCACAAGCCAACACATAGAAGTAATCCGCCATCAGACAATGATAGAGAATATTGGCAGCGTTCCCTGATAATACCATACATTCACTCATTTCATCGTTGAATATTCAGTTTTCCCAAGAAAATACTCCTGCTTTCGCTTTGAGTAAGCTACATCCATTGTTAATGACTAAAACCAGCATTCCAGATGCATTAAGAACGCAGAATCATTCCAAGAATTTTATAACCCGGATAACACCGGAGAACTGAACCTTTGTCATAATTTATGGGTGAAGAAGGCTTTATCAAATGATTAATTAAAGAACATGGAAGTAGTTGATTTGTTCAACGAAGCCAACTTTTTCACTCTGTTGTCGAAAAGGCAGGAACTAGTTGAACATTGAAACGGGCGTTCTCCAAATTCTATAAGCTCCATTCCCGTCCAATTCAGAACGTTTGTGTAAAGCACCTATTATATCCCTTAGGGTCTGCCAATCCTGTCAGTTACTGAAGTTAAATATCTGAGGAAAGCTTCCCTTGATGTGCTCCCTCCTCGCCTTGTTTTCGTTTCAGGTGCGAATTCTTTTGAACAATACCCATTCCAATTGCTGCTTTCTTTGAGAACTCCATTTCATCCTCAGAATAGTCTATCTTGCTCTACTGACGAGCGTTTCAATTACTCTACGTTTTTGTTGGATGTGATAGTTGGACATCTTATGGAAGAAGGGATTCGTATGAGTAGATTTTCTGTAGACTAATTTTTATTTCTCTTTCAAATTTTCCCATCTGGCTCCTTCTCAAACGGAACATCCAGCAAAAGGAACCGGTTTCTTCATTTTTCACAGTTTACTTCATTTCATTTCCAGTAGTCTGATTATCCAAAGCATTTTCATGAATCACACAGTGAATAGGATCGATGAGGGAAATAATGCTTGCATATTATGCATGTTCTTCGAGAACTTTTTTGTATCAGATTTGCGAACTGAAAATTACCTTACGATCGCAGGTAGAAAGTTTGTAATTTGACCGGTAAGTCTCAACATCTTAATATATAAATCTAAGTCGGCCATATTGTTGGTTACACCATTTATAACTCAAGATTGGATGAACTGTTTGTTATGAAAGATTTTTATTTGTTGGATTCTTCTATGGTAGTATTAATATAAAATACATTAAAACTCTGAAAAATTCGATCAAATGGCAAAAATAGGAATTTAATTTTCTTCTTGCGAATAACGCCAGTAGATGTCGCTACGGTTAACGGAGCTAGTGCTTCTTCTTCTGATTTCAAATATATATATATATATATATTGCTCATTGAGATTATCTCTGGCAGTTATCTGATAATATAGATATTCTTTTACAAATCTAAGGCGCTTGTGGAATGCCACACGGAAACGATGCGATTTTTTCATATCAAAGAAACCGTGTACATTTAGCCAAAAAAACCTATAATTTTCAGTGCCAAGAAAATCTTCTATGAAGTATATATTATAAACATTCAAAATCAAAAGAAAGAGGTCTACCGATTAGGAAAATAAAATACAAGGTGTGCCATTTGAAAAACAACAATTCACATAGTTTTCAGAAAAATTTTTAGGTTAACGATGCCTTGATGCAATTCTTAGTACTGAATTCTGAATGCCAATAAAAAATACTGCAAATTTACCCATTTGAATTTTTGTGTACTAACAATACGAGCGTAGCCCAGGGTTATGAATCCCAGATTCAACCCCTCTCGTACCAGTAGGAGGAGTAGGTTCGAACCCACGTGTCTCTGTCGTGCGGGGATGAAATAAACAAATAAAAAAACAATCATAACTTTTCTGAGCAGGGGTCGTTGTGGCTACGTTCATCCTTCCGGGAACTTCGACCGAACAATATTAACTAAGATAGCTATTGAGTTATATATAATTATGTTTTTCGGGAGGAAGACTTCGTTTTTAAAAAAAAAACTACTTTACTTTATTCAATACAATACAACGTTAATACTTGGTAGAGCTACTAGATCGATTAATTAACTGACTAGAAATTGTCATCCACAGATATTTATAACATTCTCTTATCTTATTCTTTCTGCGTATTGACTGCAGGTGTTCATTGCTTAGTCTGCAAAATACAACATAGTAATATATGGAATCAATGGCAAACAGATAAATAATGTATCTAATTAGTATGGGGCCATATTATGTAATTCCTCCCCCCTTTGGATAAAGGTATCACCTTGATTAGGTGTAGCTTTACCTATTTCAAAATATTTCAATAAAAAGTATAAAATAATTAAAAACATAAATATTGCTAAAATAATCATAAATGTTGATATTGTATTAGGTTTCCATCTTTGAATATCTTCTAATTTGACCTCTGGAATATCTTCTTCCTGGAAATCTTCTTTTTCCTCTTCTTGGGATTGGTTTCGTGGGATTATCGCCGTCTTGGGTAGAATTATGTATTTCTCTTCATTTCTAATCGAAGTTGGGAATATCTCTTTTTGGAAGTTACTTATAATACATTTCGATTGGATTATCGCCATCGGTGAAGTGAAGTAATATTTTGTTTGCCGAGGACATTTTTCTTGAATCTCCATATTATTTATCGAAAGGATGCTTCCATCTTCTAAGGTTTTCAAATTTGATATAGATATAACTTTTTTCCTGGGACAATTTTCTAAATGTGTCTTCAATACAGTATTCATACATTCTGGAGGTTTTGTTAAGGAGTCTTGATCGCAAAGGAAATCTTCTTCGACTGCATGACATTCACTGGTTGACCATTTCAATTCTTCTTGTTGAGTGAGCATATAAGGATTGGTATAAGGAAGGGTTAAGTTCTTCTGAGGGATATAGTAAAACTTGTATAGATTAAAGTTTTCTTCATAAACGGTCGGAATTGATATAAGAAATAATAGAACTTTCTCTTTAAACATTACTTTTGTATGACATAGCTGATAATAATCTTTCAAATGGTGCATTGGAATAATAGTGTCATTTTTAATTAATTCTGCGAATTTTGTATATGGCAAAATAGATTCATGTAGAATATGTAATCTAGCAAAGCTCACTGCTGTTTGGATTTCATCTAATATGCTTTTAATATCCTTAATTTCAAATGTGAGAAGATGCATGTGTTCAATGTGTCTCAATTGCGGTATTGTTCGTAATAATTTATAATTGTCTGCGAATTGTCGAAATTTATCAATATACTTATTTTTCAAATCATTAATTACAGTAGCAATCTATCTTTGATTCCTCATAAGTGTGTCCTCGTTTCTTGCTATACTTTCAAAATAATTTTTATAAAGTTCTTCGTCGTCTGAATCTAACGTTCCAAATAAAATCTTTGAAATTTTACCTCCAATATTAATAAGTCCTCTTTTAACTCTTATTTTTCCATTAACAAGTTCTTCTAAAGTTTTAATATTAATTGTATTCGAATGTTGTAAGTATTCATAATGCGGCGTTTGTGTAAATCCCAATAATTCTTTATTTTTCAAATTATCAATTTCTTTCTGATACTTTAAAATAAGATCCTCGACTTGTTTCAAATCAATATGTTCATAATCAATTGTTTTATAAGGGAGTAATTTTAATACTGGTTATTATAATTATCTTTAGTATTATAAGAAGGAAAACGAAGTGTTTCATCTTGAATCTGAAACAAAAGTATTTAATGTTTTTTCCGTTGTTTTAAAATCTTTTTATGATAAATATGTTTGTTTTTCACATCTTGTATACGGTGTGAATCAATCTCACGAATATTTGTCTTTTTATAAACTGGATCGAGTTTACGCGTTATTGGATTTTTTAAATATGTTGGGTTTTCATTTAAATCATGGTCCTTTTCAGCTAATCGTTTCATATTCAATTTATCTAAATGTTCTGTGGCCTTTTTCTGACTTTTATTTAATTGTACAGCAATATCGTTCAAGTTTTCGATATAATTTTCAATATAATTCTGCACTTTTTCGTTGTGCGTTTTTTCTATTGGCAAGAAATAATTTAAATCAGCTTTGATTATTTGCATCGGAGTCATTTCTAAACTGGAGTGATTGGAATTATTGTAACTAAGTAAAGCCTGTGCTAATTTATTTTGAAACGTTGAATTACTGGAATTGATAACTCTTAATTGTTCAGTTAACGTAGAATGAAACCTCTCTACAAGTGCATTCGAATTCGGATTGTAATTCGAAATGTAATGAATTTCTATTTGGTGTATTTTACAAAAATCTTGAACCACACTATTTTTGAATTCAAGTCCGTTATCGCACGTTATTTTATTTGGTATTCCATAATGGCTAAAATATAATATCAATTTATCTACAATTTCTGTTCCAGTTTTTTGTAATAGAGGATAACATTGTCCTAATCTAGAGAACGAATCAATAATGCTCAAACAATAGGTTTGTCCAAATCTTATAGAATTACAATATATGTGTGTAAATGGTTTTGATCCTATTGGGTTCGGTTTAAATTGTAATTGAATCGGCGTTCTCTCATATTTATTTTTCTGACATATCTCACACGAGTTAATATAATTCTGTACGTCTTTATTCATATTCGGCCAATAATATTTACGTCTCAAACTTATTAAATTTTCTCTCAATCCGCGATGAATAGTTTTGGTTTCATGATATTGCTGAATTCGTAATAATTGTTCCTCTTTATCTTCGACATCTTCCACGAATATTCTAGAAATTTTAAATTGTAGAGTTTTATAATTGAAATTATTTTGTAAAATTCGTATAAAGGGTTTTTCTAATTCTTCAGACACAAAATATATAGTATATGATTTCTGAGGTTGAACGTATTCTTTAATAAATCGAAAAATATCTGTATCAATCGAATTAATGGAGACTCTAAATCGTAGTTTATCTCCGAACAGTTTCACTTTCGTCACATTATAACTTGGACCTATCTTCAAAATAATTTGTAATGGATAAGCATTAATACTTCTTTCAGTGTAAGGGAGTTCCAAAATTGGATTTTCAGTATTACTGTGAACTGTTATATCGCTATGGACAATTACGTTTCCTGATTGTAATTCAGTTAAATCTTCATCATTTAAAACGGGCAATTCTGCATTAGGCTCAGTTAAAAGATTTAAACATTCATCTAATTCGTCGTCTGTTACATTATTAAAAATTGATTCATTATCTTCGATTGCATTAAAATCTATAAATTCTTTATTTACTTCAGTATGCAGTGGCGATAAATAACAAATAATTATTTTCACTTTGCATCTTGCAAAAATATACTTTATCATATTCAAAATAATAGGCCATTTTAATTCATCTAATCCACACGCTATACGCGGTAAAGCTAAATGAGTTTCATTTCTTGAATCCATAAGTTTTTTCAAATATAAAAGGGAATTAAATACATTTTCGTATGTAGGTTTATCATAATAGGATTTCTTGGTTATCAAATAGTAAATAACACGGTTTTTATTTTGAATAATAGCTACTTCTCCTACTTTTTTATTTTGCGATTTTAATTCATCTATATTTCCAAATTTTCTCTTAAAATCTCGGGCAATGCCTCTACTCATATGGAAATCTTCTGATACGCAATGGGCTAACGAATATTTATTAGGGGCTTTAAATAAATTTCCTTGTTTTTCTTCAATATTATGACAATTGGGAATATTATTTGTTTCATATAGTTTCGTAAAGTTTTCATACGTAATGTCATTAAAATATGCGAAGTCTTTATTAATAATCGTATTTTCACCATTTTCCAATATTATTCTACTTAATGCATCTGCATGATTCATTGATCCTTTTCTATATTTAATTTCATAATCAAATTCTTCAAGTTTAATACGCCATCTCATTAGACGTGAATTAGGTTCTTTCAAAGAGAATAACCATGTTAAAGGTTTATGATCCGTATAAATTGTGAATTTTCTCCCGTACAAATAAGGACGAAAATGCTTGCATGACCAAACGATCGCGAGTAATTCTTTTTCTATGGTGCTATATCGAGATTCTGTTTCAGTAAGCGTTTTACTAGCATAAGCAATGGGAAGGTCATTCGGAGGAATGCCTTGAGATAATACAGAACCTATCGCAAATCCTGATGCGTCTGTAGTTAAAACAAAGGGTTCTTTATAATTAGGATAACGCAATATCGGCTCGTTCATTAAACTTCTTTTACATATTTCAAACGCTTCAATGTATTTGGGATCATCAATATTAATTTTCGCATTTTTCTTCAAGCATATAGTCAAAGGTTTAGTAATCTTTGCAAAATTAGGAATAAATTTTCTATAATATCCGACTAGACCAAGAAATGATTTAATTTCTTTCTGAGTTTCCGGAATTGGGAATTGTGAAATCACTTTCAATTTATTTATTTCATCATTTAACCTATCAGATTCTGATTTAACCTGCTCATTGTTATTATTTGCTTTATTCATTCTAAAATAGGATTCCTGTGAACTTGGTTTTTCCTTATTCATTACGTTTATTGATTTTTTCAAATTTGAAATTTCTTTTTCCATTTCATAACTTGCTTTAGAGTTTAATTCAATCATTTTTTCAAGTTCTTTATTAGACATCTCGATCATGAAAAGTTTAGATTTCAATTGTTCATTTTCAGTTTTCAAATCTTCATTTGCTTTATCGATTTTATCAATTTCCTGCAAATTATTTGCAAAGTTTCTGAAAAGCTCATATTTTTCCCGTTCAAGTTGTGATACTTTCTGAATTAAACAATTATTTTCAATCGAAATTTTTCCATATTTGAATGGAATTCTACAATGTTTATTCATCAATACTTGGTTTTTAAAATCGAATGTCAAACCGTATTTATTAAGAAAATCGGCTCCTATAATGCCATCGTAATTATTATGAAATTTATAAAGTACAAAAGGGTGACTATCTTTCATACGAAATTCTGAAAATAAAGGAAGTAATACTTTTTCATTCGAAGTTTCCTGCTTCATACATGCAGTTAATGTTGTTTCTTCTTGAAAAATATTATCATAGAAATTATTATAAGCAAATTTTGGATCTATCAAACATACTGAACAGCCACTATCGATTAAAAGTTTACATCTTGGATATTTGAATTCAATGAAGGGTAATTGATTGGAATGATTAATATTATAATTTAAGTCAATGCGTCTTCTTGGGTAAGTTCGCGAAAATGTCGACTATTATTGTCGTGGTTTTTTGACGTTGAAGGTTTACAGTAATTAAATTGATTTTCATTTCTTTGTTTCCTCGTATCTAAATGCGTTAATTCTTCAAAGTAAAAATTAGGATTATCATGTTGATTTTCATTCTGGTAATTATTATGATAAAAGTTACGTTGGGGATTTGGATTATATTGCGTAGAGTAATTTGAACGTTTCTGGGGATAATTCCTAGTCTGAATTGACATTCTCTCTGGAGGGGTAGTAATTCTCTGATTGGGATTTGGTTTAAAAACATTGCTTGAATGATTCGGTTTAAAATTATTATTATGATTTCGATATTGGTAATTAGTATTCCTTTGAGTAAATGGAATTGGCTGCGAAGGAAATCTAGGTACTTCGCCGTAATTATTAAATGTGTGATTTGATCTATTTTGTGAAGTATAATTAAAGTTTCTTGGAACATTTTTCGAATAATTCTGAGCGAAATTTTTATTTTTTCTACTCTTATCAAGTAATTCATATTGGGCTAGATTGCACATATAGTCTTTCGTTGCGTTTACTGTGTCATCAAAAGAAAATTCATTATTTGTTATTAAATATGTTCTTAGTTCCATAGGCGCGTTTGATATTAGAACAGTTTTACAAATTTTCAAAATATTATTCTTATAAATTGCTTTTTCTGGATCTGGCATTCTATCTGCGTCAATTCTATAATTTATTCTTATTTTCAAAGAAATTATTCGGTCTATAAATGAAATTATATCTTCATTGGGCTTTTTGTTCAAGAATTGTAATTGGTGTATCAAAACATCAAGGTTAATTTGATCACCAAATTTTGTATACAAGAAATTTTTGAGAACATCCCAATTATTCGGAATGTCAGACGTTGCTACTTCTGCTAGGGCTCTATCTATGAGTTTGGATTTGACCACTGCGAAGCAATAATTTTTCACCATAATATTTTCGTTTACGAACATCGCCAAATAATCATCAACACTTTTTATGAACGAATGCAACTCGTTCTCAACACCTGAAAATTTAGGTAACAGCATACCAAACTTTTCAGCTAGCGACAAATCTACTGACATTTTCTTTGTTTTATTCTTACGACCTCTAAATTGTTTAATCGACGTAATATTGAATTATTTTAATATTTCACGTATTCAATCAGTTATATCAATTATTATGTAATTATATCAATTATTATTTCAATTACGTAGTCGGTTTTTTCTTAAGAAACCTAGGAAAAACTATTTTAATCGGTTTTTGAAATAAGAAACCTAGGAAAAACTTTATAAATCGGTTTTTTAGAAGAAACCTAGAGAAAACTTTATACAAGTTTTACGCTCAAAACTTGGGGAAAAGGTTGACTAATTTTGGGCCAGATTAGGTAAACTGGGAGTAATTAAAGGATTGCTCACCACGTTGTCTTGTTGAAATGGAACCGTCACGGGGTGCTACTCGGGTGATCGGGCTCCTGTCTTCTTCACCTTGTTCTTCTTGTGCTCAACGGTTGAAACCGACGGTGTTGTAGACTG
This sequence comes from Hippodamia convergens, assembly GCA_038502775.1. NCBI lineage: Eukaryota > Metazoa > Arthropoda > Insecta > Coleoptera > Coccinellidae > Hippodamia > Hippodamia convergens. The sequence goes on from CM076610.1 coordinate 52,805,653, forward strand.
GATGGACCTCTTCTTCTTCAGGAACTCACAGAATTTAACAAAACCGGCACAATCCCATCCTCGTCGCCAATTATGTTTTTCGGGAGGAAGACTTCGTTTTTAAAAAAAAAACTACTTTACTTTATTCAATACAATACAACGTTAATACTTGGTAGAGCTACTAGATCGATTAATTAACTGACTAGAAATTGTCATCCACAGATATTTATAACATTCTCTTATCTTATTCTTTCTGCGTATTGACTGCAGGTGTTCATTGCTTAGTCTGCAAAATACAACATAGTAATATATGGAATCAATGGCAAACAGATAAATAATGTATCTAATTAGTATGGGGCCATATTATGTAATTATATAAACAATCACCCTGTACAGGGTATCCCAAATTGCTTGATTTTGACTGTTTTAGGTACTTCTGGTCTAGATAGGTAAAAACTTTGTAATTGGTCCTTATTTTCGATTTCGACAATGTGCCATAAATTTTTCATTAACCAAAAAATTCTGAATACGATTTAAACTTTCTAGAAGCGCTTTCTTCATGGAAATGAGAAACCATATTCATTTTTTTTTCGTGGAGAAACCCAATTTTTTATATTGAATACGAAAGCATTTTGTTTTCATTTCATAAAAAAAAAATTTAGAATGAAAAAAATTTTTAAACGATGTCTCATTCCCAGTGAAAAAGTGCTTGTTGAAAGTTTCTATCTTTTTCAGATATTTTCGAAAATGAAAAAGTTATAGTACATCTTCTGAATCGAAAAAATTTCAAAACAAATGAAGATAGGTATCCTGAAACGGTGTTCAGTATTGGTGTTTTCACGAACATCGAGCCCAGGACTGCTTTCAATGTTTTTACCTATCTAGTCTAGAAACAGCCAAAATCAAGCAATTTGGGATATCCTGTACAGGGTGATTCATTTATCTTGGTAACCCCTTTCTCGAAAACGTCCGAATATTTTTTCATTCTGTAAATGGCGTTTTGAACAAGTCAATGTTGGCTTGAGATGCGCATAAAAATCTGCGGAATAAATAAAGACGCCAGGCGTCGCGGCGCTATCGAAAATTTTTTCTCCATGGACATACCTTTTTCATTATGTCATTCTAAAGATAATTTCATTCGGAATTATTTTTTTCAACACAATTTTTATCCATTTCTAACCGTTAGCGATCTAAAGCGTGTTTTATGTTGATTCTATTCCATTTATTTCCTTCTGTATTGTGGTAGTATCCCTTTATTTGGAGACATAGATATGATTTACTGACTTGAATTCAGGAAGGGTATTTCTCTCAACAATCTGCCTCTTCAAATAAGATCAAATATGTGCCTACAGCAAGATGGGGCTCCATGTCACAACGCTGTCATTGTGAAGAGAGATTCATGTTATTTCTATTTCATTTATTTTATTTCTTTCACTGTGATAGAATGCCTTCATTTCAAAACATAAATAAGATTTTATTTCTCAAAATCAAGGAGGCATTGTAATAAACTATTTCTTTATTAATATTTTCATTGAATATATATAACAATGCTCTTTTATGACGATGAACAATTTTTTTAATAACATAACAAAAACATTTCAAATCAAATGTTCTATATACTGCCCATTATGATCCATACATAAATTATATCTTTTCCTTATTTCATTATGAGTTACTTTGGCTAAAATATTAGGGTCTCCTTGGGCACAGGCGATTCTTATCTTTGTTTTCAAATGGTCCAAATTATTAGATTCCGTTGGGTATACCATATTTTTCAGGGTACCCTACAGAAAGTAATCCATGGGCTTTAGGTCTGGCGATCTTAGGGGATATCTGATGGATCCATTTATCCCTATTCATTTATTTTCGATTTCTCGATTCAAATATATCTTTACAATAGCAGCGTTGAGGCATGGAGCCCCTTCTTGCTGCAGCCACATATTTGATCTTATTTGAAGAGACAGATTGTTTAGAAAACTACCCCTCCTGCATTCAAGTCACTAAATCATATCTATGTCTCCAAATAAAGGGATACTACCACAATACAGAAGAAAATAAATGAAATAGAATCAACATAAAACACGCTGCAGATCGCTAACGATTAGAAATGGATAAAAATTGTATTCGAAAAAAAAATTCTGAATGAAATTATGTTTCGAATGACATGATAAAAAAGGTATGTCCCTGGAGAAAAAAAATTTGATAGCGCCGCGACGCCTGGCGTCTTTATTCATTCGGCATATTTTTATGCGCATCTCAAGCCAACATTGACTTGTTCAAAACGCCATTCAAAGAATGAAAAAATATTTGATCGTTTTCGAGAAAACTGGGGTTACCAAGATAAGTGAATCACCCTATACATACCTGTTTCACTGCAATGAATTTGTTTTTTAGATTTTGTACTTTTGAATTTTTTTTTGTAATTGACCTAATTCATTTTCTTTGAAAAAATAACTTTATTAATCTCTAAGGCAAAACAAAGTTTGCCGAGACCTCCCAGACAATATTTCAATGATATCTGAAAATTTGGCGGGCCAGCTAGCTCATCTAATTGCCAATTTCCACAATCAGTCCTTCCACCAGATCCCTTACGGTTTTTAGTTTCTGTGATAGAAAATTATTCTAAACACTTCTTGGCCAACATTCGAAAATTTAACAGCTGTTTCCAGACGACATCGTTTGGTGCAACTCATACGATACAGAACAATTTTATGTCCACTTTCAAGGTATCATACCATAATAGTTTATTCTAATATTAAAGTTGCTTCTTTTGAGGCAGTACGAAGTCGGCCGAGTTAGCTAGTTTGAAATGATAATATTTATAATAGTTTTGTTGTTCATCAGTTCAACCCATTTACAGGAGAGTGCAAATATAAAATACAAAAAAATATCAAAAAAACAAAGTATGGAAGCCCAAAAAAAAAACAAAAATTTCATTCAATGTACTATATATTTCCTCAAAAATTTCCGGAATGAACTTCTCCATTGATGAGGAGAATATTTTTTGGCCAACACAACATCAGCTATGGATTTCACACATCTTTGTGATAGAAGTCTTTTGCAGGATGTTCGGTGGAGGAGAGTTCTTGAGTTGAAACTTGGAACAATCGACACCATAATGAACCACCTTGAAAAAAAGGTATAGAAGCAATTACTTTTCCCATTTTCAAACAAGACTGCATTGTCACATCGGTCCAATGCCTAAATCACGAATGTGTTTTTTATGTTTCGAGAAAAACGAGTTTTGAATCGTCTAGTCCTTCAGGGTGATAATTGTCAACATTTGATTTTTGACAAAGTTGCCTTCAACGCTCGAGGTCACAAACTTGTATTATTGATAAGGCCAACATCATGAGTAAGTCTGCAAAAAATCAGAACTTTGGGATTCGACGAATACTATGATGTATAAAGTAACTGGATCACTAGTGAATACGTCAAAGTAGATAAGAAGCACTGTTACTGTTTCGAGATCACTTCGTGCTTATTGGCAGACTCAAAAATTTTCTGCTTCATTATCCCGCATACGCCTGGAGTAAGGTTGATTGGGCTATAGTTGTTAGGGTCAAGCTAACTGCCACTCCTGAATACTGGTGTATTCAGAGAAAGGACACTTGTGGCCCTTTAAGTGATAAATTCAATATAATGAATGGAAAGTTGTAAAACCAAGTAATCAGAATTCAAAAGTAGAGGGCACAGATGTTTAGTTCCGAGTAATGAATTCTTCTATGTGAACTCAGATGTTGTACAAGGTGCCAAAATATACAGGGTGTTCCACCGGGAGTGCCTATGAAAAGTTTATGGAGGAATAATAAATAATTCGATCATTTCCAAATTATGTGTGAAGATATAAGCCAAGAAGACCTGTATTTATGATATTTTTCGAATATCAATGACTTACGCTTTCACCGGAATCTTTTTCCATGCTTCTGTTATCGATATTCCTCCAAACTTTCATTGTTCAAAGGAAACGACCACAATATTTTTCACTGCTCTTAATGAAATTGACGAGTTATTTTTCAAAGAATATGACATACATATCGAAAGCTCAAATTGTAATGCAAAATTTCGTCCACCTATTTCCGAACACTTTTCGCACCTTTTCAATATTTCTTGGTTGTTGGATTTTCTTATTCATTCTGGAAAAGAATTCTGCCAATACATTGCACCGAAATTCTTCATTTGGTACAAACCTGGATTATTTTTAATGAAATCATACATATTCTTATGAAATGGTGAACATAGATCATAATTGATACATCACATATTATAATATGCTCGTTGCTAACAGTTACTTCTGAATATCTCGAAAATGGTGCATTTAGATATAGGGAACCCCTAAAAGACTCTCCTTATTTTTTCATCACAAATTGAAATGGGAGTGAAAAAATACGGTTTCCTCTTGGAAAAATCGAATTTCTGCTTTTTTGGAATTCAAACTATGACCCTCTAACAGTTTTTCCTGAATATTTCGATAATGGTACATTTTAGATATAGGGAACCTTGAATGAAGTCTACAGTCTAGACAGGGATTAGGCGCGGTTCAGAAAGACCGATTGAACGCTTTCTCTGATGTACACCCTTCTTGTGTTAGTTTCCTTGCAGGTGTGAATTCTTTTGAACAATTTTCTTTCTTGAAGAGTCTTCGATTTACTCTTCGCTCATTGGTGTGACAGTAGGACATCTTATGCAATTATTGATCTAGATTGGTAGATTCTCTATAACCTAATTTTATTTTTATTCCCCATTTTCCCCTCCGACATCCAGGAAAAGGAACTGTTATCCTCAATTTTCAAAGTGAATTTTATTTCCGGTCGCATTCTGTTCAGATAATCCAAGAAAGCTGTCAATCGAAGTCCTTTGAAAGGGGAAAGAACGCCGTAAATTCTCACGACGAATGTGCAATCAACCTATCCCAGCCACTTTTATTATTTCTTCAGTGTCGCTTGATCGTCTTCCTGGCAAACTACCTCATGAATAAATTCGCAATTACAAGGTTAAGAGGATTTCGTTGAATTCATCCGTTCACTGGCAATATCGGACTATGTCCAATAAGGAGTTGTGTTATGTAAATAGAATATAACCTAAAAGTTGCCAATTTATAGGTGTAGACCTTGACACCAAAAGAAGAATTCATCCTTGAGTAAGACATGACCTTATTGGTCTGGTGTAAATGATGGGTTAGAGAACGACAGATAAACTATACATTCTTTGAATTTTTTCAATATTTTTTGTATAATTATGTTATTATTATTATCATATATATATAATAAGAGCCGAGACTACGTCTTTGGGGCACAGAAAAACAAATAAAAGTGATACAGATAGGTATAACATGAAATTAAAATTTATATAAAACCAGTAATTCAGATTCACTCAAGCATCCATTCATGTAAGAGATGAACGAAATTGGTCGAGTTTGTTTCTGAATGAGTTCACACTGGCCGCACAAACCACATCAGCAAGCAAATCGTTCCAGATGTGAAAAATTCTATCAACAACGAAACTTTGCCGTTGAGTTGATCTGAAGGTTTCCTTCTTCAGCTTGTACACATGCCCTTGCAAGTTGTTCGTGTTTCGGGTGAATAAGGATGTAAGGTTGACTCCCAATATGCCATTCATTGCTCGGAAGCTAAATATTAGGTCACCTCTCATTATATGTGGGACTTGTTTTTATAGTTCAGTTGGTCTTGCCCCTAGTATTTCATTGATATTTTCATGCTAAAGACAGAGTAAAACTGAAATAACTAGTATGCTCACTCCACCTACGTTCATGCTTGATCGGCAATGATTTGAATTTCAGGATGGATTATACCCTGAGTTGACCAGTGTCTTGTGTGGTATGAAATATGGGGGGAGTAATACCGAAAAAAGTAGCCTAGCTGCAACTCTGATTATTTGTTCAAAGACATTTGATAATTCAGTAAATTCTGTAATGTCAACAAAATAATAGAAAAGGCATAAACGTCAGTCGCATTCGGAAAGTTTTGTCTCATTTGAGCAGATTTCCATAAGGTTCACAAAACTGGGGTTGATTGGTACTGTGAAAATATCAACGTATCAGTAATACAGAAGGAATTCTGGAATCCTGCTGTACTGGTGGATGTATATGTGGAAGCTACAATTCGACGTTGCACTTTTATTAGTTTCTTTCAGCCCCGAAAGGTTTATTCATTAGAAAAGTTAGTACGACACATACATATAAAATGTTTCCTCCTTTCTTTATTCGGTATATTTGTTGAAAGAAATAAAAAATATTTACAAGAAAATATTCTAACGAGTTTCACCCTGATAGAAATAAGGAGTTTGAAAATTCTGAAAGGCATATAAGTATAATCGAATATGTTGACTGTTCTCTGATCACTCACATGTATCCTGAAATATCTCTTCGAAAAATAAAAACTACAGAACGAAGAATTAAAAAAAAAAAACATGCCTATATTTTGAAGAAAAATTAGAAACTGAAAGCTGTTTCAGTTATTTTCTTCATCAGTAGGAAAGTTATATAATTTATCTATACTAATTTCGCTTATACTCATAGTTGAACACATGTACCTAATATTGATTAAAAATATATTGTACAATTTCTTAGATTTTCAAATACATTTTCCCCAGTTCGTGAAAGTTTAAAAATGATTTCAAACATTCCAAAATAGTGAATTGAAATGAACTTGACCAATATTTCTAATTTGGCAGAACAAAATAGACTATTATACTTATTAGTCAACCTCTCACCCATGTAGTCCTGTAGACCGTATTTCATCGAGAACAAGTTGTTAAGTTTTCCGTGTATTTTCATCTTGAATTGTTTATTGTTCACAAAAAAGAACATTAATTCGATTAAAAAGTGCTCTGACCATCATGAGTACAATACAAGGCATAAAGATATTCTCTGTGTTCCAAAACATAGGACAACTAAATTTGAGCACTCGCCCACTCGATTAAAGTGTTGTTATTCTCAAACTGTTATTACAGTGATGGCGAGTACTTAAGAAGTAAAATAGTTTGAGATTGTTCAATCATTTTCATTTTGTCTTATTTGTCTTATGTTGTTGTTTTGATATTGTTTTCTTACCTTTTTCTTTTTTTCTGACATGTTCTATACAAATGTTTTTTGTTGCAAAGAATGAATAGATATTATTATTATTATTAATGCAATATTCCACAGAAAAATTGACTTCGCCCATGGCTAAACCTCAATCACTCGACTTCAAGGTCATCGAACTTGAATCAAATTTATGATTGAAAAAAGGGGAAGTGCCTCTACTCATTATTTTATTTTTACTCTGTTAAAGATTTAAAATCAATATACCTAGCCAGACAATCAGTAAAGTAACAGTAAGTCGCAAGGGAATACCAGAAAATAATACATCGAAGAACATCTTAGAAACTTACCATAGATGTAGTAAAGATTTCACATTATGGATATTTACATACCCTTATTGTTTAGTGTGCGACTTCCCCCAATTTACTCTAACAGTTGTTGCATGTACCATGATACAGAGATGTTCCGTCGAGGTAAACATTGCTACTAAATTAGATTTCTTTTAATTTTTCAATTAGTGATGTTAGAAAAAAGCAGAAAAATCTGCCATGAATGAACTTAATCAACGCAGGACATTTTTTAAAAACCCGTCATTACCTTTCGAGAATGCTTTATAGAAACGGGCATCACTTGCATCTGCGATACGGAAATTTCATGTGTTTATTAGAAAAAGAATAAAACGGTGAACAAAAAAATTCTTCGCCTTTACGGTGACAAAATCTAATATCATTTTTCCAACCTCACGATCTCTGAGCCTGGTAGTTGAAAACGGTATTCATTTCAATGATAACTATTTCGAATTCATCTATGTTTCCGAAATTTCATTTTTTTTTGTATTTTGTATTTTTTTTGTATTTTTTTATGCATATTCTGGGTTTCTGTGAAACAACATCTCTTATATTTGTGAGTTTATATATTTTTCAGAAAATATTCTGAAGCATTGGTTATATCATGTGAATTGAAGTGAACTATGAAGCGATTTCACTTCGAGCGAATGGAACCTAGTCAGTGGTAACATTGGTAATAAAACCAAACAGGTGGGCTATGGAATTTTGAAGGTCTTGTTTTCTGAACTAGGTTCAGACGTGGAATTCCATAGCCTACATGATGACTTAATTCACAATTGAAACTTCGATGGAAGTTGCAGATCGGTTATTTATGTCGTTCAATAATCTTTCCAGAAACCGGTAATATGCGAAGTAGCAATGTTGCTTTTCATGGTGCCTTTAAAAGAACTACCATGTGATGAACTGAATAATTACCCAACCAAAACAATAATTAATCGAAAATAACATGAATCATCAATAATAAGGTAATATGTAGAACTTAACGAGTACTGTTCCCTCGAATTTCCCTAGAATGAGGAATGTTCACAGGTATGCAAAATCGATCGAAACTTCGTGACAGTATAACCTATATGTATATGAAATCACTAGTTTTTGTTTCAGTCGAAAAGACCTAGTAGTTCGGATTTTACAACCCCGTGAATATTCAATTCCTCGCGGCGATGTGACGTCATACTACATTCGCAAATCACACTCCGTGAGACGAGAGGCCCTTATATTGGACCCGGCTACGTACTGAACGTTGGAAGTAAAGTGACGTCACACGGATCCATCGAACTCATGTTTATAACTCGATATCTCGGGCGCTATTTGAAGTATTCAAATAATTTTTGGACACAATATTGTCATTTTCTACGGCGAATAGGAATATGTAGAAATTGAGGAATGTGAACATTCCTCATTGTCATGACAGTTAGTGGAGTTGTAGTAGGCCTACAAAGTAAACTACGGTTTCACTGAACAGGGTGATTGTTTATATTTTACTCACCCGCTATCTCAGTTATTATTGGTCGTACAAAAACGTTTGAAAAGTCATTCAGAATTCAGAACTGGTAATTGCATAAAGGCATCGTTAACCTAAAAATTCTATGTGGAGTGTTGTTTTTCAAATGGCACATCCTGTATTTTATTTTCCTCATCGGTGGAGCTCTTCCTTCTTATTTCAAATACATATGCTTTTTCGAGGTTTTTTTCCGGCAGTTTCTGAAAATTATAGATTTATTCGTCTAAATCTGAGGCAGCTGTAGAACGCCACTCGGGAATGCTGTGGTCTCCTGATAGTCCCTACTTAACATCATCGGACACTTTTTTCATTAAATTCAGAATGGACGAAGAAATTGACAACCTCAATTTATTCCATGAATGGTCAGGAAAATACGTAAAAACTCAAAAAAAAAAAATCGAATCTGCCTAGAAGTGAATGGGAGTAATTCGAATACCTGATTCAACTTTCAGTAAAAGAATGAATAATATAAAAATCAGGTCTTTTATTATCCACGGTTCCTTCGAGATAATCTCATCAAATTAAATATATTTGAAATCAGAAGAAAGTGCTCTACCGATAAGGAAAATCAAATACAGGCTGAGCCATTTGAAAAACAAGAGTTCACATTGAATTCTTAGGTTTACGATGCCTGTATGCAATTCTCAGTACTGAATTCTGAATGCCCATAAAAAATACTGCAAATGTGCTCATTTGAACTTCTGTGTGCGACCAATATAAACTGAGATAGCTATTTAGTGAAATATAAACAATCACTCTGTACGTAAATTTGATAACTGAAGAATAGGTAAACATGAACATATTATTACGGTATATTTCTATTCTGAATTTATTGAGTACCTATAGTTGATGTACGGTACCTATTACAAGATGCAGAAATCCTAGATGACAGTTTCAAGAACTGTATTACCTCCATTCGAATGTCCCACTACGAGACAGTGGCGTAGCAGAGGGCCCCACAGACCCCGCAGTGCGGGGGGCCCCGGCACTAAGGGGACCCCCCGAGCCAAAAGAAGAACTTCCCTAAACAGGGAAAGTACAGTTATTATTCTCAAAAAATAGAGAAATATTCCTGAGTTATATTAAAAAAACATAAAAGGTTTACAGTTTAACAGTTATTCGATTTGACTACCGCCCTATTTTTGAGAGTTTTTCATATAGCGTCAAGCTTTTCGGCATTTCTCTTTGAACGTCGCCACATGATCGTTTTATTAGGGGTTCGGCGGCTTATTTGTCGTGTTGTTCTTCAGGCGGCTTATCTGTTATTGCAGAAATTATTATCAATTCTCCAATCAGCACATTTTCAGGAAGAAGGGAAAAATATTATGAAATCTTTTTATTTCTATTCTAGTAGTGAAAGAAACAAGTGTAACAAGTGTTTGAATACGAAACCACGTTGTGAGTTTGTTCACATTCAAAGACAAAGTTTTCAATATTCCGACTTTTTTAGTGCTTTCAGTTTCAGGATTACAATTTCATTGAAGGCTAGTTCTAGAATTAACTGCGTGGCTTATTTAAGAAATGACTCACGTAGTTTTTCATCATTCATTTATTTCAATATTTGAAAAAAAAGAGTTATTGAATGTACAAATCAGAAACGGCAGTTTGAATATCTTATAATTTTTTAGATATTAGAAAAAATGTCAGAGCGGAAAATGAAATATTTGAGTGGAGCTTGCAAACAAAAACCACAGAGAGAGTACATTTTCTACGCAATGAATCATTTTCTGATGATATTGTTACATAAACATAAATCACAAAAGCTAAAGCTTGTACGCAAAACAACAAACAATGCTTTTCGGGGCTCTCTTTAAACATCGCCAAATGATCGTTTTATTGGGCTTAAGATAATCAAGAATTATCTTAGGAATTCAATGTCACAAACTCGTCTATTAGGCTTTTAAGCCTACTCCAGCTTCGAATAAGAATCTTGGACATTGACAAGTTGATAAATATGTTTGAACAAAAAAATTAGAAAAGATTAATGTAAGCAATTGTTAAATTTGAACCCCTTGTTTGTCTGATGCTTATGTGCGAATGTAAATGTAAGAAGAATAACTCTATGATTGAAATGTCTACCACACTTCTGTGTTCCCGAGGCTGCGCAGAGGAATTGATCTCTGTCTCGCTCCCTCTTAGCGTGCCTCTCGAGAACAGAAGGTCGTGCAGTCATCTCGCTCTGTGTACCGAGACCACGTGTTGTACCAAAATAAACTACGTTTTGCCCACCGAGTTAACCTTATTTTTGATTATTCCTTTCGTAAGATTTCATTAATGAATATTTGTTGAATGATTTTTCAAGTTCTTCATCACATTGATTTATTCCTAGTTATTTCTATATTAGAATCTATATTATTTCGTTTAGAAATTCTTGTGATTCAATATTATATATTATTTCCATCACATTTTCTCAAAATATTTCTCTTCGAAAAACGTCAGGGGAAACTTATCATACATAACATAGATCTATAGAGGGGGCCCCCGAGTATAATCTTGCAGGGGGGAGGGCGAAATTTTGCTCTACGCCACTGCTATGGGACTAAGATTCGGCGAGGCGATCTATACTAGGAAAACGATAGAGAATAACGGATGAAGCCGAATGTGGCGATGAAGTTTCGAAACCACCCAGATAAATGGGCGATGTATATACTAATACCAAAGTACTCATATAGTGACCCGCCTATACTACTTTAATAGCTAGTACTTATGATGACCGTTGAGTCCATAAACTTTCATCAGATCTCTGGAACTGGGAGGCAAGTTGTATAGGATGTGATGAGAACAACTTTGTCAATGGGCACAATAGACCATAAGGTTGCAGCCCACTGCACAAAACTACTGCACATTTAATTGCAGGGAAAATACCCGACAAAATATTAACATGAAGTATTTTCATATCTATGCGATCGGAGCCAAAAGAAGAATTGCAAACTAACTTGAACCCAAAGAGTGCTGTAAGTTATTTTTGTGCGATAAAATTGCTTCAAATTTGCACAATAATAACTTCCTTGTCTACGGTTGAACAGGCTCGAGAACCGATTAATCATACTAGTCTGAATACGGCCGAATTCAGACTGGGGCAACCCCGAATACCACTCGTGCTCATCGCCTCGAACACATTGTTTTTCTAACCTCAGCTAATGTAGTATTTCGGAGTTTCTCATAAATACAGCAATCAGCGCCAAGTCGAGTGCTCTCAAACATCGAAAGGGCCATATCTCGCTCCCTCAGCTTAAATTCTTTATGAAGGCCAGAAGCCGCGCAGCCTTTCACCTAGCTACTCATCTCTTTCTGACGCATGAAGTTAAAATTAGGAATTTGCCGAGAATCTATCCAAATGTTTTTGTTAACAGTTTCTTCAACAAGACAACTAACCGCTATAACAGCAGTTTCTTTCTAAATCAGCAACTTGGCATTGTAAGTGTGGGAATAAATATGAGCGATACTCAACTCATGTCATAGTCATGAAATGAAACTATAATTCGTACCTACTCTTCAGGAAACAATAACTACTAATAAAAAAAAATGAATTTTCATCAAATTATTCTTCATTCACAGAAGGAGTGCATGATGCTGATTTTATTTGAACCATCAACATTTACATAAGGCTTCAAAATGATTTATGAAGTGAGGAATATTGAAAAATCTCATAACGAATCATAAAACAAGGTCCAGTCCTAACATTACAACTTATGCAGTGTAAAACCCAATTTAGGCGTACTACGCTACTGAACAACAAACCAGATTGAGATAATGGTTTCCTGGTGTAGCTAACTGCGTTGTCATGGTTCTAACAACGCCGCGAAAAAATTCCTTTAGTAAACTATGGTTTGCTTATGTTTAGTGTGGTTAGCTTTAGGAAAAATCCATATGTTCTTTATAAATTGTTGTAATATCATAGTGAGCTTTGATGTATGTAGCTAGAAATATTTCGATAAAAAACAGAAAAACAACAGAATTCTTTTTCTTTAATGATGCCATACCGAGAACATTTCTGAAATATTGAAAAATTGAAAATATTAATCATCGAAATAAATATAATCTTTAATGAATAGACTAACAGAACATCATAAGGACAGGAGTAATGAAATTAGATTTTGTCACTTAGACAAAAATAGACCTAGATGGGCCTAGTTTGTCATCATCAGTACCCTCATTTTTCAGAGATGAAATTATCTCCATGAACAATTTCTAACTTAAAGCTCACATGCAATGTCTTTTTGAGTCGGTCAATTAAAACGGCGACATGTAGTAGCGTTAGAAGAGGAGTTCTACCCAGTTCAAATGCTGACATCTTATATCCTCTTTCCCTCTTTGATATTTTTTAAGTGGTCTGAGATCTTTACCGTCATGCAACGTTCCCAAACATTTTGCGGGTGCGGAGCCCAATTATTGAAGATGTTAGAGCATAATTACTCTTATCTCCGAATTGAAGAATAAAAGCACCACAGGTACAGATAACTTAACCGTAGAAACAATTAAAAATATTCATCCGCACATTGTTTCTCCGTTGGCACATATCATAAACAGTTGCTTAGAAACTGGACTAATTCCAGAGCAGTGGAAGGAATCAATTGTTACACCAGTTTTCAAGTCTGGTAGTCGCCATCAACTAAACAACTACAGACCAATATCAGCAATAAATAATCTTGCAAAAATTTTCGAAAAAGTAATAAAAAAGCGGCTTCTTGACTTTCTTACTAAACATAAGGTCTTAAACGATAGACAGTTCGGTTTCACGAAAAACTTGAGTGCTGAGGATGCGGTTGCTGATTTTGTTGAGCATGCTCTGGGAGCTTTGGACGTATCTATGAAGTGCGCGGCAGTCTTTCTCGATCTTGCTAAGGCGTTCGATACTGTATCTCACGAGATATTGATCGACAAATTAGAAGATTATGGACTCCGTGGCTTACCCCTCGACTTAGTAAAAAATTATTTGAGAAATCGAAAACAAAAAGTTAAAATTGGCGAGGCGATTAGCGCTCACTCTACTATACAAGTGGGGGTACCGCAAGGTACAGTCTTGGGACCACTGCTTTTTCTGGTTTATATAAACGACATCACGAATATAACAGATTTGAAGGGACGCCTAGTGTGCTACGCTGACGACACAGCACTCATATACGTTGAGAAAACATGGGAGTCTATCAAAAATACTGCCAAAAATGATCTAACAAGGGTTCATACATGGTTATGTCAAAACAAGCTAACTCTTAATATCGAGAAAACCAAGTTTATTGCATTCACCCCAACAATCACTGGCCAACCTGATCAACTAAAACTGGTTATACATTACACAAACTGCAATGGCACAAATCTTTGTACATGTCCTGAAGTTAAGAAGGTTTCATCTATAGAATATTTGGGCGTCATTATAGATCAACATTTCAGATGGTCTGATCACATAACGCATATGAACAAACGTTTGAGATCTTTCTTTCATAGATTTTATTCCTTGAGAGAAATATTATCAAAACCGAACATGATAATGGTGTTCAACTGTCTGGTTGTATCAATCTTAAGTTATTGTGTAACAATTTGGGGTAGTGCCTTCAATACAACATTGAACCTCCTGCAGACAACCCAGAATACTTTACTTAAAATAATCACAAAAAGAAACCGGCTCTTCTCAACTGAGAATCTTTATCAAGAAAATGAAATGTTGGATATTAAATTAATTTTCGTACATCAATGTTTGAAGAGAATACGTTCGCTTTTACCAACAGCAGAACAACGAAATTGTAGTAGACTAACCAGGTCAACTTCCCAGTTGAATCTTGACACCCAGCTCTTCAGGAAAACACTCACCCAAAGATCTTTCTTATTTTTTGGCCCGAAACTTTTCAACGCACTTCCAAAACATATTAAGTATATTAGAACCTCAAAAAGATACAACCTAGAAACTAGATAATATATACTCAGATTTTCACACATATTTTACGACATCCTAAAGATGAAATTATAAGCCATCAACTCGGAAAAGAGGGAACTTTTTTTTTATGAGATAAAATAGAAAACAAATCATGGAGCACGCCGAATGACCAACTCCCACCGCTTTACTCCATCAATTGATGCTGCTTTCGTAGATATTGTACAGCTTCTGGAGGTTTCAGGGTATTGCGCTGAACAAGACAGGCATAATGCCTAGGTTGGGCGCGGGGTCTGAGACTTCTAACCTAATGTGATTATAAAAATGAAGTTGAGTGTATTCTATTAGTGATGAATAAATTTGAATTTGAATTCAACGATACAAGCCACAATTTCGCCGACCAGTTATATGCTTGTAAGAAATGTCACGCCTTCTCAACATATTGTTCAATTTATGAACATTGACAGATAAAATTATGCAAAGTCGTCTTCGCGTAAAAGTGTCACATTGAAATTTTATGTGTCAAAAGATGGAAAAAGGACATTGAATGTAGTTTCTTTTTTGCAGGTTTGTTGAATTTGTGTTATTGTTGAATAAATGTTGCTTTTTTGCGGGATAATCAACATTTGCAGTTAAACCTTTCGAACTATGAAAATTATTCATTTTATACATGAATTCTATCAAATGTTCATAAAATCCTTTATGCTTTCAAACTTGCTTCGACCATGTGTTGTGCCATAAATTTTCTTTTGAAAATATGTGGAAACCAATAAAGCCATTTCGCACCTTCCAAAAAGAATTCGTTATGATCCATTCATTTTCATTTTTTGGTTTTTGAAGATTTGGTGTGAACTTCCAAAATTATTTTCTCTAGGTACGAGGGTTGTGGCATGTATGGTCTTGTTGCCATATAACCTCATATTTTCAGAAAACAGAAAAATGTTAAGAGAGCAAGTCTATCTCTCCTCTCAATGACAAAATTTCATCGCCCCTATCCACTTAGTGAGAATTCTGTGAATCTATAAATTGAAGATGATTCATCTATGTTTTAAAAATATTCGTTGTATGGAGGCAAAAAAAATTTTGCTTTTTTTCATTTTTAGAGTTAGAGTTTTTTGGGCATTCAAACTGGGAAGAAGAAACTTCTCTCCTGACGTTGCTAGATATCGCTATTTGTGAAGAGTTACTGAAAACCACATCACTGGAGGGTTTAATTTACACGTTTTTCTATCACGATTTCATCTCTGAGAAATGTGGATTACTGATGGGGTAGAAAAAAAATTAAACTGGTCTCTTTTCTATGTGACTGAATCTCATTTCACCTCCCCTGTCCTCATGATGAAAGATCTGTGTGTTTATGCATTGAAGATGAAAACTTTCAGTCCATGTTTCAGAAAACAGAAACCAGAATGAATGATAACCGCTAAATATTCAGGAAAGTCTATTAACAGAGATCAACAATATGAACCCAAAGCCAACTAGGATTTATAAAGACCCTTCATCATAAATGTTGAAAAACTTGAAATTCCACCTGCTATCATCCTAGATTCAGTCAGGGCCTATGAGCCGACACATCGGGATCCCAATTTCAAACCTCCCATCATTCCAGCTTGTCAGTTGTGGTTAAACTGTAATTTACTCTCTGGAGCGTTTCATCATACAATAACCGATTTCAAGCGAATAACCAGTAATGACCGCGGTTATCTACAGTCCTGCCTGCGGTTATCTACGGTTATAGTCTTCAGGGATATTCCTTGTAAAATGATTATAACCTACAATGACCGAAGTCGCTTGAATGCAGTTGGTCCTAGTTGGTAATTACCAATGAGGACCAGGTTATTCGCTTGAAATCGGTTAATGTTTTTGTTCGTTAGTTCCAATTTATAGCGTAGTAACGCTGATGCTTTGTTTCGATTCTTGGCATAATTAAGTGACAAAATGTCATTTACGGAGCAAACTGCAAAGGGAATCAGACTCATTCGATATTCAGAAAAAATGAATAAAATTCTTAAAAAATGTCTTCACTCCAGGTTTCTAATGTCCTCGATATCGTATGTCCCGAGTTTTGAAAAAACTTATAGGAATTACAAATTCATAAGATATCATTGTTTGCATGAAGCGTCAAATTTTTTCGATCAATGCCATTGTGAATCATAATAGTAGGACGAAGATTTAAACTTTTCACCAAGAAAAAATAGTCGATATTTTCCGAAATATCGAATGTTAGAGATGGTGATGGAGTTTTTCATCATTATTTAACAATGATACGTTCCTCAGGAAATTTCAAATTGGACTCGATTATTTCTTTATACTCCTCTAAATTCGATCAGATTACTAACTGGGAAAAAATTAGATGCTCACATATACTGAATCCTTCGGCAAATTTCATTTATGAGTCAAACTTCACCTTTCATTGAGTGACCAGACAGATATTCCCGTATTTCATTAATGCTGTCTTCTTTAGGATATTTCGCCTCCTAACACAAAACCTACGTAGTATTAGGGGTGC
Source organism: Hippodamia convergens (assembly GCA_038502775.1). Lineage (NCBI taxonomy): Eukaryota > Metazoa > Arthropoda > Insecta > Coleoptera > Coccinellidae > Hippodamia > Hippodamia convergens. Next base: position 52,822,900 of record CM076610.1, read on the forward strand.
AATCAGTGATACTAGCGTACTTCAAAAATTCTGAGTAGTAAAGGATAAGTATTCATCGAATATAATAAACCCTCAGTTTATGCTGTAGTTTCAGTTTTTACCGAAGATAAATCCATTCATTCGAATTATATTTGTGACACAAATCGAAAGTCGAACACTTTGGACATCAAATAGACACCAATTTTGATATGTAGGTATCTATATGATATATGGAGGACCAACTGATGTGGTTGAAAATTTTCCATGATTTAATGTAGGCTCATTTTCTGATCTAATTCATAGTATCATAGTTGTAAAAGTGTTATAAATGAACGAAAGGACTCTTCTACTTAATGGTAATTCATCATTTTTGCGAAAGGGTTGTACAATGCAATTCGGCAAAATATCTTGCCACGTTCAGGCATTCGAAAATACAAACGTCAACAGTGATGATGGTATAATTTATAGATAAATTTAATTTCTAGATAACAAGTATGTATATTTAACCAAGTCCACAAGGCGTTTGCTTTCCTTTAGTTTCATAACTTCAGTTGATTTAATGGATAGTTTGTTGGAGACAACAGTCATTCTTGATATCTAAGCAGCGAAAACCTTAATCATGACCAAATTATTGAGCTGTCCGACTGTGTTGAGTGACACTATATAAAATATTTCTGATACGGCAGTTGTGAAATCGATAAATAGGAGCGAACGAACTAATAGAAAAAATCTCTCAGCTGCATTCAATATTCCAGTAAATTAATACACATTATTTTATTGTAGTTTATCCATAACAAGCATATGTTTTATTCATGCATTCTTATCAAGAGGAACTTTCTCGTGTTCGATAGATATATTCAGATTTAAAAAACTCATGCAGGAATATGTAAGATTGTTCAATATTAATAGAATCTTCGGAAAGAATTATTCATATTTTGATTCATGCACACTGAGTGTTAATCTGCCAGAACTCTTCTCATGAAGGTGCATAAGCATGCTTTATTAAACTACATATTTCAACTACTTTTCTACTTGAATACTTTTTTCCGTTTGATATGATAAGAGGCGACGAAGAAAAGGGGTGAAGTATAGATTACCGAAAGACAACAACTAGGGACGCAATCAACACCAATCAGTCACACTCATTCACATAGAGTTGGTCCGAAACATGATAGCGACCGGACACCAATCACATGCACAACCGTTAAATATCAGCTGGAAAGTGGGGTTAGGAAGAGAGGAAGAGCTGGCTCAGCGAGGAGCTCACCATGCAAGAAAATCGCGGGACTGCTCGTCGACAGTTTAAAATGCCAGAATGCGCCAAGGGAAGGACGGTGTGGGGCATCGATCGGGCGCGACTGACTGCGGTAGGCTCTGGCGAACTGAAAGGATGCTTTCCTCCGAAATTCAGCTCCGAGACTAGGGAAACAATCAAAGGAGAAGGGTTTCGGCAATTGCTCTTTGACTTTTCCCGGCTGGAAATTACGTGCTCTCGGTAAATATGCCGGAAAAGCTAGATGAGATGGAAATTAGACAACCTAAATCAACAAGGGATTCTTTCGAATCACTCGTTCAAACGAGCTTGTGACTATTAAAGAGTCTAGTAACAATATTTGTCATCAAACACCAGCAATGCCCGTTAATCGCCATTTCGATGCTATAAATGGAGATTCTACTAGCTGTTGAATATGCATCAGAAATTCTGAATTTCGTTTCGTTCATTTGTGAATCTCAGAGTCTTTTCTGAGGGTGAAATGGCCTGCTCATTACATTACGTAATTGAAAGAACCCCATCACAGTTATTTAATTTCATTCATCGGTCAGGGAAGAGTTATAAAAGTAGAAAATCTCCAGCCTCCGAATAGAAGATATCTTCTATCAAAAGGTCCTCTGAGTTGTAACAGGAACTTGATTTCAATATACGATTTTAAAACCCATGAAAACTAACAACTCCATGGAAGAATACCTACCAGAGCCATATTTGCCTATCATCCGATCAAAATGATTTTTCCGGGTGGTTCCTCAAATATCATTGCTAAATTTCACATTCGGTTATGATCGGTTGTAATAAATGGCGAAACTAGTAGTGAAAGTGCTCACCAAAGTAGCATGACACATACATGACATACTTGGCAAACACGTAGTGAAATATTCAGATAATTCATCTGACAACGCTATTTCAATGTGCGCTGATTCCTTGTGCACAGCATCATGCATCTAGTATGTTAGATGCCAGATCACGCGGTGCGCCAGAATTACGCTACCTTGGTGGGCACTCACACTTTTCATGGATGAAAAGTACATACAATGGTACCTACATATGTAATTATTTGAGAAACTGATATCGGGATTTAAAAGAGTTCGGGAACGTGAAGATAAGGGGGATCTCTTGGCGAAAGGGACAATCGAATCTATGTTCATAGGAACAAAAATGTTCAGAGGAAGCACAGCTACCTTCTGTGCAGAGTTTGTCATAGAGCTTGAAGAACATCCTGTATAACATATTTCAGTTATTGTCGAAAACCCTGGTCCTGAAAGCATACCACGTGTAGCATCGCTAAAAAACAACCGAGGGTGTTATAGATGGACCACGTTGGGTGGGATTGCCCAAAATATGCCACTCGGGTGTTTTCACACCTCTGTGAAAAAATGGTGGAATTCGGGATTCCGCATTCACAGTCACTTTTCCAGGCAAGGGCAGTTAGATCAGCATAGGCTCACAATAAGATCGAGTGTGCTGAAAAGGACCTGACAATGGACGGTGACAGAATCTAATCTGCAGTACAACGCAGATTCTTCTGAGTAACGAAGCCTTTTGCTTGCTGAGGGAGAGTGAGTAGGTAACCACTTCCATTCGGTGGAAGGCACTCCACCGCTCGATCTCAACCACAGTTTGATGGTCGGCAATTATAACATCGATCTTATTAAGAACGGAGTAGACTTACTTGTAGACCGGCTTCTACTATGAGAGTAATGTCATGCACCATCTCCTGGCGAAGTGTATGGTCACAACACTCAGCTAACATCTTGACTGACGTTCTGGGAGTACCAACCAGCCCTCTCAGTGAAATTAGCACAGGAGTCCTGCAAGGTTCCTGGATTCTTTCCTTTCTGACAAAAAAGAACTACTTTCATGTTCAATAGTACCTCGTACGATAACTGGCACTGTCCGGTCTATACAAAGCTCTTCACCAAAATGAGGTTCACGTCTAACCCTTTTTCGGCCATCATATGCATCCAAGAAGAATCGAGATTCACCAGAACAGATGGCCTGATAAATTCCACATTCCGATGTTGTCGTTCTCTGCACCACTGTAATCGTTGCCGACAATACTTCACAGGACAATCACAGTCTCCTAACCACTCATCGCCCAAAGATCGAGTTGTCGCAAATCGGTCGTTAATGGCCATAGGTCTCAGACGGCCTCATTTGTTCATCTTTGACGTACTTTGCCCACTCGTTATCGATTTTGGGTATTATCAAACCACTCTAACACATCTTAACAATCGTTGGATTACTGTTCGTACGGTTAGCGATTTCTCGAAATGACAACCCTGCCTTCCGTTAGACAATCAATAATTCGAGCTCTTTCAAATTCACCTATAGCTGGGGATAAATTCCGCATACATGTGCTCTAAGCATTTTAAAAACAACTGAAACATCGACTCCTCATTTCTCGGAACAGCTCGTCTGCAACTACAATATTTAAGTAGCGTAACAAAAAATGATCACATAAAAATTCCCTCAAGATCAATTACTTCTTGCTATACCATCAACGTTTTACCGAAAAAAAATTAATTTAAACAGTTACTTCTGATTGTTGCACTTTCTTTGTGAGTTAATTCAATTCACTTAATATATGTTCCTAGAAATGTCATACCTCAAGCTGAATGATTTTCAAATAAATAATGGAAATATTATTGTGGGAATAGGACAATTACAATATGTCAGAGTGTCTAATACATATATTTGGCGACGTTTCGCAAATTCACATTTGCTTCCTCAGGCCTCAATATGTTAAAAATCACAAATACCGACCATATAATGTAGAAAAATTTAAAATGTGAGTCAATCAAGGAAAATGACACATGTACATGTGTCATTTTAAATTTTTCTACATTATATGGTCGGTATTTGTGATTTTTAACATATTGAGGCCTGAGGAAGCAAATGTGAATTTGCGAAACGTCGCCAAATATATGTATTAGACACTCTGACATATTGTAATTGTCCTATTCCCACAATAATATTTCCATTATTAAATCTTGGAGGACACTAAGCAATATTTTAGTTTTTCAAATAAATGTTCATTCAATTTGTTTCAATTCTTTCATCTTGAATTTTTCCTGAACTGACGATCTAATTTTGTTCATGTTCAATGGCGCTGATCAAATTTCCACAATCTGAAATGAATAATTATATCAAATGAAAAAGTGTTCTGAACATTAATAGTATTCTCGAGTTTGTTAAACCATCTTATATAAAATAACACTCATTTTACTGTTGTTTAAAACTGACTTATAACCAAGGAAATTTGATTACATACATTCGTACACGAATCATTGATGAGTAACGTTACTTTTTTGGCACTCTTCAGAAGGAGATTTGTTTTCTGGCTCGAACAAAGATAAGTTAATTACTGTCGTGGCCAAGAGTAGTGATGAAATTACCAAAGTTAGGAAATATATATGGCTAATAGGCTAATATATTATGCGTATAATTATTAGATTTCATTATTTGCCCTGTTTGTCCATTGTCATTTTCACAATTGACCTATCGAAAAAGCATCATGAAAATCGTTGTATTTGAGTAATGAAAACTCGTGAATAGTACTATATAAAAAATCTCATTCATCGAAGAAAGGAATAAATATTAAAACGAAATCAGCTGCTGATAACAAAATGAAGTCATTTTAAATTTTTTCAAACCACGTCATTCGAATTCAGAACCATTTTGAATCACGTTAGCTGCACATAGTTCTCGTGATCTTATTTCCTGAAAGAGAGCCTCAAAATCAGCATCTAGCAGAGGGGCCTGTATATATTGTTGTATGTTCTATTTCATATTGATATTAAAAACATAAGGACTAATTGAACGTTCGTGCTGATACTCTTTTTCCTTCCATAATATATGCAATTCTAATAACGAATAAAAATTATTTCCATTTCTTGTTCAACTATTCGTTTTACACGCTCATATGTAAAATTTTTAACTGTCAGTGAATTGACAAAGTCCTCCGTAATGAATTCAAATCCTTGTAGCAAATCCTTTGTTAAAAATTATGAACCAAGTGAGGTGACATTTATATATAGATTTTCATCAACTTGGTGGTGTCGATATATATTTTACGTAACACTTGTTTGATATCTTGAATTGAATACAAGATCATTAATTCATCGAAGTGATCAAAATCACTCAGTACCTATCCACTAGCGCAATTATTCAAATGGAATCTTGTAGCTGTCTCCTGACTCCTGAAGTAAACGTCATGGGTAGTATAAGCCAGCAATAAGAAATGGAATTATTGGCAATGATATGGATTTTTTGAGTTGATGATGGAGATTTAATCAATACAGATGACTTTCGTTCATAAAGATATCTTATTGGTATTCAAGGGTTGAACTCTTTTGCAAACCGAACCAGTCGATACTATTATACCTATTTATTACTCAATATTTTGCCGTTAGAATATCCTGATGTGTCAGGTTCATGAAGTGTAAATCAATTGTCCAATATCTACGTTATTTCAAGGTTTTTGAAAAATGTAGTTATGAACGACAAAGGAGAGAATGATTATCTATGAAGAATTGAACGATAAGAAGTCCTTTTAGAAGTATGCATTTATAGGAAAGTCGTTAACTATCAAAGAACCATCGTAGCTTTTTTTATATCAGGTAATATTGACAGAAGAATTGACCTTCACTGTAACCTTCATCCCCGAGAGACAAAATCTTTATAAAATAACTTGTAACGATAATACTGGCAAATTTAAAAGTTCTTCTTGAAGCTATTTTCCTGGGAGATATGTGGAATACCGATGAGTTCTTATGAGGGCTATTTTCTTGTTCTTCCAGTTACAAAAAAGGGTTCAAATGGGGAAGAAAGCATTTCATAGAATTGGTGTACCAATTTTGGTACTTATATGTTCTTTTCAAAGTTTTTTCGAACGACAATTTATGAGGACATCTTTGTTACCCCAGTTTATAAAAGTGGTGATAGATCTGATGTCAGAAATTTTCGAGCGATTTCAAAGACTTCACTTTTTGCGAAATTATTCGAACAAATTGTTGAATCAAAGATTAGTCCCTTATTCGATTATGCGATTCATGTTTATGTAAAATAAACTATTATTATTATTAATATTATTACATAAGATGTTAATTGATGATCAACATGGTTTCATCAAAAACAGATCTACCATTAGCAATTTACTTGTATATGAACAATTTTTATTGGATGCTGTAGAAAATGGGCATCAAGTCGATGCAATATATACCGATTTTGAAAAAACCTTTGATAAGGTTAGTCATCGTATTCTCATAGAAAAATTAAAATCATTAGGCATTTTTGGTCGATTGCTTATGTGGCTCGAAGACTACTTGTGTCAAAGGCAGCAGGCAGTAAAAATAAAAAATATTACCTCTAAATATTTTCACGTTACATCTGGTGTACCTCAGGGGGGATATTTGGCCCCATTACTGTTTGTTATTTTTATAAATGATATTCCTGATTATGTTAAAAACTCTAAGCTACTATTATTTGCTGATGATTTGAAAATGTTCAAGATTATTACCTGTATTGAGGACTGTACTTTGATTCAGGATGATATTGATATCTTGATTAATTGGTGCGACTTAAACGGCATGAAACTGAACATTGAAAAATGCAGAGTTATTAATTTTCATAAAAAGAAAAACATTATTCTTTATGATTATAACATTAATGGTGACGTTCTGGAGGTTGAGCATAGTGTCAAAGATCTTGGAGTATATTTTCATACCTCACTAGACTTCGGTCATCATATTGAGTCAGTAACTAATCGGGCTCTGAAAATGTTAGGATTTACCAAACGCATATTGTCAGATTTTCGTGATATAAACTGTTTCAAAATATTATACTGCTCCTATATAAGATCCATATTAGAATATGCATGTCAAGTGTGGTCTCCATTTTATGGTATTCATATTGATGCATTAGAAAGAGTTCAGCGAAGATTTTTGAGATTTATTGGATATAAGTTGAGAATTCCAACCGATGAATTGAATTATAATGACTTAGCTAACTTTCTAAATTTACCATCTTTGCTATTAAGAAGACAATACTTAGATATTTGTACATTGTTTAAGATTGTAAATGGATACATCGATTCCCCAGTTTATTAGAGTCTGTATATTTTCGTGTGCCGCAGAGAAACCTAAGGAATCGTAATCTTTTTGATGTTAAATTTTATCGAACAAACTATGGAAAATTTTCACCTATCACACGATTTTGTAGTGTTGCTAATAACCTTTGCAACGATATTGATTTCTTTTCCAATAGGGTTACACAATTTAAGATTAAGTTGAAAAGAATATTATATGATGATGTATCACTGTCTTGATTTTTGTAATTGATTGTTTCTGTCATATTATCTCTTATCTCGAATTTTTTACGAAATGTTAAATTTGTAACATTTTTCTTTTTTGAAAACATACGGTTTTTGTGGATCTTTATCTTAGTTTCGATTTTGTATATATTTTTTGTAAATGGCTTAGTCCGTTGAATAAATATTATTATTATTATAATGTGGCTCTTAGAATCGCGATATCGTAAGAACTATATATGTAGAAAACATGAAGACTTGTTTCAAAAAACGAAAAATATCCACCTTTGAAATCGAATAACCTACGACGCACACATAGTATCGATGGGGACTTTTGAAACTTTATTCGGTATGGTGAACCTTACCACTCCGATAATATATTTGGTCAGTTTCATGGTAGCTAAACAGTGTGTTTCAGTATGTATCTGGAATAGATTTCCTAATATTCGACAGTTTTTCAGCCTTGCCTATCTTGATGATTCAACTTTGAGAAGAACTTTCACCATCAGTGGCAGAATTTTTAATTCCTGGTCCTACCCTATTTATGACATCGAAGATCTATAATAACATAGCCTTCAAAAATTGGTATTCGAAGACTATTACATCAATGGACTAGTAACCTTGGATAAGACTTGTATCGAGAATCTGTTTCTTTCGATTGTGAAAGTACTTAGATACGCATGAATCGTTCGAATTTTTAACAGTTCATTGGTTCCGAACGTTTATCTTTATTCGTCATCCTTGCATATTCAGAGCTTGAAGATTCAACTCATTAATTCAACTCAAACTGAGCATTCTCAGTCTGATATCCAGCCCGAATTAACTTTCATGGGAAACCTGATTTGGGTCCAATGCTAATTTTTGTTAACAACCATTTATCAATTGTGATTCCAAGAAGCAAAGAAAAAGTATCAGAAAGTAATCTAGGAATTGAATCTTCTAATTTTTTAAGTCACCCTGATATTTCAGAATCGACAATCAGACGTTACCGAACATTTTTTTCTATATAAATAAAGAAACAGGTTGGTTTTAGGAAAAATTCATATTCAAACCATACTCTTGAAGTCGAAATAAATTTTATTCGAGTCAACCTCGAATTTCCCTTTTTTATAGTTCCTATCCGCTTCGGATGTAGGCTATCATACATGCTATTTTAACTTTATTCATTGCAGCCCGAAACAACTCAGTTGTAATCATACCAAACCAGTTTCTGAGGTTCTTTAACCATGTTATTCGTCTTCTACCCCCACTGCGTTTTCATAGTACTTTCCTTTGCAAGATAGTCTATAGGAAGTGGAATCTATTTCTCATCACATGACAAAATAATGGAGCTTCAGTGCCTTCACGGTATTAATGACTTCCTTCTCCTTGCCTATTCTTTTGAGAACTTCTATACAGGGTTGGAATAAAGTATGGAACCAAGTAAATATCTTTTAAACGAAAAGAACGATATTTATGAAAATTTGCAGGTAAGCGCAATGGAACAAAACGCATCTCATGTACATTTTTTTGATAATAATGTACTTCCGGTTTAACCAGAAATGCCATCAACTTCTTTGATTTAAATGAACACCCTATTTTTTTAAAGATTTTGAAAGAGCTTTTTATTTTGAATTCATACATACTGTTTAGTGTAAAAAAAATTGTAAAAACGAGGAATAACTCACTGTTAGTAGTACAAAACATGTACATGTCATTATTTTAGGATAATGAGAAACAAAATTACTTCAAGTGTTCAAAATGCTCGCGCTGTTTACTTCCTGACAGTATGCCATCCTATTGACAAATTCTTGAGTCACTCTTTCCAAGACTTCTCCACGTATTAGTTCACATTCATCAATAATTCTTTGTCTCAATTCCTGTAAGTTTATTGGTCGTCTAACGTAAACACGTGATTTTAGATAACCCCAAAGAAAAAATCTAACGGGCTAAGATCCAGAGAACGAGCAGGCCACTCTATAAATCCTCTACGTCCAATTCATCGATTTGGAAAATTCGCATCCAGAAAATACCTAACCCGTCTATCATATTGGGGAGGTGCTCCATCTTGTTGAAACCAAATATTTTGTGGTAATTGCCCATTCTGTTGAAGTGCAGGAATAATTTCGTTATTTAGTAGATCCAAATACTTGTCACCATTCAAGTTTCCGTCGATAAAAAATGGGCCTATAAGCTTATTTTCGACAATTCCCATTCAAACATTTAACTTTCGTGGATGCTGGGTAGGTGCTTCATGAATCCAATTAGGATTCTCATTTGACCATAACCTTGAGTTGTGAAGATTAACTGTTCCATTTAAACAAAAAGTTGCCTCATCGGAAAAAAATATGCTAGAAGCAAAATTTTCGTCGACATTACAGATGTGCCGTTCGCAAAATTCCAGCCGTCGGTCAAAATCATCGTATGACAATTCTTGAACCAACTGTACCTTATACGGATGATACTTTTCACTTTTCAATATCTTTCCTACAGAACGTCGACCGATACCATGGTTTAGTACCAAATTTGTGGTAGAAGTTTGAGGTGATTCTTCTAAATCGATTGCAATATTTTGTTTAACAGTTTTGTTCGTTGCAGTCCGCGGTCTTCCAGGTTTTAGCAAATTTTTTACCATCCCAGTAGTATTAAAACGTTGTAATGTTTAAGTTACTGTTGAGCGTGATATAAGATTTCTCTCCGGATGCAAATTATTAAAAATATGACACACTTCTTCATGAGTTCTAAAACGATCACCATTACCGATCATCATTAAAATTTCAATACGCTCTTCTTCACTTAATTGAACCATTCTAAATTGTTCAATTTATTTCCGTCATTTAGAATTTGACACTTGAAGAACAAAAGACGTACTAAACAGTACTTGTTTATTTATTACTATGCATACAAACATATCTGAAACATTTATCTGAATAGTTTTTTGCTCTAATGCAAAAAACTCAAAGGAGGTTGGTTAAACTGCTATATTCCTCGTTTTTACAAATTTTTTCACACCAAACTCAGTATGTATGACTTCAAAATAACAAGCTCTTTAAAATCTATAAAAATATATAGGGTGTCCAATTTAAATTAAAGAAGTTGATTGCATTTCCGGTTAAACCGGAAGTATATTATTATCAAAAAAATGTACAGGGTGGGCAAAATTGGTGATACATGAACTACAACTTTTTAACCCAACGAGATAGAGAAAAATGAATGGCACATTACGGTGGTCTTTTTTAGAGAAACTGATAATACCATCAACTGCATTCCTCTATCTTCTTTTGTTTTCGAGTTATAGGCAAAAATTGAAATTTGGGCGATTGCAACTTTGGTCATTATCTCCGTTCCTGTTTGTGCTAGGATGTTGAAATAAAAACATTATACGGGCACTTTTTTCATAGCAATCCAGTAGCGTACATTGTTTTTTTCCCAAGAGGTTTCCTTGCTGAGCTATAACATAAAGTTATGTTTTTTCTTATGGAAACAATAGTTTCAAATGGCTTAGGAAGAATCGCCATTTTTTCCCCCTTTCAGAAATATATCATACATCATACATCGCCCCCAGATTCATTCAGATATCATGAAAAATATAGTTTGTATGTGAAATTTGAATGATTGAGTATTAAGTAGGCTTAATCACAGAATAATATGTCTCTACGCATGGTGTCATAATTATTTTGTGATTGGATACTTGACTCAATTCCCCGTGGTTTGATCTCTGTTCAGAACTACTGTCAATTATTAGAATTCAAAGTCATTATTGCCGGCAATATGGAAATGTTTGAAAACTACAAGAAATATGATATGTTTTATTTTAGCTGCAAGAATGACTTCGAATTGACAGTTGTTCTGAACAGAAAACAAACCACGGAGAATTGAATCAAGTATCTAATCACGAAATAATTATTACACCATGCGTAGAGACATATTATTCTGTGATCAAGCCTACTTAATACTAAATAATTCAAATTTCACATACAAACTTAATTTTCATGATATCTGAATGAATCTGGGGGCGATGTATGATGTATGATATATTTCTGAAAAGGGAAAAAATGGCGATTCTTCCTAAGCCATTTGAAACTATTGTTTCCATAAGAAAAAACACAATTTCATATTATAGCTCAGCAAGGAAACCTCTTGGGAAAAAACAAAGTACGCTACTGGATTGCTATGAAAAAAGTGCCTGTATAATGTTTTTATTTCAACATCTTAGCACAAACAGGAACGGAGATAATGACCAAAGTTGAAATCGCCGAAATTTCAATTTTTGCCTATAACTCGAAAACCAAAGAAGATAGAGGAATGCAGTTGATGGCATTATCAGTTTCTCTAAAAAAAGACCACCGTAACGTGCCATTCATTTTTCTCTATCTCGTTGGGTTAAAGAGTTTGCCCACCCTGTACATCAGATGCGTTTTGTTCCATTGCACTTACCTGCAAATTCACATAAATATCGTTCTTTTCGATTTAAAGATATTTACTTGGTTCCATACTTTATTCCAACCCTGTATTTGTTATGTGGTACGTCCATCGTATCTTCAGTATTCTGTGATATAACCACAATTCAAATTCTCAAATGCTTTCAACTTCTTCGTTGTAAGCGTCCACGCTTTTAGTCCGTAATACAAAACAGAGAAGACGTAACAGCGCAGGAGTCTTATCTTCCGGGGTGATGTTAGCTCCCGGCCGGCCAGCTCCAAGCGGCCGACCTGCTCCAAACGGCTGGCCAGTTCCACCACGGTCAATACCGAATTGACCATCTCTCGACAAAAATTGGTTCGTTCAAGTTAAACTCAGCGAAGGATCACATGGAAGTGATGAATTCTATAGGTAAAAAACGGATAATTTATTCAAATATTTTCAGATATTCTATTATGTCATTTCAACATGAATCAAACTCGGTGCATGCTCAGCAGAATTCACTTACGTTTTGGATGTCCGGCCAAAAATTTTGATGAATGCATTTGATAAAGCAGCTCCAAGGATCGAACGCGGTGTTCTTCTGTTTCTTTCTCGACTCTATCCCGTAGGAAATGTTTTTTTTCGTGTTTAGGATGACCGGCCAAGAATATTGAGTAATGCATTTGATAGAGTATATCTTTTCATACTATTTAAAAAAATTTAATCCAATTTTGTAAACCCTTGACCCCCAGCTCCAAGGATCGAACGCAGTGTTCTTCCGTTTTTTTCTCGACTCTAACCCGTAGGAAATGTTTTTTTTTCGTGTTTGGGATGTCCGGCCAAGAATATTGAGTAATGCATTTGATAGAGTATATCTTTTCATACTATTTAAAAAAATTTAATCCAATTTTGTAAACCCTTGACCCCAGCTCCAAGGATCGAACGCAGTGTTCTTCCGTTTTTTTCTCGACTCTAACCCGTAGGAAATGTTTATTTTCGTGTTCGGGATGTCCGGCCAAGAATTTCGAGTAATGCATTTGATAAAGTATACCCTTCACACTATTTAAAAAAATTTCAACCAATTCAGTAGACCCTTCACCGCCAGCTCCAAGGATCGAACGCAATGTTCTTCCGTTTCTTTCTCGACTCTAACCCGTTTTTTTTTTCGTGTTCGGGATGTTCGGCCAAGAATATTGAGTAATGCATTTGATTCCGTTTCTTTCTCGACTCTAACCCGTAGGAAATGTTTTTTTTTCGTGTTTGGGATGTCCGGCCAAGAATATTGAGTAATGCATTTGATAGAGTATATATTTTCATACTATTTAAAAAATTCCAACCAATTCTGTGAACCCTTGACCCCCAGCTCCAAGGATCGAACGCAGTGTTCTTCCGTTTCTTTCTCGACTCTATCCCGTATCAAATGTTTTTTTTCGTGTTTGGGATGTCCGGCCAAGAATTTTGAGTAATGCATTTGGTAGAGTATATCTTCTCATACTATTTAAAAAAATTCCAACTAATTCTGTGAACCCTTGACCCCCAGCTCCAAATATCGAACGCAGTGTTCTTCCGTTTCTTTCTCGACTCATATGACCCTTCGCTGAGTTTAACTCAAACGAACCAATTTTTGTCGAGAGATGGTCAATTCGGTATTGACCGTGGTGGAACTGGCCAGCCGCTTGGAGCAGGTCGGCCGTAGGAGCTAGCCGGTCGGGAGCTAACATCACCCCGGTGTCTTATCTTTGTGTGAAGTGTAATACTGTAATATGATGGCTTGTGAACAGATATTTCATCTTGCTGAATGTACTCCTGGCCTTTTCAATACTGCTGCATAATTATTGCGAATGATCCCACTGCTCGTTCATCAGAGTTCCGAGATGAGTGATACTGATCACTCGTTCTGAGTTGTGGTGGATTGAAAGCTGACAGTTATTAATGTTGGTTTTGTTCATAATCATAAGTTTCATCTTTTTCATATCAATGTCCAGGCCATATAGTAGGCTGCACTTTGTTATCCTATTCATGAGGTGTCCTAACCCCTCCATACTGTCATCAAAAACGACTGTATCTCCCGCGTAACGAATATTGTTTACTTTTTCACCATTCAGGGATATTCCTGAATCTGCGTGATCTGAGGCTTCTCTGAATATAAATTCTGAATGAATATTGAGCAATATAGGGGACGGAATGCAGCCTTGCCTCACAATCCTCAATATCTTAGTTTTCGACTCTGACAAAAGCCAACTGGTTTCAGTACAGGTTGACTTTAAGTTGATGTCTCTTTCATCCAAGCCTGTTTTTTTCAGAATTTCCACCATTTTTGAATTTTTCATTTTATCGAAAGCTTTTTGATAATCAACAAAACAAAAAACACGTTACAGTTCTATGAACTGTATGCAGAGATATGCTGCACCTCCGAAATTTAACTGTTTAGGTGCTACTTCCTCTTCACAGATCCTACTTATTTTTTTTATAAAAAAAATTTCAGTAGGTGGCTCATTAGAGCTTATTGTTCTAAAATCTTCACACTTTCTAGATCCTGGGTTTAGTTCAAGTTGTTGTATAAATGACCAAAAAGCATTGATACTTTGAATACGGCCCTTACTTGCTCTCAGAGATTGAGCCCCTTCAATTTCTGGTCTGAGGTCTTCATGATTGCAATGATTGTAAAATCTGAGCTGGCTCTGTATACCTACATGCTTATCCCTTACTATGTTAGAAGCCTTTTTTCAATATTTAGAAGTCATTTATTCAGGTTGTTTCATGAAATATGTCTACGTATACAAACTTGCGAATATAAAAAATCAGCATATTTTGAAACGGCAAACTCAAATATCGAAGCGCATTCATGAAAACTCTATATGAGTATCGAATTTATAATGGTGTATGTTGGGCATTCAGGTGGAATTTTGATTCATCACCTGAATACAAACGAATTTCCAAGAATTATTTCATTCGATGAAATATTTCTGAAAATACCATTTTTCAATATTTTAGAAAGTTTGTGTAATTTCAACAGACCCGAAGAGGAAAATATTGGTGACAAAAGAAAGAATTTCTTAGTTATGTGCAATGAGTGACCCCTGTTCAGAATAATAATAATAAAAATAATACGTCCAATGAGTAGGGAAATGTATGATACAGCATCAGACGAATACGTTTTTGAACAAAGCAGAGTACAACGATAATATTTACAAACTCATCATTTGGACCGATGAAAGTCATATCGATAGTAAGCGGGAATTTTGAATGAATTAAACTGTTGGGCTGATGAAAATTCTAACAGGTTCGATTCAATTCGGAGACAAAAGGGATACGGTTTCAATCTTAGCCAAAATATGACTAAGATTTCAATTTTTAGGTGTCTATAAAGAACAGCAGGATAATTTTTTATGAAGTAATATACAGCGAATATTTCTTAAATCCAAAAACATTGTAAGTTCTTCTCTCGAGTATTTCGACCGCCGTCATGGATTAGTTAGATTAGAAATAATCCACGACGACGACCGAAATGCTTGAAAAAAATTGTTGACGTTGATTTATGGCCGCGGAAGCCAAAACCAATTCACAACTAAATTATATTCGACCAAAAGCATTTTTCATGATCCATCATCATCAAACTTGAGAAACGGTTGTTCACGTTAATTGCCTTTCTAAATAGTCCAACGGGAATTTTGTTCACGATACAAATATAGAATGTCTAATTTCAAGAATGCATCGAAAGAACTCAACATCTCCGAAATAGATGACATTTTCAAAATAATCGTTAACTTTATAACGACAAATTAAGTATTGCGAAACTGCGTTAAGAAATATTCAGAAACCATCCACTCACTGTTATATTTGTGAAATAGTGATTTAATTCTATGATTCATTAAGAGAAGGTACCTTATAAACCTGAAAATTTACTGAAAAATCGATTATCTGAACATAAACCAAGTTGGTCGAGCATTTCGGCCCTTGTCGTGGATTAGTGCTCGACGTTTCTCCAGTTTGAGTATCTGGCATTTTCAGGAGTTACATTTCAGGAGATGTTTCCGCTGAATTGAGCTGCCTCACGGCCAGTTTCTGAAAGGCCGATCAACGTAAAGATTAACTAATCAGATGTCAAATCCCTGGTCAAGTGCCATTTGAGTTGCAGAAAGTACTTTAACTTGATCAGCCTGTCAGTTGACAGAGTGGTCAAATATTGCAGGTAAATTGTACGTCAAACGTACTTTTAGGTTTCTGAAACGCATGTTGAGGCTAAATTAGTGGTCAAACTAATGTCAAAAAGGTGGTCAACTAGTCGGTGATGTTCGGCGAATTAACTCGGTAGAGACGTGGTTAATCATCGTAGTTTCCACGGAAATCTTAATTGTATGGGTTAATGGGTCTGTATAACAATAATTAGGCATAGTGGCAATAATAATATTTCCTCCAAAAAGAAATGTATTTATTTTTTGAAACAATTTGTGATTTTATTATCTGGCTGTAGATTATCATCCCCCCAAAACACAGGAATAACGCAATAGGAATCTTGGTCGTCCACAAGATGAGCTTTCAAAATAGGAAGGAAAAATTTTTTCCAAATGTTCAGACCATTTGTGATGCGAACTTGAAAATATAGGATATAATTGTAAAAGATGATGAAAAGATATTGGTGAGAAAATCCACTGTGTTAACTCACTCGTATGTATAAATGCAGTGTGCATTAACAACTTGCTGTGTGATGAAAGTTGAAATAAATTAATGTTCAATACTGATTTCATTGATATATAGAAAACTATCACGAAAACCTATTAAAATAATTTCATACTTGTAAACGATTTATGATTGAGTAGAGATTGAAATATTGTGGTAACTTGAGGCATTTAACAAGGGTATTCATTATCATATTTTAAATATACCAAATATTGATAAATTGTATCATTTATTTATTGAAAAGATTAAAATATTATTTTTGTTTAATTTTAATTTCTAAATATGTATATTGAAATGTGTTTTTTTCAAAACCAGCTGCTTTTCTTGTAACTTTGTTTTTCTTCCTCAGTATAGGCATTCTTCAGTTCCCTTCAATAATAAAGCTCTTTTATTTCTTCCTTCAGGACTTTGTTCTCTTGATTGTAGCCATTTGTCGAGAAGAAAGAATAAAGAATAAATTCATCATCACGACACTGCACTCGTGTTTGTGAGTCTTCATATTGATAATATGGCATTGGCCATATTAAATAGATTCAAAGCTATTGAAACTAGGAAATTATTAAATGAGGATCATGTAATGAGTATAATCAGTTTGAATATATGCAAATACCAATATTTAAGTAGCTCAAAGAGCTTTTATACTTGTTGACCAGTGGCTGAATATGCTCCCCCTGATACATCCAACATTTTTGCACATAATGTTCGAACTCAGCCAGAGCTGGTACCAACCGTCACTCGTTGCTTGAACACCTTCCTAAAAATATGGATAATTTAATCCAGAGAATAAACTAATGCATAAAAACCTTATCAATATTTTTGTCCTTTTTCAATTCCTTCACCATTTTTATTAACTCAAGCAGGACAAAGGTTCTGAAACAAGAAAATCTTTAAAAATAATAACAATTCAACAGCCAGAATGAAAATAATTTCCACTGAATTTACTCACATCTAAATAGTTTTTTCTGTGATGTTCCTGCATCTTTACTTGAGTCATTTCCGCTGTCTTCCTCCACCTGAAATTAAATATAAAATGAGGTAAAGAAGCCTTTTACTGTATGGTATTAGATTACTTTATGAAAATTTTTTAATTTAGTATTGCAAAGTTCATTCAGGTTCTAATAAAATTCTGATGGATAAAATTTCTACTATAGGTTCACTAAAATTGTATAGAAATTCATAATATGAATAAAGGTATGTTTTTTAGTTATCCGATCAAAACTAGTTCACCTACATACTCTCTTTCATTTGCAACATCTAGCTGGGCAATGTAAAGTTTCTTTTGAGTTCTTGGTATTTCAGCGGCATTGTTGATTAGGATTACCCATTTCTCGCTTGTTCTGCAATTGATATACGTCGACTTGTTTTCTAACTGAAAAAAAATGCACTCTATTGAATGTATACGAAAATTTTTTTTTGTCAAAAAAAGAACCCATGAATTTGAATGTTCTCCGTTATTTCAGAGCATAAAATGACATATTGATTCACCATCCTCTGTATAAGTCTCTGAATAAATCAATTAAAAAAGTTATTGAAAATTTTCAAGCATCGAAATATTTTTATTTGGTGAAAGAATATTTTTCGAATTATTTAATATTGGTTCATTGGCATGAAAAGAAATAAGAATTATCATGAAATTTAAATTTCAATGCTGTTATTTTTCTCTGAACTTTCCTATACATTCTCTAAGTGTCTCAACAGGATCAATAAAGTATGTTGTGTCATGTTAAGATGCTCTCAGTGGGCAACGAATTTAGGACATCCATACAAGTCAAATACTAACTATTTATTTTTTCAGCTACTTTTTTTCACAATGAGAAAAGTTTTTGAGTGGAGTGGAGGACGAGATCTTGAACAAAAAACATGAAGGCAGTGCGAGATTTTATTTTGAGAAAAGATTTGCAATGACTTATCTTGTATTTTTCGTTATAATGAAAAAAATAAACAGTGCAGTATCTCCTAACCAATGAATGATGCAAAAATCGATTCGGAACATGACCAGAGATAGACGTCACTCTCAAAGTCAATTAGTTCAAGTCAATACTTACTAGGATTTGTCTTGTCGATTGCTAGTGCACGTGAAGGTTTTGTTCAAAGGAGAAATCCCTTAGGCTATTTCGACTTCCGTTAATGCAAGATGATATATATTTTGAATAATTTATCATTCTTGTATAATTACAAGAATGTGTAATCATATACCTATCGGCTATCGGTTTCTAAACGTCTCTTGCCCTTGTTCGATGCCTAACTTCAATCTTGTCATTTCATTGGCCTTCAGTCAAGCCTTTGAAATTCCCACCAATCATGAATGATTTCGTCTCCGATTCAGTGACATCCACTGAATTACCTGCTTAGGTAATCTGGAGTTGTCCATTCTTTGAAGTTGTCTATAACATATCAGCTATTTTTGTTAACTGTCAGTCATGATCCACCCACCCTCATTTTTACTTCAACCCTTTCATTTCTGACACTTTCTCCCCTCGGTATTCCTAGCAAACGTCTGGCACGCCCATCCTTGTGGATTTTTATTTCCTCTTATTGTTTCCCGTATTTCTCCATGTTTGACCTCCATAAGGTGGGGTTATCTCTACAATTATTGTCTCATAAAAGTTATAGTTCGTTTTTTCCCATAACTCCAGAATATTATATCATTCAAACAAGAGACTACTTTTTTCTATAGCCTGTGTTACTCTCTTTCTAATTTTGCGATCGTCCTAGGCAATGGTGTCTTATTCTTTCTCAAATATGAATGTGCCTTACATGCTGATATTTCAGCTGTATCAAATTAAAATTAGGATAAATCCTCACTGATAAGGATATAAATATTATGTAGGAAAGTTGGTTAACAATTCGATTTTCACTTAAATGACACTGAATTGCTTTGTTGGCCCTTAATGAGTCAGTACAGAAGCCGTTGTTGATTCCCCCATCGAAAGAATAGGATTCTGAGTGAAATAGCAACTTCAGTGTTCAGAGTGGGTGAGCCGGTAATTGGATGTTTGTAATGACTGCAAAATTTTAGTAGACTAATTGGTATTTACTCGATTTTACAGGGGGAATTTGAGACTTGAATCGATTATATAATGATGTCTTTACTCTTAATTTAATAAGGTCTTGTTTAGGATTCTGCTCGTATGCGGAAATTCTCGATATATATATAATGTTGAGTGAAGTATCTGTCTTCAAAATAATTGTTTCCTGTGTATAGTCCTGATAAAATTTTCACAAAATCCATGTTTTCCTATAAATGGTTGCTGGCTGTGTCGTTCAAAGATAGTATCATTTTCTAGGACCCGCATGAGCGCTTCATAGAGAAGAGGATGAATGATTCGTTCACTGAATAAAAACCTTTATTATTAATAGCATTAATAATTTAATTAGTCTTCCATAACGATTCATTATTATTATCGATGATATGAATTTTGTACGTCCGCATTTTTTTGTCGCTTAGAATGTAGTTTACTCACAGAGAAAACCTTCATAAGTTCCCAATTATATTGTATATACTGCATATCATAGTTGTTGTACTGGTATAGCATACAGACTTATTGAATTAAATCCATTATACTATTCATTCAAATCAAATAATAGATTATCATTCATTCGGAGAGAGTACTGTCACAAATAATTCTATAAATGATAGAAAAGTGATTTTTTTTCAATATTTTTGATGGAGTGCATGTTTCGAATTTCTAGTCAATAGAGTGTATCACAACCAAAATTTATACAATTTGATCGATTTATCTAATAAACGAATACGATGGATGGAATTTACAATAAATAACTTTTTATTCAAAAGAATTATTGGTTTTTCGCCACCGTATAAGAATATTTGTCCCATGTTAGAAGTGGAGAAAGAGTCTTTTGCTGTTGAAATTTCTTATTCAATCGAGTAACTTGAAGTTTCTGTAATATGGCTATTAAGGAATAAAAATCAGTTGAACCACTATGAATTTCAGAACGCCTCAAAATTTCACTTAAAATCACAGAATTAAAAATTTTCTCCAAACCTTCCTGTACCTCATGGGCGGTCAACTATAAGAATTGTGCCCCATCTTGGAATAATTTATATTTCCGCCTATGCTACTGACTACAACCTATTAGTCAGTATTCGTCCTTTGTTTTGCCTTTGATTATGAGATTTCATGGCCCTGGAATATACGAAGAAGAACTAGATTAATCGATCAACATCATGTTTTCAGTTTTTTTAATTATCCATTCAAATTGTCGTCTTGTTCGTTAACTTACCAATACTGTACCTATTTGGAGATGTAACGAGGTTTACATGACCTAGAAATGCAAAAATCCAATGTATAGAATTTCACGGAATTCATGTCGATTGATTTGTTTGACTCTGATTTTGAGGTCTTTACTATGGAATGAAAAGATCGAGTTGAATATTGACAATCTTAACATCATTGGAATCTTTCTGTTGTCCTTCTTTTCAAGTAGTCTGATTATTAACTATCTTAAGGAGCCTTCAGAATATCGATTTCATTTTATGTATTCCATTTGAAAAGTGAACGAATATTTTCAATGATGCAGAACGGAGAAAATAGTAGTTTCAGTATGAAATAAAATCAAAAGTCATTTTCTTCCAGCGTATCGAAGTGAAACATGAAACGTCCAATGTATGCAAACTTCTTTTCTGAGGTTTTCGGAAAGATTTCTCCAGTTTTAGTAATTGAGTGTATTCTCTATCTTTTCGAAAAAAAATGTGCATTTCTCAAACCTATTTTCCCCATAATCCAGAATCTATGTATTTCAAAACTGATGAGAAACGAGTGAAACGAGGTATGATGGTTGCACCTTTAGAAAAAAAAATTAAGGGGCATATCTTCGATTTAGCAGGGAAACCGTTTTGACATGAATCGGCCCAGCTGAAGAACCAATTTTGATTCATAATTCTTGTCAAATTCTAATTTATGATTTGGTAGTTACTCCTTTCAGGGTTCATCGTTCTCAATATTTGGCATTGAGGATTTATTCATCGATTTGAAGGATTTTTCTTGTGTTCTATTTGAATTTGGTAGATATTGTCAGTTTCTATTACTTTCAATGCTAGGTAATAATAATACACATACTCCTTCTTTCATATTCTATATTTTATGGCTGCCCAACCATATTGTACAACCTAGTTGAACTTGAGTAGGCCTCTTAATTCGATGTAATTAAATTTTACACCTTAGAATTATACGCACTCTATATGTAAAATAACACTTTGAAAAAAGTTAAGTTCCTTACTGATAACGTTATACCTATTGCATTTCCTAAGCTATTAATATTCTCAAGGTAGATCATCGAACTTTTCCACTTATTGCCTGACAAAGTATGGATAGGAGCAGCACTATAGGAGTTATTTCAATGAATATGTTCGCTATAGAATGAATATTTTTCTCGAAATATCTCCAATATTCAAGGTGTTTGCCAATAACACAGATGTTTCGTAATAACGCGTACCATTAAATATCGATATCAGTAGGTGATAATTAGAAAACCATTCCGATTCGAATAAATACTAATTAAACTATATCTTCCGTCGAACCAATATGATCTCACGCAATTCTTGAGAACATTATCGATTTGAATTTTGGGATCTCTGTGTTAGTTTTCAGGGACGCATTTCAAAATGAGAAATGTTCTTCAATAACGAAGTCAATCAAAATTTTTTAAGCTCATACTCCGGATTTTAAAATTACCCGTCATCAACCTCAGCTGAAATCTCACACCAATTCTGTTTTGTCTGTTATGTATTGTTTGTATTAATTATGTTTCACATGTCGTTCCGCTCAGTATCTAAAAATGAACATCGGAAGGATCTGCATTTGAATAAGCAGAAAAATTTGTTTGAGAATGAGGATCAATGAGTCACAATCAATCGTTCATATGCATCTAAATGAATGATGGGTTATACACTAAAAGAATACGTTGAAAAAATCAGAATGAAATAAATTTCTGTTGGGCAATTTGCAGCAGGCCGTAACTTCGGTAGAAAAAAACAAATAAGGAAAATGTAGCTCCTTGTTTCTTGTTTTCGGATTAGAACAAAATATTGCAGCCCCTATAGCTGGTCATATTAAAAAATTATCAGTTCGTAATTTTTCAACAGATTCGGAAAGGGTAAATTGATGGAGTTTTTTCATTTCTTTCAAATTTTGTGACATTTCTGTCATAAATATTGATGAACCTCCGAACATTATTTGGCCAAGAAATCTTAATGTTGATGTTTTTTATTTTACAGTAGCAAATGCATTTCCTGAATGCATTGGATTCATTCTTAATAATCGGTTTCTTTTCTGCTTTTGTCTTTTTTCATTTCAGATTAAGAATTGCGAGTCGTTATTTGGGAAGAATCTGTTTATCCGAGCCCATCGACGGATAACATGGAGATGATCACACTGATGTCTTTCAAGATTTTCCTGATATTTGATATTTTATGTTATTTTTTTACGGGAGGACAGGTTTTTTCGGCTGAGGTTTTTTCCCCTGGCTGTAAAGTATCGTATGATACTAGTGATGATAGTATCTTATGATTCTATAGTATCATACGAAGAATATTATGATACCCCGTTCTTTTTTTACCTCAGCTTAGGTCTTTTTGTTTCAACATTTATTGTATTATTTTAGCTCTTATTTTCATAAGAATATATATATTAGAAAAATCATCAACAAAAAAATTTCAAATATTTCTTTTCATTAAATTTTTTGGCCCACGAGAGTGGAAAAATTTTATATCGTTTTAATAAGTCTTAAAAATATTTCTTCTGCAAAGTGGTCCTTCAGCCTGAGTTATATAAAGGACGGTTTGGTTCGCGTTGTGAAGTGGATAACCGATGCTGCCATTCTACAACGGCCTATGAACAAGTTGAGTCTCTTCATGGGAGCCTCCGTGTTTTTTTCTCAGGGGGACAAAATAAAAATTCTCGAAAAACGAGGAGGTGCTGGCGGCATCAGTTTTCCGTTTCATTCTATTTTTTTTTTTTTTTTGATTCACGCATAGGCACGCAGAATGTTTTCTTCTCGTGGAAGAGGGCAAAGAAAAAAGGATAAAGTTTTCCATTTCAACTGATCTTCAACGTCAACAACATGACGGTATAGGTATTATACAGCAACTCTTGTTAAATGATATTAATAAAGTATATCGCTGAGAGTAAGGCTAAGTTCACATGATCGCGCGACAACGCACGTTTGTAGCTCGTTAACGCGCGTTGATGTATTCGGATGGTCGCTCGTTGATAGCGCGACAGCCCGCGACTACTGTCATAATCTTCTTCTTCTTCTATCGTTCACAATGTGCTGTGGCGACTTTTAGATTCCGAGCACAGAAAAAGTCATTGAAATCTGTGTCAATATTTCAGCGTCAGTGTCAAATCGCGCGAATCATCTGAACACGTCTATGCGTGACAGTTGTACTTCAATACGCGCGAAGTCGCGCGACGTCGAGCGAAACAAGATACTGGCAACAGAGCAAATTCGATCGCGCGTGATAGCCAATTTACGCGCGATGACGCGCGACCAGATGCACATTTCTATATGACTACTCAGTATTTCTAGTCGCGCGTTTGGGAATCGCGCGATCATCTGAACTAAGCCTAAGGCTAAGTTCACATGGTCGCTCGACAATTCACGTTTGTAGCTCATAAACGCGCGTTGATGTATTCATTGATAGCGCGGTAGCCCGCCACTACTGTCATCATCTTCTTTTATACTTTACAATGTGCTGCAGCGATTTTTTGATTCGTTTGTAGCTCGTTAACGCGCGTTGATGTATTCGGATGGTCGCTCGTTGATAGCGCGACAGCCCGCGACTACTGTCATAATCTTCTTCTTCTTCTATCGTTCACAATGTGCTGTGGCGATTTTTAGATTCCGAGCACAGAAAAAGTCATTGAATCTCTGTCAATATTTCAGCTTTGTACGTCTAATCACGCGAATCATCTGAACACGTCTATGCCTGACAGTTGTACTTCAATACGCGAGACTTAGGCTAATTTCACATGATCGCGCGACAACGCACGTTTGTAGCTCGTTAACGCGCGTTGATGTATTCAGATGGTCGCGCGTTAATAGCGCGGCAGCCTGCGACTACTGTCATCTTCTTCCTCTTCTTCTATCCTTTACAATGTGCTGTGGCGATTTTTTGATTCCGAGCACAGAAAAGTCGCGATTCCCAAACGCGCGACTAGAGATACTGAGTAGTCACATAGAAATGTTCATTAGGTCGAGCGTCATCGCGCGTATATTAGCGATCACGCGCGATCGACTTTGCTCTGTCGCCAGTATCTTGTGTGGCTTAGTTCAGATGATCGCGCGATTCTCAAACGCGCGACTAGAAATACTGAGTAGTCCCATAGAAATGTTCATATGGTCGTGCGTCATCGCGCGTAAATTGGCGATCACGCGCAATCGATTTTGCTCTGTCGCCAGTATCTTTTTTCGCTCGACGTCGCGCGACTTCGCGCGTATTGAAGTACAACTGTCAGGCATAGATGTGTTCAGATGATTCGCGCTATTTGACGTACAAAGCTGAAATGTTGACAGATATTTCAATGACTTTTTCTGAGCTCGGAATCAAAAAATCACCACAGTACATTGTAAAGGATAGAAGAAGAAGAAGATGACAGTAGTCGCGGGCTGCCGCGCTATTAACGCGCGATCATGTGAATACATCAACGCGCGTCAACGAGCTACAATCGTGCGTTGTCGCGCGATCATGTGAACTTAGCCTTAGCTCGAAACAAGATACTGGCGACAGAGCAAAGTCGATCGCGCCTGATCGCCAATATACGCGTGATGACGCGCGACCATATGAATATTTCTATGTGCCTCCTCAGTATCTCTAGTCGCGCGTTTGGGATTAGGTATATTTAGGCTAAGTTCACATGATCGCGCGACAACGCACGTTTGTAGCTCGTTGATGTATTCAGAAGGTCGCGCGTTGATAGCGCGGCAGCCCGCGACTACTGTCATCTTCTTCTTCTATCCTTTACAATGTGCTGGGGCGATTTTTAGATTCCGAGCACAGAAAAAGTCATTGAAATCTATGTCAATATTTCAGCTTTGTACGTCAAATCGCGCGATCATTTGAACACGTCTATGCCTGACAGTTGTACTTCAATACGCGCGAAGTCGCGCGACGTCGAGCGAAACGAGATACTGGCGAAGGAGCAGAGTCGATCGCGCTTGATCGCCGATATACGCGCGATGACGCGCGACCATATGAACATTTCTATGTGACTACTCAGTATTTCTAATCGTGCGTTTCGGAATCGCGCGTAATCGTGCGATCATCTGAACTAAGCCTTACATTAACGATCTTTCACGCGCGATTGATCGCGCGATAATATACTCGCGCTTTCGCGCGGTCTGGAGTGGCGCTTAAAAACTGTATCAGCTACATGTAGACTAATCGTCCCTATACACAATCCGACGGCCTGCAGTCCCAGGACTGTCGATTTGAACTGACAGTCAAGGTCTGCAGCGCACTACACACGATACAGTCAAATCGTAAGACCAAGGGACCTATTCTCGAAATCATTCGCAACTCCACGCATACGCATTTTTACGAATGGCGATTTGCGTTTTAAAAACGGCATTCTTGACAACTTGGGAAGGTTTATGGGATACCTAGATTTACGTATCAGCACTACTGTAAGCTCAAATTTCGAGATATGCGAACAACAATATAGGTAAATATCGGTGAAATACAACACCTTACTTTCGAATTCAATGTCAATGATATCATTTGAACTGTCAAATATTTGCGAGTTCTCAAAACCACTTGCAGTGGATTCGTCTGCCATTTTCAAAGGTAATAGATGCGAAGGATCGCATAAATTGCGAATGGTCAAGAATACGTCCCCTGATTGCTCTACACACGGCAGTTTTTCGAAGGATTTGCCGAAACTGTCGGCTGGGACTTATCGATTATCTGTGCATGTGTAGTGATAACAAAACTGTAGAGCTACGTTCCTGCAGTCCCGGACTGCAGTTCGCCGGTTCGTGTATATGTACTTTAACGATCTGTCAGGCATAGACGTGTTCAGATGATTAGATACCTTTACATTAAAGATCTTTCCTGCGCGACTGGAAGTTCCATGACAATCGCGCGCGAAGGCATAATAGTGTAAGGGAAACCTTTCGCTCGGGGATTGGACGCGTGAAAATCGCTCACTCTTTCGCTAGCGGCTACTCGCGCGATTATTTCATCTCGATAAGCGCGATTGGCGCGTGACGTTCCTGTCACGCAAGAAAGATCGTTAGTCTACATGTAGCTGATACAGTTTACACGCGCCACTCTAGACCGCCTGAAAGCGCGAGTGATTTTCGAGCGCGATGAATCGCGCGTGAAAGATTGTTAATGTAAAGGTACCTAATAACGATCTTTCACGCGCGATCATGTGAACTTAACCTAAAGGCTAAGGAGATCTCTCT
This sequence comes from Hippodamia convergens, assembly GCA_038502775.1. NCBI lineage: Eukaryota > Metazoa > Arthropoda > Insecta > Coleoptera > Coccinellidae > Hippodamia > Hippodamia convergens. Next base: position 52,849,956 of record CM076610.1, read on the forward strand.
TATCTCTATGATCTAGACACCAACCAACGTTTTCGGGGTTCATATTATACCATGAAAATTTTCATCATTCCGTAGGCGAAAATTTCCCTTCAAATCATGTGTTTCATTCTTGGAGTCGGCTTCCATCTGTTGTGGTATTGTGGTGAATAGTGAGAGTGTCAATTCCTTCAAGAACAATGTAAACCGATTGTCATTGTCATTTTGTAATTTATGAGGTTTGTTGCACTGTATGTATCTTTCTTTCCTTTCGACCTCGGATATTGATCTCAATAAATAAGAGGTACTAATAAGCATAATGATAAAAGAATATACGGTCCATTGCTCTTATATTGGACAAAGCTGAAGTCTATTGGAACACATTCCTTAAGAACTCAATAAACGAATGCTCCTACGAAACAGAGATTACCTTAGTTCCATCTAAACCTTGGATTGATAAAAATATCCTCGAATTAATTCGGGATATTAAAACCTTCACTTCGTCCAAGCTAACCGGGTCATATCGGGCGACCAACACGGTTTTCTCCTCGGACCTTCGGTAGTTACCAATCTCCCGGAACATCTGAACTCCGGGCCAAATTCGCTTGACGAGTCTCATTCCGAAGACGTGATCCACTTGGATTTTTCTCGTGCATTTCGGAATTTATGGCCGTCTTCTCTGTTGGACGGAGGCATTTCTTGCGGATTGAATATTGAATCTTCCCGGTTCCAGTTGGACCAAGGCCTGTATTTAGTGTTGTTCCACAGGGTTCACTATTGAGCCCACTGCTATTTCTACTCTACATATCTTATTTATTCAAAATCCTCAAATCCTAATTTTTCGTCGACTCAAAGATATTTGCAAGACCTCTTGCAGCCTCTGGTGAACTTCAGGACGTCCTGGTAGCTGGTAGCAACTGCATCTCGACCATGACAAGTGTGTTGTTCTGCACTCAAGTAACCGCAATCCCCGACATCAATTTTATCCAGCCTGTAGGAGTCATTATGACCTTGTTGTCAATATTAACGAGAACTCCAGCTGGTCTGATCATATTCTAGCTATTGCGAACAAGAAATAAACTCTGCTCATGATACAGAAGGCATTTAGTAGTGTGAGCCCGCGACATGTGCTGCATTGTTCAAAAACAATGTTCGCGCCTCATCATAGAATTTGCTTGCCCTGTTTGGTGATCGGTGTTCAGAAGTGATTTGGCTTAATTGGGGGGTATCCAGCGTAGAGCGACTCGGATGTCATATGGGACTTTGCACCCAACTTACGACGAGAGATTGTTTCTCATGAACCTGCCGGCATTTGCAGACAGAAGGCTTCGAGGAGACCTGATGACAACGTACCGGGCTTTTCACAATCGATTTCAAGTCGATCTCAGCGGCCTCTTCAGGTACTGTGAACACCGACAGTCGACTTCGTGGTCATCACTGAGTGATATAAAACCCTGGAGTGCTGACTCGCCTTCAACACCAGTGACAGAATGCGTGGCGCTTACATTTACGCTATCCCCACCAGTGTCGGGCAATTCGATTCATTTGAAAACGCCGACCGAAGGACCGTGTATTCTTCCACCATGTCTATAACCACGTTTTTGCCGTATAGTAGTGGGAAGTCAACGACACGGTTTTAAGTGGTGACAGCGCATTCCATGGTTTTATATAACTCAGTGGTGGTCATGCATTCGAACTCCCAAAGCAGAATTTTAAAACGACGCAGAGGAAACATTAGGGAGTTATTGGAATACTGCCATCAATTATTAACGCCAGTCACTATTAATAGTGACAAGTACTGCCTGACTTGAAAATGTGCCAGAGTTATTGGGCCTGCGCTATTCAGTGAGGATTTATTCCTAACATTAAATTCGCCGTTGTGCGTTGTGTCCGTAAACAAACATCTTAAAACATTGACTAGCTACTTTCACATTCAGAAATGGAACGGCAATATTGGCAGGAGCAGATGATTCTGATTCTGGACAATGTTTTAATAAATAGGGACAAGGCTCTCCAAGAAATAATACTATGATACTAACAATACATTCCTTGTATCATGAAATAATACTAGGTTAGAAACAGAGATATTATCTCTAGTTATAAAATATGCTATGTTCTAAGGAAAATATACATACAAGGCACTGAGTTATATAAGACCTTGGAGTGCGCTGTCACCACTTAAAACCGTGTCATTGACTCCCCACTACTGTACGGCAAAAACGTGGTTATAGACATGGTGGAAGAATACAAGGTCCTTCGGTCGGCGCTTTCAAATGAATCGAATTGCCCGACAGTGGTGGGGATAGCGTAAATGTATGCGCCACGAATTTTGTCACTGGTGTTGAAGGCGAGTTAGCACTCCAGGGTTTCATATAACTTAGTGATACAAGGTTAGGAATAACGGCATGGCTGTACCAAGAATAATGGAGCCACAAATTGTGGCAGGAAGTAACTTTAATAATTCCATGCCATATTTTTTTTCCTCTGCACATGCTCAAATGTCAAATACGGCCAGGATTCATTAGTGCCTGGCTTTATTGAAACCCAATAACTTCCTAACTCTGCCTAACCGGGTTTTTGGTGTCTCTTCCTTGTGTCGGTCAATGCGTTTGAAAACAACTACGATGGCTTATATCACAGTGCCAGCTAGTGATAATCATGGCAACAGATGTTTATGTACTTTTTTCATTTCTTCTCCTCTCTATAATATTTGTTAATAATTATGTTTTCCTCATATAGAATGTATATTTCGATTTATTTTCGATTTTTATAGGTTTGCAATGACTCTTTAACTTTTGTGAAAGAATAAATGAATGAAATCAATAGCTAATATACAGGGTGTACCAAGTTCGACGGCCTATTATTTTTTTTTCTGTTTTCTTGTTTTCAAATTTGATAGGGTATGAAATTCTGAATACATTTATGTTCGAATCGTTGGATTCGTCAAAATATTTTTCAAACTATCGAGAAAAAACTGAAAAAAAGGGAGATAACAGTATTCGGTATTATGCTTGTTATTCCCAACCTAGATATCATAAGCATACACCGTTTTCACATTTTTGAAGAAGGAAACTCTGGGAATATTGTACATTTTTAAGATTTTGAAAAACTCGTCACAGGCTGTTCCATATGTTGGGTCAAAAATTGGGATCAAGATTGGCCCATAACTTTCGTTTTTCAAATTAGAACCCCATTTTTTCATAATTACGTTGGATTCTGCGAAGAAAAATGATGATGATGTTTCAACATGTTGATGCTCCAAAATTAATAATTTTTGAGTTATTCAGGATTTTCAGATTTTAAGTTTTTATCTTATCTGTTCCATATCAACAATGATGAATGAATTCAGAAAAGAGGTGTGTCAGTAGTGAGTTATTGGATTGATTTATCTTCTATGACCAAGGTCATTGTTGATATGAAACAGATTCTATGAATTTGACGCTATGACGTATGAAATCAGGAAATCCTGAATAATTCAGGAATTATAAATTTTAGGAGCATTAATATGTTGAAACATTATCTTATTCTTTCTTTGTACAATCCAACGGAATCATAAAAAATATGGTTCTGATTTGAAGAACAAAAATAATGGACCAATCTCGATCCCAATTTTCAATCCAACATCTCGAACACTCTGTGACGAGTCTTTCAAAATCCTAAAAATGTACAATATTTCCACTGTCTTCGACTACAAAAATATGAAAACGGTTTGTGCTTAAGATATGATTCCAGAAACGCCTAAAAGGCCGTCGAACTTGTTACACCCTGTATAATAGATCTTTTTTCGGTGAAATGCTCTTGTCATAAAGGAATTTGAGATTTTGAATGACAATATACACAAACCTTTTTAACTGACGACATTGATACCTATTGGAACTTCATTTGAAAATTTCAAGGCATCCTCCAAAGTATGATGTAATTCGTGGAAACATTCCATAAATATATGAAAACAAATCGATAATTGTCTGAAGGACCTCGCTCTGATTCGATAGCGTTTTGCTTTTGACTGTGTCAATAAAGAACTTTTGTTGTTGTGCAGTTGGATTTTCGGGGCCAACTTGTAGGCTGCCCAGAAAAAACAGCACTTTTTATCTAATTGATTCCACTTAAGTGTTGACAAGTGCTTAAAAACCGACAATTTGAAATAGAGGGAAAAAATTGAATTGAAATTATCAGGCCAACTTGATGCTACCCGATAAAAAGAAAAACAGTTCTTTCATCGGAATCCTGAAAGGAGTTCGTATCAGTCGAGTGCTAGCGAAAGCAGAAGAGAAAATTCAGAAAAATGCCTTAGGAATGAGAAAGATAACGATTCATTTATGCTCTGAAAAACTTGTTTCTGAAGCTATGAATTACCGGAACAAACTGAAACTTTTCTAAATAATAAAGAATAATAATAAAATCTATGAATTTGACGCTATGTTCGACATGAAATCAGGAAATCCTGAATAACTCAAGAATTATTAATTTTACGAGCATAAACATCTTGATCCCAATTTTTGACCCAATTTTGAAATACCTTGTGACGAGTTTTTCAGAATTCTAAGTTAGTACAATATTTCCACAGTCTTCCACTTCAAAAATGTCAAACGGTTTGTGCTCAAGATTTTCAGAATATAAATAACAAACATGATACCGAATACTCCTTTCCCCCTTTTTTCTTTGATTTTTTCTCGATATTTTGGAAAGTATTATGACGAATGCAACAATTGGAATACGAATGTATTCACAATTGAATACTCTGTCGGATTCAAAAACAAAAAAATGATCAGAATGCAAGAATATTTCAGCTCGGTAGATAATGTTTAACAATATCACAATACAAATTTTCAGATTTCAAATAGGTCCAGTTCTCCTGAAACGCCTAATAGGCCGTCGAACAAAATATTGAATCATTATATATTGTAGGGAAACCTCACAGTTTGTAAGTCAAGATTGTCCAAATGTTTGAATATTATGATGTACAGACCCCTGAAGAGGACTCACAAATGAGGCGTCAAATTAGGCATTAATAAAGAGGGGATAAACCTTGCCCGATAACTTCGAACAAGTATTCATCAACACAAACTCTATGCCCTGCTAAAAAGTGACTTGGTCGCTTCTCTCTCATCACGTGAGTGTAAGGTAAAAAAATTCATTCGCTGTTCATAACTTTTCTGTTATATGTACAAAAGTTCGTATTCATAGTTTCGAAACGGCCAAGCTTAATATAAATAATGCTCGATCTATTTCGAGTCGAACTAATTCACAATTCATGTTCAAAATCAACAATGTAATAAGTATACCTACCTAGGTATAGGTATAGGGAATCCTATCTTATAGGTACAATGATTACAACAGAAAATTGCTCAATGGAAAAGGTCGTTATAACTGTGGAATAACTGAGGATATTCCAGAAAAATTGTATTTAGTATAAATATACGTGAGGCGTTTTAGAAGCGATTCATTTCAACCGCCTATTCAAAAGGTGATTTTTCCTGGGAATTTTCGAATATTTTTTCAACATTTATAACAAGCAGTCCTCCGTATATATAAATTTTCAAACTTCGCACGTTAAACAAGTTCACTACAGGCATTATATCCTAAGAATTTTGTTCATCTGCTATATTCCAAACTCAAGTTATGAGGGTTCAAAAATCTGACGAAACAGAAACGCTTCGAGGAAAGGTAGGTAGTGCTCGGGCGCGGCGCTTCGCTTGGCTCGTCTTGGCGCGGGCACTACCGTGCGCATTTACACATTCCGTACCGGAATTTGTCACTTTGCGCGAATTAGGCATTTCCAGTCAGCTGATTTTGACACAACAAACTTCTATGTTGTGAGGGGCACACAAACTTTAGAAACCAGTTAAAGTGTTAAAACCACCTTCTTTTTGGGCGAAATCCTCATACTACGTGAGAAATCTCAAGTCACACAGGATAGAGTACAGAAATACACAAATATCTGACGAAATAACTGCTTTCCATTTGCTTAATTTGCTTTGTGTGCCACTCACGACTTCGCAACGCATGCTCTGTTGACGTGTGTGACGTCAGCTAATAGCTCTACGCCATTGATAGACTTGAAACCTTTTCTCTTCTAACCCGAGTGAGCCAAATGTATCTCACCGCGCTAAACCTTGTACGTGTTTATCCCCAAGACTTATACTATATCAACTGAACTCATCATTTGAGAATTTACCTTTTTGACGACACACATTCGAGCCTACACATAGGTGCAACAAAGAAAGAATAGATAAAAATTTTCGCATTGAAATTCGAAGTTATGTTCTGCTGGAATAACAATAATGTCAAAAGCAAAATCAGAGAAACCTCTTGAAACAAATTTAAAAATTTCAATAAAATTATACTGAAAAACGTAGGGAATCTGCGGGAGGTTTTGTTTTCTTCAGTATTTTTTATGTTTTTTTTTCGAATGTATGTGGAATTCGAAAGACTCTCCTCACCTGACTTGTTGCTATTTAATATTAATGCAAATAAAACTTTTCTTGCACATTGCAATAGACTTCAACAGTCAAGTTTAACGCACAGGCTTGATTTCACATTTTAATGCTTAATGAGGAATGTTCACAGGTATGCAAAATCGATCGAAACTTCGTCACAGTATAACCTATATGTATTTGAAATCACTAGTTTGTGTTTCAGTCGAAAAGACCTAGTAGTTCGGATTCTACAACCCCGTGAATATTCAATTCCTCGCGGCGATGTGACGTCATACTACATTCGCAAATCGCACTCCGTGAAACAAGAATCCCTTATATTGGACCGGGCTACGTTCTGAACCTCGCAAGTCGTTGGGTGTAAAGTGACGTCACACGAATCCATCGAACTCATGTTTATAACTCGATATCTCGTGCGCTATTTGAATTATTCAAGTAATTTTTGGACACAATATTTTCATTTTCTACGGAGAATAAGAATATATAGAAATTGGAAAATGTGAACATTCCTCATTGTCATGGGAATCCGAACAAAGAAAATTCAGAAATTTCGCAAATATTTGCATTTCTGAAAAGACTCATAATAGTTAGGTGAGATACGTCAATCGTTCCATTCATCAATTGGAAAAAATCCCAGTTTCAAATACCCAATATTAGCAATTGCTGAAAAATATGATGAACAAAGCTGAACTCTCGCTCATTGTATGTATTTTACATTTTACACCCGACATGTGATTGGTTTTTCAATTCGAGCTCGTCTGACCAATAGCATAGCGCATATTCGCGCAAGGTGCAAAATAATGGTACAGAATGTCTAAATGCCTACCGTGACCCCAGATTCAATAAGTCGGGATTGAACAGCACTGAATTTAGTCGAGCAAAAAAAGACCAAGACTGCAAAAATCATCCATCCTCACCTGGTCAAGAATTCAAAATCAAGTGACGTGACAATTAGAGCAGAGCAAAGCAGAATTTACCACATTGAATTCACACACAATTCACTGGACATATGACTATACGCAACCACGTGAATTCAATATATTTTTATGTTTTGATCTATGATCGACACATATCATCTCAAGTTATCCATATGATATCATGAAATAACTTATAGAGTAAGATCCCAGGGTCCCCAGACGTTACTTGTTTTTGGAGAAATGAATTTTACGGTATAGACAGTCTCGACAAGGCGGCTCGGCCCGTTCACAAGTAGCAGGTAGAAAAATTAGACCAAAACATACCGAAATTTTCTTAAATTCGAAAAACTGATTTTCATACATGTCGCGCAGAATATTATGAAAAATAAATACTTCATATTGCCAGACCGTTTCCGTTGGCCGTAAACCAGACGCTCTCAATTTCATTTAAAAAAAGTTAGAAACATTCAGATTCAGAATTTTCATTAGGTCCCTGGAAACTTTTAATTTTTTTGCCTATAAAGTGTATGGGAAGAATTACGTCCCACAAGGTAGGTTCTACCAACTTGAGGAATTTTGAACAGAACCCATAGTTACCAAACTTCTATCAATAAATATATTGTTAAACGCCAGGTACGAGTTAACCATCGAGTGGAGATGACAATGAAGATTAAGATACTAATCACAAAGATTATATTTTTTGATTTCTGTTATAATTATGATAAATTGTCATTTCCATATTTTGATGTTGAAAACATACACTTTGTAGGCAAAAAAATCAATAGCTTCTAGGGACCTAATATAATTTTGATTGTGTCTGGCAGAATGTTTGGCTCTTGGCTTCAAACGAGTATTTCACTGATATCAAAATGATCCCCCAAAAATTATATTCAAAATTGTAGACTTTGACTGTGAAAAAAGTTTTTTTTAATGAAATTTAAAGCGTCTGGGAGGAATTAGGGCTCACGAAAACGGTCTGGCAATATGAAATATTTATTTTTCATAATATTTTGCGAGACATATATGAAATTCAGTGATTCGAATTTAACAAAAGTGCCGAATCTGGCTATTTCTCAACAATGTTCGTATAACTGTGATTTTTTTCATTGAAATTTAAAGCGTCTGGAAGGAATTAAGTCCCACGGAAACGGTCTGGCAATGAAATATTTATTTTTTATAATATTCTGTGTGACGTTTATAAAAATCAGTTCTTCGAATTTGAGAAAAGTTCGGTATGTTTTTGTCTATCTTTTCTACCTTCTAACGCCTAGCCAAGATATCGAGTATGCACACACTATTAAACACATATAGGACTATCTATACTGTGGAATTCGTTATTTCAAAAATAAGTATGGTCTGGAGGCCATGGGATCTTAGACTATTATTAAAATTCGATACGAAAACTTATCTTATTGAGTTGGCTCTCATGTCCTCTAACATAATCAAGAATTTTTTATATTTCTATATGCACACTGTATAGAAGAATTTCTGAAAGAAGTTATTATTCCTAGCAGAAACAATCATATGTCAGTCTCCAACCAATTTAGTAGCTACGCAGAAGCAGCAGCGCACCCAAGGGGGAACCAAAGGGCTCCATAGTCCCCCTTTGGATTCATTTTTGTTCAAGAAAAATTGAGACTTTCTGTCATACGTCAAAAATGCAAGTTGTTAGAGCCCTACAATCCCCTATGCTCATCAAAGATTTTCCAAATGTTGAGAACTTATGTAGCATTAACTTTTTCAAAATTTCGATGAAAAGTGTTGTTCGTTCCGAACTGCATAAAAGTAAATTTGCTCGAAAAATTTTTTCCACTACCATCGAAATGTTTTCTCGGAACACGCCAGAGCATCTACAATAAACAAATTCTATAAATATGCCACATCTTCCCGGCTTATATGATAGATTTTTCATCTGAGTTGCTATGCTGACTAACGATGATTATAAACTCGGAGAATATCATGACATTCGTTTACAAGTAGAACTCTGCAGAAAAAGTATTTAATATACTGATATATTATTCTGATTGAGAGAGCTAAAATAATACAATACATATTGAATCAGAAAAATATCTAGCTGGGGCAGGAAAAACATACAGGTCTGTTGTATGATAAAATGAGGGAAGGAAAAAAACCACAAAAGAAAAACCATGACCTCACCACAGGCGTCGATACGGGGGTGGTAATGGGGATAATTACCCCCCCCCCCCAAGAAAATATTTACTTTCGAAAAATAAGTTGTACAATCTTTACATAGGAACATGTCATGACAATATACTATATTCTAACTTTTTTTACCCCCCAGAAAAAAATTCTAGCAACGCCTCGGACCTCACCGTGTTAGAAAAAAATTACTAATAATCTCATATCAGAGGATCTTGGAGGCTATCTACGTGATCAGAAGAACATCTTCATGTAGTTCTTCTATGGGCAGCAGACTTCACCAATCTACCCGAAATTCTAGATCTGAAGAGAACAAGATGAAAGCAGAAAAAACAGCTTCTTCCAATCTTGTATTATGAGAATGTTTCATCTACATACATACTGAGTCGATGAGAAGTGTTAGGTGATCCCTCCCACAAGACACTGGACGAGTCTTGGTTTTCTGCTTTACCGTGTTTGTAATCCTCATCAATTTTGAAAAAGTCGAAATTTTTTATTTGGATGGTGTTTTCTTAGTGCTCCGTCATCGATCGACTCCACAAAATGAACCATTGCATTGTGTTTCATTCGCTTGGTTGCAATGTCCATTGAAGAACTGGGTTTTTTTTTATCGAATGAAAACATGCCGAGAAATGTCCTTGAGACCCGCATTTATTCCATTCAGAACTTTTAGCTGGGCACTGATTGGAAAAAGCTGTATGATCCTTCCTACTGATGCACCTAGTCATCGTTTGTTAGACAACAGCTAGACTGTCCAATAACCTTTATATAGATGGCTCATAGCCAACCTTTCCAAAACCCTCGTTATTGTTGGCTCACAGCATTTTTTTGATAATCTTTGTTATTGATGGCTTTAAATCCAAACTCTCCTATAACCTTTGTTATTGTACGGTTATTGTAGGTGTTTCGTCGTATTTCTGAACCATCACAACTTGAGTTTGAGATAGAGTAGATGCCACTACAGAAGTCGTATACCCTAGATTTTATAGATATCTAAAAACTCCCGATTTCGTCACTCACTCACTGATGATCATAAAAAACTGTAAGGGTACTTCCTGATGTCCTATCAAGTAAAATTAAGTATGTGAGCTAGTTTCAGTACAACAAAAACGGAGAAAAATCTTTAACTGGAAAGTTCACCCCCTCAACCTCAAAACTAGGGGATGTATAAGTTCGTATGAGGCTTCCGCTAATTTTGATGCTAGTGGTCTGAAAATGGATATATAAAAATAGAGGACGGTTGTTATAAATGTTGAAAAAATATGCAAGCATTCTCAGAGAAAATTACCCTCACATTTGAATAAGAGTATAAAATGAAGCGCTAGTAAAACACGCCCCATGTGTATTTACACCAATAAAATTTCCCTTTAATAACCCTAACCACAATTTCCATTGTGCAAATTCCCATTGTGATAATTGTATAAGGATATATAGATTCTTTTTACAATGGTTGTGATGGCAGCCAATTAAATCAGCATCGCGGCTTGAACCTAGGTGAAAAGTCAATTTCTAGTTATTCAACATGAATTGTGAATTAGTTTGACTTAAAATAGATCTCGCAATGATTTTAATTCATTTAATCATCATTGGGGGAGAATGGACCAAATCAAAGGATATTATCATAAGCAACGTACACTAATGAAATAGCAAAATTTGTTCACTGCAGACTCATGAGAATAATGTCATAAACAAAATTACATCAGTTGTTCAAAACACAGCCGTTCACTGCTGACAATGTGACGTCCTACAATTTCATAAAGATTTTCCATTTCGTTTCGAAAGTATTTACTTGGCTCCATACTTTATCCCAACCCTATATATCTCTGCTAATAATTATATTGAAATCAGAATATTACGTTGTAACGTAGCTCTCAGTTTTTGAAAAACTATTCAGCTGAATGATATTTGTGTTTAGGGGATTTTTAGTCACTACAATTTGTCCAACTTATGAAATATAATTCGATAGTTACCTCAATTACATATTCAGAAATCAGAAATGTGAAAATAATTTCATTCAGTACAATGAATAATTATCCCCATACAACCTAATGAAATAAAAACCAATAAACAAGGAAGAGAAGAAGAGCAGGGGGGAGAAACGATTTCTATGATGACAAAACTTTTTTAAATACACTATTATTATTAATTACTCAAGTTCTTAGTTGATTTTCAAGAACCTTACATCTCAACTTGAAATCTAATCTCATGTTAAATGGAAGTATGTTACACAACCATGGCCATTTTGCCGCCCTGGATAAACAAAATTGCGCCACCTGGTTTATTTCTGCTCTCGTATATGTAACCAAAATTCATTTTACTGTTCTCGTTTTTCGATTCGATGTATGACCTCGTAACATTTTTCCCGGTGCGATGGCCGTATTCTTGACTTGAACATTTCATCAACCTTATGTAAGATTTTAATATAAATATTGACTCGAAGGGGCTCATGGGATTTGTGGCCCATAGGGTCCTCATACGAGATATGAGACCAAAATTTAAAATTTCATATGGATACCCGTCTTTCTTCAATGGTCAAATTTTTTAATGAAATTGGTAAAATCTCGACCATATTTAGACCCCATACAGCGTTTTTTGTTCGAGAAGGCGCGGTTCATTCAGACCAGGATCCACATTATCCTATTGAGGTTCTTAGTCATTTTTCTCGAGAAATCGACAGGGACATCAGATTTTGGGCCTATGATATTTATGCGGGATATGGGGACCAAACTTCGAATTTTCAAAGAAAAACGCTGCAAATAGGGTTCAAAAATATTGTTTCAACTAATTCGAATGTGAAATCTCCTGCTGAATCCATATCTGAAGTCCAATTGGAATTTGCATAAGATATTTCAATTTTGGGTTTACTCGATTCATCGAGAACAATTAGGAAGAACCTCAGTATCAGAATATAAATATTTGTATCTTCATCTGAATGAACGCCCCGGATTTTTGAGCAAATTAAGTTGCAAGGGGCCTAAATATGAACGAAAATTTTGGTTTTGGGATGAAAAAAATTTTCATATTTCATATTTTTCCCATAAAGGTTATGACGGAATCGTCAGCATATGGTAATATGTCCAAGGTAGATGCCCTAAGTAGCCAATCAACGAAAACTATACTGGATCCAGTACCGTCCCTTGGGGTATGCCAATGTTAAATTTTAACGGTTTACTCAGGATATCATTGACCCTAACACGCTGAACACGATCACGCAAATAATGTTTGAGAAATTTAAAGGGTGTTCCCCTTATACCTATAACATCTAATCTCTCTAAGAGAATATTGTGATCAACGGTATCAAAAGCCTTCGTTAAGTCTAAAAATACTTTTTCATTCTTGTTCAAATAGTGTATAATCTTGCCAGTGAAAAGTATCCGTCGTTGAAATTTTGTCTCTGAATTCAAATTGTTTATCACTCAGCATCTTATGCTTAGTCAAAACTGCGAGCGTCTCTGATTTAGGACTAAGTCCTTGAAATAGTTCCGAATTTAGCCTAATAACAAACACCCCCAAAAAAATTTATGATCGAAATACCCATGAAATGATAATGGCATAACTAATGCTCAGTGTATATCAATTAGAATTCAACCTCCTGATTCATTAGAGAACATATTTTTCTTTAATTACAAAGAAGATCTCATTGTTTTAATATTTTCCATAATCGTCTTCTTGATAAAAAGAAACACAGTCAACCTGGCGAATTCTACCCACGCTCCAAAACTACCTCGATAGACTCACAAAAACGTTTTATGGTTTCGAATAATTAGGCATTCATTAAATATTACCTTCTTCAAATTTATCAGACGGCGATAAAAAAGGGAGGGAGAAGTTGCGCGAACATGACGGTTGAAAGGTTTCAAATCTACTTCAAGTTTGTAGCGAAGTGATCGAATATAATCAGTCAGTTTGAATTGCGGAATATAGTTAGTTGTTCTATTTATTTATAAACTCAGTTTTATCGAAATGCCGGTCACCGGGAATGATATCGGTAGACGCCAAAGTATCCCAATTCTCTATACAAGAGGTACACACTATGAAGTGGGTTTCGATGTGGTACGTAATATTCCTTTTTTTTTCGATTGTCAAATCTTCATTCTACTAGTTCAATGTTTATTGTATTTTGAATATTCATAAATTTTGCTATTTATTAAACAATATTCAACTGAGTTGAATCCAAATATAAGTAGGTGATATGTACGACTCATATCTATCGATCTAGAGAATTATTTCCCAGATCTCATATCGGTTACTTTCTGAATAAATGGATCATTTTTCAACTTTGAAAATTGCATATATATCAAATATGTTGAAAATTGAATGTGCCACACTATCACGGTCCATGATGACTTACTGTGCTTCTGATAACGAATTAAGTCAACGGAAACATTATGCTTCATTAGTGGGTGGTAAGAAGTTCTGCCTTATTTTGCAAACAAGAAAAATGCACTTAACAACCTGCACATTGTCAATCCTGATCGCTTAGGAGCAATTTTTAATTCCTATATGCAATACAGAAAAGAATTCATTCGGGGTTATGTCCGCAAATAGGGCAAGTTCAAAGCTTCACTTCATTTCAGTTTGCACTCCGCATCTGTTTAATCCATTTCAAAATTTCAAAGTATCTGTTATTCGAATACATATGTGCTTCAATATTATTCAAATGAGTATGGTTTTGACATGAGGACAATTTTTTCGAAATGTTTCATAAAGTACAAGGTGTTTATCAATGTCACAAGATGTGTAATAACAGGTATGAAAGTCCGCGACAATGAGAAAATAATTTGAATAAATACTGATTGGTCTTCCATATCATCTGACGGTTTGTAGGTGATTTTCATGACACTATATAATGCTAATATAATTCTTCATTAACGTATTTGATATCTCGATTTCAGGATACCAGAAAGGTTTTTCTTGTATCTCTTTATTTTGATAAGCAAGCAATAATCTGATCAATATTCTTCATGTGGGTTACATCATATATTTTTTATATCATCTACAAGATGTTGTGTATAGTATAACAACACTTAAAATCTGAAATTTGTATACAAGGTGATTTTTTTAAGTGTTTCATTAGAACTTTTCTAGGATTTGTAAATACAAATTCATGATTTTGTATTGAACTTGGATTGAAAAATATTTTCAATTAGAATCTACTTCCAGTGTTACCGGAAACAATTGTATACTTCGTTAATATAAAAGTAAATAACCCCGTATACCGATCTTAAAAATTCTCCGTATGTGAAACCTCAAGTATTGGGAGATCCAGTTTCCGTGATTTGGAATTTGGCCAATTTTTAAAATTCGGTATAACCGCAGTATATGAACATACGGTTACCTGAGCTAGAGTTACCATCAACGAATCCGAAAAACCGATATATGATAGGTGATAAGTCAAATCAATTTCATACAGAGTGGTTCATCAAAATTTTCATTTGCTAATAACTTTTGAACCTACCAGTATATTCGGTTGATACTTGGAACCTATATTAACCTTCCACAGGTCAATCGATTCATATTTATTAAATTTCTGAAGAACTCAAAGTCCGTAGTTGAATAATATGGGACGACTGAGATTCAACACCTTATATATTGGAATTTTGTGACTTGATTGAGATATTTAAGGAACAGAAAGTTTTTTATGAGGGTCAGTAGATTTCATTGTCCTGCACGTGATGTGCTCAAAAAATCTCCAGGGAAAGAACCAATTAAATGTTGGACAGGGTTGTTTCGAGTAGACTATGACAATTTCTACATACTTAATTTTCACAACTGATATCTTCATTAAGAGGAATTCGCATGAATGGTCTGAAAAGAATCAGCATGCTTTATATCCGATATCCCATCACAAAGGGTAAGGTTGATTAAACCGCACGTCCTACCAAGACGTTTTTCTCCCAAATATTCTCACCTTCCGCAAATAAGTCACTGAATATTTCATTAGTGCACTATAAGAGTTTTCGAGTTTTGATTCAGTTGGAAGCAACTGATGAGATTTTGCATTAGAACTAACACTAACACAGGATATTTGAATATTTACAATATAAAAAATTTTCAAAACGAAAAGTTTACTACTATTGATGCTTTAGATTTCACATTGTTGTGATAGTTAAATAAGGCGATGAAATTGTATATGATGTATTCCAGCTGAAAGATAAAACCTTATGTCTCGAGTTTCTAGCACACCCACAGAATATGAAAATATTTTTACAATGTCTGATAACATGAATTGTGATTCTTTCCTTTTATTACTTCCTGTCGAGATACCAGTGTTTAGATATACCCATCTTCCTAAGAATACCGTTCGTTAGAATATTCTTCTGAAGAAACTCACCTTTATTCTCTTTTTTTTGTATTTCGGAGATGAGCTTTTATTACAAATGCATTGGATATGCGGTTTCATCAAGGTGAAATCCACTTCCGCTCTTCAAAGATGAAGCCCCATATTTTATGAAGAAAATGGATTCCTCAAAACCTTCTCATACATTTCATGTAAAATTTTTGAATTTCTGTCAGACAAAAATATTTTTCAATGTGAAATTATAAAAATCATTGCTTGAATAGGTTCGAGGATTTTCATTGAAAAATGTCAGAATCAAAATGATGACACAGGAGTTCACAAGTTGACAATGTCGAAATAGTATATTCTAAAACAAGTTGCAGAATGAGCTCGTATTCCAACACGAATGCGAAGTTCGAAAACGAGCGACGAAGGAGCGAGTTTTCGATAGCATGAGTGTTGGAATTGCCTTCTGCAACGAGTATTAGACGGTATTTTCTCTATTTCAGTCAATTTTTGTGAAATATTCTCGAAATTCAAATGAAAATTCAGATTAGTGACTTTTGTTTTGTATGGCAGTTGGTGTGTGACATACGAAATTTGACAGATCACGGAATTTGAATTGATTTGATTCGAAACTTCATTCGATCGGAGGTCAGTACTGACAATCATAAAACGAAGAATATAACTGAAAACAATGCTGTAATGAGTTTCATTACAGCACTACTTTTAGTACTGTAATGAACTCATTACGATACTGAAATAGAGAATAGTATATTCTAAAACAAGTTGCAGAATGAGCTCCTATTCCAACACCAATGCGAAATTCGAGAACGAGCGACGTAGGAGCGAGTTTTCGAAAGCATGAGTGTTGGAATTGCCTTCTGCAACGAGTATTAGACGATATTTTCTCTATTTCAGTAAAGTTTTGTGGAAAACTCTCGAAATTCAAATAAAATTCAGATTAGTGACTTTTGTATTGTATTTTGGCAGTTGGTGTCACTAACGAAATTTGACAGATTGCGGAATTTGAATTGATTTGATTCGAAAATTGAGTGGATCGGAGATCAGTACTGACAACCACCAAACGAAAAATATAACTGAAAACAATGCTGTAATGAGTTTCATTACAGCACTACTTTTAGTACTGTAATGAACTCATTACGATACTGAAATAGAGAATAGTATATTCTAAAACAAGTTGCAGAATGAGCTCCTATTCCAACACCAATGCGAAATTCGAGAACGAGCGACGTAGGAGCGAGTTTTTCGAAAGCATGAGTGTTGGAATTGCCTTCTGCAACGAGTATTAGACGATATTTTCTCTATTTCAGTAAAGTTTCGTGGAAAATTCTCGAAATTCAAATGAAAATTCAGATTAGTGACTTTTGTATTGAATCTTGGCAGTTGGTGTCACTATCGAAATTTGACAGATTGCGGAATTTGAATTGATTTGATTCGAAAATTGAGTGGATCGGAGGTCAGTACTGACAACCTCAAAACGAAAATATAACTGAAAACAATGCTGTAATGAGTTTCATTACAGCACTACTTTTAGTACTGTAATGAACTCATTACGATACTGAAATAGAGAAA